>PPLT02000002.1:0-1200000 GCA_003706575.2 Teunomyces cretensis | reverse complement strand
GAATCCAAACCGAAAGTAAAGAAAGTATTAGGACTTGAAATCACCGAAGAACCTCTAGAACCACGGAAGTCTTTGCGCAGTGGACACACCTTTGGTACACCCGAAACTGGTTCGCCCAAGAAAAGAACCAGATCTAGGGCCTTGGACCTTCCAAAACAACGCGAGGCTTTGGCTACAGAAGGTTTCGCTTCAGAGCCTACTCCAAGGAAAGTATCTGGAAGAGGGGGTTGGAGACTTGATGAACTGACAGACCATCCTGCCTTGAGGACAAGATCTAAATCCCCATTGAAGAGAAGCTTGAAGGAAATCTTATCTTCTGACTTGGAAGAAGAAACACCAAGAAGAAGAACAAGAAGAGGCAAAAAGGGAGAAGAGGCGGAAGAAGAACCAAGAAGGGGACGATCTGCTAGGCGATGATGTAATATATATTGTATAATCTATAAGTTTTATCCATGTCATAAAAGTTTTTTTAAGCAATGTGTTTCATTGCTACCTCATAAATGCTAAAGAAGACCATGTTGACCAAGAACGATCTGGTAACACTGATTCCCAACCCACGATACAATCTCCGTTCAATTTTTTGCAACTTGCGTTCCCGTTTAGGCAAGGGTTCTAAGCCTAGTTCCTTACGCAAGATATTGGTAACGGCATCCTTTTGGATCAAAGACTTTGTTGTGTCGACAGGGAAAATTAACGTCCAACTCATGGCCCCCGAAAAACCTCCCGCAAAGAGAATGGAGATTGGTGACGACTTGGAAGGATCAGAGTTGATGAGACTATTCATGACCCATTTCATAGACTCGTAGATCGAGTAGTAGATCCCCGACGATATCGAATCTCTCATGATATGGTATTTGAAGCCGGAGTAGAGCCCCAACACCCCTTCGTGCTTGATGATCTGACGGGCAATCTGAGTGGAAGAGCTGCGAATTTGAGTACTTTGTGCTGGGATATCGTGAGCGATCCTCTGTATCTGGGCGTATATTTTGGTGAATTCAAATGGACATGCCCAAAGCGACATTGTACTGCCAGCAATGGCCCCGGAGATGAAACACACGGGGATATTCCTTATGAAAGGGTGTGCCGGCTCTTCTTCGGTATCGCTATATATGGCATTGTAAGTGTAAGGCTTGACCTGGGTAAACATGGAAACATTGAATGTTCTCGAGAACGAGGTCGAAATCAAGGGTGCCCAGATCCCACGAAAGAACCCAGGTACACCTTCGTGGATGTATGTCTTTTTAATACAGTCAAAATATCCCGTAAAGTGTTTGTGTGTTTGCATACGAGTTTTAACCGTATCCAAAGGAAACCCAACAAACGTGGCCATCAACAGCGTCGTTAACGCAATAATGCTACCACGAAACGGCTGGAGCTGTTCAGGGAATACATGGATGGCTTTCGCGTAGTCGATCTCGCCTGTGATTGCTGGAATCCCACGTCCAGACTTGTTTTCGGCCATATTGTAAGGACCTAGTCTGTGGAAGAGACTGGTAGAATGTTGGACAAGGTGACTCTTGAGTCAAGATAACAGATGGGCGTGCATATAAGCAAGTCATCTTCGGTCCGATTTGATGTTTGGATGTTTGTTACTGGTGTGCATACAATATATGGTCTTCTTGAGTCTCTGTCTTACTACGGTGCTCTCAATGACTCAAAGTCACTGCTACGTGGTGAATAGTGCCGTCTAATCGTTCGTTTATTTACAAGATTAATAACCCCTTCTTCTGGCGTCCTCGACTTGGGTCATCAAATCTTTGAAGCCCTCCGAGAACTTTCTTCTCCACCAATCACGCTTCTTCTGTTTGGCATGCTTGGCTGGAGCAATGAATCTCTTCTGCACCTTTTTGTAGTAGGCAAGTCTGTTGCTCAGCACAACACGTCCGACGTTCTTGACAGCCTTGTCCAATCCGCCGTAGTGTACGTCGACTGTGCGTCCAGCAATAGGGCCGAACATGGGTATGGACTTGGCTACGTCACGCGGGTTGGGTGCTAAGTTGCCGAGGCCATATTCGTTTGACTTATTGTTCAAGTATGAGTTTTCTGGAAGTTCCAACGAGCTGTTCAACAAGTCGTTGATGTCGTTGACGGTGTTCAAGTTCTTGGTCTTGTCTCCCTCCCGGGACTTGATGGCGTTGTTGAGCTGGTCAAAGCTGGAGTTGTAACGTACTCCCACAGTATGCACCGGAAGCCTTATCACCGGCTTTATTATGTTACTTCCCAACAATCTTAACATGGCAGTGTCACAGTTGGTTTCGTTTTCCACCAGTTGATTTTTCAGTAAACTTTTTCAAGCCTAGAGGAATACAATTGGCAGCACGCACGACCATTTTGTCCCAAATGTCGCGCGCCTCATTTCAAGATTGATGTCGCGTTATCTCGTCTCCCCGATCCACACCTTCCAATCATGGCCTACAGCCCCAACATCGTGTCAACGGTGCTATTCAAGTCGTCCAATGTGTCGGTGTTTAAGATTCCGCCGGGCGACATGCGGCTTTCGAGTTGGAATCTCGGGTCCAGCAACGTGATTTGGAACGGAAGCTTGCGGCTTATTGAACAGGAATTGATAGAAGACGTCGAAGTGCTGAGCCGAGCTCCTACGAAACCGTATGTTGGCTTGAGAGCCAAACTCGAACTTTATAGGGAAGAAACTATACCGCCCATGGTGGGCAGCCTTACCTCCGTCACCAGAGATACGATCTGGGCCGATATATGGTATAATCCCAACAATGGCAATGGGTTCAGTATTGCCAACGATGGCGAAGAAACGATCCAGATGACAAGAGAGTCACCCAAGTACTACAAGTTCATCGGTCAGTTGCCGGGCTCTGGATACCACCCGTTCGAACAGACCCAGGAGGAAGAAGTCATTCAGGTTGCTTTAGGAATCAAATTTAACGATACATTTCAAGCTATATCATTTAGTGACAGTTTGAACATATACAGAAGAAGGTTCCGAAACTTCCAAGAACAATACCTATACGAACTCAAGATACATGAAATCTCGCTGAAGAAGTCGCCCGATGACATATTTCTTTTGGAACAAAGCCCCAGCATCGATATGCGCAGCCTCTCGTTGGACGATATAAGTCAAAAGGACAATGATAATGTCGATGATGATGAAGAAGAAGATGATGATGATGATGATTTTGATGATTTTGTGACTGCCTCATGATATTATTAGACATAAAAAGGAACAGATGTTTTACTTCTTGTGTTTGTAATACATCTTCTGGATCAATGGATGATGCTCCTTCAATTCCTTATTTTTGTTCTTGTTGTATTCGATGTATGCCATGTCTTCACCGCCTGCCAACCCTGCAAGGGACCCGGCAGTTCTGGTTGCCAGCGAGTTCTCCATCCTCATTCTCTTATCCTTTGAAATAAAGTTGGTATCGATATCGTCTCCAACCTCCAATCCTGCGGCATTTTCGTTCTTCAACAACACTTGCTGCAACAATTCTCTCCGTTCACGAGCGGATGCATATGCCAAGTCCGGCAATTGCTCCATTCCACTCAAATGGGTGATAACCTTGAAAGCATACCCTTGATCAACCAAGAACGCCTGTCTCTTTGTCGAATAGAACATTTCCTGTGTGTCCTTAGATACCAATGAATAGAAAAATGCATTAAACCCTTCATCGTTACGTCTCTTAGCTCTCAAAATACGTCCCAATCTCTGGGCTTCTTGTCTTCTCGATCCGTAATGCGACGAAATTTGAATCAAACAAGTGGCTTCTGGTAAATCGATGGAAGTGTCACCAACCTTTGATAAGAAAATAGTGTTGATCTGGTCGTTATGCTGGAAATTCTGTAAAATCTTCATTCTTTCTTGCTGTGGAGTCGATCCGTAAATGAACGGTTTACCCAACTTCAAGGCGTATTCTTGTAATGCATACACATTGTCACTGAAAACAATGATCTTATCCCCTCTCTTTTCGTGGTAGTGAATCAAGAATTGACATGCCTGAAACTTGGTAGGATTCATAATGTACAAAAGCATCCGCTTTCTTGCGGTTTCTCTCAAGTACTCCTGGTAAAATTCCGAAGTCATAGGACACCACACTTCAGCACACTGCACGTTGGCAATGTGACCCTTCTGTGCCAAATCCATCCAGTTAGCTTCGTACAACTTGGGCCCAATTAAGAAATTCAAATCGTCAATCTTGTCATCTTCACGAACTAATGTAGCGGTCAATCCCAACTTGGCGTGAGCAGCAATGGTTGTCACCACACGTCTAAACATAGCAGCAGGTACCACATGCACTTCATCCAAAATAATGAACCCCCATTCTCTTGATCTTAAGAAGTCCATCACCTTTTGGGAGTCGTGCGATCTGTTACGGGTATTGGCAACCATGGAATACGTTGAAACAACAAGACCGGCATCACTGGTGAACATTTCTTTGTTTTCGGAAGTGAATACGGCAACATTTTCTGGTTGAATTGTGCACCACTGCAAAAACTGCTGTCTCCATTGCATGACTGAGACAGAGGAAGTACACAAGACAATCACCGATTTTCTGATTGTACAAGCAGCCGTGATCCCCACAAGTGTCTTTCCGGCACCACATGGTAACACGATAATTCCTGATCTAGCACGTCCATTTCCAAACATTTTAGATAACGACTTCTCCTGGTATGGTCTGATCTGGGTAGAAGGTTTCAAATCAATCTCCAAATCTGGGTTTCGTGTGTCATTACGGAAGTCGTATTCTTCCAACACGGGGTATTCTATTTCTTGACATCTTCTCTTGACGATTTCCACGGAATCGTTGGCAATTTCAAACGAATGTACCGTATCCATATCATCATCGTCCTCCTCTTCTTTATTTCCCACAACCGAAGCAAATATATCTTCAGCTGCATTCTTTGGTTCTTCTCCGGTCTTCTTGGTACCTGGAATAGTCAAGTCTCCCTGAGTAGGGGCTGAACTTTGCACAAGACCATTCCCTCCCACACTATTCTCTGATGATTGCACTCTCAATGGTCCAATGACAGGATCCTTTAAAAGCATTTGTAAAATATCGGCCTGAGTACTTTCCACAAAGTATCTGTTGTGTTTCAACACCAACTTGACCTTACCGTAAGACACCGTAGCTGCCTTGATGAAGTTGATGATCGAATCGGGAACAAGCACCTTGGATAGTCTGTTTAGCACAGAGATGATATCTTCAGTCTCTAACCCCACAGACACGGCGGCATATAATGAGTACATGTTGATTCTGTATTCGTGGATGTGTGATGGTCTAGACATGGGTTCAGCAATCGTAATCAAAAAATCTTGTGCCTGTTCGGCCAATGGCGAAAATGACTCCAAGATGATCCGTCCATCGTTTGGCGATATCCATATAGGTCTGGAAAAGTGATCAGGTTTCAATTTCAAGTATGCAAAGTCGGATTTCCCGAACGCCTTCGAAACGGCGTCTGGAACATAGTCAGAGGGGACCCCTGGGGTTAATTCAATCAACTCCTCGTCTGAAAAATTCGTATCTTCAAGTTCTGTCTTAGCTCTTTCCATGAAGTCCTGTGCCTTTTTCTTTTGTACAGCGGGAAGGGGTGGTGGTTGCTTCATCTTCTTCCTCTTTGGAGCTGAACCGTATGAATAGTCATCGTCCTTAGCGGGTCTTTCGTTATCATCACTGAATGAGTCCTCTGAGAAGTTTCCTTGATCTAAGTCCGCGTAGTTAAGTTCACCGGGTCTTCTTGCTGCCATGGTCAAGACGAGATGGTGATTAATAATTGGTATTCTCGTTTGGTTATAAGGCTAAATTGATATATTGCAGGTTTTGGAAATTTTACAGGTTGTATTTTTGAATTGTTGCAGGATACAAACATACTACTTTATTATTGGTTATAGAAGTAACTTTCTATCTAAAAACAACACCACACCCGGTCGAAATGAAACAATGAATAGCTCAAGCTGGCTATAGTTAGCCGATCTAATCTGTAAACTTGTAGGATCCAGATGCCATCGTGATGGAACCACCTCTGTAAGCACCCTTCTTCATCTTGTTCTTGTTCTTGGTGAAATCCTTACCTCTAACTTGTCCTAACTTATCGTTGGCCATTTCCCCCCAGGTACCGGCAGCACCCTTGTATGTGTTGTCTTGGAGGACGTGGTTTTCGAATGAGATTTTAGCCTTGTCTATTCTGGAGAAATGCTTTCTTTGGCCTGGTAATAACTCGTCGTATTCTTCGGATGGTATTTCTTGAGGTTCAGGAGAAGATGACGAGATAGACTCGGTTTGTGATGAAGATTGGTCAACCTTTTGTTTCTTGTTGGCGGATTCGCTAGAGTCGGCCTTTCTCTTCTTGGAGCTGTTGGAGTCGGAATCACTGTCGGAATCACTGTCAGAATCACTGTCAGAATCGCTTGAAGAGTCTGATGAGCTGGAATCGGAATCGGAATCGGAGTCTGAGCTATCAGAATCAGAATCAGAAGAGTCGTCCTTCTTTTCTTCCTTCTTTTCATCTTCAGATTCGGAATCAGAATCAGAACTGTCGGAGTCGGAGTCGGAGTCGGAATCAGAACTGTCGGAATCAGAATCAGAACTGTCAGAATCAGAATCAGAATCAGATTTGGCAGATTCCTTCTTCTTGTCGTCCTTTTCTTCATCGGAGGAATCAGAGCTGTCGGAGTCGGAGTCATCAGAATCGGAATCGGAATCAGAATCAGAATCGGAATCAGAACCGGATTCTTCCTTCTTTGCTGGCTTCTCAGACTTCTTTTCGTCTTCAGAATCAGAGTCGGAATCGTTGTCAGAATCATCGTCAGAATCAGAGCTCGAGTCGTCAGAGCTCGAATCTTCGTCTGAACTGGAGTCGTCAGAGTCGGAGTCGGAGTCGGAGTCTTGAGAAGCTTCACCAGCGTCCTTCAAGAGGTCTTCCAACTCACCATCAACCGTCTTCAATGCAATATTTTGTTTTTCAATTTCCTTGGTCAAGGCCTTGGATACCTTGGCCAAAGACTCATCTTTAGCCAAGTATTGTTGGATGTAAGCCAATACTGTTTCCTTAGAAGCACTCATCTCTGTCTATCTTTTACAACCACAGCTTGGTGTGAAAAATTTACGATGAGCTTTGGGCTACAAAATAATTATTAGTCTTGCACACGACTCTTCCATATCTAAGCTGCAAATTTCTGATTACCATATTGGGTAACGTCAACCATGGGTGTATGTGGGCATATAAATTGTTTTCTAACTGGCTTATAGGATTGTTGAGAAGTTTATAGGTGAACTTCCTTTCTTTTGAGAAGGGTTCTTGTTTGGATAACCAACAGGAACAAGTCGGTGGTGGTGTCTGGGTCTTCACCGTTCACGAGATGCTTTGCATTGGGAATGTCAATGGGATGAACAACGTTTTTAAGCAATATTTTTGTAGTTTCCCGTGCTTCTGGCACGGGGAAATCGTGCTCGGCAACCAAAAGGTACACGGGAGTGACTATTTCTGGAAACGCCGCCATTCCAAATGGAACAACTTTGTCCATGTGCAAGTATACGTTCATCTGAGCGTCGACTGAAGTGTTTAGGTTGATGTAACTTCCCTTTTGAAGATTAGCAGCATTTTCCCGGATCTCTGGAGAGATTTCGTCTTCCAAAACGTTTGGCAAAATCCGTTTGTCGAAATCAAGTAGAAACGATTTGGTTGCAAAAAATTGTTCAATGTCTGCATACCATCTTGCCGGGCCCTCAACAACAAAGTCGTCCTTCATGAACCCCCTTCTTTTCCAACTGTTAAATTTCCGAGTGCTATCAATACTGGCAAAGACATGAACCACGGGATTGAGAGCGATACACGAATCAAACCATTTAGGTTCCAAGAAACAAGCATAGGTTGCAATGAATCCGCCAAACGAATGGCCGATGATGATATTCATAGCTTGGGGTTTGGTAAACTCGTCCTTTTCGTCTTGCGATACTAATTTGAGAACATCCTTGGCACTGTCTCTGGAATCGAATGTGTCAGTTAAACGGCCCCGGTTGGCATATCCCGATTCACCGTGGTTAACAACATCAACGGCCAACACCGTGTTCAACTGGAACCTGTCCTGTTGCTGGTACAACTTATCAATATGGTAGTGCCAAATTCCCTTGTTCATTCCTGTGCCGTGGAGAAATACCAAATTGACCAAGGGTCCGCTTGAAGTTGCCTTTGTAGCCCTGTACTTGCGATATGTCACTTTTAAAGGTAACTCTGGCGCAACAGCCACCGTTCCTCGCTCTCGAGGGCAATGGGCATCAGCAATCACCACCTCGTAAGTATAGTAGGGAGAAGAAGAAGGGATCATTGTTGAATTTTTTCATCAACTACCCCGGCAAAAATTTCTAGTTTTGTTGTAATGGTTACCAGGCGGAGGATCGGAGGATCGGCACTAAAATCCGTAGCAATCTTATTATTGCAAATCATGCATGCGTTGATGCGTTATTCGTATAATTACACATTAACGTTTATTAACTCTAAAGCTTGCTAGTATAGGCGAAATCATAAAATCCGTAAGCCTCAGATTCTTGGCCACTGTTGATGTAACCCCATTGTTCGTCGCTGATCTTCTTAGCATTTGACCCGTACTTGATCTGGGGGATCGACTTCTTTTCCTCGGCAAACTCGACGATTCGTTTCTGGATGAATTTGTAGATAACATCCACCGTATCGTCAGGTAGTTCGCCATTGACAAGATGTTCACCTACCGGCATGTCAACGGCTTCGCTCATGAATTTTGGAGGAATTTGTTCCCTGATGAAGTTGACACTTTCAGGAGGGTTCCACGTGGCTTTGGCAGCGATAACATGACACACCGGCGTTCTCAATAGCTTCAAGATCGACATTCCGTACGCGAGCGAGTATGTGGCACCGATATACGTTGCTAATTGGGCATTGGAGCTCGATTTTGCCCTGTACCTGAGCTCTCCTGTCTCCTTGTCCACTTCGGAGTAGTATTCGTCATTCATCAAGTCTTCCAAGACCTCGGGGTTTAATTTCTTCAAAAACGAGAATTCCTTAAAGTAAGTGACAAAGTCTTCTCTAGAGTCGAAATCGTCCATTAATATGGTGGCAATCTTGGCGATAATCTTTTTGAATCTGGCCGTTGACGATTCGGAGCCGTACATAACCATTTCCACGGGGATGATCGAGTCAAAATGCTCGGGTTCGTAGAAAGCTGCCAACACTATGCCGTGGCCCCCGTAGGAATGGCCCACGCCTACAGTTCGGGCATAGTAGTCATTCTTGAAGTCTCCCAAGCTCCGCTCGTGGTGGATTACCTGGTTAATATCCTTGCCGTTGTCGTCCCATTTACAAATCCAGCCAAGCTTATCCTTGTTGAGGAGCCCTGAATCTCCGTGGCCAATCGCATCGATACTTATTACCGAGTCCAAGTTGAACTTACCGTTTGACTTGTCGCTCAATTCGTACAACTTCTTGATGTGGTAGTGCCAGATGGACTTGTTCATCCCTGTGCCATGGGCAAAAACCATGTTGATTCGTGGAGTCCTGGGATCATAGTTTTTCGTGGTTTTGTACTTGTTGTACACGATATAGAGCTTTTGATCCGCAAGAAGCGTGCTGCCCACGGCTCTGGGCGAATGTGCAGCGGTGGTTCTCTTGTCAATCGTATATAACATTGTGGTTTCCGTCATTTTCAACAAATTACAACGCTTATATATATATGAAATCGCCTCTCATATGCACAGGACCCGGCTATCAAACCCTTTGGTGCCGAGGAACTTTTATCATTAGCTTCCCCCACAGTTTTGTGTGCAGTACGTATCCGTTTTACATTCTCGTTTGGTTAGATTAATCTGGCGGTAGGACACTCAACCAAACTAAAGAAACGCTGTTGTGGCCGTTCAACAGTTGTTGTGTCTATTTCGGGGCTAGTTTTATCTATTTTGTATATTTTGGTAACAATTCTACATAATCTTCATCTTGTAACGATTCACATGTATTTCTTGCACTAAAGGTATTCCTTCCTCGGTACTCATGCTCCCCAGAGTCACCGAGGCGGTGTATCATTCATGGATTATTTCCGAGTTTATTCCCGTTTATAAATAGTGAGTTTTATCTCGGTACCCCACATAGTAGAACCAACTCCGAAAACTTGCAGTTCGGAGTACATGTGACACAAAACCACCTTAGTGAAAAATTTCTTCCCCATACTTTTATACGACCACATCGTATTGTTCTGCGGCAGATCAACGCAGACATGACATCTTCTATCCAGATCCTACGCACCGTGCAGCAGGTGAGACAATGGAGGTTACAGTCTCTACTCAACAACAAGACGGTGGGGTTTGTGCCTACTATGGGAGCCCTCCATGATGGCCACTGTTCATTGGTGTCTAATTCCTTGGACGAAAACGACAAGACAATCGTACTGATTTTTGTCAACCCATCACAGTTTGCTCCCCATGAAGACTTGGACGCATACCCTAGAACCCTCGATAGCGATTTGGGCATATTGACGTCGAAATTCACTTCCAAAAAGGTCGATGCCGTATTTGTTCCCAAGTTGTCGGAGATGTACCCATCGGGAATAGAATTGGAGATCTCAAAGCAAAAGGGAGCCTTTGTGAGTGTTTTGGGGTGTTCTGAACAGTTGGAGGGAGTTACTAGACCGCAATTCTTTAGAGGTGTCGCTACAGTAGTCACCAAGCTTCTAAACGTCACCAAACCCTCCAGAGTATACTTTGGCCAGAAAGATGCCCAGCAATGTGTCGTTATCAAGAACTTGGTTAAAGATTTATTGATCGACACCGAAGTGAAGGTCTTACCTACTTTGAGAGAAAAGAATGGATTGGCAATGTCATCCAGAAATGCCTATTTATCGGAACAGACAAGAGAAGAATCCTCCATTATATTCCAGGCATTGACCGCTGGTGAAGCGTACTACAAAGAACAAGTTTCCAAGCAGGACAAACGAATCTCGAGCAAGGAAATCTTGAACACCATCTTATCAAAATTAATGGAAAAGGAAAACTTTCGTATAGAATATGTTGCCATAAGTCATCCAGAGACGTTGGAAGACTTGGAAACAGTGGAACCTGGCGTTGGTGCGATCATTTCCACCGCTGTGAAGGTTCCTAGAGAAAGTGGGGGTGAAGCCAGACTCATAGATAACATTTTCCTTCACTAAACCTATCGATACTGGTACTTTT
The DNA here is from genome assembly GCA_003706575.2 of Teunomyces cretensis. Taxonomy (NCBI): domain Eukaryota; kingdom Fungi; phylum Ascomycota; class Pichiomycetes; order Serinales; family Debaryomycetaceae; genus Teunomyces; species Teunomyces cretensis. The sequence goes on along the minus strand of PPLT02000002.1, from coordinate 1,188,841 downwards.
ATAGATATAATGCATTCCCTAATTAAAGTGCACGCCGCTTCTTAAACTTACTTATGCTGATGGAGGCTTTCGCAGTGCTTCTTTTGATTTTCTGTGATTCCTGCTTGAGCATGTACTTTTCTTCGTCTTCATCTAGGATTTCCTGGAATTTATGCTTGTTCATCAAGGAGGGATCCAATCTGTCCTTCATCTTGTTTCGAGAGTGGTCGGGGATATCAAAAAACTTGTAACCGTATTGCAATAACCAGATTGGATCGACACTGGTCACATAATTCATATACTCCTTAGTTGTGAGGATCAATTCGTGGTATATGACGTAATTGCTGGATAAATTACTGTTGTTGAGAGCACTGGTTGGGTGCAAATACATTTTCATGTAGTTGTGTCTGAGATTAACAAACTCAGGGCTTCCGTTGACATTTACTTTGATTAGCTTTGCCAGCTGTTGATAGAAAGAAGCTGCCAAACATTTTCTGATGTCATCGTCATTTTTGCATCTCACAATCGGGAGTTTGCTCTTCTGCAAAATCAACAATAACTGATTCTTAATATCTTTTGCTCTTAGAAGAGACTTTAATTGAACAAAATTCTTATTACACCAACCGTTGATCTTGCCAAAATTATTTCTAAATTTCTTCAAATTGATCTCCCATTGTTTGAAAATGTTCAACAACGTCAAGTGATCGGATTCAGCAATAAGAAACTTTTCTCTTGCCAAATCAGCTTCTTCAGCTCTTTCCTTAGGCCTATGATATACGCTAGGAACCGACAACATCGCCACAATGGTGATGATTTCTTCAGAACAGTTGAACTCTGGTTGACACGATAATAATATTGCTTTTGAGAGCGTGGGCTCCATGGGAAACTTTGTCATCAGATCTCCCAAGTCAGTTAGCTCCCCAAGGTTGTTTAGAGCACCAATTGCCCAAAGGTCATATAATGAACAATTGAGCAAATCCTTTGGAGGTGAATCCAAAAATGGAAATTCGTTGACATTATCAACTTTCAAGGACTTGAGCAAAAGCATGAAGTTACTTAAATTTGTTCTCTGGATTTCAGGAATTGGCTGCAAATACATCAAAGTTGGTTCACTTGCCCTTTCTGTATAAAGACGATAAGCAATCCCAGGGCCCGTTCTTCCAGCTCTACCACTTCTCTGTTGGGCATTTGCTAATGAAATTGGAACGACTTGTAAAGTGTCCATCCCAAGTTTAGGATTGTAAACTTTAACTTTAACCATTCCAGTATCTATAACATATTTAATACCGTCAACGGTTAAAGATGTTTCAGCGATATTGGTAGCAACGACAACCTTACGCCTCTTGGAGTTTTTCTTATTAAAAATCTTCTTTTGCAAATCGGCAGGAAGAGTCGAATATATCGGGAAGATATCCAATGGCGGTGGATTTTCCAATAAAGCTAGCTTGGTTTTCAAAACCTCGCATGTCACTTCAATATCTTCTTGTCCAGTCATGAATACAAGAATATCTCCATCATTTTCAAATTTTTGGCTGTTTTGCAAATGAATCGTCAACACCTGCTTTACTGCCGTTTCCACATAATCGGAACAGCTACTCTTACTGAAGAAAACTTCAACCGGAAAGGTCCGTCCTGGAATGGTAAATTGAGGGGCATCACCAAAGAATTGTATAAATCTCTCCGAATTCATCGTGGCACTGGTAACAATAAGTTTAAGGTCCTTTCGCCTGGCAAGTAACTGCTTGAACAACCCTAAAAGAATATCGGTATTCACCGATCTTTCATGGGCTTCATCCATGATAACACACGAATAATCCTCCAACAACGGATCGGTCAAGATTTCACGCAAAAGAATACCTTCAGTCATAAATTTAATCATTGTCTTCTTAGTATTGGTTTTGTCCTCGAATCTGATGGAATAACCAACTTCATCGCCGAGTTTGCAGTTCATTTCTTCGCTAACTCTCTTTGCAACCGACATTGCGGCCACACGACGAGGTTGCGTACACGCAATCATTTTCCTTTCGCCATTGGCGGATATATTCGAAGCAAATCCTTCCTCGTACAAGAACTGTCCCAATTGAGTTGTCTTACCGGAACCTGTTTCACCAATTACTATGGTAACTTGGTTTTCGGTTATAGTCCGTATCAACTTGTCTCTAACTGCAAATGCAGGTAATGATTTCCTTTGTTCCTGGATTCGACTGAAATTGTCAGGCGACTGATCTGATTCTCCTGTGGCGGAATCTTCTGGCTCATCATCATCCTCGACAACCCCCAAGACATTCCCCAAAGCAGTTCCAGCTATATTTGATCTCTCTTTAGCCTGCTTGGCTCTCTCTTTCTTTGATTTCAACTCCTTGACCACGGCACTTCCGTTCTTGGCTGTCAATGCTAATTCAGAAGTAGAATCTTTTATGGGATTTACGGTAGGGCCTATGCTTCTGATATTACCACCGCCACCTATTTGGAGCTGTAAATATTCCTGTGACTCTTTTAAAAATGGCGGTATGAAACTGTGTGATGTTACGGGAACTCTTGAGATGTCATTATATGTTTGTTGGTGGTCATAGTCGATGTATTCCCCCGTGATCTCGTCAAACCCGCCCCCAGTTCCATTATCATGCTTCCTTACTATGGGCTTGACAGTTTTGGGTTTGATTCTCGTTTCTTCGTCGACTTCATTATACATATCGCGTGTTGTGTGGCCATATTCGTCCGTCATGTACCACTCTCTGTCGTTTTCTATATTGAAATCAAGAGCATTGTCAATTAATTCCAATTCTTCATATGAACTAGAAGTTTCTGATACTTGATCTCTTTCTATCTGGGCAAGTTGTCCTAGGGTAGGACCCGGTGTCGTTTGCTGTGTATTTACATGAGTTTCTTGTTGTTCCACTTGTCGTGGAGGTGTATCCTTGGTATTTGCTTCTTGTTTAATTCTTAAAGCATCTGATTTCTTTATTCTCTTGAACGATACTGATTTGACCGGCTTGTGTACGTCTGCATCCAATGAGTCGATTGGTTCATTATCATCAAAAGACAAAGAAAGCTTGGGTTTCTTTTCCTTTCTCGGTTTTATCTGATGTTTGGCGCTTACTTTGTTATCTGTCAAGGATTCTATGGCACTGATGTTATCATTGATGTAGTTGTATACCTGGCGAATTGCTTCTGGCTCTCGAACTCCTAGCACATCGATAGCCGTGCTGAATGAATCATAGCTGTTATCTCTTGTGTAGAAAGAAACAACCGTTTTGGTAAGGTTTACATTCACGGGCTTGTTTAGGTATGTGGAAAGTTGTTCCGTAAGCACTCCGAGAACATCCATGTTCGGTGGATAGATTTTAGTTGTGTTTGGCCTGCTAGTTGGCTGCGATTTTTATATCTTCAACTTTTTTCCACTAAATATCACCAAACGATAGCCACCAAGTCATACACTACATGAAGAACCCCATACTAGAACGGGCCTCGATATATTTCCGGCACCATGTTGTTGCCCGAATAAGATTATCACCACCACCACGCAATGTGGAAGAAGTACGACACCTCCGGCAATGTTTCATGACCATCGCCAACGTCGAGTACTTCTCCATCGGGGTCGATAAAGACCAGTATAACGTGTATTCGCCATGGATGGACGTTGTGTACAACCCTTCACAGCATGATTCTCTCTTGAGACCCATTTTTAACGAACTCGACTTCGATAAGCCCACTGTGCACGAAGACGAAGCCGAAATCATCGCCAATCAACAGGCCATTGTCCTGCGTCTTCGGCTGCTTGTTGCAGTTCCTCGCTACTCGTTCATAGAGAACGACCTACAGTACCTGGAACAAGAGGTGGAGGTCCACTTCAAACATACCTTACAGAAGCTGGCGTTGCGATACGATGGGAAATACTCTATTTCGTCCTCGACGTCAAAATCCCCGTTCCACCAGCTCACGTCCATCTCAGATAACATCAGTGCTTCCAATATTGTACGGGATATGCGGTGCAATTTCCAAAAGTTTCACAAGTTCGACCTGATTAAGGTGTCCACCGGTATAAAGGCGATCAACCGGTTGAACCACAAACGACTCCCAACAATAACTGGTACGCTTGACTACGACAAACTACTACTGGTAGTATAATGAATAATACAATAGTAATGCTTAATGTATGATTAATGCTCTAATTAACTGAACCTAAATTCACCTTTTCCACGTCTCTTTCCAATACTTCGTTCAAGTAATTTAATCCAATTTGTTGCTTCAACAACACCTTGGATAACTTGTTGACTATCTCATCTGTACCCTCCTTTTGTTCGGTTGATTTGTTGTCTTCCTCTTTACTCATGGAAAGCGAATTAATGCTGTTGTCAAATTGGCCGTTCAAGTCATCTGCACGTTCCTTCAATATGGCCAATCGAGCAAACACATCATTCAACTTACCAACAGGGCTGTTGGGGTCGTTCAACTTTGAGTTCAATAAATCAAATTGTTTCGAAATCTCTTCTTCCTCGGGAAGCAACGGATATCCCTTCAACTTTAAAATGGCTAAAACGGTAGCAAGACGAAGTAACCTTCTGCTCAATCTAGTGTGTCTTGCCTTGGCTTTCAATATTCTGGTGGTGTTATCCAAATCGTGCTTGGACGAAATGGCATCGTTCTTTTCGTTGAAGCTGTTGAGTAAGTTACGGGACTTTATCACATGGTCCAATTGGGTCTCGATTCTTTGTGCTACTTCGGTGAAGGATGTGATTTTTATAGGGTAGTGCAAGGCACTTGGTCTCTTGGCCATGGCAGTATCCCAGTCTTCTGGTGTCTCATTAGCCGGTCTCTGTTGGTTCAATAGCACCTGGATCTCCTGTTCATTGAACTTGTTGTAGAAATGCGTCTTCAATGCACACTTTGGCGAATTTGGGTCCCACTGTTCTTTGATCTTGATCAACTGGTCGTTAATAGCGGGAATGTATGTGTTGTTTTGATTGACATTTGTGGGTTGGCTTATGTTGTTATTAATAGCGGTCTGTTGCTGTTGGTTAGCACCCAACTGATTTGGGTTTTGCTGGTTTGAATTCCAGCCAAATGAGGGTTGTGAATTGTTAGTAGTATTGTTACCAAATAATCCACCGGATTGTTGCTGCTGCTGCTGTTGTGGTTGTTGTTGTTGCTGTTGCTGCTGCTGGTTTCCTCCAAATAACCCTCCTGTTGAAGCGGCATTGTTGTTATTTCCACCGAATAATCCTCCTGTAGCACTGCTAGCATTATTAGAAGACCCAAACAACCCTCCACCGGCACTAGGAGCTGGTTTAGCCCCAAACAATCCACCAGGTTGAGCGTTTTGTTGCGAGTTGCCACCAAACAATCCTCCGGAATTGTTTGGTGCGTTGTTGCCTCCAAATAACCCACCCGTCGAGCTAGGTTGGTTATTGTTTGAACCGAATAAACCGCCGCCGGTAGCAGAAGCAGCTGGTTTGCTGCCAAACAATCCACCCGAAGGCTGCGTTGAAGCATTGTTGGTGTTACTGGCGCCAAATAAGCCTCCTGTGTTGGCAGGATTAGCAGTGTTGTTGCTGTTGGTGTTACTACCAAACAATCCACCGGATGTGCTTCCTTGATTATTGCTGCCAAATAAACCACCGCCAGGGGCAGCAGGAGCAGCGGGTTTGCTTCCAAACAATCCGCCAGAAGTTGCATTATTGGTGTTGCCTCCAAATAAACCACCACTTGGATTTGCATTAGCAGTATTGTTGGCACCGAATGAGTTGTTGGCCTGACCAGCATTATTGTTAGCACCGAATGTATTGTTATTGTTGGCGGTGTTTCCTCCAAACAATCCTCCAGATTGAGCAGGATTGGATGCATTGTTGCTACCAAACGCTCCTCCTAAAGGAGAGCTAGTGTTCTGGTTGTTGGATCCAAACGAGAAACCTGGGTTGGCTCCGGCTGGGGCGTTCCCAGTACCAAATGTCGATGTTCCTGCCTTGTTGCCAAACATATTATTAGAAGTGTTTGATGCTGCTTGATTTGAACCAAATAAACCTCCGCTTCCGCTAGAATTGCCAAACATATCTTCAAATTAAGTACGTTGTTTGGACGATGGTTGTTTACAAAAAAATTTCATACTGTACAGGACTGCACATAATCCATTACCTTCTATCATAAAGGACTCAGGATATCTACAGATTACAACATTTACAGGATGATTTGGGTTTAAATAAACAGGTTTATGTATCATGAAACGTAAGATCAACGCCAGTGGATGGTGACGATTTTCTATTTAGGTGTATCTATTCGAAATGGTGTCGTTTTTCTGGATTTTTATTGTCTGGTGATTCTGGTCTTAGCTCCAATCATGAAATGAAATGCAGGGATGGGATTACTGAATCTTGGTGACGGTTCCCAAGTCGCTTACCAAGTCTGTTAAGTAATAGGATGACGACAAAATGGCCGATATTTGCTCGATAAAACATTCTCACATTGTCGGAAGATCAACGAGAGAAAGTTTAGTTGGAGTCGTTGGATACTTCTCTGGCTTTCAAGAATTCCTTGGTGACGGACTTGTCCTTGGATGTACCTTGGTAAATTGGGTTTTCGTTCAAATGGATCTGTCTTTCGGTACCAGGAATCTTCTTTTCCAAGCCCAAGTTTTGGAAAATACACTTGCTCAACACGGCTTCAGAGCTTCTGCAGTGGCCCAATCTGTGGTTTTCCTGTTCCAAGCATTCGTAATGCAATTTGAATTCGTCGAAACAGAACTTATTTATATCTTTCAACACGGAAACTGCACATCTAGTGACTCTTCTACCTTCCTTCAAACAGTCCAAGGTTCCTCCGTTATTTTCATCTTTACACAACATAAAGTCGTCGTTATATGGCTTGCATTTGGCTCCGATGTAGTACGAGGCAGATAACAATGGGGCAGAGGTAGCACCAACTTCATCGACCTCAGGAATGTCCTTTGGCAATTCATTCTTGTCGACATTTTGCCACTGTTGCTTGCTATAGAATAAGTCTCCCAATGCCATCTTGAATGCTATAGTTCAGGTTCAGGTTCAGTTCACAACTATAAGGTAGGTGTATTTGAATTTGAAAATTTGCGTACAAATTGTCGTCGTTTGGTTGGTGCTGAAATATACGCCGCACACACGCACTAATAAAATACGTCTGTGTAAAAATGAGCACCGACATACTACTATAATCTCCTGGGCTGGGACACCTGGTTCGACTTATGTTGTAGTTGAAGCAATGCTTGAGACGTGTTAATGGTTGTAAGGATCTGAGACTAATTTTTAATAGACCAAAACGAAAAGGCAATTGTATAATCCGCTTTTACATTAGTAGTTTTACAAGAGACTCCGTGGTACAACCCGTTTGTATTCATTATTTACGTCTCCTTATGACAGCCAAGAATTCTGATTCAAGACCGATGATTTTGTATATATTGAGCAATTCCATCACAGAATCGTTATCTCTTTCCGCCTTGGGAACCTTGACCAAAGCTGTCAATACTTCGTTCAAGTATGTTTTGAACTCGAATCGGAGCGAGGATGCCTTGGGGCCGAGGTATGTAATTGTGAACTGGTTCGCCGACGCTATGTTGGTCTGTTTGTGTGCTGGTGATTGTAAAAATGTAAGTAAATTGGAGATGGATAAGTATAATGCCGTTAAACTCTTCAACTTCCCCAGTTCATCGATAGTTTCTTCGGTCAATGCATTCTCAAACGCATTGATCTGGTCGTTCAACAAGAGGTTTAGTTTGGCAAATGTCTTTATCTTGATGAGTTCCTGCCTTTTCCTGAGGGCAGTTTCGACCGTCTCGTGTGAGTTGTCTAGTTTCTTGTGCTGGTTGACCAAATCTATCTTGAAGTTCTTCAAATCTCCCGAGACGGTTTCTATCAAGTCCAAATGGCCATTGATGGACTTTCCAAGCTTGATGAAATCGTTGAAGTCGCGATTCACCAAGTCCAAGAGGTTCTGGTTGAGGTCTTGTGAGAGCACGTTCAATTCTTTGATTAACACGTCGATCGAAGTGTAGCGATGGTTCCGGTAGAGAAACTCGTCGATGTTTTGTTGTTCAAAGTCCTTGAAGTCGGTCTTGCTGATCGAGATGGGGTACGGGAATTCCTCCGAGCCGCCGTTGATGTCGAATTCTGTAGCCATTGGTGGGTCCAACTAGCCAGATGTTTGTCGTTTTGTACACCTGGATTCTATACAGTATCAAGAATCCTGCACACAATCTGCTCTTTTCCGTAAACGGAAGGTTCCATCAAGAAGCAGACAGAACCACGTCTTGACGATCGAGTGATTTGTCTACCACGAACGCAGACGCCAATTTCGTAAGAAGGTTCAAGGCGGAGGACATTTGCGAAATAACTGGCTCCGAGGCGGAGCCGTATTTACCACCAGAAATGGCGAGAGGAGTCCCAACAAAATACACCGTACCGTCCAGGCACAGTTGTCGCAAAAATGTCATGAGATAGATACACGACGGGGGGAGCTTATTCCCAAAAGAAGGTTTTAAGAGAAGGAGGAGGCGTAAAAGCCTAAACGGAGAGACGATATCCCCCTGACGCAGATACGGTGTTGTTCCGAGCGGAGGGGCTTGTAGCATTCCGTGAACAACCCAGCAGCTGCAGGCCGGACCCTCCGATTCCCATTGAGGAATTGTTCACTGGAGGCTATTGTAGAAGGGTGTGTTTATGTTACTGGTTTGGGCCAGCGATTTGGCACGAGCATGGCATAATTTGCCGTAACGGAGATGTGCCAGGCACCGCCACTAAACCACGATATAGTTGTTGGCAGGTTATTGTCCTGCGCAGCCCTGACTGCAGTGGTTTTCTTGATTACAACAACGGGAATGCTATGCAATCACAATTACCTCACGATTGGAGAAATTAAATTAGACGAATGGATGGGTACATTTTTGACGGCACGACCTTGCGTTTTTGGGGGTGTTTAATAAGATCTTGTCTTTATTATCACCATTTTTTATTTTATTTTTGCCCTGGGAGGTGTCGTCAATACATACGTACCTGCCAGGAGACAATAGGTCCGTTCCTAGGTACCTACATTGACGTCGTGTTTTATTGTGCACGACAACGAATCACAGGCGCAACCTGTCCTGTGGGTGCGTAGTCAGGTGCCTAGTTGAGCTTACTGTGCAAGCAGCGAGCGGAAAAAGCCCGCAATATGCATGCAGCGTGTAGCCATCATAAGTGCCATATGCAGCACATTTATTTTCTCAATTTAGTGTGGTTAGCTGCTCGATTGGGGCTGGCGTAAACAAAGTAGGTGGTGGCCAATTAGTTACAATCGAGTTGACGACGGTGGATCGAACAGGCGAGGTATTGTTTGGGACGATTTTCCCTTGCTCAATGTGGACCTTACAGATCTTCGCAGAAGGAATTCGTAAACAATGTCCTATGAGAACAGGGGAAATTTTGTCCCAATCTATTGGTAGCGCCCCGGCGGCAACTCTTGCCGATAACCACCTAGCAAATAAAAACTTTTTCCTGGTATTACAGGTGTCTTTCATTTATTTTCTCACCCATAATTGCTTGGTTTCACAAATCGAAAAATATTATGTGGAATTCGGTACTCTGGTAGCGGCTGCACTTTTTTGGAACACGGTTACGGCCACTGGGGCCTTCTCTCCTCAGCCCAGATCTAAACTTGGGCAGGTGCCTCCGTGAGTGTTGGGGGCATGGGTCGCATGTGAGATTGACAGTGTAGGCGCGCTTGTCTTGGGGTAGTACGCCAGGGTCGCCAGAGTCGGACCATCCGCAAACTATTGACCATCCACCTACACCCCCATAAAATAGAAAAAAAAGTATAAAGAGATCGTTCCTGGCAAGCCGCCATATTGTATCAGAAACCGTTGAGCAGCCTGTTGCCAGTCTGCCAGTGCTAACCAACTTGTGATGACAGTTTGAATCAAGTCTGTTTTGCCGGTTTATTTTATTGTCTAACGTTTTATTTTGCTAGATCCTTGGGGCGCGGAGTAGGGGAGCGGCCTCGAGAGGAATACGGTTTGGGTATGGCTGTCGAATTCCACCAAGTTTCACGGGCCAGTAACTGTGTACCAGTTGATTATGGGGCAACCCGGTGCATTAGCGATATTACGGTGCGCTGGTGAAATTTACTGGCGCTGCCACCGTTCCGTTTTGGGTGTTTCCTATGATCTTGGCTACAAGTGGCGCTACTTTTTGGTACTTCGGATTAACTTTTTATCGGAAAGGGTTATTATTTGACATACAACCATGGGGGTATTACGAGCCTTCGATTGGTTTATCAGACATTTTTGTAGCGATAACACCAGATAAACCCACAACCACAATGACGTGGTGGGGCCGTGGCCCTTTGGCTGGCGAAATCTGGCGCACAATGGGCCGAGGAGCGCCACTGCTCAATGGCCAGATAAGCTTCGGGTTCTAGATTGGGCAGGGACGTATGGAACCACACCAGGTGGGTAATTTCAATGGCTGTGTAGAACACGCCACTTGGACGGTTCTTATCCTTTCGAAACTGGCTTCTCGACGGTGTCAGCCGGTTTGGGCGCCTCCGCATCAGGAAAATGCGCTAAAATGGCGAAAAATACCGGAAAAAGGCTTCGGGATTAAGGACAAAACAGAATTAAAGTTAAAAAACATCACAACCTCTGCACATATGCACGAAACGGGCGTGACATCCGTTCGTCTTGACAATATAAGGTTAGCACCCGCGTAGCCATGTTGGGGGAATAAACTCTACTAAATTTCATCACCTCAGCACATAGCATCAGAACATGATATAGAAAAAACCACCGCTGCGATTTTGGGGATGCACAAAACCAACAACTATAACCGCTGGATGACAAAAAATAAAAAAACAAAATAAAACAGCAGTATTTGGATCAGCCACTAAAAATGCCAGTTGATGTCGGGGGCCTTCCTGCTTCAAACAATAAGATCAGAATCTATTGTTATTCCCGGTACCGAGGATGGCGGTATTCTGTTCCCAATAGGAAAGGGGGAGTGTTTCGGGATAACGATTGTTTTCCTTCGATGGAGAAAAACTACTTCTGGAGGGGCAATGCTAACGTGCAGAAAAACCCTCACCTTTGTTTTTTAGGCGTACCGCATTGAGTTGCAAGTTTCAAGTTTTCAGATAGTCAACATAGATGAAGCAAAAAAATAAAATTAAAAATTTCCATAAATTAAAAAATATCCACAAACAAAATATCAGAATTTTGTCAGAAAATAAAAATCCATGCAAAATAAAAAAAAAAGGAACCGTTAAAAAATCTATAATTTTTATAAAAAATTTTATCCATTTGTAAGGCCGTTCAGGTATGATAAACATATGCATTTGTACATGTATATATATATCTCTCGGGATATCTATCGAGGTACAACTAGACATTTTTTGATAAGCCATTTTGTTTTACCAAAATCACATCACCAAATCTCCCACCCTTCCCCAGGATCCCCGCGCACTTTTAATAGAACTCCTACTTGTACCGGGCCGTGAACACGATTTTTTGCCGCTCAAGTCTCCCATACATGGCCGATACTATGTCCACCGCAGTATACTACGCTAATACCAACAACCACAACATGGCTGTTGAAGATCTCCACGCCAAACAGACGTTGCCGTCATTGGCGCAAATAATCCCGCCCGTGGGGCAGCAACTCCAGGAACAGCCGGTGCAACAGCAGCAGCAACAACAACAACCACAGCAATATCAATACACACACGACGGCACGCTAACTGCCCACGCCAATGCATCGCCCATGGCTGCCAACACGCTTCTGCCCACCATGGCGGGGTCGAGCTTGGTGAACGTGCCGTTATTCGCAGCCCAAACGTCGCCCGAGGTGTTTTCGCAAAGCTCCACCGCCAACACCACGCCGGCATCGTCGTTCAGTGGCAGCAGCTCGGGCTACAAGGTGCCGGGCGACAAGGCGCTGTTGGAGAAATGTACGTGCAAGTCGAACGCCAACCGCATCCCCAGACCCCGCAACGCCTTCATCTTGTTCAGACAAAAGTACCACCAGTCGGTGTTGGACGAGGGCACCGTCGCCCGCACCAACCCCGAGGTGTCGAGAGAGTTGGGCCGTCGGTGGCGGGCGTTGTTTGCCGAAGAAAAGGAGCACTGGGTCAACTTGGCCGAGGAAGAGAAGAAGAACCACGCCAAAAAGTACCCGGGCTACCGCTACACCCCCAGAAGAAACGGCAAGAACAAGAACTGCAATGCGTGCCGCCAGAAGGCGTTGAGACACCAGCAGGCCCAGATGCACACGCAGCAGATGATGCAGATCCAGCAGGAGCAGTACCAGCAGTACTTGCAGCTCCAGCAGCAGATGCACCAGCAGCAACAGGTCCAGCAACAGGTCCAGCAGCAGCAGCAACAGCAGCAGCAGCAACAGGTGGTTCCACAGCAGAATTACATGGCTGGAGGCCAGCAGTTTGTCCTTGCGGCACCCTCCAACCCCTACCAGCCCACGCCACCACCGGGCCAAGCACCTGCATTCCAATTCTCGTTCGGTAACGACGTCGCCGCCAACTACAACTCCGCCGACAAGTTGTCGCCGCTCTCATCCATGCCCAACCAGGCGTACCAACAGCAACATCCACAGCAACCTGCTGGCTCAGGTTCCTCGTTGCAACCACATCCCACTGAGTACTTGGACGGCCATGGGGCCGCGGGTGCCAATGCTCAGTTTGTAATTTCCTACGACCAACAGAATGCCGGCCATCTCCATCACCAGCAGAGATTCAACTCGTTGCCGACGCCGGTGACGGGGTACAGTTTCGATGCGTTCACGATGCCGCAGCCGCAACAATAGATCTGCTTATATTCAATAAATACGTGAAAAGAGAAGAAGTAGAAGTGGTTAAGGTGAGAAGTAAGAACAGTAGAGTAGTGAGAAGTAAGAACAGTAGGAGAGGGTAGTGGAGATGTAGATGGAGAGGACCGAAACGAGAGAGTTGGAGAAGAAAGATAGAAGTGAAGAGAAAGCTGCGATTATGCTGCGATACTCGAAGGTGCAGAGACGGTGCAAAGTCGAAGTCGGTGCAGAGTCAGCAGTGACAGCTCTAGCGAGCTGCCACTAGTTGTGTATCCGCGGTCGGCGTTGCATTACGAGTTATCTAAACCGAGGCGGGCACATGCAGCACTAGCTAGGGCCGAGGACGTGATTTTGCAGTATAATTGGGTGATCCAACACCACCATCACAGACCAACTCGAGGCTATGTGAGGATGGAGCGCAACCCAACGTAAATACGTCATTGGCCAGTGCACCATCAACACAATACCTCATTCAGGAACGGAGTGTGAACATTGGGCGTGATTAGTAGCACAGTGATATATTATCAGATTCACACACGAAAATCTCGGACAAATCACACAAAGAACTATGACGTATAAACACAATTGGCACTTAATTCGTCTAATGTTTCTCTCACCAGTCCACATTTGCCCACCGCTCATCACCCAGACATGCGTAGATGGAGTAATTCACCATAAAAAATTACATATTTTTTCTGCCTGACAATTTACATCAGCATTATTTTCTGGCGGCGCGACGCAGTTCCTTAGATATTTATTTTCCGACATTCTTCGTTTGGGTATCTGCGCAAACCGGACAAGTTGCGATGTTCCTGAAAAATTAAGATGGCCAATTAAAACCCCAGTTGCAGGCGGTAGGTCTGCGTTATATGGACCGGGCTTAGTGGACGCAGGTGTACATTTCAGATGTCACGATGCCAAAAACGACATGCGCGCCTAAACCGGAGTGGCGTCGTTTTGGCCCAGTTTGTGTCTGGCGGTGCCGTCGGGGCAAAAAAATAGAAATTAAGATAATAAAACCTGCTATTTTTCCACAGCCTGTCTATCTTTTTAGTGGGTTTAGCACTGAGGCGGACATCCACGACGACGATGCCGACACAACGTCGCCCAAGCGGCACGGGACTGGCGCCGGGTCACCCGCAACCTAGCGGTGTGCCAGTCGCAACCAGGGGGGACCCACCGTAAATGGCCCGTCGCAAACAGCAACGCAGTTCTCCCGGCCCGTCCCCTCCCCCAGATTCTTAGTTGCTTTGTGCGTAATTCGATATTTTGGCCACGATCTTGATTACGAAAAAAAATTGTCCACTTTACCCGCGCCGCAGCATGTCCTGCTCCTGGTTTTAGTCACACCCTTGTGTTTTCAGGAGAAGAAATATTTTTTGACATTCACACTTGATGGCAAAATAAACTGGCAGACATCGATGTGGAATCAGGATTGTGTCGGGGACGCAAGTGTCGGGGACGGCGGTGTCGGTTCGGACGACAAAATGTGTCCCGAAACAATCCATCGGCGCCTGTCATTGAGATCGGAGATCTTGAGGTTTTAGTTCTTTGCATTGTCGCGGCGTGACGGCGAACAAATGGCGGCAGATGTGGGGATTCTGTCTGTGGGTTTCTGTCTGTGTCTGTCTGTGTCGTGCCGTACCTGTGCCGTGCTTTTGTCGACTTCCAGTTTGGGCAACTCTTCCCCAACTCTGAGTTTGGCAACAGGCTTTATTTTTCTGTCGGGCCCCAAATGAAACGTGCCAGTTATGGTTTGGGTTCAGCCCCGTAGGACAGACACTTGTCGCATTAGACTTCGGTGCCGTTGCGACATGTGTCCGATATAGACTTTCCTGGACCATATAAAGTTACGGTATCTCTAACTACCACTTTAACTACCACTCTAACTATCACTCTAACTATCATTCCAACTACCACTTTCCGTAGCTTAACACGGCTGGTACGAATGACGCCCTGGCCCAAACTTTAACCCTGTCGCAAAACCTTAATCTTTCGTATCGGAGCTACGCTACGCAGATGTCTACACCACCGCTATATTACATGTTTATTAATACCCAGACCTATACCATAACCGCTAGATGTCTTCGCCCCAGCCATCGATGGTGATGGCCTCGCCGGGCTTGAACGGCGGCAACCCCAAGAACGGACACCCGTCGCACCGGAACGCATCGCCCAACGCACACGAACCACACCCGCCGGTCTTGCCCTCGACGGTGAAGTCGATCTCGGCCAACTCGTCGTCCTTGAACTTGACCGTCTGGTTCTTGAGGCGCTGTTCGATCTCGATGGCCTCGAGCGTCGCCGACTGCACCATCTTGCCGAGAATGGGGTTGAGCACGGCGCGCTGGTCGTTCACCTCCTGCTCCTCCAAGTCCTTCAACCCACACGTACAGTCCTTGCACGCCTTTCTTCTGCGCTTGCCGCTGGGCAACTGGCACGCCTCGGGCACCACCAAGTTGGATGGCAACCGCGAGTCCTGGATGAGTTCGTCTTCGTTGATGATGTCGTCGTTGTGGTCGTTTTCGTTGTCGCTGGCGTTGTCGCCGCTGTCGTCGCTGTCGCTAAAGTACGTGAGCTTGGTCTCCTGCAACTTGCGCTTCATCGACTGCGACTCGTCGTTGTCTTCGTCCGTAGACGTGTCGGTCAAGCCGACGCTGCTGGTGTTGACGCTGGCTCCGAGCTTCTTGAACACCGGCAACTTCTTCGAAGCGGTTCCAGACTTCTTCTTCAAAGAGAGCGCCACCGACTCGACGCGGCCAGGCTTGGTCCACGCGCCTGCGGCGTCGTCGACGATGAATCCGGCCATGAGCACGTCCAACGCCTGGTCGGTGGGCAAGTCGCCGCTGAGCACGCCCTCCGTGGCCAACGCCAGGAAGAGCAACGCCATCAACGCGCTGGGAATGGTCTTGTCGTCGTTAGGATTGATGTACACGATCTTGTTGTAGGTGCTGGGCGCCAACTCGACGGCGCCCTTGGTGACACGGTCGATGATCTGTTGCTCGAACGTGGCGGCCGCGTGCTGGCGCTGGATCGCGCCCTTGACACGCTCCACCACCTGCGGCTCCGTCACGACCGTGGGATGTAACAATAAAAGGATTCTCATCGTGTGGTGGTTGCTACTGCTGCTTGGGGGGACCTCACGGCTTTATATAGTGATTAATCATCAGATAAAAACTTCGGGCAAATGTCGCACAATGTCGCGGCATTACTAAGAAAAAAGTAATTTTTTGTCTGATTACGTATCTAATTTCCCTAATTGGCCAAGGATCGACGGGCGGCCGGGGTTTGAAAAACCTATCTACAGATTTGCCAATGGGGCACCGAGGCAGCACCACCATAAAGTTGCAGCCAACGGCTGTGGGTTCTAGGGGATATTAATACACTTCTAGAATTGAAATGAACCAGCCATCTTCATCGTAATCGTAATTGTCGTCTCGAGCGGAGCGAGGAAGCAGGCCGCCCTCGAACGAGGGTAGCACGCCGTGTCTCGACGCTATATATCTTCGTCGGTAGAAACGTTGTCGTTCTCGATGTCGGTCTCGTCGTTGTCGACGCCAACGGCAGCGTGGCCAAACGAACTCGATGCCGAGTGGCCCATGAGGCCGCTGATGGGCGGCAACACCGGTTTGGCCGTGCCCTGGACGGGACTGGCGAGGTGCGACAGCGACGCGCCCGACGACGACGTCGAGTTGGTGTTGAGACTGTGCGTCCGCGAGTGCGAGTACTTGCTGATGGTGTGCGGCAGCGACAACGACATGAGCGAGAGCACGGCGTCCTGTTCGTTGTCGATGCCGTTGGTTGCGGCGCCGGTTTCGCCCAACGCCACGTTCAACGACGGAAGCTTGAGCGATTCGGAGTGACCGCGGCGGGCTGCGGGCGTCGCTGGTGCCAACGGCGGCGCCGGGGCCGGTGCTGGGGCCGGATGGGCCTTGAACGACGACGTGAGCTCGGCGTGGTCGGGCGCGCCGATGATGAGCGACGTCCGTTTCTTGGTGGGGCTCGAGAACGACGTTCGTGACTTGCGTCGCTGTCTCGAGAGTGCCGCGAGCAAGGCGTTGTGGGCGCTCGACTCTTCGTCGGGCGACGGGATCTGGACAAACGGCGGCGCCCCGTCGGTCGACAACCGTGGCGAGTGTTTCAACGGCGAGAGCGACGCGGCGTGGTTAAAGTGCGACATGTGGATGGCGTGGGGCGACGACGCGTTCGAGTGGGTCTTGGGGAGCGGCGACTGTTCGAGGGTCTGGAGGTTCAAGTTGGCCCGCTGGACGGAGGCTGTCGGGGTCCAGCTGTGGCGGTTGTGTTCGTGGCGGGTCTTCTTGGTCGGTGACGTTGCCGAGTCAAACGAGAGCTCGGTGAACGAGATCTTGCTGGCAGAGGCGGCGGCCGACGAGTCGTGCTGGATCTTGCCCAACGCCGACGTCAACTTGCTCTTCAACTGCGAGCTGATCTCCGACAAGTCTTCCTTGATGGCGGGCGGCGACTGGGGGTGGTCCTGGAACAAGCGCTTGGCCGACAGGAAGAACTGCGGCGTCTTCTGGAGCTTGGCCCGCCGCGTCGACCCGCCGCCGTTGTCGTCCAGGTCGTAGTCGGTGTGTCGCGGCGTCTTGAGCAAGCTGGCGGTGTCGGGGTACGGCGACGCCACGCTGTGGTGGTTGAGCTTGTAGTCGGGCGACTTGTAGCTGCCCGAGCTCGTCCGCTTCAACGACGGCGACAACGGGACGCCGTGGTCGGGCTGCTCGGGCGTCTTCAAGAAGCTCGCCGACAACCGGTGGGCGCGCCGGGCGTTCGTGTGCACCGCAGCAGGTGTGGTGCCACCTGGTGGCGGTGTCGAGGGCCGGAGCTTGGTGCTGGTGCCCAACTTGGGCAGCGCAACGGGAGTCGTGGGCTTGCCGCTCATGTGGTGGCGGGAGAGCAGGGGGCGGTGGTGTGTGGGCGCAGGGCTGGCGGGAAAAGTGTCGGTGTGAGGAGGACGCGTTCTGGAAGCGGGTTCGGATGTAGGGGACCGCGCCGTCAGTGTCGTTGCTGTGGTAGGGGGCGCCGGGACGTTGTAAAAGCTGCGCTTTGTATCATGGCGATTATTGTTTGTTTTTCTTTTTTTTGACGTAAGTCGTGCGCCGTGCCCAAAAAAAACCACTCCTCGTACTGCAGATAAGTCCACCATAGTGCGACACCACAAAACATAAACAAAACCTTGTGGTATACCAGCGCCTACTACTCTCCATGCTGCAGCCGTCGTCCCTCCTCCGGAAGAATAACGGCAAGTCGTTGTCGATGGGCTCGGCCACGCGGTCTTCGCTCTTGGGCGCGCGCAACGTGCTTGACGCCATTGCATCGACGTCGTCGGCCGCCAAACGAAAGTCGCTTCTCTCGACGCCGGCGTCCACCAATAAGCGCCGCCAGAGCGTGGTGCCCACGGCGCCGCCGTCGGTCAGAAGACGGTCGGGCGGTGGTGTGCTTGGGCTTGCGGCGCCGCCCGTGGCCGCCAATGGCCCGCCGCTGTCGGCGTCACAACCACTGTCCCAACAGACTCCCCAGCCGTCACAGATCCCCCATCCCCATCCCCAGCCCCAACACACGCCGTCACAACCGATCGTGCCCAACGTGGCCATCGACCAGCGACCCTTGCGCGATAAAAACTACCAGCAGCTCATCCAGCAGGAGATCTACGACTTCCTCGTCGCCAACAAGTTCGAGCTCGAAATGAACCACACCATCACCCTCAAGACATTGAGACAGCCGACCCAAAAGGACTTCATCACCATCTTCAAGTTTCTCTACAACAAGATCGACCCCTACTACGACTTCCACAAGACCATCGAGCTCGAAGTGTTCTCCCTCCTCAAGATCTTGAACTACCCCTACTTGGACTCCATCAACCGGTCCCAGATCAGCGCCGTCGGCGGCCAGAACTGGCCGTCGTTCTTGGGCATCTTGTACTGGCTCATCAAGCTCAACTTGTCCATCTTGAACTTGGACGCCGACGACTCCTTCATCAGCACCGACGACGAGTTCGACAAGATCTTCATCAAGTATATCCGCCACGCCTACCAGGAATTCATCAATGAACGCGACGACTACTCGGAATTCTACAACGAAATGAAAATCGATTTCGAACGATTGAACGCCAACTTGGACGACGACATCAAGGAGGTCGAATCCGAGACCACCAAGTTGAAGCAACAGTACGAAGAACTCAACAACCAGTTGTTGGAACTCCAGCAGGCCGAAAAGAAGTCGGTGGCCTTGGAAGAGGACCTCATAAAATTCAAAGCATACATCGAAACCATGGAGGCCCGTAAAACGAAGTGGAACGACATTTTGGACAAGATACGGACCGAGATCTTGACGAGGGAGGACGAATTGAAAGATATCACCAATAAACAGAAGGAATACGAAGACAAGATCGTGAGCCAGGGCACCACCATTCTCGATATCAACAACCTCAACACTGAACGTGATAAGCTCTCAAAGTCGATAGATTCGCATAATACCAAATTCGAAGAACTCCAGGACGTGCTTCACGACAAGGATATCGAGTTGATCAAGAACTACCAGAGCCTTGACAATTTCATCAAGCAGTACAACAACCTTATCCAGAAGATCAAGTCTCCCAACTACAACTTTGAGATCAAGCTCAACGAAAAGATCCTCAGCAGCAACCGCAACGGCACCGACGGCAACGTCGAAGGTGTTGGATACACTTCACTGGAAATCATAAATAAGGTGTTTAAAGATGAAAAGATTGAGTTGTTGAAGTTCCGCAGCGAGTTAAACACCAAGATCCACCAGTACCAAGACGAACAAATCAAGTTGCAGGAACAATGTGATCTCATGATCGAAAAGATCCTGGAACAGACGGAATACTTTGACGGACTCGGCAGCAAGTTGACGGCCAGCAAGATGAATTACGACGAGATCTACGAGACGATGATCAACGACTCGACGACGTACTCGACCCAGATCGAGAAGTTGGAGCGCGAGTTGCGGTCCATCAAGATCAACACCAACCAAGGGTTCATCGAGTTGGAAAACCAGTACCAGAACACCTTGATCGAGTACGACGAACTCACCCATACCCTCAACAAGTCGCGCAAGGCGTTGTTTGACAAGTGCTGCAAGATCGCCGAAGTGATCATGAACTTCAAGTTGAACATCCAGACCAACTTGTTGGACCTCGACGACTTGGCCATGGTGGAGTACGAGAACGAACAGAAGGAAGTCCACGACGACGCCACGTAAACGTACCACCCACGACACTATGTAACATTATTAGAATTGTATTATACGGAGACACCAAGGAGATCCCGGGCTATGTGCAGGCTGCGACATAATTTCCCCCACCGCAAAATCGCGATGCAAAACCAACCAACAACCACCGACTTCATACCACGACAATGAGCGACATCAACGTGTACATCACGTCGAACTTGACGTCATCCGAACGGAGGATCTCTCCGCAGTGGAGCCTTGCGTACTTGAAGGAGAAGCTTGAGCACATCACCGGAATTGCGCCGCAGTTCCAGACGATCCACTACTACCCACTTCCACACTCGAACGAGTACCAGGTCCTCGGCGCGTCGCAACCAGACACGGTTTACGTGTCGCTGTACAACATTGTCCCCTACAGCCGGATTCACGTGATAGACGACGACCCCGACTCGGACTTGGCCCACTTGGACCCCAATGTGCAGCCGCAACAAGACTACGCGTTCCAGCTCAGTGAAGAGGACTACGCGCGCAAGAGCGGCACCGTGCTCAGCTGGAAGCAACAGAACCAGCTCGGACGGTTTGATCCCAAGTTCGAGGAGGAAAAGGCCCGGCTCCAGGCCGAAGACGAGGAGCGCAGCCACGAGCTCGTCGTGGGCGCCCGGTGCCGCGTCATCACCATTGCTGCCGAGAGACGCGGAGTCGTCAAGTACGTGGGCAAGATCCAGCTCCTTGACGAGGGCGAGAGCGTGTGGGTCGGAATCGAGTTCGACGAGCCTGTCGGCAAGAACAGCGGCAACATCGGCGGCGTCCAGGTGTTTGAGTGTAGAGCCAAACACGGCAGTTTTGTGCGGCCGAAACAGGTCGAGGTCGGCGATTTCCCCGAGATCAACGACTTTAGTGACGACGAAGAGCTTTGATGGCCACAACCACGCCGTTTTGCACCCAATGTACACCCATCTTGCAGTTGTATGCCCCAGCGTAGAGAGGCTTATCGTGCTCAGAATTACCGCCGCGCGGTAATTTCGGCACGAATTTTTTGGCCATAACTAATCATGGATCCAGAAACAAACCCACCACTGTTGTTTCGAGTGTTTGCCGTGATGTTCCAGTTAATCTACGACTACTTCCCCAAGGAAGATGTGCAGAAGTACATCCGTCTTGTGATCTTTGTTGGATGCTACTTCTTCTTCCGTAAGTACTACACCAACTGGGCCAGAAAAAAGCAGTTGGAAAGACAGTTGGCCGACGACGCCAAAGAAAAGGCCGAAAAGCCCGAAAAGGACAGAAAGGAAAAGGAGGACTTGGAACAGAAGCTCAGCAACGAAACCAAGTCCTTTGGCTGGGGGAAGAAGACCAGAGCCAGAGAAAAGAAGAAGCAGGCCATCGTCGAACAAATTCTCGACGAAGAAAGAGCAAGATACCAATCTGCCTACGATGCCCAGGAAGATCACGACATCGAAGACTTGTTGGAAGACTAGTTGGTTGGCGAAGCTGGGTTGTTTGTCGCCCGCCGCCGGTTTGATGCTTGTCAAACACGACCCAAAAAAATCGCGTCAGCTTGTCAAGCGACGTTCTAATCTGAAATCGCTCTTGTTCATGATGCTGCTGACGACATCTAAGTACATAGAAACCGAAAGAATCAACAGTGTCCATTGTATCCCTAAGTATTGTAGTAGTGCCAAAATAGTAGTGATGGTTCACGTGACCATTTTCCACGCGAGTCCATCGCATCAAATATCTGAAAAATTTCAATCTATCAAAACCATACTACTTTACACGATGGCTGGAGACCCATTTTTGTCGGATCCTTCTAGGAAAAGAAAGCGGAACGCTAAAACAAGCACCACCAGGACCCAGAACAAAAAGCGGGTCGTGGAACCTGTAAATAACGACGAAGAAATCGAAAGTGAAAGCGAGACCGAAGAAGAAGGCGACCAGTTTTCCGACGATGGCAACGAAGAAGAATTGGATTCGGACGAAGAGTTTGCAGAAGAGAATGCTGCTGACAAGAGAAGAAGATTGGCCAAGCAATACTTGGACAATTTGAAAGACACCGAATTGGGAGAAGACTTTGATGCGCAGGACTTGGACGACGATATCGTCGGAAGACGTTTACAAGTGGACGTTGCTGAAAACAAGGGTTACATCTACAAGTTCGTTGGCGACAAAGTGTCTTCCCAAATAGAAGAAAACGTCCGTATAATAACCACGAGAATTGGATCGAAGAACTTGACTTCTTTGTCCGTCAAATATCCATACCTTTACACCGTATCGAAGGATTCCGAACTTATCAAGTGGAACATTTCATTGGAGAACAGGAAACCACAAAGAATAAAGCATAACAAGGGAGGATCTCGTTACTTCAACCTCAATACCAATACCCCCAACGCCAACCACCACTGGGGCGCTATCCAATGTGTAGCAGCATCGCCAGACGGAAAGTACGTTGTTACGGGAGGTGAAGACGCCCGGTTGATCATATGGTCGAGTGAAAACTTGGTGTGCTTAAAGGTGTTGGAAACCAGAAGTGGAGTCAACTCCATAACCTTCAAACGTAACAGTGACCAGTTGTATGCTGCATGTGCCGACTTGAGAATCAGATCGTATTCAATTAACCAGTTTGCCCAGTTGGAAATCTTGTACGGTCACCAAGACAATATTGCCGACATCACTACGTTGTCGAAAGATACGTGTGTGTCTGTTGGTTCTAGAGACAAGACGGCGATGTTCTGGAAGATCTCGGAAGAGTCTAGATTGACGTTCCGTGGTGGGGATTCGGTTGAAAAGAAGAAGAAGAGAAATGAAGAAGAGGCTGTTTTCCATAACGAAGGATCCATGGAAGTCGTGACGATGAACGACGAGTCTCATTTCGTTACTGGTTCTGATAATGGGAACATTGCATTGTGGTCTTTGGCAAAGAAGAGGGCCCAGTTTACACAAAGATTGTCACACGGCTTACAGCCTTTGGCCAAGTCCACTCAAGCTAGTGCAGAATCCGATGCCGGCAAGGCCGCTTTACAGGTACAAGACCAACTTCCATACTGGATAACTGCCCTTCATGCGGTTCCGTTCAGTGACATATTTGTATCGGGATCGTTTGATGGAACCGTCAAGGTATGGAAGCTCGAAGAAGGCTTGAGATCGTTCAAGTTGCTTGGAGAGATTGCCAACATCAACGGCTGTGTGGTGAAAATCGACAGTGCTGAAGTCGACAAGAAGCTCTTGGTGTTTGTATTGGTGAGTAAAGAACACAAGTTTGGTAGATGGTTAGGAAAGATAGAGGGTGGAAGAAATGCTTTGGTGAGTTTTGCATTTGACATTTGATAGACTAGCATAGTAAAAGACATCAAGAAATATAATCCCACTAATAGTGAACTACGGTAAAGGGTTGGTAACATTAGAATATCTATTACTTTTGAGCTACTTGGGGCTGAGAGAGAGCAAAAACCGCTCCTCTTGGTTCGCTACAGGTAACATTGATGTAGCCCGGTTCCTATTATACACTAAAATGCCGCTTCGTCGTCTCCTCCTGCGTCTCCCGCGTCGTCATCTCCATCATCAAAGTACTTTTCGGCATTATAATCGTCATCGTCATCTTCATCAAACTCGTCATCCACATCATCTTCCAACTCGTCTTCTTCGTCGTCCTTCTCATCACCGTTGTCCAATTCTTCGGCCATGCTCTTGAGTCTTTCGAGCATGTTGCTGGCCTGATCATCCTCGGTTTTCTCGACACTGATTTCCTTCAAACCTCCCTTTGAGTTGAACTTGGATAGCGAAATAAGTTTCTTCTTCTGTTTGTTGCTGATGCCCATCACATAATAAAGCTCTTCAGGGAAGAATTCAATCTGGTAAGGGTGTTCTTCTATGGTTCTGCCTATCTTCTTGACTTTCTTGTACTTGTCAGAATAGCGCACGATTCCGTCTGGTGCTGTGTTCGTTGGTTTGGGGTTGGTGTCTTCTTGGTTAGGATTAAAGGTGCCGGTGTAGAATGGCCCATCCGTCATGAGGGATACAAACGATATCGATCGTTTGGCAGCCACCTGCTCGTTCTCTTGCAATGGTCCGTTAATCGGCAACACCAACTGCGGCTTTTCGGTCTCTTGGTCCTGGGAAAGAATGTCGCTGTAATCTAACCCAAATGGTAGCAATGCCCTACCCGAGTTCCTCGATCGAAACGACATGTTGTGTGTGGGCTTGGTCTCGACTATTACACTTTTCACACCTCATCTTGATAGTTTTCCATATGTCGCGGACTGCACATAGTTTTGTGACTGCACATAGTCTAAATTCCCTTCGCATCAAAAATGTAAACAGACATCAATATTCCCGCACGTGACACTAAAACAAAGTCACTACAATCATAGCCTTGATCCAGTTCCAGGCTATTCCTCTACAACACAAGCATGGAAGGTATAGTAGATGGTGCACAGAACTACAGCCCACCCGATTCAGCCGACGGTACCTTGGTAATTGTTGTCTGTCGTGCAAAACACTTGCCAAACAGAAGGAAGTTGGACAAACAATCACCTTATGTTACGTTGCGGATCGGAACCGTGGCAAAGAAGACACCGGCACACTTCAGGGCCGGACAGACGCCAGAATGGACCCACGAGATCCGTTTCCAGCTCACCAATGACAGAAAGCCGTTGATGAAACTCGATGTTCTTGACGAAACGAAAAACGACCCGACCCCCATTGGAAACATCGAGATCGACTGCTCGGTGCTCTTTGCCAACCCTGAGAACCGCCAGGATGGCAAGTATATCCATGACGATTGGTACGATCTCACGCTAAACGGAAGAAGGGCCGGGATGATTTATCTAGAAATGACGTTCTACCCCAGTGTCCCAGTGTTACCGCCAAAGGTACCAATTTCCTACGAGTATGAGAGTGATGTGAGCTACTATTCGCCCGGCCACTCTCCCTACATGGCCGAACGGTCTCCTAGTCCCGTCAAAACGTTACCGACTCTCCCTGGAATCAATGCTGCAGATGATATCTTTGTCAGCTCACAAGGTTCCGACAAGTCCACTTTCCTGAAACGGTTATCGTTTCTCAAGAACTCTGGAGGCAGTGATGCTACCCAATATGCCGAGGACGAAGGTGGCGTGTTTGTTTCTGGCCAGGAAGAGAACTTAAAGGGACACAAGAAGTACTTGTCTAAATTCAACAAGTTCAAAAACAGATTCCAATCAAAAGAGCCGATTAATACTTTGTGGCAAACAGATAGCGCTGAATCTCCAAGTCCTCCTCAATTAAGATCGATGTCGCCTATTAGCGACTATGGGAGAGAGCCAGATGACAAAGACGACGAAATCGAGTTTCAACCTCCAGTGCCGCCTCCCCATCGGTCTCCGGTAGCGAACCGTGAGAAATTGCTACCTACTCCGGGCCAGCCCAGTCATAGAACGAAATCTCCCAACAGAAAGCCACCACCGTCGCCGAACTCTCTCGGGCTTAATAAGCTCAGCTTGAACACCTCCATTCCGTTTTCAGCGGATACGATTGGGCTTGGTGCTGAGGATCAACTTCCAACGCATGTTTATATGTTGGACCAGCCGGTGAAGTCGCTCACCTATGAACATAATGTGGCTGGAGGGGAATATGAGATCAATCCACATGAAATTGATCCCAAATACTATGCACCAACGCCAAGCGAACACTTGAACTCCACACTACGCCTCCAGAACGGTGCTGCTACGCAGAAGGATTTGTCTGTGGATTATAGAACCGACGAAACGGGATATTTGGGCAACGGCAAGTTCTCGCCCAGTATATTTCAACGGATGGTGGGACATGACTATGATGAAGACGAAGACAAGCCACGGGTGCCGCCCAAGATCCCCCAG
This sequence comes from Teunomyces cretensis, assembly GCA_003706575.2. Classification (NCBI taxonomy): domain Eukaryota; kingdom Fungi; phylum Ascomycota; class Pichiomycetes; order Serinales; family Debaryomycetaceae; genus Teunomyces; species Teunomyces cretensis. The sequence continues at coordinate 1,162,986 of PPLT02000002.1, read as the reverse complement.
GGCTTGACCGAGAAGGAATACTACGTATTGGAGCGAGATCAATACTTGCTGGACCTCAAGGGTAAGAGGCTCTAGCAAAAACCGGGCAACAATAGACTCCTGCCATGACCACGGAGGCTGTGACCAGGCCAAACCGTGCTGTAAATGTTTAATAAAAATACCCCAGTAAGGTTTACAATAATAGCTATTTAATAAAAGCCTATTGCAACATGGTTTGAGCTTTGGTAACTAACAAATGGGGGCACCATTTTAACTTTGAAAGCTAATCCGCCAGTAAAGTTTTGCTTGTTTAAGTTAAGGGACAAGGAAACCATTGTTCACGGCCACGCTGGACACCATTAGTAAGTTGAGCCGGGTTCCCTAATGGTTAAGTCACTTTATTTCTTTTGCTAGCGGTATCTAAACCAGATTCTGTTAATGCTTCGGTGGTTTTTTATCGTATTCGTGTCCGGATTTTTTTGTTTAAAGTACCATCGTGGTAGCTTAATCGATGCGTGCATAACATGACAACATGGAGAGCGTCGGCGTTACGAACACGGCCAAAATACCGGGAGCAAGTCGATCTGCTGTTTTTTCCACGTCCCGTTCTCCGACGTCGTACTAAGTCCAGGTTTTTGTCTAGTGTTGGAAGTTGCAAACTATTTTCGCGATAATATATGACGAATATACGACAAGTATCGTGACCCAGCGGTCCCTGCAATTCAACTATGCAACAGAAGCGTGGTGAATGGTCCTAGTTGGAACATACAAATCTAATAAGGACGCTGGCCAAAGGATTTAGAGAAGAAATCTCGAAATAAACCGCTATTTCTCTTGTTCCTCATGCACTCGCCAACAGAAACAAGGAACACATTATTAAAGTCAATACTATCCCTAAACAGGACTACTCGTCCCAAACGGCTGGTTAAACATGATTTATAATATATTAATACAAAAAAACTAAGCCATCAACAAGGGTAAAACTAACAAAGTATCGCTATCAAAAACTACAATATTTGCAACCGGGGTTGTTTATTGTGTTGTTATGGCTATACTTAGTTCAGTTTCATCGAAATCCCACGAGTTAGAGAAGTAAAACAGAGAGAATAGAACCGAAAGTAGAGGAAACCCGGTGGGGGGATTTTAAAACACCAAAAAAGCAAGGAAAATCAACCAAGGGATTTCGATAATACCGAGGACAACATGGATGGTAGATAAAGTACATTGGCAAACAGGGCCCCAACAAAAAGCAAACAAAAAGACGCCCGTCCAACGTATTATAACTCAGATAAGTACAACGTTAAAGTAGTGTTTCACGTATAAAAAATTCAGTATATTGGTCAAAGGATCAGGGAGAAGTAAAGGCATCGTAATTCATTATGTGAAGATGGAAAGTGAAGATTCCCTGGGAGTGGAAATTGGAATTGGTTGCCTCGACCTTTATACGACCAAAAAATCAGCTATAGGAGAGCTGCCTTAGAACAAAGCAGCAACAATTGCACCGGCCAAACCTAAGGTGACTCCCACGGCGGCATCGGAGCCAAAGTTAGCAGCGAGGGCCTTCGAAGAGGAAGAAGCTCTGGTGGAAGACGAAGGGGCAGCAGACGAGGCGGAAGTCGACGAAGCGCTCGAGGTGATCGAGGCCTTCGAGGAAGCACTGGTGCTGCTGTGGATGGTGGTCGAGTTGTGGCTGGTGGTGGAGTTGTAGCCGGAGAACGACGACGAGTGGCTCGTGGTCGAAGAGTTGGTGGAGTTGGAAGATGCCACGGCGACCACCCCCTTGAAACCATTCAATGGAGCGGCGGTGATGGCGGCGGCAGCAGAAGCGGCGGAAGCAGCCGAGGCAGCGGAAGCCACCGAGGCCACAGAAGCAGCCGATTGGACCAAAGCGACGGAGGCAACCGAAGCAACGGAGGCCACAGAAGCGGCCGAGGCAGCTGAAACCACCGAAGCGGCGGAAGCAACCGATTGCACGGAGACAACCGAGGCTTCAGACACGGCGGCAGCCGAGGCGGCGAGCTTGGCTTCCAAGCTGGTGGACTGTTCTGGAGTCAACAACGTCTTGGTGATGGTGATGGTGGAAGTCTGGGTACTGTCGTCGGCAGAAACAACACCGGCAATGGCCAACAAAGTTAACGGGATAGAAGTGGCGGAATAAAACAACATTGTCATCAAGAATAACACGATAGGGGCGATGGGGTAAAAGGAGTGACTGGGTTAAATATAAAGAATCGCTGAGGTCTTTGGCAAAAGGATTAAGGAAAGACTAGGGTTAAAAAGAGACCTGTGGCAATTGTTTATATTGGATTGGAAGAAATGATGGAGTTTTTAAAAATTTTCTGGAGCCATAAACCTATTAATTTGGTGATGGTTGGTTAAAAATAATACGAGAGGTGATAGTTGTACGGTCGCATTTAGCCAGTCGCAATCTGGTTTGGGCAAGCCGTCTGCCTAATGCGGGCGAAACGTAAACTTCCGGCTAGCTTTTGTGTCACTGTTGTTGTGCAATTTGTCAAAAATGTTGTCATGACTAAATGTTGTCGCGGCAATGTGCCGGAATCGCCATGCGGCGCCGCCCGTCTTTTGTCACAAAATCAATCGGCGTTGGATACGCACGCTTAATTGGGGCATGCAGATTCCCTCTGGGCTCAAAGTAGGGTGCAGACGCTCGGCATATGGGCCAGTTAAGCCCGTGATATTTGGACCGGCGATCGCAGCCAAGACTCTTGCAGCATCACGACAGTAAACAAACACCCAGGGTCCCGCCGCATTGCTGGCATCCATTGCCGCGGCGTGCCGTGTTGGTAGTGGTTGTGGCCGGCACTCGAGGTGAGATTTCGCCAGCTCGGGCCATGGGAAAATATTATTAAATCGGAACCGCCCGCTTTTCGCTAGTCGTTTTCGGACATATCGAGCCTAAAATGGCGACGATTGGTAAGTAACAGCGAATCCTACTGGCGGCCAGCTGGCCCGGATCAACTTCCGCCTTCCTATACCCACACATAAAGGTTTGTAATATTATACATACACACTCTCGGTTGTGTTTACAGTGTTTTGGAGCAAAAATAGCTTGTGTGAAAAAGACACATCGCAACTATTGCAACACGACGCCAATCATTTTACACCAAACCACAACACAAACAACAGTGTTGGCACGAGACAAAATCCGCATGTGTGTGGCTGGCCGTCTGTGATTCCAAACTGGCAACCTTCAACACCACTGGTTGTTGTTGTTGGTTGTGTTCTCGGCCCAAATTAACCTTTCTGTCATGCACTACTTCCTATCAAAACTTAGTTTGTAAGACGACACTTGTCACTCTTTCCCGGATTCAGCACCAATTAGGACCGATTGGGACATATTCCGGTCACAATCACCAGGTGACTGGACTTGCCAGAACTGTTATGGGTCAATGTTTGTCACCCCAGCCGTTTTACGTTTCATTTCGGGATTTCTCTACGTTACAATGTCCCCCATTACCTACAGATGCCCCCATTCTGGCAAAAATTGCCTGATTTTCTTTCCAATTTAACTCTCACTATTGTCTCTGCTGACTGGCTATACACCGAACACCTCCACTCTCACTCAACCTTGTTGATCTGTCCCGATTTGACATCGTAAACGTATCCCGAAATTGGAACATCCAAAACCAAGGGACTGGACTTCAAAAACTCGACGTCTTCCCGGACACTCTGTTCCAAGTCGCCAAATGGTAAAAACGCAAGGTGGTCAACCGAGTGGCCTGTTTCCTTCTTGACAATGCCTCTCAAATCGGTGTCGCTGAACGTTAACATGCCGCAATCGGTATGGTGAACGACGACAATCTCGCGGGTGCCCAAGAGTCTCTGCGAAATAATAACGCTTCTCAAGGCGTCAGAAGCTCTGCCTCCAGCGTTTCTAATGACATGGACGTCGCCCTCAGCAAGGCCCAACGCAGCAGCAGGGTCAATTCTGGCATCCATACAAATGAGCACAATCGCTTTACGCGCAGGAGGCAACGCAAGGTCGCCCTTGGTGAATTGGGCAACGTACGATTGGTTGGCTGTTTCGAATTCTTGTGCAATAGTCATGTTGAGTTGGGTGATGCTAGCAGAGGAAAGTGTATATTTTATACTAAGGAGGGGGCTGTTAAATTGCAATTACGGAATAGCACATTTATGTGGCTGCGAAGAATAAACTGGCCCAAGGAAATATCCTGCATGTGCCCAACGGTTACCCCAGACTTGCCAAACCCGACCTGGTCTGGGTGATACAAGAGAGAGCAGTGAGAGATGTGGATATGAACAGAGTGCTATTTTTCATGGCTATTTTTCATGGCTATTTTTCATGGCTACAGTTTTTTGGATTCTTTGGGGTTAAATTCAGTTAGTATAACGAGGTTACAGGAACTGGTTTCTTCATAGTTATTTCTACGTATTGGGGCCCGCTGTTCGCTCGGTTGTAGACTCGCGTCTTGGTTACCATGATTTCACCCAATGAGACATTGATTTTGATTTTCGAAAAGGAGCGGATTCGTTTCGGGCAACTGCTATCGTGACAGGTAAAATTCTGTGATCTATTACCATAAACGGTAATTTTATGTCAACGATCCAGCAAAGACTAGTGTGAAACTTAGTTTAGGGCTGAAGGATGGAGAAGTCCCTGATCTACCTAAACCTTATCCGGGGCTGCTGCAAAAGGTTACCGGCCAGTATAGAGACTCGGTGGTAGTTGTGAAGCTTTTCTGGCAGTGCTGGAGTTGCCAATCAGAAATCAGATACGTTATATCGTCTAATGTTGCTTCCGTCTTTGGAGATATTCTTACTGATAATAACGCAATATCCACTTGAAAAGCTCATATTGATCAGTTCAACGCCGACAAATGCCGAACAAAATAAATTGTTTCCAACAAGAACTAAAATATTGTAGAAAAGGGGCAATACCATAGCGTTGCTATCAGCAATAATACCAGGATTAATCACGGAATATAGAGTGCGTATTGTTGGCATAACCCGTCTGTGCGGGGGTGGTCCCCCAACCCGAGCTAGCAACAGCCTCCACCTATATTGTATCGCAATGAAACTACGACCTTTAGCCTAATCGGGAAATTTTTGTGATCCCAATGCCAAACTCTCGATGAGGAAACCTTGTTGATGAAATTCGGAATGTATTGATGTAGCTATATGCCCCGCACTTTTGTCTAAAACGGGCCACCACCGACCTGTATCTATAGCAGCTAAACTCTCTTCTTGGAAAGCTTTTTGCACTCATCAAGCTTGTATATACCGAGCAAGTACGCTAATCTGGTGACCACCAAGTCGATGGCCATGTCGATGGAGTCGGTAGCAATGTTCACCTTCGAGCCGTCGACCTCGTGCCAGTTGACGGGGAATTCCTTCACCGGAATCTTTTGTAACTCGGCCAATAGCAAGATTTCAACGTCGAAAATCCATCTTTCGGTATGCATATGCGGGAAAACCCGTTTGATAGCCTCGAAATTGAACATCTTGAACCCACACTGGGTGTCCTTGACCCCGCGGATGCCAAAGATGAACACCAACGTATGTAAGCCGTACATAAGGAAGTTTCTGACGAAACTCCGCTTGACCACGGCGTCGGTGTTGACCATATGGGCACGCGATCCGATGGCAATGGCGGGTTGTTTCGAATGGTTGAGGTACTCAGCCAAATTGCCTATATCGGAAAACTTCGTAGCCCCGTCGGCATCAGCAAAGAGGGCCAATTTACCCCGGGCGTGGAGGAGGCCATGGGTGACCGCGCCTCCTTTGCCTCGGTTCTGGGTCAACTGCACGACACGGACGATGTGGGGAGGAAGCTTGTGTTCGTTGGCCTTGGAGATGGCAAATCTGTCGGTTCCGTCGCGAGATCCGTCATCGACGATCAAGATCTCGTACTTGTTTAAATAGTGTTGTTGTAAATATGCAATGGATTCGTCCAACATCTTGCCCAATCTCTGGGTTTCGTTGAAACAGGGCACCACCACGCTGATGTCGATGCCGTGGTCCTCGTACGCCGAGGACGAGTCGGTTCTCCGCGGCAAGTCGTACAATTTGTCGTGTTCGTCGTTGGTGGAGTACTTCAGTTCAGCCGGGAATGGATCGCGAGGTTGGTGCGATAACAATATGAGCGCCGAGTACACCAAAGCAGCAGCCACCCCCGTGGTTAAGATTGCAAAAATGGCCAAGATCATACTGCTCAAGTTGCCGGTTGCTAATGTGGATTCCTCTGCCCGATATCAGGAATTTCCCCACGTATATATATATTTACGTTTAGGGAATTTTCACAGTTCGGCAGGTGAAAAATAAAAAATTAGGAAAAATCAGCAAAGTCACGTGGGGCGTGTTTTTCCATCAAGTCGCCGGCCATGCACGCGCGCCAGCGTCGGTCGACATGGTGGGGATGCCGGAGCTGTCAATCCTGCAGAAACGTGCATGGATTGACGTCAGTCCCCAACGGGGCCATTTTACTGCTAGTGGTGGATGTATGTATTTAGGGAGGGCTACGGAATGTCAGGATCGGCGTTATCACGGGAGAGCAAGACGGGTGACACGGTTGTTCAACACACGGGCGTTGTTGATGTAGATCTCGACCAACTCCTCGAACCGGAACCGGTCGGTGCCCTGCTGGATCTTGTCCATGGCGCTGAACACTTGGAACGTGTCGATTTCGAGCTCGACCTCGTAGTTCTTTTCGTGGGTGACAATCTTCTTGCCCGACTTGTTCTTGGATTCGTGCGGGATAAGCACCTGCGTGAGATCAAACCGCGTAATGGTCGGCGCATGCGACCACGAGTTACGCTTCTTGTCACGGACCAACTTGGGCACGCTCTTTTGCACCAACGGCTCGACGGCCCCATCTTCCAACGGCATTTCCAACGACAATGACAATCTCAAATCGTACATCGACGAAGGATTATGGATGAACAAGTGGGAGATTCGCTGTTTCTCGATCCCCGTGTACCGTGGCGGGTTGAGTGACTTGTCCTTGGATATTCTTACCGACTTGGACCGTTCGCCGGGCGTTGTCATTTGGTAGAAACTGTCGGTTATATCTTCATCAAACGTGTTGAACTTTCTCTTGGGCTTACTTTTGGCCTGGTTGGGGTTGAGTTTCTTGAGCTCGTCCTGGTACGTCGACTCGAGCTCCAGCATAAGCTTGCTGATCTCTTGCCAGGCCTTTTCTTCCACCAGCATCTCAAAGAAGACCGATGCGTGGTCGGTGTATACACATTCGGTCGTCACGTTGAGGTTAAGCCGCTGGTTCTTCGCCTTGTCCATGATTGTCCCGAACTTGAGCTCCAACTCAACGTACTTGCGGTTATGCTCGGCAATGTCCCTGAAGTTGGCAAATATCCACTCGGCAATTGACCTGGTGATCGACGGGGCGGGGATCACTCCGGTTATGCTACACTCGAGATCGACACTCGGGGTCGAACTGTAGTCAAACACGCGCTTCTCGCTCAACACAGACACGTTCTCCTGGGCAGGAAAGCTGCTGGGATTGTTGTTGTTGGTGTTGGTGTTATTGTTCGAGTTATTATTATTGTTGTTATTGTTCTGATGTTGGTTGTTGCGGTGCCTTTGGTTTGGAGGTATCCAGTGCTGGGCCCATACTGGTGGAGAGGTGTATCTTCTGGGTTTGCTGGAGCTCTTGATATGCTTGAGCTTCAATAATTCGTCATTGGGCAGTTGCTTGGGGCTCTTTGTGGGCCCGTCGTTGTTCAAAATGTTGACCTTTTGTTTCGGTGGCTCAATGTCATCGTTGTAGCTCGACTGTCTGCTGATATTCACCGCCGACACCTTCCCCGTGGCAATATCGACGTCTCTATCGTTGGTGATATTGGCAATGGAATTGCGTTTAATCTTGCTGGCGCCGACGGGCGGAGTGCTTGCGGGCTTGTTGAACTTGTCGCTGGGAGACACTGGAGCGGTATCGGACTGGGGAGCATCGTTTAGGATATTGACAATCGAATGGCGCTCGTGTGCCGAGGGTGGCTGTTCTACGGTTTTGGAGTTGGGCGATATCAAGCCCTCGTTGTCACTGGGAGGCGACTCCTTGTTTAAAATGGACCCGACGTTCATGGTATCGTCGATGTGGTTGTACGTTGTGTGAGCTTGGCCCATTGAATATATTAAATTTGATGGTACATTATTGGCACGCGCACGACCACGCCGTTTTGTGCCCCCAGCAGAAACTTACAGTAGTGGAGGCCAAAATACAGAAAGCAACGTACATTCATATAAATAATCATGGCCAGAGACTGGTTTATTGGCCCAAGTTTTTGTTCAATCTTGCAGCAACGGCGTCAATGAATTCCTCGGTGGTGACGTACGAGGATCTTTCTTCCTTGCCCTGGGCCAACGCCAAGTCCTTCGTCATGATCTCGTCCTTCGAAACGGTCTCGATAACGGCCTTTTCCAAGTCTTCGCCGAACTTGGACACCTCGGGAGTTTCGTCCAACTTTCCTCTTTGGATCAAGCCTCTCGTCCAGGCAAAGATCGACGCAATGGAGTTGGTCGACGTTTCCTTGCCCTGTTGGTGTTGTCTGTAGTGTCTGGTGACGGTACCGTGGGCGGCTTCGGCTTCAAAGGCCTTCCCGTCTGGAGTCATCAACACCGAGGTCATCAACCCTAAGGAGCCGAAACCCTGGGCCACAATATCGGACTGGACATCACCATCGTAGTTCTTCATGGCAATGATGTATCCACCCTTGGACTTCAACATCTGGGCGACCATGTCGTCGATCAATCTGTGTTCGTACCAGATGCCCACGGCTTCGAATTGGGACTTGTACTTCTTTTCGTACAATTCTTCAAAGATGTCCTTGAATCTACCGTCGTACTTCTTCAAGATGGTGTTCTTGGTCGACGAGAACAAGTTCAACTTACGGTCCAAGGCCAACTTGAACGACGACTCGGCAAAGTCGGTGATGGAGCGGTCGGTGTTGTACATGGCCAAGGCAACACCAGGAGCCTTGTAGTCGTACACGGGGAATTCTTGGGCAGGAGACCCGTCGGCTGGCTTGAACACCAACGACAAGGCGCCCGCCTGGGGGATCACCAAGTCGGTGGCCTTGTACTGGTCACCAAAGGCGTGTCTTCCGATAATGATGGGCTGTTCCCATTGGGGCACGATTCTGGGGATGTTGTCAATGACAATTGGTTCTCTGAACACGGTGCCGCCCAAGATGTTTCTCAACGTGCCGTTGGGGGACAACCACATCTTTTTCAAGCCAAACTCTTCGACTCTGGCCTCGTCCGGGGTGATGGTGGCGCACTTGACGCCGACCTGGTACTTCAAGATGGCCTCAGCAGCATCGACCGTGACCTTGTCGTCGGTCTGGTCGCGGTACTCAATGCCCAAGTCGTAGTACTTCAAGTCGATATCCAAGTAGGGCAAAATCAACTTGTCCTTGATGAACTGCCAGATGATTCTGGTCTGTTCATCGCCGTCCATTTCGACAATGGGGTTCTTAACCTTGATCTTTTCGATAGCCATGGTAGATTTCGTGGTAGTGCAATTCGAGCTCCGTAAGCACCAAAAATTTGTGGGACCCAGGGCCAATTTCATGCCTTTATATAGTCGGGACTTGTATTTACCCCGGCATTTAACGCTTCGCTACTAACCGATGGGGATTTTTTGGCTGGCGAACAAAACGATAACGCAACCAATGGCGAAGAATGCAATGTGCCATGGGGGGAATGTTGCGCTGGCGGCGGCGGAACAAGTCCCAAACTGGTGAGGATGGTGTTCTGGCCACGTATAAGACCTTCAGGTGGGTCTATAGGTCGACGGCCACGGGTATCCGACACAGGCGCCATCCCGGTGCCAACCGGATTGGGCTGTCTCCAAACGGGGCCGCGACGCTCTTGAGGGCCGGAACCGTCCCAACGGGGCTGAACTGCGTCCTCCAGCGCTATAGCGTAACCCCGGCAACGCCACAGCGTCGTCCGTACGCCTTTAAACATAAATCTGGCTCGTTCACGGCTATTACGCCGCCAGTACCCGCATTATAGGCCTCGGATATTACCCCAGCCAGTGCGGTGCGCCAAGATGACGATGACATCGATCGTTCTGCGACTCCACAGTGGAGCGTCGCGATTTGTTCCGCCTGCGTGCCGCACCAAATGCGCCTCCCCTCCAATTGCGCGCCACTTACCCAAACCATCAAGCCCCGGTTTGTCATGGTACGATGGCCGCCGCCGCCGCCGTCTGGGCCGGAATAAGCCCGGTGGGTCCAGGGCGCGTCTGGCGAGAGAATGTTCTTTATCTGGAGCGATCTGGGCCTTGGCTCGTGGTACTGGCGTAGTTCCTTGGTTTTGACACCTCGAATCGGGCGCGTCCCTGATCTGGACACACCCCCACACTCCATGTTTACATCAACCAACAACCACCCTCCAGCCGTCATATCCGTACAAGTCTGTTTCTCCTCCAATGTCTGATGCCGGCAGAAGCATGCCTGCCACTCCCCATAACCTTCCACGCATGGCGTCGCTCTCGAAGTTGGACATAAGCTCGCCGATCCGCCGCATCAGGACCGCGGCCACCGACCACGATCCCCTAAAGACCCCGCGGTTGTCGTTGTTCCTCGGCCTCGTCTCGGACTCGTTGTACACCTTCCGCAACTACTACAATGACTTCACCACCATCGACTGGGCCAAGGCGTTCATTCTGACCAACCGCTTCAACTACGAGCTCCAGCACAGCCAGTGGCTCACCAACGCCAACGACCCCGTCGCCGAACGCACTCCCATCCCATTCTACTCCAAAACATACTTGGTTCTAGGCAAATGGCTCTTGATTGTCATCATCGGGTTTGTGTTCTCCCTCATTGCATTCCTCATCGACAAGTTCGAGATCTTGTTGGTGGGCTTCAAACACGGCTACTGCTCGACCAACTGGTTTGCCAGTCAGGTGTCGTGCTGTGTCGACAACTCGGCCAAGTATAATGTCTTCAAGTCGGGCTACCTCCACAACAGCCTGGAGTTCTGTCCCGGCTGGATCTCGTGGGCTACCTACTTTGAACACCACCCGTTGCACAAGACGTTTCGCTTCGATTTCATCATCTACGTCATTTCCACCGTCATATTGGCCCATCTCGCCTGTATCATTACGTTATCCACCAAAATCACGGGGGGGTCCACCACTTCAAACTCTCCCGACGGACCTGTGGTGCCTCGAGTCATGTACACCGCCTGTGGATCGGGCGTTCCTGAAGTCAAAACTATCCTATCCGGTTTTGTCATAAGGCGCTTCTTGGGCACATACACTTTGGTTGCAAAAACTGTCACCCTTGTCCTAGCAATAGCATCGGGAATGTCCTTGGGGAAAGAGGGCCCTTACGTCCATCTTGCTGCTGCCGTGGGCAATATAAGTGCAAGATACTTTCCCTTCATATACAATAACGAGTCGCTCAAGAAACAAATCCTCTCGGCATCGGCCTCCGCTGGGGTCGCTCTAGCATTTGGTTCGCCGTTGGGCGGTGTTCTCTTCATTTTGGAAGAAATCAACCACTACTTGCCTTCGCATCAACTATTCCAAATCTTCTTTTGCGCTGTCATCTCGACGTTATTCTTGAAGTTCATGAATCCCTATGGCACCGGCAAAACTGTTCTCTTCGAACTCAAGTACACGTCCGATTGGAAACCCATTGAACTAATCTTTTTTGTCGGTATTGGTATTGCTGGAGGAATCTTTGGCGCTTGTTTCGTCAAGTTTGTGTCCTGGTGGCCCAAAAAATTCCGGGCCTTGAAGCTCATCAAGGATCGCCCCTTGTTTGAAGTCTTTTGTATTGCGTCGCTAACTGGCTTGGTGACATTTTGGAACCCATACACAAAACAGGCTGCTGCAGAATTGGTTTTGGATCTTGCTACACCCTGCAGCAGAGAACGCGATCTGTCACTTTGCCCCACCACAGACGACAGATTTTTAAGAGAGATTGGTTCGTTATGCTTTGCTTTCTTTGTTAAAGTATTGTTGACATTTGTGACCTTTGGGTTGAAGCTTCCCTGTGGTATCTACGTACCTTCTATGGTCGCCGGTGCATTGTATGGCAGAATATTTGCCATGGGTGTTGAGTGGTGTCGCCTCAACCTTGATGCTTCGATCATGGGGTTTGTCTGCTCCTCGGAGTCCAAGGAGTGTGTTGATTTGGGTATTTATTCCATGGTGAGTGCAGGAGCATTCATGGCTGGTGTTACTAGAATGAATATCACCTTGGTCACCATCCTTTTTGAATTGACCAGTTCTTACACCTATGTCTTGCCTATTTCAGTAGCAATTGCAGTTGCTAATTGGGCTGGAAGTTTATTGGAAAAGAATTCTCTATACGAGGCATTGTTGATTATCAATGACTATCCGTTTATGACTTCAGAGAATGAGGCCATAGATCCTTTTGTTAAGAGCGGAGAACTTCTCGATGAAACGTTTGATTCAAAAAAAGATTCGAAATTTAATTTCAGCCAGTTGAGTACTTACCAACTGGTTGAAGAAGAGGAGCACCTTTATTTAGACGTATCGAGCTCGCCGTACGTGGAATTTTCAGTATTGCATTCAAAGTTACTCTTATTGGCAAGAAAAGGTTTACTAGATGGGTGTTTGCCGTTGATTAAGGATGACTTATGTGTTGGTTTGATCTTTTTCTCTGAGCTTGAAGTATGTTTGAACAAAATTCAAGAATTCATGACGGAGTACGATATTCATGATGAATTGTATTGTCAAACGATTCAAATCTCAAAGTACACCGGGCCTATCCAACAATCTGCGGAACGTCATATCAAGTACAATTCTGATTTACTTAAACACATCTACAGCGAAGTGCCAACCGATTACTTCAGTTACGGGTCCGACGAAGATTCCGAATATTCAATGGCCGTCGCTATTTTGACTGAATTAACCAATATGGTTCAGTTTGTTGACACTTCACCTATCTTTCTCAATTACGATTGCGATCTTAGTATGGCACATCTTATATTTGATAAGATCGGGAATCGAGTCATAGTTCTTTTGAAAGATGGAAAGTATTATGGTGTGCTACACAAAAAGGTTCTAATAGATTATTGTCGAAGCCAAGATCAGTAATTACCGCTATCTACATATTTTTGGATTGGGGAGTTTAATATTACTTGACATTAGTCAAAGATACAGATTCAATATTTAACAACTACACTTTGGTGGATTTAATATTGAATTGATTTTCTGTGTAAGTTATCTCTTTTCCTGTGGTAGCTTATATAGGCTCCATAATGTATTTAATATGACAATTTTAGCTCATAAAAGGTGTATATCTATAACTGAATACCAAGAACTTTATATTGAGTAACTGATCGACAATTAAGTGACACTCGGCCTAGCATAGTCCATCAATTCGAATAGGACACTGATAATATGAGCAATATGCAGAGTCCGCCACTCCTATATTTAACCATCTCTATCTCGTGGAACACAGTTTAATATGTCTTCTCCGTGTATTCTGGCAATATTAGCATAAATTAACTGCTGTCTTTAATGATTAAAAAATGATTAACTAGGTTGCCAGTGACGAAAGTTATTTGACATGTTTAGGCAAATAATGCCCAATTCAATTGAAAGCATTTTAGGGTTATTATCTTCCTAACAGCCCGTCATTGTTTCTTCAGAGCAGGCGATTTCTGAGATGACTTGTGAAGCTTGACGTTATAAGGTTCAATTTGTGTTCAGTAGGGCCACGAGGTCTTGGTTCTTTTTGGATGTAAGTATTTACATAACGTTCTGTAATCACGTCCAAGATTAAGACGCTACCCCACGAGTTAAATGGAAACAAATTTTGAACTCTAGAGCGCAATTCATTAGCACGGAATCTTAACCCCGGTGAGTCGTTTCGGAGTAATGAAAAACAAATCCGAAATTATTTTTTTGACGGGAAATTAAATCCCGCCTCGCCGTCTTGAACCACAATGTTTCCGAAGGTATACAGACTAAGTAAGAAATGAACTGAATCCGTACCAATATGATGTTCAACAATTCTCATATGATGTTTGACAATTCTCATATCATTATTACTATTTAGCTCGACACCTATACATGAAGTTCTGCCGTTCCATGAGTTAATTTAAGTTTTTTTTTAAAAATCTTCGCCATCGGTAATTGAGGAAAAAAATAATTGTCTTCAGTCAATCGGATCTTATAAGAATAAGATCCGATCCGAGCAGCTGATGTGTATGGTTCTTTTAGGTGTATATAAGTTCACAATATTCACCTTCATTGCCTTCAAAATAACTAAGCTTCGACATGTCTTACGATCCTCCCAAGTTAAACTGGACCCAAATTAAATATGTCCTTCGTGGATTTCATGCAGGTGGTCCAACCATGACGGAAAAAGATTACCCCAAGCTTGACGGAAAGGTCGTCATCGTCTCCGGCAGTAATACTGGTGTTGGTTACGAAACAGCAAAATTGCTTCTTGGCTCCACCAATGCTCGTGTCTACATGTTTGCCAGAAACGAGGCAAAATCTTTGGCAGCCATTGAAAAATTGAAATTGGAGGTTGCTAAGGAATACAGCAAATCTGACTTGGATGTTCACTATATCAAGGCCGATTTGAGTGACTTGACTACTCTCAAAGCTTCTGTTGATAGGTTCCTTGCTGTTGAAAATAGACTCGATATTATTATTCACAATGCGGGCGTGATGTCTCCACCAAACAGATCCAAAAGTGCTCAGAACTACGAATTACAGCTTGGTACCAATTCTATCGGTACCCATTTGTTGCAGAAGTACTTGGACCCGCTTTTTATTAAGACTTCAAAAGGAAACAGCCCTGGTGAATCCAGAGTTGTTTTTGTTGCTTCCACGGCTCATTACATGGCTCCATTGGGCGGTGTAAACTACGAAAACCCCAACTGGGAAGGCCAGGACACACTTGGTACACCTGTCTACGGTCAAAGTAAAGCATTGAACGTAATCCAAGGTATCGAATGGAAGAAGCACCACCCAGAGGCACCGAATGCTGTTAGTCTTTCTTTGTGTCCAGGTATATTGCGTACCGAACTTGCAAGAGATTCCAGCTTGCTCGTTAGGTACTTGCTTCCATTATTCCTGTATCCTGCCAAATACGGTGCTTACACCGAGTTGTTTGCTGCCTTGTCCCCAGATTTTACTCCTGCCAAGTCGGGTACGCATGTTATGTCTTTTGGAAAAATTGGTACAATTAGACCAGATATCGCCGAGCCCGAAAACTCCAAAAAAGGATGGGACTTCTTGGAACAAGAGGTTAAGGATTACGTCTAAGTCATACGAAAATTCTATACAATTAGGTTACTTGGTAGCTCAGACTCTTTGTGTATTTTCTGAATAATAACGCTTAATATAAATTGTTGCCGAGAAATGGCTGCGCGAATTACTGAAATGCTGCGTGAATTAGTTATACCGGCCGATTTAACGGATATTAATTGTCGGCGATAACGGATTTAGTTGCTTCCCTAAAAAAATTATTACCAGTTGTTATAATCAGATAAAACTATGCCCATCGCAGAGGGTAAGAAGCTAAGCAAACAAAATTGGGATTATTTTGATGGTTAAGTCATAAAGTTTATTTGATGATTCTTGCTGTTTAACAAAGAATTTAATAATGAATGAAGTCTTTTTTAGTTAAAATCTGCTTGGCCTTACAGATCACATAAAATCTCAGATAAAGCTTCCGAAACAACTGCATGTTTAATGTCAATTGTTTTATATCCACAACACTAGCTTCCAAGAATTTTGATTCAAGTTGCAAGGCTTCTAAAAATTCTTCCGTTGGGATAGTATATTCAATGTTAAGTCTTTCCGGGTTACTAATATTGGAGGATAATAGCAGTTGGTATCGAGAGTATGATTGAAGATGAAAGTCCATTATTACTTTAAAGTTTGAACTCTGTTGAATGTTTTTCTGGTAAAGTAGTTGTTCAGTTAGCAAGTTGAGTTGTTCGTTCAACAAAGTCGGATTCTTGAAGTAATTGAAGAAGAAATTAAAATAAACTGTTGACACTTGGGTTTCCTGATCAAATACACTATTGAAGGAAGTAAATGAGAATCTGATTGCTGACATTAATGCCATATCAATACCCTCTTCCTGGTTCTTATTCAACTTCATTGCTATTACTTTGATGTTATCCATTTGCTTTGGGTCTACGAAGCATTTTCCTGAACTAATTAGTTCCTCTGCTTCGCTTCCAAAGAAATCGGTGATATCATAAAGAGTCAATTCTCCCAAAGTAGCAAAAAGTTGGACAACGGTATAGTCATCTCCATTACCAAGTTCTTTTATGTATCTCGAGAATAATATGTTTCTAGACATTCTTTGAAGTACATCTTTGGCTCGGTATTGTAACAAGGCATCCGTAATTGTGAAAATGAAATAAGTACTGTGTGAGTTGAGGGTGGAATCTAGAACTCGGTTTATTAGTTGGTCCTCTAATACGTCATAAATTTTCAATTGAAGTGTCACTGGCATGAAGTTCAATAGTGAGGCAAATTGGATCATATGTTGCCTAAACTTGATAGACGGCTTGGAGTGTTTAGGGTCGCTTTCTAGGAGTGCTTTATTCCAGCATGTGGCAAAATCCGTAGCAAACACTTCACCAAGATCACAATTATGAAGGAACCATTCTGGTGCAAGCTTGCAAAGGATCCTCAAGTACTCTGCAAATTTGGTATCTTCCAAGAACAAATTGATACTCAATACCTGATATATAGGAAGTACCTTGGGGTTTTCATGGTTTTTGACCAACATTGGAAACTTCGAATAGATTTCCAACGTTTTTCCACAAAACTTGTGAAGGTATTTCTTATGGTAGATGGTAAGGTTTTTACGCTCCACGAACTGTAGAATAAACAGATGAATGATCCCAGATATTGTTTTTGATATTGTAATGTCAATACTCTCCATATTCAATACACAATTCATCATTTTGTCAAGCATGGAAGATTGGACATGAAACAAATCCAACTCTGATATATCGAGATTGCCGAGGGAAATGAAAAAACCAATGTTCAACAAATGTTTTATGTATTGTTCCTCTGAGTATATCAATGAGCAGTTTAACTCTTCTAGAGATTCTATCAACTTGTCGAAGGAGACGGAAGTTGGATCAGTAAGCTGGCGTTAGTAAAATGTTTGACAAATAGGTCAAGTTCTGCCCTACCTCTAAGAATTCAGATAGTCTGAGATGTGAATCCAAGGTTTGAGAAGTGAAAGTCACTTTTCTACCCATCTGTTTCAGACTCTTGAGTTTGTCTAAAGCACCAGATATGGAGATGTTCATGGCGGGTATTTTTTTTGAAACAAGTTGTTTCACGCAGTTTTTTCTTTGCAACCATTTTTTGAAACACACCCACATCTTGTGCTACAAATTCACAACACTCAAAAAACTATAAGTAGTCATCAGAAAGACGTCTTATCAACTAATTAATCAAAGATGTCTAACGAAAAATACCATTATAGCAAGTTTGGAACAAGGACCAAGACATTTGATACGAAGGGAGTCAAAAAGGAAACCTACATACACAATGATTTCACTAACAACAATATTGCTGGCAACGGGAAACCACCTTTCCATTACATTAGAAATAGAGTCAATCCTACTGAGGGGTATCCCAAACTCAACAAATTGCACGGGTTGAAGGCTAAGCAAATCAAAGCCCATGCTGTACCTGCCTATGGAGTAAGAGTCAACTCCGACAAGATTGTTTCAGTATTAAACAACTGGATCAACAATTACGATCTAAAGTTCGATGTCATCATGATTGGTGCATTGGTTGAAAACCAATTCATTCTACAAATCTTGCTTAGTATTCCAATCCACAAATTATGTGCTAGACCGGGATTTTTGTTCATCTGGTCGACCACAAGAAAGATTCAAGAACTAAATAACTTGTTACATAGTGAAGGGTTTAACAAATTTAGAAGATCGGAAGAATTGATATTTCTTCCTGTTGATGAATCGTCGCCGTATTACCCAGGTCAGATGGAAGATAACAATGGGTTGTTAGAGAAAAAGCAGTGGCACTGTTGGATGTGCATAACTGGAACGGTTAAGCGATCAACAGATGGACATTTGATACATTGCAATGTTGATACGGACTTGCAGTTAGAGTCACCGAGAAGTGCCAAACCCGGCACTTACAACGCGGTTCCCGACTCAATGTACAAGGTAGCAGAAAACTTTTCCAACTCCAATAGAAGATTGCATATTGTGCCATCTAAACTTGGCTACAACATGCCTCTTAGATTGAGAGCAGGATGGGTCATTATGGGACCCGACGTAATTGTGGACAATTTCAACCCGGAAAAGTACGAAAGAGATCTAAATTCCAAATCATTGGTCAAACTGAAGCAGAATCCCGGACACTCTGGTAAGCAAGTCCAGTATTTAGTACCTCAGTCTGATGAAATTGAGAATTTGAGGCCCAAAAGTCCTGTCCTCAACTGAAAACTATATAAAGAGCTATTCAAAACCTTCAATTAGCATCCTGTGCTACCTTCTGCTGAAACTACTGCTGTTTAACATCTGAATTAGTTAGTAATAGAACAAATTTTTGTTTATACAATTCGATTGGTATCAGATAAATTGATGAATGTTGGAAAAAGGAAGTTATCAGCACCGTCTAAAAGACTCAGAGTGAGCTGAGTTAGGTTATCATCCCAAACAATAGAATTGTAACAAGCATTTGGTACATACAATTTGTATTAATTATGAATACTAGGAATGGAAGCGCATCCAGCATTTATATAGTGTTTGAAAATTTTTAATTGTCCGGGTAAGTTCTTGTTAGGGTACTCGCATCAAAGTTGCAGCAGTAGAATGTGAAATCTTGCGCCCTTCGTACTGCAATGACCACTACTTTGACAGAAAAACAGAACGGAATCTGGAGAGTATTACTAGGATTGAGAACGTTGGGTATAGTATTTTTCTCTTTAGAAAATGCCTTCATTTTTTTGTATGTATCACTACAATGACAAAGCTCATAGAATAATGCTGGTATCAGAAACATTTTGTGGAGAACGGGTTCCCAAAGCAAACAAGGTGAATGTATCGTTGTCTTTGTTAGTATTGATGTCTCGGAGTCGGTATATCATTATTAACGGATATCTAGAGTAGACAGTACTATATTACTACTTACCTCGGTACTCTGTGTATAAAAGCGAGGAACAATTTTCTGAACAAATGGTTTTGTGGTCTAGTTGGTTATGGCATCTGCTTAACACGCAGAACGTCCCCAGTTCGATCCTGGGCAAAATCATTTATTTTTTTGAACGTATTTCAGTCCATGATTGCAAAATGGTGGTTGATCGGGGTACTATTTTTAGCATGGCGAAGTAACTCCTTCTAATCTGCTAGTTTCTATTTATGGAATTCGTTTGGAATACCCCCCCCTGCAAGGTTGGGGGTTGCCGAACTTTAAACGCGTTTACGACTAAGGCTTAGAACGCTACGGCGTATTTCATAAGCCATCGCTTCATCGAAAGTCTCCATGCGAGCTTTATCGTGCATGTAGTGGCATTTTGGTTGTTATCCGCTGTAACAAAAAGAAACACAGCCACAAGGGGCTTTATCAAAATACCATCTGATCCACGAGAAAAACGAAGATGATGGGGACCGAGACTGAACCGGATTTGGCGGATTCGGCGTAGCGTTTTATTTCTCCACAAACACGTCGTAATAGTGACAGTTTATAAGTCTGCCGGATTCTCCATTTTTTGATCACACATTCTATTCTGTTTCCGGTTTCGGTATCCAAGTAACGTTCGTGCTCTAAGTATTTCGCTTCGGTTTCCCCGGTTGATTAGGTCCTTCACGTATTTATTCCTGTCCGGATTATATACACTCCCTTGAAACCCGGTCTGTGTTAAAGGAGTATAAGCTTTTTATCGGTTAGTGATATTTTTACTACCATCCAGCACTATTCAGGAAAAACGCGGGCTTTTAGCTGACTCTTGTCGTGTAAACTTTGTTGATCCAGGCATCCAACACGAAATACATTCAGATATGCAACAACCGCCCTACCCTTTAGCCGCAGAGCTAGAGAACGAAGTCAAACAGCTGACAGCTCTACCACACCAAACAGCCACATTAATCCAGCTATTTGTGAGGTACTTGAAGGAACCTCGCTACCAATCACCCTTGACTATAGAAGAACTTTCCATCTTGTTCCAGAACTTTTATTCTGACTTGAACTCCCTTGTGATCCATGCATACGCCCAATCAAACTCCACCAAGAAGCACTTGATTTCCAACTCGGTGATCTTCAACAATAATCCAAAAGTCTTTGATTACTTATTGGCAATCAGCAACTATAGCTCCTCCTCAATCAAGTTGTCCAAACGTACAGATGCCCATGCCTTGTATCAGTTGAGGGTCTTCAATTACTACAAATTCTTAACGATTAACGAAACCTTAGAACTTGCACAAACCACTCTTTTCAACTCAACTATGGGAGAAGATAACTCCTTATATGAGAAAGTGTTTCGTTTTGACCAGAAGGATATAATATACCAGGAATTTTTGGAACAAAAGTTAGATCTGCTCAAATCTTTGAATCTCCCTTTGAAATACTTCATTGAAGTTGACGACAGTAATAGCAACCAATACGATAGGTTGGTGCATTTCTTTGATAATTTGAACGATGAAGATATACTCGAGTTCAATACTCCTCTCCACAACGTCAAATCCGAAATTACCCCTTATTCCAAGCTTATTTCTATTAACAAACTCCATAAAATCCTTATCAAATTCCTCATAAGAGAAGGCTTTAAGAACAGTGAAATCAATAACGACATTCTATTGCCTTCTTTGATCTACCTTATTATTAACAAGTTGGACTACAAATCAGATTTGTACCTAAACTTCTTATTTATCAAGCACTTCCTTAATTTGTTGGATCCACACAATATTGAACTTTTCAATGTCAATTTATATTCATCGTATACTCCAGTTGACAAATCCAATAAATCAATAGCTGGCAAGCATCGGATCTCCAGCTTATTTGAATTGTTAAATTTAAACGAAGAGCAAAAGGTCGAGCAGGAAGAAGAAAAATTTGAGGCACCAGAAGGATTTCAGTTCATTGAAAAGGATTATGAATTAACTCAGCATATTTTGGAAAGGTTCTTGAATAATGGTGAGTTATATTACTATTTAACCAACCTAGAGGCTATGATAACTTTCATTTCCAACATCACCATTTCAGACTTAGCTACCAGCGAGCTGGACTTTGATAAACATGTCCAATCTAACCCATTGTTAATATCACCTATTTCCAAATTAGTTGACGATGAGCTTTTAACCCATTTCCAATTCCCTGACGGGAAATTGAATGAAGAAATAAAGGCAAAAGAAGATTTTGAAAAGCTACAAGAGAGATCAAGATCATCTTCTATTATGAACTCCATCGCCAACAAGATAAATGATAGCAGATCAAGATCCAACAGTTCAATTATTAATAGCATGAAATCTTCCAATATGTCCTTGAGCAAGGAAAATTTCCCCACCCTCTCTTCCAATGAAATTGATTCTTCCAACGATACGGATAATATAATTAGTCTATCCATGATGAAGAATATATTGGGAAGAATAAGCTCAGTTCAAGTACCTCAGTTTAGAAACCCGAATGATGATACGCCAGATGTTGGCTCAAATAATTCGGCAGGTAGTTCGGGAACCACTGGTGATGAAGATGAGAGTACAATTGGGTCTATCTTTACCACTCCTCACAAACGTTCCACCTCTTTGATCAATAGGTTGTCTCCAAATCATTCACGCACCAGATCCTCATCTTTGGAGAATGGTCAGACAAGCAAGCGTAATTCCATTACCACCAAGCTTACCAATGGTGTTTCGGAATTCATGACAAAACTTAATACGTCACAGGTAAATTCCATTGATAAGAACGTGTCTCATAGTTCCTTGCAGTCGTTGGAGAACTTGGATACCATAAACGATAGCAACACCACTCTTCAAAGTGCCAACAGACGACCAGATTACACCAGAAGTAGAACCACCAGTCTTCAAATCATGGATAAGTGGTTCAACAATATAAGTGCTGGTTACCAGCTGCAACAACTTCAACAGATTCAACCGCAACCAAGAGCGATTGTGGGTGTAAATGATGAGAAGAAGATTGATGTTTTAGCATTAACTCAATTTCAAAACTCCGATTTTGAACTGTTGTCGATCAAAGATTTACGAGAAATGAAGGGTTTGTATGACCAACTATGCAACTTGGTATTACCTTCGCATGAACACGAGTCGTCTGCTGAAAATGCCCATAACGACATGTGAAGCGTTGTTTATATAGCCTGTATCTATGTGCACTCCAAACGAATCTTTTCTAGAAGTATCTCGAGCAGTAGATAAAAAAGCGTCACACCAATAACAGCGCCAACTATACGATTGTGATGAATGTCATCGAGAAAGCATGCCAGATCATTTGAGGATGACTATCATTGTGGAAAGCGGGTTAAGCTAGACAATTTATTCAGTGAGTTGAAATTATCAGACGGCCCCGACAAGGAAGATTCACTAGTAGTCAATCCACAAATAAAACAGTATTCAGTTTTTAAGAAGACTAATGTTGGAGGCAGTAATACACCGATTAATTCTTACATTGCTGAAAAGCTCATCAACCATTTTAATAATGTGATCACCTCGAGTATGGCGGTCCTACCTTGGTATAACAGCCGGTTCGTGGTGCTATTTCACTTCCAGAAATGGGCTGTGCGGTTGTTTAACAAATTCATAAGCACATATAACGTGCGTAATAACACCAGAATAAGGCGGGTAAAGGATATGGACAGATTAATGAAAATGATACGAGATAATAATCTCACTGATCATGATTTCTTCAACATAATATTACAAGAAAACGAGATCCTGTTGGCAAAGTTGGCTGATAAGAAAAACAGAATGAAACAGAAGGAATACGAATTGTTGGAGGATGATTTACAAGTAAAGTACAATTACTGGGACACAATTAAGATTGACAATGATATGGATATGACCGATGCAGAAGTAGAAGCAGACAGAATTCGAGAGGTCACTGAGTTGGATGATTACATGGAGGTAGAACAAGAGCCGGGACCTATGGAATCAAACTATGGCTCGTACTATAGTGAGTACAAAGGCGCATAGTGCATAATACTAACATTGTAAATGTTACAAAATCCTATAAAAACAAGATATCTTAACCATTATTTAAATTATTCAAGTTCATTCTTATTGTTTTGTACGTAATCAGGGATTTATCATTGTAGTCCCCTTCTTCGCTCAGCTTGAACTATCCGGAAGAGATCAAGCTGAATTAAGGTTTGTTACCTGTATAGTACTTATCTTCTATCTGCAGTCGAAGGAACAATCTCCGTGTATATAAGTGCTAGGTTGGAGTAACCCCCAGGGGTAACTGAGCCAAGAGAACGAATGGAGTCTGTATTGGATCTACCGTCTGAGGTATTATTGCAAATTTTTCAATACCTTACCCCGACAGAAGTGAACGATATAATTTATCGGTTGAGTCCTCTCCAACAGATTGAGAAAAGCCGATTGCTAAAGCTCTTGTATGAACGGTTATTCAATGGAAAGTTGATGATAGTCAACGATATCAACACAGTGTCGAAATATGATACGTTGTTGACAACACAGGCATTTAAAAACATGTTTTCCAGTACCACTTACGTCAATTCTATATTTAAAGTCGTCCGACCTAATTACATTGAGTTTAACTTCTCCCGCCAGGCAAGTGACTACAGCCGTTTCATTAACAATCTTTACAAGTTCAATAGAATACTAGAAGACGAAGATAAAGAGAACCAACAAATGCTAGATTACTTTGAAAGAGTTCAACAGCTTGATTTTGTATCAGATGGAAACTTGATGTTGATAGAGAACCCGGCCACTTTATCCACGATACTTATCAAGATATTGATAAATTTGGCCAATAATGACCGGCTTACTTCCAAGTTCAAGAATATCACCATCAAATCATTTGACATAGGGCACTTTTATGTTTCACTGTGGGGACAATTATTCCAAAATTTCAACTCGCTAACGCTGCTAAACTTGTCGGATAACTTGATAGAATCAGACTACGAGACTGCTAGTGATGTTTTGGGATCTTACTTTAAATTCCCACCCGTGCTAAAGACATTGGTATTGGACAATAACTCGATCCTGAGAATAACGCAACAATTCTTACAAAACCTACCCAAAACCTTAGAAAACCTTCTGATGAACCGGAACAAGATTAACTTCCTTGAAGTAAACGATTTGCGCTGGACGCTCCCTTGTTTGAAAATGCTTCAATTAAATTACAACCATCAGTTGACATTTCTTGAACCCAACATATTTAAGTCTGTGGGCGAAGAATTTGCTGTAATGATACGGGGATGTAACATTGATGAAATCCAACTAGCTCAGCTAAGAACACTCTCGTCACGACGTCATTTTGCTATTATCAGTTAGACACAAGTAGAAATTTTGACGTATCCTGTACATAAATATCGAATCTCATATAGCTCAATCGTTTATCCGACGGGCAAACAAGAACTGGCATCTGATTAGGGTGAAAGTACTGCGGCAATGTTTCCTTTAGTGCTGTCTGGCGGAATATATGGTTTCTGTAAAAACGCTCAGTTTGCTTTAAGGACCTTCAGACCACGCCCCATCTTAGGGCCGTACCAGCAAATCATAATCCCGAACTGGAGACCGATCGGACGTAACAGTCTCAAATCGTACTCTACTGGAACAAACAGACCTCCGTCCACCAACATAGGCATTAACCTGAGAGAAAAAGTCTTGTTGCCCACTCCTATCGCTAAAGCAGAATCTTTTTCAGATACAAAACTTGAAACTCAGGCTGAAATCAAGAATGAAATTCAAGCTGATGATAAGGCCGACACATCCACTAAGAAATCCAGAGCTTTGCTAGGAAATGATATCAAGAGACTTATCAGGTTAGCTGCTCCCGAGTATAAGATTTTAATGTTTGCGCTTCTTTGCTTATTAGTCACTTCGGGGACCTCCATGGCTCTTCCACTCTTTATTGGGAAGATTATAGACACGGTACGGCCACCAACTGATGGGGTTATTGAAGAACAGCAACGTCTTATTATGGGTTTGGAACCTGTGCAATTCTATGCTTCTTTGACCGTTCTATTTACCATAGGATCGTTCGCTAACTTTGGAAGAATGTATATGTTGAGATTGGCAGGTGAAAGGATGGTTGCCAGATTAAGATCACGTCTTTTCCTGAAGATATTGTCACAAGATTCATACTTTTTTGACGTGGGGCCTACTAAACTTGGAATGAAAACCGGTGATTTGATATCCAGAATCTCTAGTGATACCCAGATCATTGCAAAAACTTTGAGTGGAAATGTTAGTGATGGCGCTAGAGCAACTATTAGTGGTATGGTAGGTCTCTCTATGATGTGCTTTGTTTCCTGGAAATTGACACTTTGTATGAGTTTAATCTTCCCACCATTGATCGTCATGTCTTTCTTCTACGGCCGCAAAATAAAAGCCTTGTCAAAGCAAATTCAAGAAAACTTGGGTAGTTTAACAAAGGTTACTGAAGAGAAATTGAATGGATTGAAAACTATTCAGTCATTTTCCAATCAACGATTGGTAGTTCACGACTATAATAAAGAAGTTAGAAGCATTTACAACACTTCCATGCAAGAGGGTTTGTTAAGTGGGATTTATTATGGAGGTAACGGTTTCTTAGGAAATATTACCATGATTGGACTTTTACTTGTGGGTACCAAACTCATTTCTCAGGGCGAAATGACCATTGGTGATTTATCTGGGTTTATGATGTATGCCGTTTACACAGGGTCGTCAGTTTTCGGTCTTGGAAATTTCTACACAGAATTGATGAAAGGTATTGGTGCTTCAGAAAGAATCTTCGAGTTGGTCGATCTGAAACCTTCTATAACTACGAGTTTGGGTACGAAGGTCGATGACATACATGGAGATATTAGGCTTGAAAACATCAGCTTTACCTATCCTTCCAGGCCCGAATCCAAGATTTTGCAGAATTTGAACTTGACGATCAAAGACGGTGAAAACGTTTGCTTTGTTGGTCCTTCGGGAAGTGGTAAATCAACAATTTCACAATTGTTGATGCGTTTCTACGATCCCAACGTTGGAAAAGTCAGCTTAAACAATCACGATATCAGAGAAATGAACTTAAACTATTACAGATCGAAGGTTGGATACGTCGAACAGCAACCGTTGTTATTCAGCGGTACTATTCGCGAAAACATATTGTTCGGCAACATCAAGGCCACTGATGCCGACATTGAAGAAGCTATCAAATTGAGCAACAGTCATGTATTTATTAACCAATTACCATCCGGATTGGATACAGTGATAGGCCCATCAAACAGTACCCAATTGAGCGGAGGTCAAAAGCAACGAATCTCGTTGGCAAGAACGTTAATCAGAAAGCCAAAATTGATTATATTAGATGAAGCGACGTCGGCATTGGACTCCATAAGTGAAGAGATTGTCATGAACAACCTCAAACGGTTGAATAAAGAGAAGGGAGTTACATTGATCTCGATTGCACATCGATTATCTACGATCAAAAACAGTGAAAGAGTAGTGGTGTTGAATAGAGAAGGGAATTTGGTGGAAGATGGCGACTGGTCTGTTTTGTATAACGAGCAGTCAAGTGAGTTGAACAAGTTGTTGCAAAGTAGCAACTTGGAATAACCACCATCATGGAAAATATCCGTGCCGTTTGAGAGATACCGTTTTCATGTCAAAAAAAAGGTACCAGCGGTTGCAACCAGCAGATAGAATATGTCATTGTAAATAGAGATAACATGTAGTAATAGAATTCAATCAGTATGTCAACGTACATTTTCATTCATGTGCATCCGTATGTGAGGTAGGCTCGCTGCGGTAGAGTCCGTTGGACTACAGACCAAACGTGCTCCAGGAAAAATCACCAACTTCAGTAGGAACAACTCATCGCCTCTAACTATTTGCCTACTGCATGAACTGGAACGTTGCTAGAGGCTAAAATATACGAGGCGAGCCGGGAAGGGAACTGCACACGATGGCTTTTTTCACATGCTCCCCCACATTACGCTACCATCGACATGGTAAACCTAAAACGCCACTTTAATCCGCCGTCGCGAACTAAGCATCGCTGCTAGCATCGTAGATGACCCATTGTTTCCGAATATTTGTAGTTTGGATGCGAAATTAATCCTCGGAAGTTACGATCCCGAGGCGTGTAATCTTATATCCGTATACTCCGCTGCGCGCTGTCATCCATCAAAAACCCGTTTCACCTCTTCGCACCATAAGGCTGAAATTCTTGGTTGCTAAATTATATGTGACCCCTTTGACAACCAACCCCAAGAAGTTTCCATCAATCCTATCACCGCCTCATAAGATTCATATATATACAACCATTATCTTTTTCTCAAAAGAAAACATCCAATTGCCGCCATGCGATCTTCAGATGAGGACGATGGCTCCAAAACGCCTTCCACGAACATGTCCACAACACCCACATCTCCCGTCTCTCCGGGAAAGACTTCTATCTATTCTAAAATAACACATGCAATAATACCTCCCTTGCCCTTTGGGGCTACAAGTCCGCCATCCAACAAAGCAGACTCTTATTTCAATATCGATTCGACCAAGTCGGCTGCCGCCCACAATGGCCACCACCAACCATTATCCCCTGGAGATTATGATGACGACGTTGATACAGCCACTGCAATTAGTGAAACCAGACCCTCTAATTACTTCCTTAACCTTCTTACCACGGCGTCTGTCTACTCTGGAATTAGTTCTTTATCCAACCTAACGAAGAATTTGAAATCTGAGGTGGACAAGTTACATCGAGACAGCGAAGAAGAGACACATGCTACATCACCAGTTAAAATTGAAGTAACAGCCGATTACGAGTCCGACTCTGACGCAGAACTTGAGAAGACCCACTTGCAACCATCCAAAAAACAGGAGACGCCTCCACTAGTGGTTGATAAGGCCACTTCCATGAAACGCGGTCCCGCTGATTCAATCTCCACTGCAGAGAGTGGTGGCGATTCTGACTCGTTAAACACGTTTAAAACAAGCAACGAAATTGGAAGCATCAGTTTAGGGTTGGATAAGAATGTCGATGATTTGATCCAGAACTTCACGGGAGAGTTTGATTTGCACGATTTGTATCAAAAAGATATTGAGAATGAGGCTTCATTAGTAAATGAATCTATCCAAACTAGGAAATCGTTGAGCGGAGCTGCTTCTGTTGCGTCTCTGTCAAAGAGAACTCCCTTTCAAAACTCTCTTATTGAAAACTTGGACCCACATTTGATTAGGGATAATTTTCTTATCAAGATAACCCAAGATGGTAATAACGAAGCTATTGATATATCCGAAAGGAAGAAACAACTTTGCATTAAAATTGCAGACAAGTTGCAACGAGTATTTTCATTGAAAGATGATGACTATTTTTACTCAAATTACGACGTTTGGTTAGTTACAGATGTGTTATTGCAGGGACATTTGTATTTAACTAGAGATTGTCTTCTTTTCTTTGCATTCCTTCCTAAAAGACACTCACAGTCAACCCCAAACCAGTCTAATATTACAAATAATGACGACTCCAACGCCGTAATTCAGTCTGGGTCCTTAGGTTTGAAGACAGCAAAATATGGAGACACGATTTTCACTACAGTACTCACACATCGCTATTGGGCCATATTGAGATCTCAAACTTTAAGCATATACAGTTCATCGACTGATTTATACTTTCCAAGTATTGTGATTGACTTGAAACATTGCATTAGGGCCGAAATATTAGACAAGGAAAAGGAGAAAGAAATTACCTCTCCTAGATTTGGAAGTCGTAGAAACTCCAATGATTACATGACTTCACCGCGTTTATCGCGTCAAAACTCTAGTGAAATCTACGAAGATGATTCTGATTTATCTTCAAATGGTCCGGATTTGACTGAAGATGGTGAAGCTTTCAAAGGTGGTGCCTGGTTTAAATTAACCACTAAAAAGAAGACGTACAGGTTTCATACTGATAACATGTATTCTGCTCGGCAGTGGTGCAATAACATAACGAAGGCCATTTTTCATTTGCAAAGCGCTAATGCAGCTGATGAGGTTTTGATAAAGATTCCCATTGAGAATATAGTCGATTTTGGCACTAAGAGTATTTTTGCAACCAACGAATTTGATCCGACTGGAGCACAAGAAGACACCCAACTTCCCCGGTGCATATCTCTCAAATATCTCAATAACGAGAAAACTGACGAAAAGGTTTTATCAGCGACGAGAATTAAGAAGAAATTGTCAAAGAAAAAGAAAGAGGAGACGGACGAGAACCCGAATATCAAGGTCACTGCTACATTTGAGGATATATACTTCTTGTTTTTTAACAGTGGAAGTGAATTTTTTGATTCTTTCACAGAAGTTATTGAAGAACACGAACAAAGACGCCGATCTGAGAGTGCGTCTTCTCTTTACAAACCAAACTTACTTGATAGGGCCAAGCAGATGGTGCGCAGAGATTCTAAGGCTTCAATAAATGTTGAACCGGCTGCCCCAAGAAGTTTCTCAACTTTGCAGTCTTTGAGTGAGTCTAACAGTATCGTTGAAAGAATGTTAAGTGTTAATCTGCATTTGATATCAACCCTGGATGCAGATCTTTTGCGAACACCGTTGAGCAGCTCCCCACCAGAATCTACCTCGCCTACTTCAAAATTGAAAAAATTGGGACGTAGCTTGTCAAATCCAACTAAAATGTTCACGGCCAAAAAAAATTCAGATATTCAATTACCCGTCAATACTTCCTATTCTTTTCCAGGAAAGCTGGGAGATCAACTTTCAAGCTCTCCTCCGCAAAACATAAATTTTCCAAGGCCACTTTCCGTTGCTGGACTCAAGAATTTGAAAATGTCGTTTGAAACTTCTAGAAAAGATTATGAAAAAGCCGAGGAAAGATATGAAGAAATAAAGAAGGGTGAAGAGGGTCCCTCTATCACTTCCCAAATTATGAACAATCAGCCTGAGTCATTATCTGGTGCGTGGAATTTGAGTGATCCTTCGGACTACAATGCTGAGAACAAAAGGAATAATAAGCTCAAGTCTATAACGAAGAGTATTAAGACGTTTTCCAATGTGGGAAACATGTTTTCGGCCGGCCCCAGTCATTACGTAAAAGATTCTGAAGAAAGCCCTTTCTACGTCACAGATACCAAAAATCGAGAAGTCTCCCAAGCAAACTTCCAGGAGCATTTTTCCTTCAATGATAAGAAACAATTGGTTGCTAGTTATTATGCACATTTACAGAGATCTTTACCTGTTTATGGAAAATTGTATCTTGGAAGTGAAGACTTATGCTTCAGAAGTTTACTTCCAGGGGTATCTACAATTATGATTTTACCATTGAGTGATATTGATTATTGCTATAAGGAAAAGGGTTTGAAACTTACATATTCAGGGTTAGTTGTTGTTAACCATAGCCATGAAGAAATTCTTTTTGAGTTTAGTTCACAACAGGCAAGAGACGATTGTGTATCTATGATTCTTAAACAACTTGAAACCGTTCATCGTGATGAAGTGTTTACACCAAAACCTCATCAGTGGGGAAAGCATTACGATGCAGAACTAACCAAGTCCAGACTTTCAAGTCAATCTAAAACCTCTTCATCAGCACTTTATGATGATCTGGATCTTAAGCTTGCTACTTCAAAAGTTGAAAGTGCTAGGGTCAAGATGTTTGAAGACAAACTTAACGCTGCTGCAGGTTTAGACGTTCCTATAATTTTGGAAGACTCCCCATTTTATAAGACAGAAATCAAACCATCTACTTCTTTCAACTTTGTTCTTCTCACGATTGGTTCTCGAGGAGACGTTCAACCGTATATTGCCTTAGGAAAAGGTTTGATGAAGGAAGGACACAATGTGACCATCGCTACTCATGATGAATTTAAACCTTGGGTGACTAAACACGGCATTGGATTTAAAGAAATAGCTGGCAATCCAGCTGAGCTAATGTCGTTGATGGTTACTCATGGCTCGATGTCTGTTTCGTTCTTGAAAGAAGCTAGTTCCAAATTTAGGGGTTGGATAGGCGAGCTATTAAAATCAAGTTGGGAAGCATGTCAAGACGCTGATATATTGATTGAGAGTCCATCTGCGATGGGTGGAGTTCATATTGCTGAAGCATTAGGAATTCCCTATATGCGAGCTTTTACAATGCCATGGACAAGAACTAGGGCATATCCACACGCATTCATTGTCCCGGATCAAAAGAAGGGTGGATCCTATAACTATCTCACGCATGTGATGTTTGAAACAGTGTTTTGGAAGGGAATATCGAGTCAAGTTAACAAGTGGAGGGTTGAAGAATTAAACTTGCCCAGGACAAACTTGGGTAGGATGCAGCAAACAAAAATCCCTTTCATGTACAATGTATCTCCCAGTATATTTCCTCCATCTGTGGATTTCCCTGATTGGGTAAAAGTTACTGGATATTGGTTTTTGGATGAAGGTGCTGCAGAAGATTTTGAACCACCAAAAGAATTGATAACTTTCATGGAAAATGCAGCAGAAGATGGCAAAAAAATTGTTTACATAGGATTTGGCTCCATTGTTGTTAATGATGCTAGAAGT
Organism: Teunomyces cretensis; assembly: GCA_003706575.2. NCBI lineage: Eukaryota > Fungi > Ascomycota > Pichiomycetes > Serinales > Debaryomycetaceae > Teunomyces > Teunomyces cretensis. The sequence continues at coordinate 1,131,345 of PPLT02000002.1, read as the reverse complement.
TTAACCAAGGCCGTTGTTCAGGCGGTTTTAGATGCCGATGTTCGTTGTATTCTTAACAAAGGATGGTCTGATAGAGGGAATAAGAGCGACAACCCACCACCAGAAATTGAATTGCCGCCAGAAATCTACAATTCAGGTTCTATACCCCACGATTGGTTATTTCCAAAAATTGATGCCGCGGTACATCACGGTGGTTCTGGTACCACAGGTGCTACTTTAAGAGCAGGATTGCCTACAATCATCAAACCGTTTTTTGGAGACCAATTTTTCTATGCTTCACGAGTTGAAGATATCGGGGTTGGTTTGGCCTTGAAGAAGTTAAATTCGAAATCGTTATGCAAGGCATTGAATACGGTGACAGGAGATATCAAAATGATTGAAAAGTCGACGAAACTCAGCGAAAGAATCAAAAAGGAGAATGGGGTCATGTCTGCCATTGAAACTATATATTCCGAATTGGAATATGCCAGGAACCTCATTATATCAAAGCAGAAACATAATGAACAAACCAGACTGGGTATAAGATCATCTGGAGCTCAAACACCAGTTGTTTATGAAGAAGATGAAGATGACGATGATGACGACGATGACGACGATGACGACGATGACGACGATGACGACGATGACGACGATGACGACGATGAAGAAGACAGTGACGATGAAGGTGAAAACACTGATAATGATTTTGATTCAACTTTACGACAAGTCAAAGAAGAATTGAATCATGGAAAGAAAGAAGAAACGGAACATGGAAAGGAAGACGAAGATGGAGACCTTGCTGCAGCTGCAACATCGTTGTTCTCTAGTCTTTCTCCGGCTAATATGGCAACAAAGATCGGCAACACCTTCTAAAACAGGCGTGTGGCGTTCCGATAGTAGTTTTAGATATTTTACGAAGTTATGAATAAATTGAAATATGGGCAGACTCGATCGAATGAGGAAAACCGACTGCAAAAACCTGCCTATTTCGGCTGGGGATCGGGTCGGGATTAATCTGTTCACGTGCGTAGTGACAATCAAAATTCTGACTCAGAACTTTTCACTAGGTACCAACCCAATCAAAGCAACCAACTTCAATACTTCACAGTAATTGTTCCAGCTATTCCTCCCCTGCTCTACTGTTTGTCACTTGTTAACTTGAATACGCTTCTCAAGCTTGAAAACCGTTTTATTTTGACGATCTTCATTGCAATCAAATCATAAGAACCACAGTTTTGGCTGCGACCTACTAAAAATTTTTACCCCAAAAGACCTATTTAAGAGTCGATCGATGTTCAGTACTTGCAAGCACTTAGTATTATATTAACAACCCGTTTGAACTAATATTTTAGTAAAGATGACAACCTCCAATTTGATATATAAAGATATCACGGAGGAACAGAACGGAACCAACCCGTACGCACGGTTGGTTCCTGGCCAGACAATCGTTGAGATTCCTTCCTACACTTTAGAATGTGGCGAAACATTGAAAAATTTTCCAGTGGCCTACAAATCCTGGGGTAGATTAAACAGCGATGCCGACAACACCTTCCTTATCTGCCATGCCTTAACTGGATCGTCCGATGTTCAAGACTGGTGGGGTCCCTTGTTGGGGACCGATAAGACTTTCGATCCTTCCAGATTTTTTATCATCTGTATCAACTTCCTTGGGTCTCCTTACGGATCATGTTCCCCGGTGACGCTTGACAAGTCCACCGGAAAGCCATACGGCCCCTCATTTCCATTGGTGACCACCAAGGATGACATTGGCATCCAAAGGTTGATTTTGGACTCCTTAGGGGTTAAGTCCATTGCTTGTGTCATTGGTGGCTCAATGGGAGGTATGATCGCATTGGAATATTCGTCCAAGTATAACAACACGTCTTATGTGAAGTCTGTTATTGCTTTGGCAACATCCGCTAGAGCTTCTGCATGGTGCATTTCGTGGAATGAAACTCAAAGACAATGTATCTTTGGTGATCCGGACTACTATGATGGCTACTACTATGAAAACGATAAGAAACCAAACTCGGGGTTGAGCGCTGCCAGAATGGCTGCATTGTTGACCTACAGATCGAGAAACTCTTTTGAGGAAAGATTTGGAAGAAAGTTACCAATGGCAAGACCTCCTACTCCTAGTACTGCCGAAGAGATCAAGATCCAAGAAGAGAAACAAGGTATTAGATACCCAAAGACTGAAGACGAGGAGAATTGGTTGTTGCATAATGAAGGATCGAGAGCATCTTTGAACAGATCTAGTATAAATGTTCCCAAGCCCAAACCCCAGACTTACTTTACTGCTCAATCTTACTTGAGATATCAAGGAACAAAATTCATCAACCGTTTCGATGCTAACTGTTACATTTCCATAACCAGAAAAATGGACACTCATGACATCACTAGAAACCATATTGATCCAGACACTGTTACGGAAGATCCGTTGCCTGATTACTTGAAAACTTTGAACCACCAACATTTAGTCATTGGTATTCAGTCTGATGGTTTGTTCACCTACGGCGAGCAACAGTTGTTGGGAGAGAACATTCCAAATGTGCTTTTGAAGAAACTTGATTCTCCTGAAGGGCACGACGCCTTTTTGTTGGAGTTTGAGCTTATTGATGTTTATTGTAGAAAGTTTTTACAAGACCAATTGCCGGAATACTTTGATGACACTACTGGAAAGGTCGACCGATTCGATAATTGGACCGATTTTGTCGCTACCCAAGATAACGGAGGTAATTCTGTCTTTGGTGAAGCCGAGAAGAACATCACTAATTGGTAAGTAAGTAGCTAAAAAATAACTATTGAATCTTCCTTGGAACCTTGTCTTTACTATTTGCGAAAAACCGCCGGACCGCAACGGTGTGGCAACTCTGTGTCTCGCATCCTGCATACACCACGCTTAACTTCGCCGACAATTAAAAATGTTGGACAGACACTACGCTTTACAGCCTTGTATACTACTATAACCAGCAAACGAGTCTGGCTACTAATTGAGCCTTGCAAACCCCGCTTAGGCTAAACATACTCGGTTTTTTGATTGATTGCCACTAGGCGGAATATTGGTTGATTGATTGATTGATCGATTTCTGACAATACATACCGACCGGCTGACAGGAAAAATTCCGCATGGATTCTAAAGGGAAGTTGTTCCACTGTGACGTGTGTTCGACTGACTGTACCAATAGAATACGCGTTCAGTGTGCGATATGTACAGACTATGACCTATGTGTTCCGTGTTTTGCCAGTGGCTCCATTACTGGCGACCATAAACCCTGGCATGATTACCAGATTATCGAACAGAATACATACCCCATTTTCAGTTCGAATTGGGGTGCTGACGAGGAATTATTATTGATTCAAGGATGTGAAACCTTTGGGTTAGGAAACTGGCAAGATATTGCTGACCATATTGGCAATCGGTCCAAAGAGGAGGTTGCCGAACACTATTTCAAAATATATCTTGAATCCAAGGATTACCCTCTTCCTGAAATGGATAAAGATTTCAACGATGTGTCACCTGCTCAGTTCTTGGAACAGCGTAAGGTTAGACTTGAAAATCGCAAGGGCTTACCACTACCACCACCCAAAACCAAGCCAGTTGCTTCTGTGCCTTTATGTCACGAAATCCAGGGATACATGCCCGGGAGATTGGAGTTTGATTATGAGGCAGAAAATGATGCTGAAGTCTCTATTAAGGATATGATATTTGATCCAGAAGATCTGGCAGGTGATATTGAGTTGAAACTTACAATTTTGGACATATACAACTCCAGGCTTACAACCAGAGCAGAGCGCAAACGGGTCATGATCCTCAACAACCTTTTGGACTATCGTAAGAACATTAGTGCCGACAAGAGGAAATCAAAGGAAGAAAAAGACTTACTTAAAAAGATCAATGCGTATATTAGAATTATGACCCCGGAGGATTTCAATTCTTTCATCACTGATTTTTTGACGGAGTTGAAGTGCCGCATACGGATCCAACAGCTACAAAACTGGAGACGCCACGGTATAACTACTCTAGAGGACGGTGCCAAGTTTGAAAAAGATAAATTGATCAGACAAGCGCATTACCAGAGAATGGGTAACGGTGGTTTGAGTGCTAGACACTCACAAAGTGCAACCCCATCCTTCAACGGAATGAACCTGGGTATATCAGGTATGGGCGGGAACTCCTCGTTATCAAATGGCCATCGTAAGCCATATTCGTTGGCAAACTCGCCACAGCCCGAATTCAAGCCCAAGATCCCCACAAATGCCCGTGCTCCCTTGGACATTTCACACGCTGCCGACTTCGACTTGTTGTCGAATGAGGAGAAGCAGTTGTGTGCCACGCTTAGGATCCTCCCTAAGCCATACATTGCCATCAAGAACCAATTGATGAAGGAGGCCTTGAAGAATAATGGGCTTTTGAAGAAGAAAGATGCTAGACAAGTATTGAAGATCGATGTCAACAAGGCATCAAAGATCTACGAATTTTTTGTTCAAATGGGCTGGTGTGCTCAAGGCTAAAGAGTATAAAGAAGTTCCTTCGACGCGTAGAAGGCCTGTATATCTTGTATATTATTAAAACATGTGTATTATAAGTGTTTTGTTGGGCATGTAATAAAAAATAGTTCTGGAAAGGGCCAAGACAATAGGGGTCTCTTGCAGTTGCTCAGACGTGGAGGCGGCAGAAAATAGACGTTTGGATTAAAATGCTTGATAATAGATAACGAGAAACAGACAATAGGGTGGAGGGTCTCACAATATTAGTTTCGAGTAATCGAGTTCTCCGGGATTGTTGGCGCAAACCATATTTCCCAATCTGTATTCCCAAAACCGTTTGTCAGGGACCCCCGTTAGAAATTGGTCCACCTTTTCTTAAGGTGGGCCTGAAAAAGCTTTCCGTCGGACAGGAACAAAAAATAACAGCAATTGAGAGAGGCTGAGATGTCTCATATTATTAACGCATTTGGCGGCATCTGTTAGGAAAAACAACCACAACAGTAACAAGTTCTGCCTTGTGTGTGGAACAATAAAAGCTTAATCTCTCGATCTTTTGCCAGTTGTAATGAGTAGTCGAGTGGCTAACCACCGCATCGACTTTCATGCTCCATTCTGTTATCACCGTTAGTAGCCTGTCTGAAAAACAGCTGATTCTTGCGCACAAAAAAAAATTGAATGATTTCCCAAGCAATCCGGTAATACAATATATATTGCCTTCTTGAGATAGGAATCCCGTGAGAATTTGTATCGTGTTGACTATTTCAAGATAGCTTTAGTAATTGATTTACAGCAAGAAATAGAGAATCTTCCAATCGGTTGCCATCCCATTAGTATCTATCAGTCTCCTGAATTACAGAGGCAACGATGACCGACTACCTCAAATTCAACTCGGTCCCCTCTGGCAAACACGAGAATAAGAAACACATCATCATTGTCGGTGCTGGGATCATAGGTGTATGCACAGCTTACTATTTAGTAAAGCATCCAAAATATGACTCTGAAAAGTACCATATTACCATCATAGAAAGCAAGAGAGTCGCAGGAGGTGCTAGTGGAAAGGCTGGTGGTTTGTTGGCACTCTGGGCTTTCCCACAACAAATAGTTCCCTTATCTTTTCAACTACATCAAGAACTCTCCGATGAATTTAACGGCGAAGAAGAATGGGGGTATAGGCGGCTTACCACAGTTTCACTTGAGGGTGACATCAGCCACTTAAACGAGTCCGACAATGACGACGAGGAGGACGAGGAGGTGGAAGAGGACGAAAACAAAACGGAGGAATCATTTAAAAGAACTGTCCGCCACGACAGTGACTCTTCTTCCTCGTCACTTTCCGACAAACCCCCTAAGAAAACTTCCCGAGCCACACGTTCTAGAGCATCATCAAACAACAGTAAACAAAATAAGTTACCTATCGATTTAAACTGGATTTCGAGTTCTTTGATTAAGAATTGCTCCACTTTAGGAGGAGCTGACACCACTGCTCAGGTCCACCCTTACAAGTTTACCAACTTCCTCCTAAAGAGAGCTGTCGAAGATAGCAAAGGTAGTTTGGAATTGATCATTGGAAAGGTTAATGAGATCACATTTTCCATGGAAACTGGAAAAGCCACAGGGGTGTCCTTCCTTCCCACGAGTGTCAAATCGGATGAAGATATGAAGAACACTGTCATCAATTTGGAAGCTGAACAAACTGTCTTAGCCGTTGGACCATGGACCTCCAAAATATTGCCAGATTGCCCTATATCTGGTTTAAGAGCACATTCCATTACGGTTGCCCCATTCAAAGATCAGTCAGTTTCGCCCTACGCCATTTTCACTGAGTTCAAAACAGGACCTTACACATACATCTCTCCTGAAATCTATGCAAGACAGGACGAAGTTTACGTTTGTGGAGAGGGAGACTCTGCTGTTGATGTTCCTGAAACTTCGGATGATGTCAAGGTTGTACAATCCAAGTGTGACGAATTATTCAAGCAAGTTGGAAAGATTTCACCCAACTTAAGAAAAGGTCATATTTTAAAAAAGCAAGCATGTTATTTACCAGTCTTAGATGTGCCTTCTTCGAGTGGCCCTCTTATTGGTGAGACGAACGTTGAAAACCTTTTCCTTGCCTCCGGTCACTCATGTTGGGGTATAAATAACGCACCAGGTACAGGGAAGATTATGAGTGAGATCTTGTTGGAAGGAGTAGCTAAATCTGCTGATACTTCAGGCTTAGATCCTTCGTTATATTTTGACGCTAGTGTCTTGGTTAGTGATGAGGAAGACGATTTTAATGAAGATGAAGGTCATGATAACGAAAACGCAAATGGGATCAAGAAGAAGTAATACGAATCAATATACCTAATTATCATTAATTGTATACTTAATTTTATAATGAGAAGGTGACCTGACTACTCTATTCACTTTTGTTGTGTGCCACAATTACCGGTTTCTTTTGTTCGGCCAACTTCTGCTTGATCAGGCTGAAGAAATTCCAAATCTTTACGGCAAATAAGGTTACAATCATCACCACAATCGTCGATACCATCTTTTCATGCTTAGCCCAGACTTCATTTTCGAAAAAGTGAATTTCGTCCTTCTTTTTATTCTTCAAGTAACGTTTGTTGGTATGCTTATTTTCAATCCAATCTGGATCGACCTTGTGGAAGTTAAGATTCCTTTCCACTTCGTTCGCTCTGGATGGATCATTCGTTATGTCATTGAATAGTTCGTACTTTTCAGGGTTTGCCTGGACGATATTTGGTGGAATCGGATGAATCTCGGTAGTTGATTCGCTTGTTAAGATAATTGTATAGTGAGGTGAAGGCAATTTCCTTATGATTTTCCTTATCAATTCGTCGTGTTCCCTTATTGTATGGTAACGTTCACTTAAATCGCTGGGTAATGGACTCAAGTTGATTCTCAATACTCTAGTTCTGGTATCATAGTAGGGCACAACCTCATTTTCGTCGTCATTTACCACACTTATGGTTTCTGCATCACAACTCTTGATGATGTACTTCTCGATGAAATCCAAATCCAATGGGTCATCTAGCCAAGGAATCCCAATTACCGTCGATGCAAGCATCAAGTACTTTCTGATGAAGGGCCATTCCTCGTTTCGTTTCGAGGTTAGATCCAGGTACGTAAGTCCAGGTTGATTTATAATAACATATTCATCGGAGGAACATTCTGTAATGAGTTTTTTGATCATATTTGTCACGATTCCGACTTCGTGGGACTGGCTATTGTCATTGCCTAGTTCCTTCTTTAACCCTGGAACAACCTTATGCGATGCCACCAACAAGGGGACAGATTGGTATGCACTCACAAGACTAAGTGTCCAAAATAACGTTAATAAGTGTTTCATGTTCGCTTTAGCTAGCATTTACTATTACTGCTTTTCTTGTCCTGAACAGATCAAGGCTAGCACAAAGTTCTGCATGTATATTATTTTCATGCAGGAAAATGTGTAATTTGGAGCCGTATAAGACCAACATTTTAAGAGTATAAAACATTGAAGGTAAAAGATGCTGACTGAACGTGCTTTACACTATGCTCAAGAGTTTGTTGACTTTGTTAACGCCTCTCCAACACCATACCATGCAGTAAACTCTGTGAAGAAGCAATTGACTGCGGCTGGTTTCACTGAAATTGCTGAAAGAGACACCTGGAATAGCGAGACCATCAAGACAGGAGGCAAGTACTTTGTTACAAGAAATGGATCCTCCTTGATTGGTTTCAGTGTTGGTGAAGAATTTAAGAACGGTTCCGGTATTTCGATTGTTGGCGCACATACCGATTCTCCTTGTTTAAGAATCAAACCAATATCCAAAAAGACTTCCGAAGGATTCATTCAAGTTGGTGTAGAACAATACGGTGGTTTAATTGCACACTCGTGGTTTGACAGAGATTTATCCATTGCTGGTAGGGTTTACGTTAATGAAAATGGATTATTTGTTCCAAAGCTTATCAAAATTGATAAACCTTTGTTAAGGATTCCTACCTTGGCAATTCACTTGAACAGAGAAGTGAACACTAAGTTTGAATTCAACAAGGAAACTAAGTTAGTCCCAATTGCGGGCCAAACTGCTTTGGACAAAAATGAAATTTTAGAAAAGAAGGCAAAGGCACACAGTTGTGCTGATGATCCAGAATTGCAATTGTCGCCTGAGCAATTTGAGTCAGTACAATCTGTCATTAAGAGACACAACAAATCTCTTATTGAACTTATTGCCAATGAAATTGGTGTTGAACACGAACATATTGAAGACTTCGAGTTGTTATTGTACGATCACCAAAAGTCCGTCATTGGTGGTTTGAACGATGAGTTCATTTTCTCTCCAAGATTGGATAATTTGACTTCTTGCTACACTGCTGCCGTTGGTTTGATTGAATCCACTGAAACGTTGTCTACTCAAAGAGGAATCCAATTGATTTCTCTCTTCGATCACGAAGAAATTGGATCTGTTTCTGCTCAAGGTGCTGATTCTTCTTTTTTGCCAGATGTCATTCATAGGTTGACTAGTGTCAACTTTGAGGGCAAGGGTTCCGTCAATTTCTTTCATGAAACTATGGCTAAGTCCTTCTTGTTGTCGTCTGATATGGCACATGGTGTTCACCCCAACTACAGTGAGGTCTACGAATCGAAGAATAGACCAGAAGTTAATGCAGGTCCTGTCATTAAAGTCAACGCAAATCAAAGGTATGCTACTAATTCACCAGGTATTGTTTTGATTAAGAAGGTTGCAGACAAGGTTAAGGTCCCATTGCAATTGTTTGTGGTCAGAAATGATTCTCCATGTGGCTCTACTATTGGCCCAATTTTGGCTGCCAAGTTGGGAATTAGAACATTAGATTTGGGTAACCCGCAATTGTCTATGCACTCTATTAGAGAAACTGGAGGTACTTATGATGTTGTCAAGCTTACTGATTTGTTCAAGAGCTTTTTTGAAAATTACGCCGAATTGGAAGAAAAAATTTTGAGTGACAACGTGAGATTATAGTGAGGCCTTATATATCATAAATAGGACGAAACACATTTTCTTTAGATTGGCCGACAATGTTGCCTGAAGGATAGTACGAGCAGGCTATGTAAGTGCCCCAAACTGGGTTGCAATATTTGTATGCACAACCAATGGCGTAGGTATTGTTCCAAACCAACTGTGTGAAATGATTGTATACCAGCTCAGTATCATATAAATAGGTGCTACCTTCGTTGTACCAGGCATCTACTGCTCCTATTGTGGAATAACCAATTGCTAAATTTTCGCCATATTGATCTCCAGAATGCCGTAAAATTCCCGAACAATTATACTTTGAAGTGAAATCGGCTGCAAAATTGAACAAAGATGAATTCCAAACTAAAGGCTGTGCCCCATGTATAGCACGCTTAGAATTGTGAGTGTTTAAAATTTCGGTTGCAAATGTTGCGTTGAATTCCACTTCTGTTGTAACTTCGTTTTGACCTGTAGCATCAACTACTGGTTCAGGGAGAGCTGGATTAATGTAAACTTGTACTACTTCGACCAAAGTAATGATGTTACAGAAGATGGTAAGTAACAGACTTAAGTATATAGTTAATGAGAGAATCATTTTGTTTATGGTTTATTTTCACTTTCTTGCAGAATTTTATGGTTTTATAATTTATTCTTCAATTACCAAAAACTTACAAAAGTCTACCTCAAACTTATTTCAAACATAGTTAGTACAACAATCACTATGGAACTAAACACTCAATGATGAAAATAACGCACAATTTATCGTTGCAAGAGAACCCAAATCAGAAATCCTAAAACATTTTCAAAACGCAACTATTTGCGGTCCTGATCTGTCTCTAAATAAACACCCGACCAAAATTGCGATTGCACGGACTGACTGGTGGAAATAACTGAACTCGGCATTACCATCCAAGTCACTTTCAAGTCCGCCAAACGGCCTTTTTAAATCCAATTGGTTCTCCGCACGGCGGTAGAGTATATTTTTATTTATTTCTTAATAATTGTGGCATTTGACGCCGTTTAATATGTCACAATTTTTAACTTGTTTGATTGCTGCACCGAAGCTTCACCGGGTTTCTAAAGAAAAACAGTCGATTTTCAAGTTGAATACACAGGCAGAAGAGATAAAAAAACCCCCGGACGATAGTTTGTTTTCAGCGACAAGAATTCCGAGAGATTAGATGATATCAGCTCCGCAGACGGGCCGTTTCCTGGCAAAAATATGAAATCACGTGAGATTGCAAAATCCAATCGCTCTTGCTTTTTTTTGCTCCTATGCCGCTGCGTAAGAATGTAGAGGATATCGGGAATGCCAACAATAACGGATAAGTGTATCATGGTATCATGTAAGTGACATAATATGTAGATTTGTGTTAATAGTAGTTATATAGTGTCATTGTGGAACAACACCGAGCTTGATCACGCAAATATTAAGCTAGATAATGCTCATAGAAGGCAAACAAGATGCCGTGTGTGGCTGCAAGTTTCGAGGCATATCCGATTTTATATGTGCATCTTGTCGAGTTAGTAATCACATACTATTTATAAGCGATCGAATTCTCTACACTTTGAAGCGCATCTTCACTTCGCTAACATTTCCTACTACTACTATTGCCCACGACACATTGTATCATACTACATTATAACAACTTAATTGCATCAAGTGAAATAATATGTCAAGCGTACCTGACATTGACACAAAGAAAACCTTATATGTCTCCGACTTGGAGCGTAGTGGTGATGAATCCAGTTCAAATCACGAAGGCGAAGTACTCCATGATGACTTGAAGAGAGCTTTGAGTGCAAGGCAAATCAATATGATCACCATTGCTGGAGTAATTGGTACAGGTTTGTACTTGGGAACTGGAAAATCACTTGCAAATGGTGGTCCTCTTTCATTATTGTTATGTTATGCCATAATTGGTCTTATTGTATACTTCACCATGTTGAGTTTGGGGGAAATGTCAGTGCAATATCCAGTTTCTGGATCCTTCACAGTATATGCCAAAAGATTCGGCAGTGACTCTTTAGGGTTTGCTATACTTTTGAATTATTGGTTCAACGACGCCTGTTCAGTTGCTAGTGACTTAACAGCAATTCAATTAGTTATGCAATACTGGACTGATTTCCCATATTACGTTGTTGCCATCATATTTTGGTTGTTTTTACTTTTCTTGAACGTCATTGACGTTAGGCTATATGGTGAAGCCGAGTATTGGTTGGCTATATTGAAAGTTTTAACCATCATCATCTTCTTCATCATCAGTATCGTTGTGAATGCAGGACACAATAACACACATGAATATATTGGTTTTAAGTGGTGGAGTTATGGTGATGCTCCCTTTGTGAATGGTTTCAGAGGGTTTGCCAATGTCTTTGTGACTGCCGCATTCGCATATGGTGGAACTGAATCTATTACATTAACTGCTGGTGAAACGGCTCGCCCTACTATTGTCATTAAAAGAACGATTAAGAATGTCTTCTGGAGAATTTTAATCTTTTACATCTTTACTGCTTTCTTTATCGGCATGAATGTTCCATACGACTACCCCAATTTGTCCAATAAGAAAGTGACAACATCTCCTTTTACCATTGTTTTCCAAATGGCTGGGGCCAAAGCTGGTGGTAGTTTTATGAATGCTGTTATTTTGACTTCTGTCATATCTGCTGGTAACCATGCCTTATTTGCTGGCTCAAGACTTGCTTACAACTTAGGAACTCAAGGTTATTTCCCTAAATTCTTTACCAGAGTTAACCGCTTTAAGATTCCGTATGTTGCCGTGTTTTTCACTTGGATTTGTGGCGGATTGTGCTTTGGTTCTTCCTTTATTGGTGCTGGTACTTTGTGGTCTTGGTTACAAAGTATCGTGGGTCTTTCAAATTTGATCAGTTGGTGGGTAATTGGTGTGACCAGCATTCGTTTTAGAAGAGGATTGAAGTATCAAAACAGGGAACACGAATTACTATTCAAAAACTGGACCTATCCTTACGGTCCATGGTTTGTTGTTATTTTTGGAGCATTTATCATTTTGGTTCAAGGCTGGACTTCATTCTCTCCGTGGAACACCGCAGACTTCTTTCAGAACTACCTTGAATTAATTGTGTTCCCTGTGACTTTCCTTGTTTGGTGGGCATATAAGAGGGATAAGTTTGTGAAGTTTGCCGACATGGATTTTGACACTGATAGATATATCGAAACTGAAGAGGAAAAGGAAGAAATCGAGTATCTTAAGAGTTTGTCAGGCTGGGAAAGGTTCAAAAGAAATTTGCTTGAAAATTTCACATAGATTATATAAAAGGGGAAAAAGGTAATTAATGTACATTAGATGTTACAACTATAAAGTATTTGTAAATTATAGAACAACTTGAACTTCAAACTCCTCCTCCAATTCAGTATCTCCTACAACGGAGTCGAAGTCCAATTCTTCGTCGTCAAATATCAATTTGGCCTTTCTTTGATCAACGGTGTTTGGATCAATATTTTTGGCCTTCATGTAGTGAAGAAGTAACTTCAAAATCTTCGTATCAGAAGAAACCAGTACCTCGATTTTTTTGTTATCCTTCCCTTTTAATCCGATCACAAAGAACTCATCTTTCGGTCTTTCCACTTCAAGTTCCTCATGGGCTTTCGTCTCTTCTACTATTACTAAATCTTCATCTGTCAATTCTCCTGTATTTTCATCAAGCAACATCAGATCATCTCTCAACAGTGTAGAAGTTTTGAATTCTGGATATGATAAAAAGCTGTGAAGTCTCGATTTTGGGATTAGTATGCATGAAATATGGGTCGGTTCTATTTTGTCGATCGTGTCTGTTATAGGATCAAATGTTTCCGGAGGTTGTATTCTCAATGTGCTTGGTTTAAAAAATGGTTTCAATTCCATTTTGCCTTCTATCCATACCAAAGAGGTCAATGACACATCATAATTACTTAAGTTATGTGGGGGAAGCGATTCTAAGAACACTTTTCTATAATATTCGATGACTGCCTCTAAAATCCTGCCGAATGTCTTGGTACCCTTCATCCCAAAATTTGTGACAGAATCTAGTGTGCTGTTATCTGGGACATCCAATTTGTTGAAAACTTGTAAAATGTATCTTCGGTTCTTTTCTTCGTCATTTGTGAAGCTGTATCTGTCATTGTCACCCTCGGTTTGACTTCTATGCCTGTTAAGATAGGTGAAATCGAGACCATCATCGTCATCATCGTCATCACTAATGATTTTTGGCGAATTCCATTCATTTTTACCAAACAGATCCTGTGATTTTATTCGCTCTTCAATTAGAGACATCAAAGCTTTTCTGTCCACCTCTGGGGGTGGAGTAATAGAGCCTTCATCGGGTAATTCATTTAGAAGAGTATTTGGAATTGGTAATGAAGGAACTTTAATATCGCTTGAATGCACGTCGCTCCGTAATGTTGGCCGAGAAACAGAACTTGCCTCCAGATCAATACTCTTTTGCTTAATCTTTGGTTTCTTACTCTTTGGCCGTTTCTTCTTCAAATCCAAGGACGATAAAGAAAAAAAGTCGTCTTCTATCAAGGGTCTTTTCTTTTTCAATGCAGTTGCAAGCTCTCCATCTTTATCATTATGTATAGGCTCAGTTCCGTTAGCCATCGGCAGAATAGAGGATTGTCCTCGGTAGGTGGTTTTGAGATGTAGGTTTTATTGCAAAAATTATATACAGTTCACTTCGCTTTCGTAAACAAATCCTGATAAATATACCTAGATTACGCTTGGTGTGAGAAATAAACAGAATTGGACAAAGATGACAACTCCCAAGTCTCGTGATTTGACTTTTAGAGCCAGATTTCGTCATAGCTATGGTCAGAATGCTGAGGAGTTCGACTTTGTGAAAACGTACAAGGAGGATTGGGCAAATAGTATGTTTATCATTGATGAAAAGAATTTACAAGTCAAAGCAGACAAAGGTAGCTTGCGAATCAAGAATCCAAAGAAGATAAGATCTGATGATCTATTACTCCAAGACTTGAAGACTCAAGAAGTCGATCAGACAGAAGTACAAAGGTTATTTAATAATCAATTAAATTTATCGACTGTGAAGGGTAGTAATGAAAGTCCGCATGTCTCGACTTTTGCAAGTCCAATCTACCTTAACAACATTATATCGAGAAATGCAATTGTGGTAAATGCAGGTGGCCTGGTGACTTCCATCAAATGGTTGAGTAATCCAGGAGATATCCTCGCAGAGAAGGCATACCAGTACTTTGCAGTTGCTATATTTAATAACCCAAAGGGAATCGAAGATTCTATTAACAATCCAGAGCTCAGCATATTTCATAAGTCTAAGAAGAATGCTCCAAATTTAATAAACTCTGCAATTGAAATTTGGAGATTTGACCCAAAAGACAATACTATCCAGCTCGAGAAATTTTATGACACAACCGCCTTCGGAATAACGAACAGCTTGAATTGGATCCCGATTGAAATTTCAGACGATGATTCGATTATAGGTGGGTTATCGGGAAACTTTACAGATGGAAATTTACATCTTTTCAAAATACGACATAACGACCCGGTCTACCTGAGAATAATTAAACCCTCCTTTTCATACTCGGCAATTGGAATTAATAGTTCTGAGATCCCTAACATAACCTGCTACGACTTTGTAGGCAATGATAAAGTCCTTGTTGGGTTAACAGATGGATCGATCGCGGAGTATATATTACCATACTACTCAAGCGGCGAGGAAGCTGATGACTCCAATTTCGAGATACCTTCCTTCAATATCCAACTTGATCAAAGCTCAATTACCTCATTAATGGTGGAAGAACCAGAAGAAGGGAAAGTCGTTGTACTTGTTAACACGACAGGATACCACACTTACGCATTTGAATATCTGAACTATATCCAAGGAAATATTGTAACAACTGTGAAATCGTCTATTCAACCGTCGTTCAATAACTCTCTAAAAACATACGTTTTCAGCAGCCACGATTCATTATACTATAATCATTTGAGCAGCCCTCAGGAAAGTGGCACCACATTGATTAAGGTTGATGCATTCATTACGGTTTCTAAAGTTTCAGAAAAACTTGGACATCCTTTGAATTTAACGGGGACTTCAGACGGTGACGTGATTTTGCTAAACTACCCCAGGAAAATGTTGAATGGCGGAAAGATCACCAGTAAGCTGTTGGTTCCACTTAAGATCTGGAAATTAAAATTGGAGAATAATTCTGTGAAGCTTTTAAGTGACTTTGAAGTTTTGGGTACTGATGTTCCGTCTCAATTGCCAATAAGTCCTCCTGCTGTGGTAATTTCGACTTTAGATTGGAATGAGAATAGAACTGGAAGTTCCGTTTATACAGTTGGAACCCATTCTGGTCTTATTATTTTGGAGAGATTAGATCCAGAGTATATTTAGGATTTTTTGAAATAAGATTTAATATATTCAATCATAAATTCAACTTTTAATATTTAGGGAAACTAGGATCTACCATATCACTCCATCTATTAAGACCACCGATAACATCCTTAACGTTTTCAAACCCAAAATCTATCAATTTCTGCGAAGCTAGTTGTGAATCATTGCCATAGCGACAAATGACGTAGATAGGATCTCTCGTCTTATCAAATCCTAGTGGAGTATATTCCTCAAAATCATCCAACTTCTTGAATATCGGGTCCCATTGAATATTTACAGAATTGTGCAATTTGGCTATTTCGAATTGCTCTTTGGGTCTCACATCAATCAAAAGGGGTGCTTGTTCAGATTCACTTACTGCGCAGTTGAAACGCTCGACGTCTATCCTGAACCGAGAGTCTAGCGGGAGGAGGTTTACCTTGCCACAAAAGGCGGCGTAGTCAATTCTGCCATTGATTATCGAATCTTTGGAAACCTGCGGCACCTTGCCACATACCACACAATTTGGTTGTTTGCCTCGCATTTTAAATACCCGAAGCGTTTGCTGAGGATATCCCGAATATGACGATAGAAAAGGACTGAAGTTATCTTTATTGTAAAAGTCTGTTAACAATTTGATGGCCTCAACAGCCATAGTGACACCAATCACTCCTATGACGGGCCCAATAACTCCACCATCTGAGCAAGAAGTCACTGAATCTGGAGATGGGGGCTTTGGATAAAAGCATCTATAACAGGGACCTTGCCCTTGAAAATTTAAAATTGAGAGCTGCCCATCAGTCTTCAACCCGGACCCACTCACAATTGTCTTTCCACACAACACTGATACATCATTTATCAAGTATCTTATGGCTGGTGCATCTGTACAGTCCAAAACAAGATCGTATTTGGATATGATATCGAATGCGTTATCATTGGTCATTCTGAAAGGGTACGTAGTCACCTTAACGTAGGGATTTAACTTAGCAATGTATTGTCTGGCGGATTCACATTTATGCATCCCCACTGATTCAGTTGAATGTAGGACCTGTCTGTGCAAATTACTGGTATCAACTACATCTCCATCTATGATGCCGATTTCTCCGACTCCTGCGGCTGATAAATAAAGTAAAGCCGGACACCCTAAACCCCCAGCCCCAACAACTAAGATACTGGAGGATTTGAGCTTCAACTGTGAATTTAATGATCCAAACTGTGGTACGATCATTTGTCTGCCATACCTCTTATATTCATCTAGGGAAAGTCCATCCACCTGTTCAGGATAATCTTCGTCGTATGGCTGCGGTTTTTCAGCAAGACCGATCTGCATTTGAAGTTTGAGTTGTTTATTCTCCTCTTCGAGATGACGTATTCTTGCTGATAATTCTTCTGTGGACATAGGAATGATGATTGTATTACATACGATGTAAATAAAAATTATTTTCGCATTGCACTAACCTAACTACAAATTCATCAAGAAAGCGATAACATTAATTGTTAAAATATAGACAGACTAGTAGACTATCGGAGTTAATTCAAACAATCTTTTGCTTCACAAAGAAGCCCTTCAAATGACGTAATTGGTAGACGCAAGTACCAATCAAAACAATCAATTGAACGATGGTCCATCTAACGACTCTAGCATTGGTGGATTCAGATTGATCTCTGAAAACAGCTTCCCTTTCTCTCATGGTTTCTTGTTCGAAATGGATTTCCTGTAACTTTTTGTTCAAGTTTTGAACTTGCAACGTTAAAGCATCAACTTGTTTAGTAGACTTGGAATCAACATAATCATGAGCAGCGCCAGTCACAACGTCAAAGAAAATACGGTGAGCCATATTAGTCTTACCATCTTCGTAAACTGGGGTCAAACAGAACTTGTGTTCACCAGATTCGAAAGAAGTGAAGGTGAAATCACCGTTTGCAGTAGATCTCTGGTTGACAACAAGATGGTTATTGTCAAAGGTTTCCTGTGTTGTTAGTATTCAGTTGCACTTATATTTCAACACTAATCGTCGTTGAGTCGGTTGTAGGCGTTTGTTGAAAAGTTGCCATCTTTTCCAAACTAAATACTCCTGGTGATTCATGTACTTACCTCGACAGTGATCTGGACCTTCAATCCATGATGCTTCAAATATTCATTATTATGGTCGTTTCTTTCGTAAGCATCAATCTTACCAACTACCAAAGTAGAGGCTTGTAATTCTTCAAAAAAACATCTGGTTTCGCCTGTTCTTAAGTAGAAGTGCAAAGCAGTCGATACTTGGATTATTGCCAACAATGCAAAAAGAAACTTCATATCTGCTAAACTAAATTAGAGGTGAATGTTGGTTGTCAGCGAAGTAAGTGATCAATGAAAGGGTTTAGTTGTTTTCACGGTGATCTAGTCGACGCGTGTCAAATTTTCAAATTAAGAAGTACACGACTTTTTTGAGCAACCTGCACTAGAGAAGAATATTTGGATGTGGATCATGCACAGTATAGCATAGCTTTACTTGATGTTGGAATTGTGAGGGTGTACGAGAAGTTACATTAGGTTTAAAAGCTGGAGTATGTCAATCCATTTTCAAAGTCGGTCAGCCGAACAAGAATTACGCGGCAGGGCCATTTGACGAAAGAGAACTAAGGAAATGTATCAGCATAGTGACTGATACAATCAACACCAATGAAGAGAATAACGGTGGCTATTACGAGTTATGCTGCATTTGAAGAAATTTATATATCCAGCGATTAAACTTACTGAGATTGATAACTTTGGTTCGTCTAAGAATTTATAGAGTAAAAATAGATAAAATTCACAGTAACCAGGAACCACTACAGAACACAAAACTTCAATGTGCAATTAGTCCTCCTTTTCCCATAAACCCCACTAATTTCGGTAGTGACGTAAAAAAATTGTCGGTGTAACAGAGTAACATTTCCTGCAAGTGTCATCCGCGTTACCAAAAAAAGACGAAAGCGCATCGTTATCGGATCCTCGTGGCCGCGCCGAAGTCTAAATTCGGAAATCGCATTTTTGACGTCTATATAAACCCCCTGTCTGTCGCCACCTTCTGGGGTTCCTTAACGACTCATCTGTCAGATCACTTTAATTTTTACAAGTTTTCAATCCCACCTAAAAACACAAACTGATGAACAATGTTTGCTCTCACTTCAGAAGATTGCCATGATTCAGCTCCGAAAGGTAAACCACGACTGCCTCAGTCTCAGGGGGTTATTTTGAACCCAGTCCAACTAACGCCTAGATCGTCTTCCGTATCTTCGTCGTCGTCATCAACGTTGGGTTTAAACTTGAAGGATAACTTAGTTATCTCCGGTGAACCTCTTATTCCAAATGGTAAAGCGTCGGCCCTCTCGTCTTCTGCTTCTATTTTGGATAAATCAGGTTTAACCGATAACTTCCTGAGACTGACTGTTACTGCTACCTCATCTACCGCTACTATTACTACTACTACCAACAATTCCCTTAACAAAAGGAATCAATCAGTTAGCTCTGTTAAGAAGGTTGGTAAACATTATACCACCGAAACATCTGCTAACATTAAGAAAGCTAGATCATCTAGCTTTCCTACTTCGATTAATCCTTCATTGGCGTCACTTTCAATTCCTAATGAATTGAATATCTCTATTGAGATGGCTTCTTTGAAAGATTATAGAAGAGTCGCTAAAACTTTGGTTATTTCGTTTGAAGATGATCCCTTCGTGAACTACATTTTGAACACCACTAATATTAAGAAGTCGTCTACTCCTAAAAATATCTACAAAAAGAAGAAAATGGATTTGATGTTGGCTTTCTTTGAATACAGCGTTTATGAATGTCTTAATTTGAATGGGAAAGTCTTCGTCATTAAAGACAAACTACAAGAAGCCACCTTGGAAGATATGGGAATCAAAACCCATAAATTTCCTTACCTTGGTGTATCGCTTTGGAATCAAATATATGGTGCCAACGTTGATACAGAATATTCATCTTCCGGGTCTGACTCGGATGAAGAAATGAGTAATGATGACTATTTTGCTAATCAATCTTTAAGATTCATTGACAATATTCATCCTTCATATGTGAAATATAATGTGAAGACCATGTTCGGTGGAAGCAGATCGAAAATCAAGAATAAATTACCTTTCTTGACAAAGGTTCGTAACGAAGTTTTGGTGAATCAGTTGATCAAGAAGGAACCTGTGAAGTATTCATTTGACATCTGGTATTTGAGTGATATTGCCACTTTGCCTTCTATGAGAGGTAAAGGTTTGGGTAAAATCTTGATCAATCATGTCATTAATGAATACATTAACAAGGTCTCCGAAAAGGCTTACGTTTACTTAGAAAGTTCGAACCCTGTGAACCGTAAGTTTTACCAGAAGTTGAACTTCCAGTTGATGAAAACTTACTCCATCAAGAATAGCAAGTACGTCGATTCTGAGAAAGTACTTTCCGAAGATCCAAATAATGAAAAGATTAATATGGATTCGATGGTTTTTTTCCCTACCAAGTGATTAAGTCTCTACGAAAATTTCAATTGTTCATTTCCTGCGTTCTATTGCACAAAAAGTACATTTTTGCCTAGTATACATTTTCATAATAAGTTGAAAGGACCAATGGAGGGCCTTCTCTTACTGTGACTAATGTATATTATGCTAAAAGTGTGCCATAAGAACCGTTAATGAATGTTGATTTTTTTCGATCTTTTATTTAGTCTTGAATGCTCGCAAGAGAAAAAAAAGGACGCATGGTTCACTTCAATTAGTACTTTTTTTGAAGTAAATACTGTCCACATCTTATTCTTTATCTCTTCTTCTTTGTAAAACCGTTTCTCTTTCTTCTAGTGTGTATGTACTCTAATATACGTGCTGTCACGGTCATAAAGATTTACTTCAGAATTCTCTTGACG
This sequence comes from Teunomyces cretensis, assembly GCA_003706575.2. Lineage (NCBI taxonomy): Eukaryota > Fungi > Ascomycota > Pichiomycetes > Serinales > Debaryomycetaceae > Teunomyces > Teunomyces cretensis. The sequence continues at coordinate 1,110,629 of PPLT02000002.1, read as the reverse complement.
GTTTACATACAGGACTGCTCATCAAAGCATATTTCGGTTGGTTAACAATTTTACGATCTCTAGTGTTGGGTGATGATAAAGTCTTTGCATATCCTTAGGCGACGTAACATTTACTCCAATATTCCGCTAAGGAATCGTGGCTTCTGCTTTTCCGTTCCACACAAACAAAGATCTACCCCAGCCGGAGGACCTGCTCAACAAAATGACCCAAGTCAAATCGTCGAAGAACATTCTCCTAGAACAGGTCCGTCAATAGACGAAAATGGGTTATACTATGGAAGGTTTACTAAAGAAGAGTACGAAGAAGCCTCTCAAGCAATACAGCAACAACTTGAAATACTTGAGGATAACATTAAAGGTACTCAAGATGTTAGAGAAAATTTGGGTAAAATGCCCCAGTTTCCAGCAAGAGATGAGGGTGGAAACAGAACTATTTCGAACTTAACAGATTTATTCACTCAAACTATTAAAACAACTGGTCCCATGTCACTATCTGCATATATGAGACAATGTTTAACTCATCCGAAGTTTGGATATTACACCACAAGGGACCCCCTAGATATTGATGATGGGGATTTTATAACATCTCCGGAAATATCTTCTGTATTTGGGGAAATGATTGGGGTCTGGTTATTTACAGTTTGGAACACCCAAGGACGCCCAAGCAGCATAAAAGTTATCGAGTTTGGCCCCGGAAAAGGTACGCTCATGCATGACGTTATGAATGTCTTCAATAAATTTGTAGTGCGTTCAGGAACTACAAATTTGAATATTGAAATCAATATGATCGAAGCTTCTCCCGTTTTAAGGAAAAAGCAGTGGGAATTATTGTGTGGCAATCAGAATGCCTTTGAAACAACTGAAGATTCTTTTAATTTGTCAACGACAAAATGGGAGAATACTATAAAATGGCTAGACACCGAAAAGGATATTCAGCATACGGAGGGCGTAGCAAATTATGTGTTAGCTCACGAATTCTTTGATGCATTGCCAATAAAAAGTTTTCAAAGAACCGAAAAAGGCTGGAGGGAACTCTTAGTGGAGCACACTTCTAGCGTGGTGAACACTCAACCAAAATTGCCCGACCCAGAGCAAGAATCTGAAGCTCCAGATTTTGAGTTGTTAGATACAAAATTCCACTTAACTATGTCTCCTAAAGAAACTCCGTCATCTATTTTACCGAACCTAAACAAAAGATTTAATGAACTAGAAGTTGGATCTAGAATTGAGGTTTGCTCGGAAGCAGAATTGTATGTCATGAAGATGGCGCAATTATTGAACAATGAAAAAGGATTGGGATCTGTGTTAATCATTGATTACGGATTGGAGAACCAAGTTCCAGACAATACATTAAGGGGAATTTACAAGCATAAGTTTGTTTCCCCTTTCATAAAGCCTGGAGAAGTTGATTTGTCAATCGACGTTGATTTTCAAAACCTTATCTCTGTAACATCAAGCGTTTCAAAAAGCTTTGGACCAGTGGAACAAGGAGATTGGTTGCACAATTTGGGAATCGGATACAGAGTCGATCAGCTAATTAAAAAAAACGCCCATGATCATCAAAAGCAGGAAAAGGTTTACGAATCTTATAGAAGGCTTACAGATAAAGATGACAAGTCAATGGGAAAGATTTATAAATTTTTAACCTTAATGCCGCTCGATTCTACTACCCCTGCTGGATTTTAGTTATGATTTTATAGTGTAACAAATGTGTTTCGACTCAAGCTTGTTTAAAAAAAAACTCCGATACCGGGAGTCGAACCCGGGTTTGCTCGGTGAAAGCGAACCGTGCTAGCCGTTACACTATATCGGATGATACTAGAAAAATTGTTACTTCGTTATACATCAGATTAGACTCTATATTTTTGAGGAATGGGGTTGGTGGTCAATTTACAAGAATACCGCCGTTGTATATATCCATTCAGTTAGATCCATTCAACTAAATCCTCTTTCTCAATTGCTTGAACATCTGTATTTGAGGATATTCGTAGCGAAAATTAGTGGAAGAAGCATGAATAGTTGGGTCTTAATATTACTTACAAATGCTGCAGTTCAATTTTCAATAACTATTGTAGTGTATTGTTCTTAACATAAAATGATTGTTCCTACTTTTTACAAATCTTCTATAACACTAATTGTGTGGTTATGCGGTATGTTAGCAAGACTTCTTAAGAATAGTTAATATTTTCAAGTTTTACAAAAAATTTAATTTCTAGAAATATCGGTATTATTCACATCTTATGAAAAAGTTGGAGAATAATTACTTCACAATTTGGAGTCTAGTTAACCAATGACCACTTCCATTTATCAATTCCGTTGAACGATAGATCCAGTTTGTTGGACTCACCATAACAAAGACAGTAATGCTCTAGGAGAAGTTTTATTTCCTCAACCTCATCAATTAGTTCAAGTCTATTAATCCGTCGCAATTCGCTGATACTAATCCACGGGTTATCATTCGAAGAACTCGTGTTATAACCGCCTATATCACTTAAGTCAGTCAATCTAACCTTTTTCATTCCACACTTTTCAGAAAAAAAACTCAACTTCGAACTCAAGGTTGGAAATTTATCAAACGTGAGCAAGTTGATTCCTCTGGTCGACAAATTCTTCGTCATTGTCTCACCAAATGCATCGTCGAGGGATATCGGTTCATAAATCAAAAATGAAAGTAGCGGTGCATTCTGATCTTTCCAAAACTTTATTATCGATTCATTCTCTTCCGGAGACAAATAGCATAGAACACATTCACTTAATATCAATGTAGGTTTTGATTTATCAAAATAAGCTGTGATTTTTCCATTTAAATTAGCATCTTCAATGTTTCTCAAATCAAAACCTACGAGATGATATCTACTTGTATGAACATCAGGTGTTAAATTCTGGAAATCTTCTCGGGAGCTTATGGATACTGTTGGTGGGTTATCCCAACCTATTACATCTTGTAGGTGCTGACTATGGAGGATTGCTAGTTTTTTAATTCTGACAGATTCTGGGAAATCGATTTCGAAGTATTCTATACCTTTCATGTTTTCTAGCAATTTAAACCCTCGTGTATCCGATCCACCACCGAGAGAGATAATTTGACAATTCTCAAATTCACTTATAAACTGGTTCACAATCAAATCTATCAGTTTGGTTCGAAAATAAGTACCTCTATTGATCAATGGCAACTTTCTTTCTCCTAAAATAGATCGAAGTGCCCTACCAGCTGATAGGTTTGTGTAACCTGAGCAGTATTGCAAGTTATCTTGGTATGATGATATAAGATCAGTTATGAAATGGTCCAGGGGATCAAAATAAGACTTCGCATTTGAACTATGTCGACAAGTTAAAGCTTCTAAATCTGTCGACCTTATTATCTTATCTTTCTTTTCTTGAGGAGATAACATAGACGTTATTATTGTTCGTTTACTTTCGATTTTCTCCAATTTTTGATACTAAGTTTACGCGTCCCATATGAAGTACCCGACAGACATATGCCGAACGAAATATTATTTAATGTAACTTACAACTTCTCAACTATAACCCACCAGTTATCTTTTTCATACCCTTCTTCCACTATAGAACACAGTTTGGTTCTCAATGCGTTTTCCACCAACTCCCCATTTTTGTACAAATGGTAATATCTATATTTAGTGTCATTTGTTGGAGTTTCTGCTTCTTCAATTTCCGTAGCTTCAGAAACGGATTGACCACTTACAACTTGCTTATCGACCCCTTGTTTCACTTCAATTTCGGCCATGTTAGTCGGTTGTTCACCTAGACCTTTCTTTGATTTGGTCCTTCTTTCTTTAGGTTTCTTTTCTTTCTTCTTTTGAAGTACCCAGGGAATCAATATATCCTGATCATCACCTTCCTTATATCCTCTTCGTGAATTTTCTTGTTCTAAAGCCCAACAATATATCAAAAGCTCTCCACCTTTTCTCAATTTTGATAGTATATGACTAATTGCTTCAATTCTCCTGTCCTCGGTTGCAAAGTGATGTATCACAGCAATAGAGATAGCGAAATCAAACCTGTTGGTTGGATGAGGTAAATGTAACCCATCTGCGACGCCTAAATGAAACTTATTGTTGGAAATGTCTTTTGCGCAAGTAACTAAGCCATCAGATCTGTCAGTGCCAATCATAAATAACTTCTTGTTAACTGCTAAATACTTTCCGTTACCGCATCCAACATCAAGCCCCAAGGAATAGTCTGCTCTACTTTGAAGAAAACGTTCAACAATCGGCCAGGGCTTGTATCGAGTTTGGGAAAAATGTCCAGCAATTTCATTATATATATTATGAACAAATGTCTCTTCTTGAGTCTTAGGATCTAATCCATCCTCGATGCTGAGGGAAGGAACGGACATGCTGGCTGTTCCTCCTATGATTTATCGTTTAGATTAAGATGAGCATTTGTAATTTTTCACGAAAATCATGTGACCTCTGCTTACCATTACTATATGAAATATGACTAGTACACTGGATCTGAAGAATGGTATTAAATGCTAGTACGACGCCCAAGGTTCACAAAAATGTTAGTTATCATATACTAAACTAACAAACTTATACATTCATATACAAACTTCAACTAAGGCCTTGTGAGTTTCATATGTATTGCCTTGGGTTGTGCAAAATAACTTCTTTTTACAGCTGTGTACGATTTAATCACAATATTGAACACAAAACACTCCGAGGAAGATCCTTCCTGCCTAATGCCTTCCGAGAAGGCATTTCAGCGATGTATTCGTTTCAAAACAATTGGTAGTGTCATTACCAATACATACCGTAACCAAAAGTGTAAGATATTAAATTGAGCTTATCAAAGAATCTATCATGGAACAGTCTAAATTCTCTAAAACAATACGACACCTTATACTACCTACTACAATTAGTATTTGCATAACACTGTGTTTCTATTTGTTGTTTCAATATGGTACTTCGTCACTTCCAGAATTTCATTCAGAAGATTTTCCAGTTTCAATCCCAGTAGCAGTTCAATTTGGAGACAAAGGCTTTATATTTCCTGACCTTCTTGAGGCAAGTCAAATTCAGATCGATTCACTTTTAGCCTCCAAAGGATTAAGAACGAACATAAATGTCATATTAGAGGATGGATTTACGAACGGGAGCCAAGTAGTAACTTTGGAATCAAGCTACGACAGCTACTCCTTATTCATAGTACTCAATGCAGAAATGGCAGTATACATTGATTTGGAGGAACCGATTGGATATTTACATTACACTTTGGAATCCATCCATTCAAATGATTTGCCATTTTTTATTGCACAAGCAATTGTTGAGAATTTATTAGAGTACGAATTGCAATTGATTGAGTACAATGTGCATCCAAATCATCTGAAGAACCTTAAGATGGAAATGCTTGCAAAAACACGGTATAAAACATTGAAAGTGATCGAACGAATTTCTGAGAAGCTAAAAATCTCTCGTGAAAAGGAATTCACTACATCATTCAACAGTTTTCTTAGTCTGCTAACGAATTACCCAAGGGCCGATTGGACAAGGGATCTTCGCGACGTGGAGGAACTATTGTATAAACTCGAGAAGTAGAATTGCATATGCCATGAGTGGAGGTCGTGTACATCCCAATCCCTAATGCCAAACAACAAAATTATGTACTAGGTTTCCATTAGTGTAATCCATCATACTTCCACATATAGAAGAATTACTTTCAGATGTCAGATCTTTTGGAGGGAAGTGACATAGAGGAAAACTATTCCGATATAAGTTTGGATGAAGCAGATGAGGAGTTGGTTTGGAGGGTATTTTATAAAGCTCATGACAGTGTAAACACAAGAAAGGATGGTCACACTAACGCAGATTATGAAGAAGAATTTTCTGACGACAGTAGTGAATACAACGATGAAAATGATGAATTGAGTGACCTATCTGATGTGGATGATCCGGTACTCGTGGCCAAGTATAAGGAATTGAAGAAAGTGAAATATGACAAAAATTTAACTGAAGAAGAAAAGAAAAGGTTACTAATAGCAAATTTTTCCGACGAACAGATGGAACGCTTTGAGGCATATAGGCGAATGACTGTCAATAAGCCAGGCATTAAAAAAGTGTGCAATAGCATTTTGGGACATTCAATACCGCAAAATATAGCAATTGTGCTAGCAGGTATTTCAAAACTGTTCTTGGGGGAAATCATAACAAAAGCGATCGAAATAAAGGAGCGTGAAGCAAAGTCTAAATTGATATTAGAAATAGATGCAAAAAAGAAACAGAAGAGACACATAATGAATAGTCTAGAAAAGGGAGAAGAGGTTGAAGTAGAAGATAAAAAGTTAAACTATGATGGCGATATCAAACCTCTAGATCCAAATCATATTCGAGAAGCATGGAGGCTATACAAATTAGAAAATAGTAGTGCATTTGCAGCGCAATGGAGAAGACAAGGTGATTCGGATGGAATGATGTTTAGGTAGGTACTATTATTTGATATATTGGCGTAAATTGCGGATTGCAAGTATTTTTTAAGATTCCTAGGCATCTTACTGCATATTAAACATTTATGACGAAGTCCGTTTAATTCCGAACAGAGATATTCCACACTTCAGGTTCCTAGGCAAGTTACTGCATATTAAACATTTATGACGAAGTCCGTTTAATTCCGACCAGAGATATTCAACACTTCACCACTACGCCATCGGAAAGAAAAAGAGCTATACCAAAGAATGTCAGACTCCCAAAGCAAAAGACGAAGAATTGTATTAAGCTGTGACAGTTGTCGCAAGAAAAAGACTAAATGTGATCGTCGTTTACCGTGTTCAACCTGTACAAAGTTAAGTATTGCCCACCACTGTTCCTACAGTTCTCCTGATCACATAAACCACAACAAGGCACCTATGCTTTCGAATTCTGCTAACAGTCCAACTGATATCATTAATTCTTCCAATAATGTCTTGGCTGGTGTTTTACAACAGGAGGTTCTTAACTTACAATTGAAACTCAAACATATTGAGAGCTACATCACAGAAACCGAAACGGTTGAGAAGCATATTCCTCTGATTTTGGCCAAAGATTTACATGAGATGGATAAAGGTGACGAGAAAATAAATAAGAAGTTATTGATTGGTGAGAAACCAAATCAGGTTGATGATGGTTACATGAATTTCCATTATGATGTTCATTCAACGTATAATACAAGAGTGTGTCATCCACCTCTACCTATAAGGTTTATTCTGCAAAAAGAGCCCGGAGCCAACTTATTTTGGAGCATACAGAAAAAGAAAGAATGCAACGATTTTAAAGTTGCCTATATTAGTCGCCCATTAAACTCTGATGATAAGTCGTATTACCAGTTAACTGAAAAGGCACAAAAAAAATATGGCCTGAAATATATCAAACAAATCGAGGACGGGTTTTCGATTGACGAGGTGAAGGAAAGTATTACAAATTATGGGACTGGCATAGGCGTTATGTTTGGACAAAGTAATTTGGAAGACTTAAATTTGAAAAAGAAAATAATTGTGTCACTTCCGAGTACTGACATTGTGAATCTATATTTGAAGATATTTTTTGAAGTCTTATATCCTTTCATGCCAATAATCGATGAAATGAGTTTTCGGTCAGATCTTTTGAGAATATTAGGGATACACGATGGATATGGCACGACAACTAAGGACATAATTATTGAAAAGCCGTCGGATAGATCAATAATAGCAATCTTATTATACATTTTAAGACTATCATATCTTTCACTTTTCGGTCATGACCAGCATGAAAAACCAAAGAACTCCAAATTTGATGATTCTGAAACTAAACTTTTACTCGCTAATCCAATTCTGATGGACCTTGTCACATTGGCAACAGATTGTATCAAGGATTTTAAATTGACGAGACATTATGATTTCACATTACTACAAGCTTTAATATTTGAAAGAATTTATTTAATGTATGCCCCAGAGTTAGGGGATCAAACTTCTGGATGCGAACCTCAGCTCCATAATGGTTTGCTCACTCAAGTTGCGATATCCTTGGGGTTAAATAGAGAGGCAGACTATTTCCTCGATATGTCGATCAGTGAAAGAATCAAGAATTTGAGAAGAAAAATATGGTATTTCCTTGTTACGTTAGATACAATGGATACAGCTCTATACGGCTCTTCACTTTCTACAGACTTGCTTAATTATGATACCAAAATTCCGTTTTACAAAGAAGGGAATTCCAACATACCAAATGCAGAACTTGAGAAAGAGGTTATAAGATCGTTTCAATTTTTTCGACCATTAATGTTATCATTGATAGGCGTCGCACAGGTGTTGGTGAATTTAAAGGAAAAAGTGAAGATCTCCTCAGTAATGGACTTGATGTCTGAATTAGAATTGACTACAACAAGATTTATTGGTAGGTTTGAAGATTTCCTTCGCCCAATTCCGTCTGAAAGCGATTCCATTAGAATCCACAAAATGAATTACTATTTGATAGTAAAACTACATTTGGTACAGTTGTATTTTTATTTTTATGTCCACTATTGCCAAAATGGAATGGTGGAGCTAGAATACTTCTATTTCAAAAAGTTGACAATTTCCTTGTATGATGAACTTAGCGATGTCAACGATATTTTGATATTCAAACACGAGAGGTATTTTGGAAAGGCTTGCTCGCTTATTCTCACTCCGTCACTCAATTTACTAGGGAGTATATCATCTATGATTTCAGCGTCGTTTAGCATTCGTGTAACGTCAACGATCAGAGACAAATTGAAGCAATTAGACCCACATAGCCAGAATTATCATAAAAACCAAGGATCCATATTAATTTTACGTGAGTTGTTGGCGCTGGCACTAAACGCAACTAAGATAACGCTAACAGGATTAGAAACTGCAAGTAAGAGATATTATTCAGCGTGGAAAGTGAAGCAAGCAATAATGTATTCTATATCTGTTTTCCTGGAGGAGGAGGTTTACACAGACGATAGTGTTGCTACCAAAAAGTCAGTCCTTAATTATTCAGATAGTCAATTCAGTGAACTAGCTAAGATCATCGGCGATTCTGTTCAAAGAAACAAAATTTATCTTGCAACTGCATTACCATTAAAAAGAAACGACACTTTCAACTTGATAGACTTAATGAATCCAAACACAATTGATGAAAAGCTACATGATGACATTTTGGTAACTGAATTCCAACTTAGCACATTTTGGACCCAGCTTTTGAATATTAGATTTGAACTTGATAGGAGCACAAACACTGGGTTTGATGACAATGATGACGATGTGAAAACACCGATAACAAATGGTAATAACGATCATGTAACCATTTTTCCTGATTATACTCCATTTTTTATGGACATCTTCGGAGAAGCTAACTTCAACTTGAAGCTAAATTAGATGTCGCATCAAATATAAATTTGGGAAAGCCCACTTAACAATTTAATCAACTCGACTTTAAAAAATAATTAATAACTCGTAGATATTTTAATTCTTATCATGGAAAAAAAAATGGGTACCCTAAGTACCTGTTAAACACTGATAATAGGAATCAATAAAAAGGTACGACAACTGCAGGATTTGAACCTGCGCGGGCAAAGCCCAAAAGATTTCTAATCTTTCTCCTTAACCACTCGGACAAGTTGCCTCCTATAACTGCCTTCAAGACTGAGATGCCAGCACCCCGTGTTTGTTCATGCCCAGTTAGGATCTTTTCGAATCTGGGAAAATGGTGGAAAGGCATTACATAGTACGGAAAATGATGGGCAAGAAGACAGAAAAAAATGATACCACGAAAGTCGATATTGGGACGAAAACATTGAGAGTACAAACTTCGCAGCTCAAGGCTAAGAATATCTGTCATTGAAACCGCGGGTAAACGAATATTTGATTTTTAATACGCTCGGATACTTTGATCTGCACTATCGGTCAAAAATCAAATCTTCTCCACTGTAGGTGGGAAAATAGCTTATTTGTAAAACCATAGCCACTGGAATACGGAAAAATACATCTCTAGGTGTGACAGGAGCAAAAAGTCTCACCCTCATCGAGGTCAACTTGCCGTATATTAATGCTACCCGTACAGGCGGAGCTGTGCTACAATTCACCTTCATCAAACACCAAGCAACTCGTAGCAAGCAAAACATATAAGGACATGCTTATTTCCAGTGCACCACGATATTGAATTAAGCCTTTTTCCTAGATGACTTTTGTTTGATCTCCTCTGTTGTATTTATATTATTTGATCAGAAAACTTCATATTCCTTCTTCTCGAATATCTTTATGCTCATCAACTAGAATCTGCAACATTCATTAACTTGTTGCCCATAAATGTTTCATAAACTTATAACAATAAAATCCAATTCTCAGTATTATTTGATTAAAACAGCTTAATACATCGTTTTGAATTCATTTTAATTTTTTTATGAAATATACCATAAAATATCGATCCACGTTGAGTGATTAAGGGATAACAGTTCACTAGCTACTACATAGGCTATCCAACCATAAAAACAGGTTAGTTTGTTCCTGTTAAATCAAAGGAACTAGTAAACAAGAAAGTCGCTTGTGGTGGCGTCAATAATTCTCTGACCAAATACAATGAAGCCTCTGCCTTGGCAGAATTATAGCAGGCCTGCATTTTGTTAAACAAATGCAGAAATGAAGTAAGGTATATGCACTTTGTTATTTAAATTTCCGGTAACGCAAGTGATATTCAAGTTATCTCCAATAAAATAAATCAGGTTCTCTACGTCTCTATATAGTATTACATTTTTCTCTTTGAATTCAATGATATATCAGTTGCGGCTCCCTCCTCCTCGTACCATGTAACAAACGAAAATTACACAACGTTGCAAACTACCTAAACGTCCAGCCATTCAACGTCCTTTACTTATCCCGTTGTGATTTTGCAATTTTGGTGTTCTCCACCACCCGTAAACGTAACACTCGCCTGCGATCTGTGCAATATAACTGTAGACAGATACCCAGCACAACTACTAAGCTCTTCAAGAATCCGGCTTCACAATGGGCCTGTAATTTAGGTATTTAATGCAGAATTAAAGAAGTTATACGTACCATGTCTGGTTTGCATCTTAAAAAATCAGGCTCTCTACGTTTCACCAACCGTGTTACGTGCTTCCTAAATGAGCTGGATTGAAATATTGGCATTCTCTTGTAGCTCTTGATAAATACGCACGGGAACAAATAGAAGCCATAGACCGCCAGTTTGCCGTAACATGTATATCCAGGCATTAAAAATTTTACGTCGTCCCAATGAGATCTATTTGGGATTGCAATGATATCCACTACTACTAAAAATGAAAATCGTCTCCGGTGGCCGCAATAATGTTCTAGAAAGAAGTTTATATGGCGATTTTACTATTTAGGACTCCATCTTTACAATGTTCTTTGTTTGGAATCATGTTATCACATGGTCAGCCATCTATCTTTCCTAACCAATAGAGTTGTACAAGCAAGATCGATCGCAACAAGAAATTCTTACTTTCCCTCCACAATAAGAGTACCAAGGCTAACTCGACTGAGTGCATTGACTCGTTATTTGAAATCTTATCCAAGTATATTGCTGAACGCCATGCTAATGCCGAAGAGAATAATGGATATCTCGGATCGTACCTTCTTTTACCAAAACTTAATCGGTTTAAGAAATTATTGATGAAAAACAAGCTATTCCTGGTGGATGGGTTCAAATTATCAGGTTCAAATCAAGTAAAGCACCAGACGGTGGGAACAAAACTAGCGCTGCTCTAGCCGGTCTTAACTATGTTTTGGCAAGCTTTCTCCACTTCAAATTTGCAGTCGATTCTTGTTGCAAAAACTATCTCTTCGCCTTTGCGATTATGCAGCAGCACAAAGCTGTTAATACTATTCGAGCATTTGGTCAATTGGAAGCTTAATGATTCTGTATCTATTGATGATGGCAAGTAAAGGGGAAGTCCAAGAGGGATTGAACAAGAGGGATCAACTTCACTATGCCTTTCTATAATTGGAAGGCGTCCGAAACCCACCAATAACTTGTTCATGGGTGATAATAGCAAATGTCCTTGTTATTACTTGCTGTGAGACTCAATTCTCGGTTCATCGTTAATCAATAACATGAAACAGCTTTTTGCAGCCTAATAAAACAGACCCTCTACATTTTACTTAACGATGCTACAGGATTCCTGTTTGAACTGGCCGAAGTATTGGCATTTTGAGCTTCCCCATCTCTTAGAACCGACTAACCCATGTCAACAGCAGTTGGACATGGAGCCTTTCCCCACTTCAGTCTTCAAATTTCTCATTTAATAATCAATACCTTGTAGCTTCTTTGATGTATAACGTACGGGATCAAACTGATCAGCCTTACTGTCCTTCCTTTTGTTGTTTAGGCGAAGAATATTTATACTTGTTGTTAAGTTAAGATAAAAGGGAAGCTTCGCGGGAAATCTCTCTAGTTGATGAATGATTGAATCGTTGCATGGCCGTTGCAAGTGCTGCGTTTTGATGAGGTTATTAGTTTGCACTTACCTGTTCTGAAAAGTAATTATCGCACCTCGCACGAATTATGCAGCCAACTCAGAAATGGCAAGGACTCTCCTAGGAAATTGATTTCCGACGAATAGAAGGAGTGATCGAGGGTGTTTATGGGAAGCACGAGACTCGTGTCTTTTTTGCACTGAATGATGGAACCGTTTGATCCGAGATGTTCTTCTGCAGACGAAATTAATAACAGGGAGCTCCCATTCTGGACCACCAGATTAAACCAATAAGTATCTGTCTAAACGGCCTACAGGAAACAGCTTTTAATCCATTCACTCTCCCCAAATTCTAGTCCTGACTACATCGAGACTAGTTATAAAAGTGCAGGTTGCTGCACTTAGCGCCGACAAATTCTCTCTTCGTAAGTATGTCTCTAATACATAGAGCTACAAGATTATTGAGTAATAGTTTTATATTTGGAGTTATTTTTTAGAATGCTAATGGATTCCTCCAATAATACTCAAATTATAGGACGTTTTCATTTTGCTATTCTACAAATTAAGAGTTCCGCTTCAGTAGTGTAGTGGGAACTTTGTGATTATTCCATTTAAGCTCACTTATTTATACATATGCATGCTACATTTGCGATTCTACAGAGCTCGACGCCAATTTCTTATCCCTTTCGGAAGAGTTGTAGCACGATAGATTTTGATTTCATTGCTAGGGTATTTGTTTAAATAGTATCACGTAGGACGTACTTAGCTGTTGATTCCATTTATACAATTAGATAAAGAGGCGTCCGCTTACAATCCTCGCGATGTAGAAGGTACTTGTATTCATAATTTTAGAAACCAATAGAATCTTCAATTTTATAGTTCAATAATTAGAAATTTTGTTACATTTCTATGAATTTTCAGATACTCATTAGGATACATAAAACAGATCTAGGAAGTGTAGGTGGATATGAAGAATTCCCTTTTTACCAACCTGAGGACGATTAATTGTTAAGACGTGTGTCTCACCTTTTTTATGGCTGACTTCCCAATTTGACAATTCAAGATTACATGAAATGAGAAGATAAAATATGAGGGTTTGTTCTTAATCCATTCTTGAAGTCCAAGAACTGTTCTACTCTACTCCATGTACTCTAAATCAATCTACCGCTGGGGTAATTAAAATTTGTGATTAAGGATAAAGCTGAAATAAAAATAAATAAAGGAATTCTCTCCAGAGAATTTACCGTTGCTGCGCTTGATTTACGCATTTGGTGAGTTCTTTTCTTGATAAGTCATAGTTCAAGACTCTTAGTTTGATTTCTTGAATAGTTGTTTCCTTTTTAGAATACTCTCCCTGCTTGTATTCTGCGTAAAATTTCAAAGCTGAAGAAGGGTTGAAGTCTGCGCTGAAAACACCATCCTCGTACAGAAATTCAAACAATGAATATAATGGATTGTTGTCGAGACCGTTAGGAATTTCAGATTTTGATCTTTGGGCGTGTAATTGTTGGCTAAAGGTGGCATTTTCCAAAGTGCTCAAAAATGAGTCTCTAAAGGCGTGATCGATTTCATTGTGAAGAACTTGAAGTATCGGAAAGTTTGATAAATTAAAAGGGATTTCAATGCTAAAGTTGGTAACCACTTGCTCATATATAATTGCCTTGTTGGGTTTAATTTTCAAAATATCAGTAAACCCCAGTTTTTCTGAAGAATCGAACATAACGGACTCCAAGTACGATTTTGATGCTCCATAATTCAAGACAGTTCTGCTTGACAAATAATGCGCCATGACCTCAATCCTATAATTGAAAAACTTCGTTATTCTTAATAATTTTGTCGAAAGGTGCTTTAGGTAGTTGAATTGATGACTTGAATTGAATTTCGTTGACGGTCCCAAATCAAAAACATGGCAATCAAAGTCAACACTTGCTATAATAACATGCAAAGGATCAATCATCAACACACTTCGAATCGGTGTAAAAACATTATTAATCGAATTACCAACCGCAAAATAGAACAAATATAAGACTTTTTTGAGCGGGCAAATCTTAGAGCCAATTGACAACATCTCACTAGGTAAAATATTTAACCAATCCACAACCATCTGAAAAAACAAGCTAGGCGAAATATACTTCAAATTAAAGCTATCTTCCTTTTCATTGTATTTCATTTTGTAATAGTCATTTATCTGACGTATGGTTGGGTAGATATCATCTATTAATTTCTTCAAAAACAATTCCAAATTTAAGAAATTCCGAAGCATTAATTTGTAATTGGTTGACATTATATCCTGGTTATGCCTGAGAAAGTCTTTAAAGTTAAGTAAATCTGAATATAATTCAGTGATCACACTAAAATCATAATCAGGAATTAAAGATGTAACAGAGTGATCGTTGAACAATTGAATCATAACTTTTAAGGTGGTTGAAACATCTGAAACAGAATGTGCTTCATTGGCAGTTTTACTTAACAATGAAGCAGTGCCATTATACATCAAACAAAGCGTGTCAATGGAAGAATGGGAATGAAAGAAGGTTGTCCAAGCTGCATACAATGACATTTTTGTGGGATACTCAATATGCAATTTGGTCAATGACACTCTCAAATCATGAATTAACATACCATAATAGGCGAAGGACTTCTTCGTTAGGATCTCATGGTCTCTCTCAGTGAATGTTGTCCACGGAGCTTCATTTTCAAAACTAGTGTCCCCTTGTTGTCTGTATGATTTTTTTGCTAGCAATGCATTATTGCAGGTGGATAATAATAGGTTAATAGATTTGTCCATAAAGAACGAGAAGTAAACGTCAATCAAAATAGTCTGATTGAAGACTGTTAACCAGAACAAGTAAAAGTTTTCCTTCGCCCATATTGGTGTATGTAACAATTGATAATCCTGATTTTGAAGCAGTTTGAAGTCATTCTTGTGAAACTTTAAATATCGCAGAAGAAAATGATTCTTTAAACGTTCCGTAAGCTGAAATTTCTTGAAGGAAGATGGCTTAACCATGGCGTTTTCAAGCCGTTTACCAATAT
This sequence comes from Teunomyces cretensis, assembly GCA_003706575.2. Taxonomy (NCBI): domain Eukaryota; kingdom Fungi; phylum Ascomycota; class Pichiomycetes; order Serinales; family Debaryomycetaceae; genus Teunomyces; species Teunomyces cretensis. The sequence continues at coordinate 1,095,167 of PPLT02000002.1, read as the reverse complement.
GAACAATTTTACTATTCTCAAGTTCAAACCCTGGAGGTGTCTGGGACCAATTAGAAGTCAGTTGCACCGAAGCCGGTGTTGGAGGCGGAATAGACATCATATCATAAGGATTGTCGTGGAAACTATGTTGAGCCAAGGTTGGATTCAGAATATGACCTGTCATATCAGTATTGTTCGCAATGTCATAAGTTTTGCTAGTTGATGTACTCTTCAAATCACCATTATTCCGTAGCTTGATAGAGTCAGCATATCGTGAATACACAAATTCTGCATTTTCAAAACTACCCGAACTAGAATTGTCAACATCATCTCTTAAATCTGAGTCAACGCCAATCATGTAAGAGCTGCTTTCCGGTGCAGAATTAGACATAAGCGGGCTAATCAAATTTTGTAGATTTTCGACTTGTGACAATTTGTTGAACGAGTCCTTATAGAGCGCCACTCTTAATTCATTCTTCCTCAGGAAAAGTTCCCGATCAAAAACGCTTTGGTCAACCAAGGGCACAGAAGCAAAAATATCCTGACTGGGAGAAGTGAATTGTGGGTTATGGATGTGATCAATATTAGGGGGTTTGCCATCATTTGAATTATGAGAGACAGAATCCTTATTTGATGTTTCAGATTCAACCTCAAATTGATCGGAATTAGAACTTTCTAGGAATGCCTCAGAGTTTGGGGCTGAAGTATTAATTCCCACAATTTCCGGCAACAGTCTAATTGGTTGCTCTCCAGAGTATAACGATCTTTGCTGCATGACTCCCTTAAAATTTGCAGAATCTTTATGTAAGAGTTCCTGCTGTACAAACTTCTGAGATTTCTCTTGAATTAGAAGAGTAGAATCGTCTAATTGATGTGGTGATCTATTCAATAAGCCCAAGGTTGTTGAACCATGGCTTTCATTCAGTCTATTTGGCACTGTTCCATATTGAATCTTAGACTTTGCCTTCTTCTCATTCTTCATCCTGATGGCTTCTAGTTTATCTCTTGAGAAGTCTAAGTAGCCACAGCGATATTGCTTCTTGACACAGTTATGACAAGAGGGCAAATCTTCTGAGCATTTTATTCTTTTGGCTTTGCAATTCGGACAGCCTAGTAGTTAGTAAGATTATCCTTAGTACACAAAAGTGGATATTACTCTAAGCAAACCCTTCTCAAGCCAAATGGGTGTGTACATGAGAGGGTGAAACGTACCATCTCTTGAATTCTTATGAGTTCTTCGGCTTTTCCTTTCAATCAGACGAGATAAATTAGGAAGGGGCATTGGAACATCCCTTTCAGAAAAGTTATAAATATAGGTTGGTTATATCTTTGTTTATGGTGGTTGTGGTTATTGTTTACCGTTGAGTTCTTGCTTTTGGTGATATTTTTGGATGAGATTTCATATGTGTAGGAAATTTTCGACCAGAGATACGGTCCTACACTAATAAAGATATGAACTCTACGTGCCAAAACCAAGTCATGAGACAAATAGACAGCATATGATTCCGTGAACCTGTAAAATGGAACCATTATAAAGAAGCTGCTAAGATTTCAAGTTTTTGTACTATACTAAATTATTCATATTGAAAGTCAAGCTACGTAAAGCATGCTACGGTAACACGAGAGCATCAGTTACCAAATCTGCAATTTAATAGAAGGACCCTATGTTTCCAGTTTTATTAGCCTTTAGAAATACTGGTATAACTTCACATGTAACTCCTTTACACTTTTTCCTTTATTTCAAGATTAGACCATATTTGAAAAACTGGCGTAGCGTCTTAAACCTTATCTTGAGAATTACAACCAGATGATAGCAGATGATGACGCCCAAAGAAAAGACGATTACGCCTCTATTTCAAACTATAGTCCAATTCAGTGCCCAACCAATGGTTTAATTCAGCCAAGTGTCTCATGGTCGGCCTTCCATGCGGGCAATTCCACGGTTTATCTAATAAACTCAAATTTCTAACCACTTGTTCCATTCTTTTCTTTGTCAATGATTGGCCAATCATGATACTCGTACGACATGCTTTCAGAGCCATGATTTTTCTAATTTTGGAACATCTCACATTCCTATTACTAGGGTTTAAGTTAATCAAATCGATTAGCTCGTAAAAATCATTAATATCAAAAGCACAATTTTTCAATATAGGTATTGATAACAAAGTAACTTTATTCCCTGGTGAATTCTCTTCCAATATTTTAACCAAAAAGCCGTTTTTCTCAAAGATACTTCTATGTTCGACAACCAAAATTTCGTCTATTACACTTAATTCAACTGGTTGTGGACAAACCAACCTTTGCGAACCTATCATAAACTTTTCGTTTAGGGATTCAAAATTGAACTTTTCGTCACCCGCATGTTGATCTATAATGAAAAGGTTTTGATCATTCAACGAAACCAACACAAAACCTAAATTGAATTGTCCTATTAACTTCATTTTTAGGAAGTCTTGCTTGGATATAGTATACGATAACTTTTCTTCCTGTTCAAGAGTTGATTGCAAATTGTCTATATTAAGAGCAATAGACGCGTTTTGGTTTCTATTTCCTAGTGATTCTGATTTGTGGAACGTCGATTTCCAACCATCTATGTCGAGATTAATCGTCGAGCTGAATACTTCCAGATACTTTCTCTTGGTCTTTCCCGAGATTTTTTTGAGAATTTCAGGTTCCTCCAGCTTTACTTCAGGTTCAAGGGGAAAGAAGTTCTTTCCGTAATTATCGTCAACACTGGCACTTTTGATGTCATCAGTAGGAACAGAAATTCCAGATAGTTGAAAATTCTGTAAATCATCACCAGAATGCAATCCATCAGAGTCCAACAATTTTTGAGATGAATTTCCTTCACTGCCAGTTGAATCGTTTCTTTCAGCTAAACTCGAAGGGAGTGGTGAAAAATCGTCGCGACCATCATCAAGCAGTTGCTGTACTTCGCTGACTGTAGTGTGCAATACATCATTGGCATTCTCGATTGTTCGAGAAGCAACTATTTCCTCGTCTACTCCACAGTGGTGACGTGCACTTGAAATATTTGCCTCAGTTAATGACTCGTTGCCAGTGGCGTCAGGGGAAATCGTCAAAGAATCCAGAAGTTGTATCATCGTAGATTCTTCTCTTTGGTCGTTAAGTTCTTCATCATTACATTCATTCAGGATGGGTAGAGTTAATTGAGTTTTCCCAGCTTGGGATGAGTTCTCTGGGACCAGCTTTGTTGAGCTTTGCGTACTTTTCTGCTGCGTCACTTCCTCCAAATTTATAGTTCCCTGACAGTGATTCTTCGGTATAATTATACTATTTTGCGAATCGAAATAACGGTCAAATTCGATTCTAAAGGAGTTTAAAAAGCTGATTTCATCCTTTATCAAAACTTTAGTTTTATCGGGTGTAAGATTAACATCCAAAAGACTAGGATTTACCTTGAGATTAAGAATAAAGACAGGGCATTGCAAGTGGTTAAACTGTTTGAAGGATTCATTAACCTGCTTTTGTAGTTTTTTGAAAGAAACAGGCCGCTTGTTAATGTATAGGAATTGACGATCTTGGACGGATCTACCCAAACCAAATGAATGATTGGAAATGTAGCCTTCGATAGATACATTTTCATTCACTGTTAGGTTTATAGGTTCGAGACCACGGGATCCATTGGTACCAAATACATTAACCATATTTTCCAAGCTAGATGATTTAGGGCCACCCCTGCTTGACAACACCAAGTTCTTCTTGCTATTAACATTGTTGAAAACCGAAAACTTTATTTCGGGATAGATCATTAGGTATGTTATCAACAAGTATATCGTTTTATGGAACTCCTTCTTTGCATTCTTAACGAAATTCTTTAACCTGACCGGCAAGTTATGAAATATGCGGTAAATTGAAACAGTAGTTCCATTGAAATGTCCATTCTTTTTAGTCTCTTTAGATACATTCCCTAAATTATCGAATTCTAATTCGTGGTAATGGCCCGTCTGTTCTGTAGTAGTTTTAATGAGCACTTTGGATGATAAGGAGCAAATTGAATTCAATGCCTCACCTCTGAAGCCCAAACTGGTTATTTTGTATAGGTCATCAAACTCTTTTAGTTTGGACGTGTGCCCACGTAGGCATATTGATTCAAAATTCGCTGAGTTGATTCCACGGCCGTCATCGCTGATTGAAATCTCGTCTATGCCATAATTGTGAAATATGATTTCAATCTTTTTGCTATTGGCATCAATTGAATTTTCAACTAGCTCTTTTATAATCGATTTCAAATCAATTATAACTTGGCCAGAGGTGATTTTGGACACATCCTTTTTACTTAAGCTTGTTATCATTCTTAGAGGAGATCTTGATATAAAAAAAATGAAAACGCGTCTTGAACTTTGAACGAATTAAGATGGCGTTGCCATTGACATCGGCCAATTTATTGAAAAGTGTTAAGGAATTCTTATCTATATGGATAAACCAGGTTCTCTATTACAATAGAGTATACAAGTCTGACATATTTGATAAATTCAAATCATTTAACTTAGTAATCTACAAGAATAGGAATCCTCAGTTAGAGATATACATTAATGACTTACTAGACAACTTCTTTGAGAATGCATTAGTACATCGACGGAATGGCTCCACAGCCGGACATTTGAATAATCTTGTTATTGTAATCTACAATACGAAGTCTAATAAAATATTGAGGAAATATGTGATTAAGTTCAGTGACTTGTTATCAAATTTGGCAGATACAATCCCTAATAATACCGTGGTTCCTGAGGACAATTCTGCGGCTATCAATATACCACATTTTACCTGGAATGAGATATTCACTCAAATAAATGAAGCATTATTCAAACAAATCAACGAGTTGAAACGAAATATAGGCTCGGGAGTCAATGATGAAAACAATGACTTATTTTTCAAAGTATTTGTCGATATGCAGAGCACTATAAACCTAACTAGTGGAAACTGGGTACGAGTTGAGACACATGCTCCTTCTAGAGACAGCGGTTCTCAAAAATGTAAATTTGTGCCAATAAGTGAAGTAAATCTAAATCTATTTAATATGGATATATATAATGAACATTATGAATAATAATTCAATAATATTATCCTGATGCAACATCGAAGAACGTAGGACTAGCTAGAAATCACACTATTGTTTAATCCAAACATATTTTTCAAATTTTCATACATGAAGTATGATATAGACACGGCAGGGGCAACCTTAGCCAAATTTGGTACCAAACCCTTGAACAATCCAGGATAACCTTCTCTTGCAATTGTCTGCCTCAAAACGTCCCTAAACCCATCATATCTATAAGGGTGGGCGAATGTTCCCTGGGCTTGTAGTCTTGTCCTTAATAAATTAATTGGATAAACAACAGTTGCACCAAACGAACCTGAAAATGCCCCAAGTGAAAGAACCATGTAATTTGGCAACCTTACATCCTCTTCTCTCTCTCCATTTTTGCGGGCTTCTCTCTTAATTAACCAGTTTTTGATAGTTGAGAATGTGCCTAAATCCAAGGCAGCATAAGGGAAAATACCACTCGTCCCAACAAATATACCACGATAAAAAATTCGAAAGCCTCCCTCTTTAAACATTTCTTGTGCTGTGTGAATAAGCAATGCATTTCCTCTCAAGGAGGAATCTAAATTCGAACATTGTAATCTAAATTTCAACGTATCAATGGGATAAACAGTAAATTGAGCAACAACACCTCCTATCCCCCCAGCCAAATACGTAGACCGTTTTGATAAGTTGGAAGTATCTTCAATTCCTTCAACTCGGGCCAAGAATCGTTTTGTTGCTTCAAAAGAACCAAACTTCATTGCTGATTCAGGAAAAACTTTCAACACATTCAAACCGTTTCCAACATAAAATGTTTTTATACCACCCTGTTTCCATAAAGTTCTGGCAGCTTGGATGATCGGAGATCTAATAGTCTTGGGGTGCTCTGCGGCTTCTTTTGCAGCTTGCTTTGCAGCTTCCAATTCAGCTGCTGCAACCCTTTTTCTAGCTTCTTCTATGATATGCTTGGAGGCTCCTTTGCGTATTTGTTCGGCAATTTCTGCTTTTGAATGTAAAATTGTGGACGACAAATCAGTTCTTGCAATCAAAAAGACTTTTATCCTATCAAAAGGAGCTGTGCATGTTCTGGAAACTACACCCGACAACCCACCTGCTAAGAAAAATCCAATTCCATTTAAGAATTGATTAATCAATGTGACGTCACCGTCTGAGGAAACATCCAATTCCTCAACAATAAACGTAAATGCCGTTTTTATTCTAGATCCATCCAATCTGGGCATTAGTAATAGGAAATCTCTAAACTCATCGTAAGTTATGTAACCGTCGTCTTTGTAATCGATCTGTTTGAATAATACACTGATATTATAGTCAGTTGGACTCAAATTAAGCGTTTTCTTCAAATAATGAAGGAAATCTGCCTTATTCAATCTTCCATCGTTATCCTGATCTATTTTATTGAATCCTTTCAAAATCTGATCATCGGTTGTGGAGAGATATTTTTTGAAATCGTTAAAATCAATTACTTTGTCTTTATTCAAATCAAATGAATTGAATATGGTTTGTATCATTTCTTCATTGCCACATATAGGGTGGTTTAATTTCTTTAAAGCTTGCTTGAAGTCTCTTAAGGTTATTTCTCCGGTTTTCTGAACGTCCAATTTCTTAAACAATAATTCGTAATCATCTGGCCTTGACGGTGCCAGTGATTCATTTTGTTGTAGCTCGCTATGATCAAGTATTGACGCAGATAATTTTGCCATGTTTGTTTCCGTAAATCAAAGGAAATCCTGGTAAGGATCTAAGTTATTCACTCCTTGTTTTGAGTAAACTCTCTGGGCATGTACTTCACCTTGTGGTTTGAGGTGATAATAACGCCCGATGATGCACTGAATACTGTAATTCAATAAGTACAATTAGTGACTCAAATATATCTGCTAACTCCTATGTCTATATGCTGATTTAAACGTTGTAGCGAAGACGAGTTGATGAATGTATGGAAATGTTGATGACAGGTGCTGAAAATTTTGGATGTAAGCATTAAACCGCTGATTCTATTTGATGCGGAGCAGGTCAGGTGACTTTTTCCCGGGGCATTGATCATTAAGAGTATTGGCACGGCGATTTAAACATTGTCTTTTTTATTTATGTCAGAACACCTCGTTATGCACTTGTCTAGTTACCTGTTATTGTTGGGATTACGTGGACTGCTTTCTTTTCCTGTAATGAAAGTTTTCTACCACACCCAGATGGATCCCATGTTGTCTTCCTGTATTTAAATTTGTGAGTGCTACACTACCCTGCATACAATTTTTTTTCATTTGGCGAACGCCATTCAGAAATAAAATCATAAGAACCAAATAGTAATTAAGGATGTCTGTTCAAATTTTTGGTGACCAGGCTACTGAAGAAAGAGCCGAGAATGCACGTATGTCTGCTTTTGTCGGAGCTATTGCTGTTGGTGATTTGGTGAAATCGACCTTGGGCCCTAAAGGGATGGATAAGTTGTTACAGAGTGCCTCTGACATTGAAAGATCCATGGTTACTAATGACGGGGCAACCATTTTGAAATCGATTCCGTTGGATAATCCAGCTGCTAAGGTATTGGTTAATATTGCGAAGGTTCAAGACAACGAAGTCGGTGATGGTACTACTTCAGTAACTGTTTTATCTTCCGAGTTGTTGAAAGAAGCAGAAAAATTAATTGAAAAGAAGATTCATCCACAAACAATCATTGAAGGTTATAGAATTGCTCGTAATGTTGCATTAGAGGCATTAACAAAAGCATCAGTTAACAACGGATCGAATCCTGATTTGTTCAGAAAGGACTTGATAAATATTGCCAAAACCACACTTTCATCTAAAATATTGTCTCAAGATAAAGAATTGTTTTCAAACTTAGCTGTCGATGCTATTTTGAGGTTGAAGGGCTCCACCGACTTGAACAATATACAAATTATTAAGAAGGTTGGAGGGAAGTTAACTGATTCTTACTTGGATGAGGGGTTTATTTTGGAAAAGAAATTTGGTATTAACCAGCCAAAAAGAGTGGAAAATGCTAAAATTTTGATTGCCAACACCTCGATGGATACCGATAAAGTTAAAATATTTGGTGCCAAGTTTAAGGTTGATTCCACAGCAAAATTAGCCGATTTAGAAAAGGCAGAAAAGGTGAAGATGAAAAACAAGATTGAGAAGATTAAGAAGTTTGGCATAAATGTGTTCATTAACAGACAATTGATTTACGATTACCCAGAATCTTTGTTCACTGATTCGAAAATTAACTCCATTGAGCACGCTGACTTCGATGGGGTAGAAAGGTTATCCCTCGTCACTGGAGGGGAAGTAGTATCAACATTTGACAATACAGAAAATGTTAAATTGGGCTACTGTGACGTTATTGAAGAAATCTTGATTGGTGAAGACGTTTTCACTAAATTCTCTGGAGTTGCTGCCGGAAAAGCCTGCACTATTGTTTTAAGAGGTGCAACTGAACAAGGTTTGGATGAGGCTGAAAGATCTTTACATGATGCTTTATCAGTCTTGTCTCAAACTACCAGAGAAACCAAAACGTGTTTGGGAGGTGGTTGTTCTGAAATGATAATGTCTAAGGCTGTTGACCAAGCTGCTGCAAATGAAACAGGTAAAAAAGCATTGGCAATCGAGGCTTTCGCAAGGGCATTGAGACAATTACCGACCATTTTGGCCGATAATGCAGGCTTTGATTCTTCTGAGTTAGTCACGAAATTGAGAGCAGCCATTTATAATGGAATGACTACTTCTGGGTTAGACTTATACAATGGTGTCGTTGCTGACATGAGAGAAATGGGTGTTGTCGAATCCTTCAAATTGAAGAGAGCCGTTGTTTCTTCTGCTGCTGAAGCTTCAGAAGTCTTGTTGAGAGTTGATAACATTATTCGTGCCAAACCCCGTACTGCTGATAGAAATCATTGAATACTAAATAAGGTATTATATGGTCACCTCTATAATAGATATTAGCTTATTAGCCAATATATTAAGTAGACCAGAATTGTTTCACACGGTTGATAATAGACCAGGTGACGAGTAAGCAAACGCCAAATCCTGTTTAAATAATATGCTACCTGCACAGACATGAGCCTCGCCCGATTAGTCTTTCATGACGACGCGTCACTTAACACCTATTCTTCTGAAATTTGTCACGAGCAAGGTGTGGGAATGTGCATTGACGTGAAATTAGTGGAGTAGACTCCCGTTTCAAAAAAGGGGCGTAGTCCCTATGGCAAATGCCCGAAGAAGTTTTTCAGGATCGCTGTACAGATTTTTTGATCTAAGTCGTTGAGACATAATCTTGCGTACAGTAGACCAAATGTCTATTACGAGTAAGCAGTGGTTCAATCTCCCCCATGCATCAGATTCTTACATAGAAATCACCACCCAATTTAATTGTATATAGGAAATACTCCTCATTCTATACTATTGTCAGCCACATGGGGTCTCTTAGTTGGGTTGGTGACATTCCTTTTTCATGCAAGTGAATTTGTGCCCCTAATTAGGCTATAAAATAATTACCTGCACTACCAGGAAGTATTTGAAAGGTCTCCACCAAGTTGGGCTGCAAAGGAGGGACAAGTGGGCCAGAGTCCAATTGGAATTGTAAACCCACAGAGAAATTTACATATCTGTAAGGTGAAACATTCTAAGAATCTAGAACCTCTTATGAAAAAATGCCGTCATGAGGATTATTAAACCCACAGTGGCTTTGGCTATTTATGAATATGGTTTGGTTTGAATATTTGGGGTAATAGAGCAACTGAAATCAACACGGGTCAAGTATAAAAGGGGCCAAATTGTACCAACATTTTCAGGCTCTTACTACTTATTGGGCACATTATAAAGACAAAAATGGCTTTTGGATTTGGTAAAGACAACAACGACAAGTCTTCGGACAGAAGAGACGACAATGACTCCTATGGAAATTCCAATCAGGATTCCTACGGTGATCAAGACACTTACGGTTCTAGCAATGCTAATACTGATTCATTTAATACTTCACAAAAATCCAACTTTGGATCATCTAATGATGATTCCTACGGATCGTCTGGTCGTGGTGGAAACTCCAACTACGGCTCGTCCAATGATGATTCCTACGGATCATCTGGTCGTGGTGGAAACTCCAACTTGGAATCATCTAATGATGATTCATACGGACCTTCCGGCCGTGGTGGAAACTCCAACTACGGCTCGTTCAATGATGATTCCTACGGATCATCTGGTCGTGGTGGAAACTCCAACTACGGCTCGTCCAATGATGATTCCTACGGATCATCTGGTCGTGGTGGAAACTCCAACTTGGGATCATCTAATGATGATTCCTACGGATCGTCTGGTCGTGGTGGAAACTCCAAATTTGGATCATCTAACGATGATTCGAGCTCAACTTCTTACGGCGGTGGATCCGGCCGTGGAAATTCTTACACGAATGATGTCGATGACAACTATTGATGGTCTGATCAAGCTTAGTATGAGACCTCGAGCGTTATTTTATACTTGTTTGTGAACTCTTAAATATTTTATAAAAACTGATTATTTTGCTGCAAAAAATATAAAATTTCTGGACCTTCAATATCGAATTGATTTACTCCAAATGATTTAGTTCTATATTTTTTTTCTAACATTCACAAAGTAGGCCACAGGCTATATAACCACCTATCCAAGTACATAAAGGTTTTATTTCATGCAATATGATGAATGGAGTATGTGTACACATTATTGCTGCAATGGTGCGTACAACACTTGAGTCACATACTTCCTCTTGTATCTTACAACAGAAGCAACAGCTAAGGTATTATGCTTGATGCTTGTTGTTGCCAAATGATTCAACACCACATGATTAGGTATTGGCAACGCACCAGAATTATTGTCTTTGTCCATCGAGTTAAAATTATTGAGAATAACGTTCTCTAAATGTGGAGGTAATTGTGGGGGGTGCAACCAAGCTTGCTGTTGCCCGTTTGAACTCTTAGATTGCTTATCAATGGCAACATAGTACTGCTCCATTACTTTGGGATCTGTGAAGATTGGTGGAATATCATTTATGTACTGATAATCAGCTGAATTTCCACTGTCTTCATCACCATCATGATATCTTGAATATCCATTTCCCATGTCGTCATCATCATTTGTCAAACCCCACATAGAATCTGAACGACCAGCGGGACGAGATATGGATGATTTACGACTTGGCGCCTTTTGTTGTAGTTTCTGTTGTTCTTCATATTCTGTTCTCTCTTGCTCTGTCTGATGGTGCTGGCGTACAAGTTCGGGAGTGACTTCCACGTAGTTCACAAAATTACCCATTTGATCTGTAGCAGTGGGTAAGAAATCCGAGAATCTCAACTCATTATCTATAACGAATCTGAAACGATGGGTACCAACAGGTAAGCCCAATGTGATTGTGAAATTATTGTCCGGTTGTTTAGTTAATCCAATCATTTTCCGCCACCCAGTGAAAGAACCTGTCACATATACCTTCTCACCACCTTGAACCCACTTAATTTCGACAGGAACAGTTAACGTGGGGTCAATTTGGTCGGACTGGACTTGACCTTGGACTTGATTGTCTGCTACTTGCAGTGATTGATTATCGTCCTGAGGCTGAAATTGACCTTGAGGTTGCTGAGTAAGATGGTTATTCGAATTTTCAAGGCTCTGATCACCGGAAATAGTGGTTTTTGGACTTGTGTCGTCAATATTCATTCTATCCAAGTCAAGGTCGTCAGTAAGAATCATGGTTGACTTCCGTCTTACTGGACCCTCGTTGGACGCCGATGCTACATCAACCATCGATACATCTTTGGTATCGGAAGCAGGTGAAGGGCTGTACATGCTGGGAAAGGAAATTTCAAACGATTGAGCACGTCTAGTAGTGAATATCACTGAAGCCTTCTAGGGATAATGAATCTGTAATGAATCCCGACTTTAAAGCTGGGCCGTTTGAGACGAGACGAGTTGTGGGGTTGTAATTTCAATTACGTTTGCTACCAAGGAGTATAATGTTCTCTAAATTATTCTGATTTGAATATACAGAACGTTTAGTTGATTGTCTAGATATGCAACGAAACTATCCGTGACGATGTTTATGTGTTCAATCAACTCAAGAAAAGTTGGTTGGTCAATGAAAAAAGAAAAATTGACAGCGGCATCGATGTTATTCAATACTGCGGCACAGATCTTTCTGAAAAAGGAAAGCGATAAACGGAGATTTTGAAGTATAAGAAGAGTGGCGTAATAATAGTTTGAAATTGTGATACGAAGAGAAGGATTTTTGAAGTTCAATCAAGTGACAGTAGAGTTTGGAGTGGTATCTGCGATCCGGGGTGACCGATTGACAGCAGGAATAATGTACACCAAACTGATTGAAAGATGAATTAACATACAGGAACACCATAAGCAGTATATTGAAAGCATTGAAATCACGTAGTTTCATGTAAATAAACATAGAGACGATATCACGAGATATCAACCTACGTAGCAGGGAAGTTTGTTTAGGGTAAACTTATTTGAGGCGATTTTCATGATTTTATCAACACATCAGTCTACAGGATGCCTCTCAACGAGGACACCAGTTGATACAAGGTCAAGGTCGAAGAATAGGTTCTTATACTAATATACACTTACCAGAAATCACTATAGGTAGAAACCAGCGGGTACGAGGATGTTCTCTTCCAAACCGTCCAACGTAGATGAATACAATGATTTGGGAGGAATTCCCGACACATGTTACCATCGTCTAGGTCAGGTTACTTGGTTGGAGTACTCTTACCTTTTATTCCTCGAGGTTATTCAAGTTGGTGGAAATGAAGTGATATGTTAAGATTAATGCAATCGAGGCAAACCCAAAAGTCAAAGCAATCGTATTCAATTGGTCGTCAGTAATCATCTTGTGCAAATTTGTCTATCTCCAAGTAAGAACAATGACACCAGTACGGAGTATTCAAATGTAGTTATCTCTTTATCTCAAGAAAAGTACACCGTACAGCTGTCAATGATCCCAGATTTGTTCAGTCAATACATCTCCTGTACACAAGGCAAGCAATTTTTTATGTACATTCTCATCTAAGAGGAAACTTCATAATTGTATTAAGGCTTTGGGTATTAATGTTCAGATACATAAGGCTGCCGCTTTCAGCAACACGATGTATAATACCACATGTATTTTATTCTAATCCAACGAAGGGGGTCGTACAGATTGTTACCAAGACAGAAGGCAGGATTCAAGACGATTCCATAGTACCAGAGAAACAAGATACAAAAGTAGCCGAAGATATATTTAAGAAAAGGCTTATCGATCAAGATAGAAAGTTCAACAAGGAAAGACCAGAATGGGAAAAGAGAGATATTGCAATAAAGAATAGACATGGAACGTGGAATCCTACTAAAAAGCTATCCAGGCAACAGATGCAAGATATACGAAACCTAAGCGAGCAAATGCCCCATCTCAAAACTATTGATTTGGCCAACCACTACCTGATATCCCCTGAAGCAATACGGAGAATTTTGGCTTCCAAATGGATACCCAAAGAGGAAGAAGAAGAAAACATTCTTGCAAGAGCAGAGAAGAGAAAGGGCGAGAGAAGGGAAATAAAACGTGGTATGGCTGAAGACATAGATTTGGCAAGAAAAAGATTGACGTACGCCAGAAGAATTCGTTTGAATGATATCTCTTTAGATAAGAAGGAAAACAATTATAAAAGTATGGACTTACGTAGTAGGTTCACGGAAAATGGAAAAATCAAATTCGACAGTTCCAATAATCATGGGTACTATAATAAGAAAGGGACTCAAAAGAAAACAAGGAGGAACCCGTTCGCTGCAAGCGTTGGGGACATGATAGACTAAAGCATAATATTCTGGATCGGAATACATGACTAATGACCAATAATATATTAGAATTTGTATATAATACCTGTAAATATATTTTTATATACAATAACTCGAAATTAGATAGAGCCAGAACATTGGCGGCGTTGGTTTACTGAGTCATGGCAGCCCCAGAGTCCAGTGGAGTAAATGTCAAATTGTCCTGCACATATGCATTTACCGAGGATATCTAACCCCCAGAGATAGAAACTCGATAGTCACATTATCCTAGTCCAAGATTTGAGTGATATACAAATGCAAATACCGATTCTCACGATCCCCGAGGGTGCTTACGATCCATCTGCATACATTCTGCCCAAGACAAGAAAGAGATCACGTCTCGTTCAGTATTTGTACTATTTGACGCATGGGTCCGCACTTGGGTTGGTGTTGGCTTACATCATTGGGCTATTACTATTAAAACCATTGTTGGAAACCACGGCATCTCGTAGATTAGAATTGTTGGAAAAGTTTCGACATAGATTGAGAGATTGCTACTTGAATTTGGTTGGCCGAGTCAGCAAAATCCCAATAGTGGCCATCAATAAGAACGATGGAAGCGGCAAACTATATGCCGACGCCATAGTTCAAACCACGGAATCATATTTGGATAAAGAACGCAAGAAAGATATGGACGAAGAAGAGTTGAACAAGAATGACAAATTATTTCAGTCAAAGTTGGTCGCCAAATTGAGCAAATTGTCCGATGCATTAAACTCCTACAACACACTCCTGTTAGCCGAGATCCCACACTACAAACTCGCTAGTGGCTCTTTGCGTGAAATCCAAAATAAGGCAGATACAAAGTTTTTCAATACAAACGAGTTGTTCACTAAAGTACACAATGAACCTGGAAAGGAGCCTAGGAAACGAAATTTGGCTGTCGAAAGTAAGAATGACGTCAGAAATATGAAAGGAATGGTCATGAGTGGCCTGGTTTAATACATAGTGTTATTAGTAGATGGTAACGTGCAGTAGAGAGAGTTACATTTATCAATACTATTTACATATCTAAACTTTTGTATGGCACCATTCACACTCAGTGAGGTTTGGCCCCAGATCCATTATTTTATATTGAGTATGACACGCTTTTTGTTTTGTCCAGATTACGGTAGCTTGGAAATTGTACATCAAAAATACCAATCACCACTATGCCACCGGTAATACACGAGAGTGACAATGAGTTTGATAGTTCGTCATTGCCTGAAGATAACGCGAGAGTAGAAGATTTATCTTCTGACTTGAGTGATGCAGCTGAGGCTGAAGTTACTACAAACGGTTATGATGATGTTGATGAGTTCGATGAAGAGGAAGAGGAGGAAGTCGAGGAAGAAGAAGAAGAAACTGTATCCAGCGACGAAGAAGAAGTAAGAATTCACGATCCGGATGAAATGGATGAAGATTTAGAATTGCAAGATGAAGAGGAGGAGGAAGAAGAAGAACCAGTCCAGCCCGTGAAAGTTACCAGTAGAGTGAATGCTAGGTCAGCAAGTAATGGCAGAGAAGCAAGAAAACGACAATTGACCTATTATGAAGAGGACGAAGATGAGGATGATTATGAAGAGGAAGAGCCTGTTAGATCGGTAAAGAAAGTAAGAAGTCTTCCAAAATCACAATTGCAACCGCAGGACATCGATGAAGATTTGATTTTGACCGATGAAGAACAGGAATACAATCCGCACGCCAATCCCGACTTGTCCAAGATGACTGAGAGACAAAGGGCTAGATATTTAGAAGAGGAGGAAGAGGACAGAAAAGCAGGAAACAAGAAGGTACTTGTTGAATTGGATGCTAAGAAGGCAAAAGTAAAAACAAAGGAGTCAGAGGAGGAAGTCAAATTGCGGAAGGCAGAGAATGCTAGAAAGAGACAAGATTATAAAAACAAGGTCATGGAAGAAGAGAAGAGAGACACATTAAACAAATTGTTGAAAAGGCGAGCTACTAAAACCAGGGAGGTCCAAGACAAAGATGGTGTTATAGTGGAAGTGGCTGCTAGCGAAAAATCTCGCAGACCTACGATTCAGCATCCAGCCTTTCTTAGATACGTGAGCCTGAAAGAGGGGTCCGTTATTGCAATTAATGACTGATCGGACAATACAGAAATATGATAGGTATCTGGGCAGGACCCTTATAATTTCTTATAATTTGTAGATGGATGACTAGGTAATTATTGACACCACCAACGCTAAGAAATACCATCAGAAGTCTCCACACATGGGGGGAATAAAAACACACCTATCCTACTAATACGCCTGTTTTGAATTAGTTACGTTGCAAATGAAAAGCAAACTCAAATTTGCAGAGAAGGTCACCCTAGGAAACCCCGAGAGTCTTCAAGTTTTGATTGATATAAGAAATAAACACTGCAGATACGCCAAGGTAGTCGTGGTGCCAACCTCAAGATTAAATGCGAGATTATTTACGTGATAGGTTTATTAAGTAATATGTACCTTTTTCATCACTTCCAAAAATTCTGGTTTAGTAATAGTTTAAAACATGAATTTCTCAACAGAATAGAACCTTCAGGTATCTGATTTATTGTAAACCATATACGTTTGTGTGAATTGGCAAACCGCCTGAACACTCCGCTCAAAACCTGGAATCCCGCCTTCGCGAACAAAAAGTCTCAAGTTCCTACTATCGCCTTCCCCTTTGAGAAATTTTTGTCGTCCATTATTGCGGATAGGATCCTTCCTTTTTTCTTTTTATCCTTACCCAAGGGAGACCGAAACTTTAACCACTTTGTTCACCATCCATTTATAATAGAATTGACAAATTGTACAGGAGATTCAGATTTTATACTCTGAGGCTGTTAATTGAACATATTGTTTCTTAAACCTTCCTAAAGTCAGTTGAAGTTTGGATATTGGCCATTTGAAAATTTAATCATGAACCGAAATATGAACGTCAATGTTATGAATATGGGAATGGGAATGAATATGACCATGGATGGGCTAAATGATAGCCAGCAGCCCATGGCGGTGGAAATAATGCAAAACCAGGGGTTCAACAATCCTCTTATTCAACAACAACAACAACAACAACAACAACAACCAGGTCAACAACAAGTTCAAGCGAACCAACAACAAAGTCAACCCCTGCAAGCAGGGGGTGGGCAACAGTTTACTAACCAAAGCGGGCCTGCTCAGTTTAATCCAGGGCAACAGCCACAGCAGAGGATGATGAATAGCCAGGTTCAGATGAATGGAATTCCCCAACAGTTAACTCATCAACAATTATTAGCTCAGCAGCAGCTTCAAATTAACCACCAGAGACAACAACAACAGCAACAACAACAATCGGGTCGTCCAGGAAACCAGAGGGTCAATAACATGCAACAATTAAATTCGGGACCAAATCTGTCCAGCAAAATTTCTGCCCAATACAATCCTGCAATGATGTCAGCACCAAATTCTGGATCGATGCCCACTTCTGCTGGAAATTCACAAGGTCATACACCTCAAATGCCAAGTCAGATTCAGCCTAACCTGTTTCAGCACCAGCATAATATTCCTCAACAAGCACAACTTAAAAATCCCAAACTCAATGGTAGCGATAAGTTATCTAACAACGTGACACCTGTGATGTCCCTGCAGCAGCAACCAACACCCCAAAGTCAACCTCGCGCAAACTCGATTTCCCAACATCAGGGCCTCAGTTCTATACCAGCACAAGCACCACAAGGACAAGTTGCAGGACAACAACCAGGTATAAACAATGGACCAAGTTCCCAAAGAAAATCAGTGGGACAAGTTCCGTCCCCTTTACAGAAACCAATGATGAATTCCAATGTAAACGATGTCCAGTATTTGAAAGCTCAAGAACAATTCCAGAACGAACTAAACGCTCGAATCATCAAGAGAAACTTGGGAAATTCTGGTGTTATTCGTGTTTTGGATTTGATAGAGCAAGTATCTAATGAGTCTGTTAAAAATCTTGCAAACATCGATTACTGGCAAAGACTCATCCCTGCCTACTTCTTGCCAAACTCTATTCTCCGCTTGACAACAGCTCCCCAGCAAAAGGCTAGATCCAATTTTGTCAACAATAATGGGCCAGAAATGGAGAAAGACTCAAAAATCAATTCTTCCAGTCCTATGTTTGGAATCGAGAGTATCACTACAAATGGACAAGCACAACAATTTGAGTTAAATATTTTTACAGCTCCCAGATTTTTCATAGCTAATATCAAGAGTGGAAATATTGCTTCATTCAATATTTCTCTTCCTGGGTTAAAGTACCAGGTCATGAATAATGGGTCAATATTTATTATTTCAAGGTTGAAAATGCAGTATGTGTATTCTGATGGGTCAACAGCAACGGTAGAGGGAAATACGAAAATTTTGATGAACCGCGAGCTTCGAATTGAATGGATTGATATTCAACTCTTGAACTATTACGGCTCAATCTCTTTCAGTGGTTTAGAAGGGAAGCTTCAAAGTTTTTTTGAAAGCAAGGCCGTTCCAAATAGGAGCACCAGCGATATTCCAGGACTTGTGGAACATCTCTATAATTCTTCCCAGGCCATTGAAAGTACTGGTACTTGTGGTATTCAAGAAACTGCGATGAGAACCTTGAAAGTTAGTGATGTGATGGGTCTGTTAAGGTCCTTAATGGGATTTTCATTGGTCAATAACATTTCGTCTCCAATCAGAGCTTTAGAGTTGTTCATTACTGCAAATAACAGTCAGCAAGCAGCCGCAATATCAGGACAACAGGTGCAATTAGGTCAGAACAACACACCCATTGCATTCCAACAACAGCAACTTAAAAGTGGATCTATTTCTGCCAATGGCAATGGCAATGGTAACCAGGGATTATCACCATCGCCAGATTCCATACTTGAGGATTCAAAAAACCAACTCAAAAAGAGGAAAATGAGCACTTCACATCACAGCTCTGCCGGTAGTCCCTTGAACATGGAAGCGAGCCAAAAACGAAGGAAATAAACCATTCATCTGACCGTAGGTTTTTCCTTTTTTTTCATTTTATTGTCATTCTTAAGCGTTTAAAGCGTTACACACGCATGTATCATACAAAACGGAGTTCATGATAAGTTTCATGAGTCCAGTTCATCTTTTTCAAGTTTCTCACAATATAATTACAATTCTTCTTTATTTTCGTTCTATTTTCATTATATAATCATCACGAAAATTAATCTGACTGTAATGGTTCATGAATGATAAGAAGTTCATTAAACGAAAACTTCCTCTATCAGAAGCTATTCGGCCAACAAAACTAGAAGACTATGTTGGTCAGAGTAATTTAGTTGACCCTGAGAATGGCCAAATAACTAATTTCATGAGACTTGGATACTTGCCCTCCATGTTGTTGTTTGGTCCACCAGGAGTAGGAAAAACTACCCTTGCTTCCATTCTTGCTCATACTTCACATTACGTATTCGTTGAGCTCTCAGCAACTGACAGTACTGTCTCAGAGTTACGTGATTTGCTGAAGAGCATAAATGAAGAAAATAAGAGACGGATCTTTTCCAAAGAGGACCAGCTCAAGGTAGTTGTGTTTATCGACGAAATTCACAGATTTTCAAAAAGCCAACAAGATTTTCTACTTCCATATATAGAGGATGGCAACTTTGTCTTTATTGGAGCAACAACTGTGAGTCCCAAAAAACGGATTAGAAAGGCAATCATATCTCGTTGTCAGGTGTTCGAATTGCTTCCTTTGAACGACAGAGAGATACATCACGTAATTCAGAGGGCCATACAGCATGAAAATCTTGCTAGAGAAAAGCTTGGCATGGAAGCGCTACGGATTGAGGAAGAATGTTTGGAGTTCATAGTCACCAGGTCAAATGGCGATACCCGAACTGCAATCAACTTGATTGAGTTGATCAGTTCCCAGTGCAATGAGATACAGGGACAAGCTCCCATTAAATCATCCAATGTTTCGGATATAATGAAAGGTTTAAGACTGAATCTTTCAGGAATGCAAAATCCCGGAAATGTCAGTATTCTACTTAATTTGATGGATTCAATGCGTGGTATCTACAGCAAAAGGGGATTTCTGGTTTTATTGGAAGATCCTTGCGAGAGGGATATACTGCCAAAGTATGATGGTGATCCTGAAGACCTCTTTGTCGAAACCTTTAAAACCAAACGTTTTACAAATCCCGTCGATCAACACATTCAGGTATCAGATGATAGCGACATTGAAGACGGAGAGATATATAGTGATTCCGAAGAAGGAATCTCAGTCAGGAGCAAAGAAGACTTTTTTGTGGTTCTATCAGTGTATTACGTGAACTTATTATTGAGCAAAGGGGAAACCCCATCTTTTATCGGAAAGCACTTATTGTTGTTTTCCGTGTTATACGTGAATTCAGACAACACAACGCTAAGGAAAACTCTTTCTTTTATAAAAAGTTTGAAAACATCTTCAGAAGTACCAAAGGTACTATCAAACTGCGTATCCTGGCTAGCAAGACTACCCAAGATAGAATCAAATTCCAGGAATGACATATTGAACAACCTTCAACAGTTGAAAAAATACCAATTTCAAGAGATTGAAATACCTGAAGAAGGTACTGTTCAGGACAGCATTGTCGAATATAACCCGGAAATCATTAACAAACTTATGTCCTACCAGCCAGTACAAGTATGTGAGGTCGAGCATCAGCCGACATTTGTTGTGTCTAATTTGGAAGATGTTGAGGATTTTACCTTGGGAGAACCTTCCTAATATTTATTAGTTCAAATATTTAGCCGCCACTTTTAAGAAATGGCAAAAATAAAGTGCAGACAGAGCCCTTTCTATATTCAGTTGTTACATTTCGTTCAGAATAACAACGCATTAGCTTTCCACTTTGTTGTTGGCTTTCTTTTGAATCTTCTAGCGTGGTCAGTTATACTTTTGTTTCAATTTCGAAGTATTACCCAAAAAATCAATGTTCGTGTACTTAAATTAAACTTACAAGCAATTGAGTTGGCTGTAAGCTTACATGGTATTCTATCAGGCGAGGCTGGAGGCGAGAATATCTACGAGTCCTTCTGGTTGAATCGAGAAATTGGGTTTTCCCAAAACGTTAGTCCTGTGCTAGTCTCTTACATCCCCATTAATTCATGTTTGGAATTTCACGACGAACAGAGTGCCTTTGAGACACAGAGCGTGGATGTGATGCCACAAAATCAACCAGGAGATCCACCCATAACTCCTCTTCAAGCGCCCTTAGAAAGTGATGAACTGGCAAGAAGTGATACGGGCCCAAAATACACACACTACTTGCCATCACACAAGAAAAGAGGCCAAGCTGAATCACTATATTCTTCCTGCTCGAATGCAAAGTCCAAGAGAAACTGGTTTAAGTTTCAATAAAAATAGTTGATTACATTATATAAATCATCAATAAACACAAGCTAAGATAAACCCTGAATGAAGCAAAGACTATATTACAGACGTTTTATGCAATTGAAATAGACACCACATGTTGACAATAAATGCCCTGAAATTACTTCTCTAAAAAAGATAAATGTCACCGATTACTCGTTATCATCATCGTCACCCAATGCTGCAAATCTATTAATTTGGGATGATTCAGATCTCTTCGAAGATTCCCTCTGGAGGCCAGCATCAGAGTTGCTGTTGCTGCTGATGTTGTTGTTACTGTTATTGTTGTTGCTGTTATTGTTGTTGCTGTTATTGGAACCAGAGTAATGAGATCTGGAATTTGCGAAGGAAGGTGATTTCTTCATGTTACCAAAGTTAGAGCCCGAGGAACTGTTGTTGTTGTTCCAAGAAGAACCAGATCTGGAAGAACCAGACCTGCTTTCATTGTGTCTTCTTTGCTTCTTGTCGTTACTTGCCTTCAATTCCTCCAATCTCTTGATTTCAGCATCTCTGTGGATTTCTTCGATAGTCTTTGGACCAGCATCAGATTTTTCCGAAACCCATTTGCTTCTTCTTAAATCTTGTAAGTCCATCAACATGAATCTGATTCTTGATGATAACTCGACATCATCTAATATCTTTTGAATCTTCTCGAACACTATCTTCAACATAGTCTTTCTATCTTCTTGCTGGTCTAACTTAGGACCAACTGTCTTTACCAATTGGGCCAAGTTTTCTAAGCTGTCTTCGGATGGATCAACAGTGTTCTTACATTGATCACTTAAACAGATGAAGATGACTTGGTTGTTCAACATATTCAAGTTGTACAAGTGACCAATGAACTTGACCAAACCAAGACCTCTTCTCTTGGCTGAAGCCATAGCGTAATATTCGTCAGACATCATTTCTGGTTCTAATGGAGAACCATCTGGATTTGTAGGAAGCTTGTCCGACCAACCCTTTTCATATTCTACTTGACAAGTGGCAAGTAAGAGTCTTCTAGTCAAGGCACCACCTGATTCAGGAACTCCCTTAACAAGCATAGTTTCATCAATGATTTCTGGAGGAATGCTAGTGCACAATTTGGCACAAAATTTGGCATACATTTCCGACCAATATGGTTCATCACATGCCTTTGCAAAAGTCAACTTAATGACTTGTTTCACAGTCTTTGCATCCTTTTCCCACTTAGATTGGTTAGCAATTTCCAACATTTTGTCTGAAATTTGGCCAAACATTTCTAAAGTCAACTTATTCAATAAGGAGTTGATCTTTCTTTCAACTTCTTCTTCTTCCAATATTAAAGTTCCATCTTCAGCGTATTTTACTTCAGTTGTCTTAGCCTTTGATCTTGGGACCCATCTGTTTTCAGATTTCTCAAGTGGCTTAACATCTTCAGCAGGCTTAAGTGGTTCATCATTATTATCTCTCGAATCTCTTCCACCTCTCTTGGATTGGTTACCCTTTCTGGTGGACTTGTCTCTGGAAGAACCACCTCCTCTTCTCTTGGATCCGCTTCTAGAGTTCTGTCTAGTGTCATTAAATTGAGAACCTCTACCTCCAGATTGGCCATTGAATCTTCCTGGAATCTGGTTACCAAACTTACTCATACTTCTATTTTGAGAGCCTGGACCAGCCTTTCTAGCATTAGTATTGATATCAACCTTTTCCAATTGACTCTTAAATTCAGCATCCATAGGGTATTGAATAACGCTACGGAACTGGATCAAGAATTGCGGGTCATATCTGTACTTCTTGCCATCTAACTTCTTAGATGAATCAACACCAGTAATCGATTCAGGATACTTAGTAGTCAATGGGTCGTCAATTGGAGTAGCATCCTGAAGTTTTTCAAGGAAGTTAGAAATCGTGAAACCTTGCTCCTCTTCCTTGGTTTCGTCTTCTTCTGCATCTTCCTCAGTTTCACCACTTTCGTCGACAGTTTCCTTTTCTGTTTCTTCAGAAGGCTCCGTTTCCTCCACTTTAGCTTCAGAAGAATCTTCAGCATTGTCAGCCTTCGCTTCAGAAATAGCCGTCGATGCATCAGTGGTTTCAACCGGAGCAGATACCACTGTCTCAGGAACATCAGAAGTAGGTTCAACCGTCTTCTCTTCTTGAACCTCAGCTTCTTCAGCGGCCTTAGATTCCTCAGCAACCTTAGCTTCTTCAGCGGCCTTAGATTCTTCAGCGGCCTTAGATTCTTCAGCGGCCTTAGATTCCTCAGTGACCTTAGCTTCTTCAGCGGCCTTAGATTCTTCAGCAGCCCTAGATTCTTCGGCGGCCTTCGCATCTTCGACAGCCTTAGCTTCAGCGGCAGCCTTAGCTTCTTCTGCAGCCTTAGCTTCATCAGCGGCCCTAGACTTTGCTTCATCAGCGGCCTTGGCCTCCTCTACGGCCTTTTGAGCCTTTTGAGCCTCTGCCTTCTTGGCAGCTGCAACAGCTTCAGCCCGTTCTCTAATCTTTCTCTTAAATTCTTCGGCAGCAGAAAGAGCAGCGGGCTTTTCAACAGCAGCCGTTGTAGATGCAGTGGTTTCGCTTGTAGGGGTATTGTTGATCAATGGAGCTTGTACTACGGGAGACTGTACAACTGGAGAAACCGTAGATGCAGCAGGAGAAGAGATTGGCGTACTAGCAGCAGTCTTCTTTTTCTTTTCTTCAAGATCAACTGGCTTACCATCTTTGGTGGTAAGTTTGACCTTAGTTCCAGCAGGAATAGCAGTGTACTGCTGAGTCGGAACGGCACCGTACTGCATTTGCATGTTTGGCATCACTTGGTAACCCCCATATGGAATGTATCCGTACGGAGAGTACATGTTTCCAGCTGGGTAACCACTGTAGTTGTAGTTTGGCTGTTGGTTGTGATGATTGACCTTTTGATTGTTGTAGGATTTTCTGTTACCAGTGGCGTTAGCATTGTTATAGTGCTGTCTGTTGTTGGTGTTACTGGAGGTGTTGGAACCAGCAGATGCGTTATTGAAGTTTTGTCTTCCATTGTAGGACTTATTAAAATGCTTAGGATTGTAGGTTTGGCCAGCATAGTTTTGGTTGTAGTTATTAGCGTAGTAGTTGCCTTGTTGATTGTGGAGTTGTTGCTGATAATTTATAGGAGATTGCTCGCTTGATTCTGAGGCAGCTGAAGCACCAGAATCGGTAACAATCGACTCGTCAGCATTAGCAGGAGAAGTGCCTGATTCAGCCCCTGTAGATGTAGATCCAGAAGAGTTGGCCAAACCAGGAGATAATTTTCCGGTTGTTGAAACGCTGGCAGAACCACCGTTGGTGGTGGCCCCAGCTACACCACCCGATGGTTCAGTGGTATGTTTGTTATCAGACATAATGGGTGATAAGTATGAATACTTCGGTGAGAAAGAGTAACAAGAATTATATCATACAATCCGCTTTGAAAAATTTTTTCAATTCTTTTTTCTTGCGAGTGATACACTAGCGAGCTGTGATCTAAGATTGTTAGGGAGAAAAATACAGAGAGGGGAGGAGAACTAGAGTAGTGATGGAGATGTATTATTAGAAGATGAATAAGCAATACCGGCAACTCAAAGTAAATATAGGAATGTTCAGAATTCTTCTATGGAACCAATTTGTGAGTTTGAGCAAATTCGGATCACCAAGGTGGCCCAGGTTTTGATCGGTTCTGATTCCGATCAGTTTGTGGACGAGGGCGAATTAAGGCCGAACATTCTCATTTTTCAGCATATAAATGTAAAAATTACGCGCGCGTCGGCCCAAGTTCTGAAGTTACGCCAACAGTACATAAATTACTCTTAGCCTAGCAATCAGAGTTCAGTGTTATAGTTGAGCTGTTGACCTTAAAACAACTCCTCGTTCAAAAGACTTACCTAAAGTAAATCGTGTATTATCGTTAAATCATTAGTTCTGACGAAAATTCCCCTTTTCAACGCTTTATGTACAAGTTGTAGAGGCCGTGGCCAAGTAATGCAAGTACCACAGCGACAAACAGATATACCACCAATGTTTCCTTCAAGGATTCAATTTGAAAGCAACTGATAATTATATCTGCCTTGCTCTCCCCTTCCCTCGAAGATTTGTCCTCAACTTTACAGAGGTCAGGCATGCGCTCTAAGCAGTAATCTTCTGTGCATATCCCACATTTCGTAACTTCGGTTATAATGTTATTCCCGTTGCATTCACATTTACAATATTGTTGATAAGCGGAAGCAAAGGATACTAACAATACTAAACATAACCACGAACTCCTCATGTTGGAGATATTACTGCTGTTCTTTCAGAAAAGTTGCAATAAGTACATTAAGTGTAAAAAAACAAAGCACGTGACAAAACTATACACAGGCAACGAAATCGGTGAGAGGCAAAAGTGGTGGCCACCAGTAACTGGAGATTGCAAGAATCTGAACTCACAATAAATTACCGGAAATGACCACGGTAGACAAACCATACGTACACGAAGGGGGAATTAAACCCTTCTTTGAGCAACAGATTCAAGATGCGGAGATAAGAATCCAACAAACTACACAGAACTTAAGAAGATTGGAAGCTCAACGTAACAAGTTGAACAGCAAGGTTAGACAATTGAAAGATGAATTGAGATTGTTGCAAGAGCCAGGTTCTTATGTGGGTGAAGTTGTTAAAGTAATGGGATTGAAGAAAGTCTTGGTTAAAATCCATCCCGAAGGAAAATACATTGTCAACATTTCCAAAGATATTGATATCAAGAAATTGACGCCATCTTTGAGAGTCTGTTTAAAGGCAGATTCATACGACTTGCACAAGATATTACCAAACAAGATTGATCCTTTGGTCTCCTTGATGATGGTCGAGAAAGTACCTGACTCCACATACGATATGGTTGGTGGATTGGATAAGCAAATCAAAGAAATCAAGGAAGTTATTGAGTTACCTGTCAAACATCCAGAGTTATTCGAAAGTTTAGGAATTGCTCAGCCAAAGGGTGTAATCCTTTACGGTCCACCCGGAACTGGTAAAACCTTGTTGGCTAGATCTGTTGCTCATCACACGGACTGTAAGTTCATCAGAGTCTCCGGGTCGGAGTTAGTGCAAAAGTATATTGGTGAAGGTTCCCGTATGGTTCGTGAATTGTTTATCATGGCCAGGGAACATGCTCCCTCTATTATTTTTATGGATGAAATTGATTCCATTGGGTCCTCCCGTGTTGAAGGTTCTTCCGGTGGTGATTCTGAAGTCCAAAGAACCATGTTGGAACTCTTGAATCAGTTAGATGGGTTTGAAAGTTCGAAGGATATTAAAATTATTATGGCTACCAATAGATTGGATATCTTGGACCCTGCTCTTTTAAGACCAGGGAGAATCGATAGAAAGATCGAATTTCCCGCTCCTACTGTGACAGCAAGAACAGACATTTTGAAGATTCATTCGAGATCAATGAACTTGACTAGAGGAATTGATTTGAGAAAGATTGCCGAGAAGATGAACGGGTGCTCAGGTGCTGACGTCAAAGGTGTCTGTACTGAAGCAGGTATGTATGCATTGAGAGAAAGAAGAATCCATATTACGCAAGAGGATTTCGAGTTGGCTGTGGCAAAGGTCATGTCTAAGAATGATGAAGGCGCTGTTTCTTTGGCTAAGTTATTCAAGTAATCTTGGTATAAAGCAGAGTATTTAGATACTAGAACATAATAATGAAGATTGTACACCGAAACCGCAGTAGAAATTGCACGCGCTAAATAACACGAAAGCAAAAAATATTGATTTAGATACTGCTACACTTGTCCACATCATGAAACTCCTAATAGTGCTAGTGGCGTGTGTCCAACTAGTATTGGGTAGTTTTCAAAGCTTATTGACAGAAATCCAAAACGTGGATACGTTGTTTTCTGCTGAAGGGCCCACCTCCAATGTACTTCAAGAATACGAACGTGTACTTAAGGAGATAGAAGTGTACAATAACAAAGAGGTTGACACTGTGAATGGTGTAGCAAACCCTGAATTACCTGCATCGATCAGGGATCAATTACCACAGATTTACTTCAAAAAGGCATTGATTGAAATAAACCTAAATAAGGAATTGATGGCAATTTCCGATTTGAAGAAAACATTGCAATTAGACCCCACCAAAAAGCCTGCTCTCAAAAAGTTAGTCGAGTTATTGCTTGAAAGGGGGGACGTCGATGCAGTTATAGAATTGCTAGACTCAAAAGAAGACAGTGGCTTGTTGGCCCAATTGCTGCAATGGAGTGCAGATTTTAGAGCAGCACAAGATATGTGCGCCAATGGCCAACATGAAGAGTGTATTAAGCAACTTGACGACAAAGTGTTATCCTTATCTCCTTTATTTGTACGTGGTATCGACTTGCATTTAAATGCCTTGTCTCATATGCTTAAGGTTGACATAAACATAATGTTCGATGATATTCCTGTGAATAAACTCATGTTGAGGGACCTTCAAAAGTTAATAAAACTTAAACCATTGGATGTAAATTATTATCATGATATTGCTAACCTTGTGTTCTTTACTGAAATTCAATTTGATACCCCCCGGAATGTGATAAAGAATTGTTTGAGAATAAACAACGACTACAAACCATGTGGTGATTTAAGCAAATTCCTCACGAAGTTCCAAGGTTTCTTGAAGACGTTTGAAGAGTATTCGGTCATAATTAGCCATTACTACCTCATACTTGAAAATGGCAATGCCAAATTGAGTGAAGAGTTAGTCGACCCTAAAATTGACTTTAAAACTATAAACTCCTTTTTGTTCAACGATGAAATACAAGTGTCTAAATTAGAGAAAAGGAAAATTCCAAGTTACATTGAAACCAACTACGACTTTTTGATCTACAAGGCAGATGAATTTTTCCGAAGTTATGATTTGCATGGAAGGGTTGATGAACTTCGGTTTGTGCAAGATTTGAACAAAATTTCTTGTGAATCGTTTATCCAGATTAAAAACTACAAAGGTGGTTCAGAATACTGTAAAAAGGTCAAGGATGAATTTTTGCCGAAGGATATCCCTGAAATTGAAAGATTGATTAAGAAACAGAAATTCGACAAAGCTAATCAACTTATGAGTAAGTACAACAGTAACGTTCGTCAAACTAAGACATTCATTGAGCACTACAGGCCAATTGAAAGAGTAATGCATAAAAGACAACAGCAACAGCAAGAGCAACAAAGACAACAGTTTTTCGAGCAGCAACAGAGGCAGCAACATCAACAACAACAATACAATCAAGAGGAACATGCAATGAATTCAGGAAAGGATTACTACAAGATTTTAGACGTTTCTAGAGATGCAGACGAGAAAACAATCAAGAAGGCATACAGGTCACAGACCTTGAAATACCACCCTGACAAATACAAGGGTAAGGACATGACTCCAGACGAAATCGAAAATAAAATGCAAGACATAAACCAGGCATACGAAATTTTGTCAACTCCTGATTTAAAGGGGAGATATGATAGAGGTGAAGATTCAGGTTATGGAGGAGAACACCAACAGCAAGAAACCCAATTTGGCGCTCAAGATTTCATGAGACAATTCTTCCACGGAGGAAATGCCCACTTCAATTTTCGTGCTGAAAATAATAACTTCGGTAGTAGGGGTTGGGGCCATCGTCAACAGAAGCAAAGAGTTTAAATAGTCATGTATAGGCAAGTGTATAAGTAGCACATATAAACTATGGTCCTTAAAAGGACCAATCATACCTTTTTTCGGCACCGATTTCTGCAGCTTATCTGCTGGCATTCCTAATTAGGAGCAGCCGCCGCACACAAACGGCTCTAAGTAGCAGATTACTCATTATAACTCCAGGGCTTATTTATATACTTTTCTTCTTTCTTAAAGCAATTAACATAGAATGAAAATTGGTACACTTACATTTGCTACATTTGTAGCTATTGCTAATGCATTGCCAGTCGACTCTGGTCTTCAACAATTCTTGAACATCAACTTGCCAAACTTGAACCACAATTCCGCGCAGACCTTGGACGAAGCCACCTATTCCAAGTTACCAGAAATTGACACCGAGAAGTTGCAAGCTCTTGTCAATGATGACGGTTTAAGAGCCAGGGCCGAATCCTTGTACAATATTTCTTTGAATTCTGTTAGCGAGTACGGAAACCCAACCAGGGTCATCGGCTCTCCAGGTCATTTAGGTACTGTCGAATACATCAAGGCCGAATTGGCTAAGTTAAATGGCTACTACAAGGTCAGCACTCAAGAGTTTGAAGCTGTGGATAGCAAAATCAAATCATTTTCTCTCTTGATTGACGGAATTCAACCAAAGTCCGTTGAAGCCTTCAGCTTGACACCCCCTACTCCAAATGGAAGACCAGTCCACGGAGATTTGGTCTTAGCTAAGAACCTTGGGTGTTCGCTTGAAGATTTTCCAAAAAACTCCAAGGGTAACATTGTCTTGATCAAGAGGGGCCAATGTGCATTTGGTGATAAATCAATAAACGCTGGTTTGTCGGGAGCAGTCGGCGCCATCATTTACGACCCAGAAGGCTCTCTTCATGGTACTTTGGGCGAGCCAACAGGTAAAGAGGTTGCCACTGTTGGTATCTCTGAAGCTGATGCTCAGCAATATATTGATGGCCTAACCAAGGACCCAGAACATAAGTTCGAAACCACTTTATACGTTGACTCATACGTTAGAAAAATTCCAACGTACAATGTCGTTGCTGAAACTGTTTATGGCGACCATGAAAACGTTGTTTCTTTAGGTGCCCATTCTGACTCCGTTGCTGCTGGTCCGGGTATCAACGACGACGGTTCTGGTACCATCTCGCTTTTGGAAGTAGCTACTTTCTTGTCTCAATTCAAAGTCAAAAATGCCGTTAGATTTGCATGGTGGGCTGCCGAGGAAGAAGGCTTGTTAGGCTCCAACTACTACGCCCAACACTTGACCAAAGAGGAAAACGCCAAGGTCAGATTGTTTATGGACTACGACATGATGGCCTCTCCAAACTACGAATTCCAAATCTACGATGCCAACAATGAAGAAAATCCAAACGGTTCCGGAGACTTGAAAGACTTATACATTGATTGGTATGTTAGCCATGGATACAATTACAGTTTGACTCCATTTGATGGTAGATCCGATTATGTTGGTTTCATTGACGCAGGAATACCAGCCGGTGGTATTGCTGCTGGAGCCGAAGCACCCAAGACTAAAGAGGGCGTTGAAAAGTTCGGTGGTGTTGAAGGTGAATGGTTAGACAAGTGCTACCATCAATTGTGTGACGATTTGTCCAATCCAAATTACTTTGCCTGGAACGCTAACACCAGATTGATTGCCCATAGTGTTGCCACTTATGCGAAATCTTTCGAAGGGTTCCCAGCAAGAAATCAGTCTGAACTTAGTATTGAGAGCATCACCTCTCAATTCAAGTACCGTGGTCCACACTTGATCATTTAAAGATTCAAGCAAATCGGTATGTACGCAATTTAATTTTTACAGGTTGCATAATCCACGTAGTATTTCCAGGAACCCCCACTTTTTTTCGAGGAACCCCCACATACCCCCAATCTCTGATAGTGGGTGAAATCGATTATATAAATCCACAGTAGCTCCCCTGATTCTCATGTCGAATCAAATTCCTAGAAACATTCAAATTATAAAAGCCATGGCCACTTCTTCTAGACCAAAAGTATTGAGACTCGGAAAAGTTTCTTTTGCCCAAGAAAAGTGGGCAGAATTAGAGAAGGTAGCTGATGTCGTGGACTGTACTTCTCAATCGAGGGAAGAATTCATTGGTGATTTGAAGACCAAGTACAGTGACATCACCAACATTGCCAGAACATTTGCATCTGTGTCCCAGACTGGTAGGTTTGATGCTGAATTGACCAGTCATCTTCCATCGACGGTCAAGACTTTAAGTCACTGCGGGGCAGGCTACGACCAGATCGATGTCGAGCCTTTGACTGAAAGGAACATCCAGGTTTCCAACGTTACTGTGCCAGTTGAAGCACCAACTGCCGATACCGCGATCTATTTGGCTTTGGCTTCGTTGAGAAACTTCCAAATCGGTCACAACTTCTTGGTCGACGGGCAGTGGGGCAAGCCAAATGCTCCTCCTCGAAAGTTGGGTAACGACCCAGAGGGAAAGGTTGTTGGTATCTTGGGATTGGGAGGAATTGGCCGTGCCATTCGTGATAGATTAAAGCCTTTTGGGTTTGGTAAAATCAACTACTACAACCGTTCCCGGTTGGCCCCAGAATTGGAGTTGGATTCCAACTATGTTGGATTCGACGAATTGATCTCTACCAGTGACATTATCTTTATCAGTATTCCGTTGAATGCCAAAACTAGGCACAGTATCAACAAAAATGTCATCAACAAGATGAAGGACGGCGTGATCATCATCAATACTGCCAGAGGAGCAATCATCCACGAAAAGGAGTTGATCGAAACATTGAAGTCAGGAAAGGTGGGAGCTTTTGGTTCAGATGTGTTTGAAAACGAGCCATCCGTTCCCAAAGAATTGTATGAGTTACCCAACGTCGTCAGCTTACCCCACATGGGCACTTACACCTACGAGGCCGTTCAACACATGGAAGAGTGGGTAGTGGAAAACATTATCGAATACGTGAATACCGGCAAGGTGAAGACCATTGTTCCAGAGCAGTACAGTTTAGATATTTCGAGCTAGTTGAAATAAACGTATTTAAGATCAGTCATCAGAATGAATCTAGGTTTAACGAGCCGCAGGATCCCAAGTGTCGCACAACTCCGTAATCGGTATATGGCCGGCCACCAGTGCAGAAAAAATGCTGGACCTGACATATGAAAAGGTAATCTTTGTCCACGATATCGAAGGACAACTAGCATATTGGTAGCAGTCACACCGTAGTATACATTGTAGAATAAACAGATCCGAAGTCCTCGGACCGAAGCCGGTGTTTGTGAGCCTTCGGTCTGGGGTCACCCACGGAGCCGAAATGCGGCCGCGCGATGACCAGCATATGTCACCAGAAGCAAACTGCCATTTAATTGACGAAAAATCACGGCAAATCTTAATTTCGACCAACTAGAAATTACCTCCATTCTACCGTACAAGCCTAGTGTCAACCCGTTCGGATTTCAAAAAAATCCCAGTTGGCCACTCCGGTAATCCCTAATTAACCGCCCCCCCCTCGTTCCAAGTTCACGATCTTCGGAGCAGCCTCCAGAAATTTAAATTTCGAAAACAAAAATTTTTTCATTTTCAACGGTGGAATTACGGTTAATAAACGGCCCTAATCACGGACATTCAGAAGTTGTTTTCATAGAGACGAAGTATCTATTTGCTACTCACCTGCTTTAGCTACACCAATCAGTCAACTCGTTTTATTTTGCCCGGTAATCGAACGCATACCCGACTCAACACTGATCATACCCCGTCATTTTATATAAGATTCATCTTTGAACCATGGAACACCAAATCCAATTCTTACCAAAAGATCCAATTGAAATAGATTATGAATCGTTGCCCGATGACGCATCCTTGGCCGCCCATTTAGGAGCAGGAGCTCTTGCTGGGATTATGGAACACACGGTGATGTTCCCTATAGATTCGTTAAAGACCAGAATGCAGATGGCTACGAAGCAGGAGTTCTCTAGAAGTGTTATATCATCTATATCCAAGATCAGCTCCAGCGAGGGGGCATACGCTCTTTGGCGTGGTGTTTCTTCAGTCGTGCTAGGAGCTGGTCCAGCACATGCAGTGTACTTTTCTGTTTTTGAAGCTACGAAGACATTGTTAGTGAACAGGTTTACTAGCTCCCCCCACTCAAACAAGATAGTTACCGACGATAACCATCCATTGATCGCCAGTGCGGCCGGTATTGCTGCTACGACCACCTCCGACGCCTTGATGACCCCATTTGACATGTTGAAGCAAAGAATGCAAGCCAAGCAAACGATAAATTCGTCATCCAACACCTCGATCAAATTACTCGAGACTGCTGCCCAGATATATAGACAAGAGGGGCTCTCCGCATTTTACATTTCCTATCCTACTACGTTATTCACGAGTATACCCTTTGCTGCTTTGAATTTCGGGTTCTACGAATATTCGTCGTCCGTGTTGAACCCTACCAACATCTACAATCCATACTTGCACTGTGTTAGTGGTGGTATTGCTGGTGGGATTGCTGCAGCCTTGACCAATCCTTTGGACTGTATAAAGACTGCCTTGCAAACGAGGGGAATATCTGAAAATGCCAACTTGAGAAACGTCACTGGCTTCAAGAGTGCTGCCCGTGCCTTGATCAAGGAGGGAGGATTATCTGCATTCACAAGGGGGTTGAAACCGAGAATTATTTTCAACGTACCAAGTACCGCCATTTCCTGGACAGCCTACGAGATGGCTAAAGAAGTCTTGTTGAAAAAATAAGGGAGCGATGTATCTGAGAATAGCGTCGATGTAAATTAATACCTCCAGTGATTCTTTATTAAGTAACATAAACTTTCTATAGTTTCTATATTATATGTAAATATTTTTGTCTCACTTTTGGATGGCACGTAACAATGCATTGGCTCTGGCGATATGGGCGATCTCCAGTGGTTGGCGAGAGAGCCTTTGGGCTACAAAGGAAAAGAGAACACACGAACCCAAAAAGCCAAGCAAGTTGAAGAATGCTTTACGCGAGTACAACCTTTCTTCTTCCTCGGTGCGGAACGAAGCGAATATCCTTCTTATGCTGGCAATAATCATCTCGGCATCTCTAGAAACCACCCTTTTCCCGTTGTTTTTGTTTTGGTACGGTACAAAGGCTCGAACCTGCGGTCGTGCATCGGCTATGAACTTAATAATTGGTTTAGAGACAATGGCTGCAATATCTCTAGGTGTAATGGTGGAACATGTCTACAGATCTACGGCCACATTGAGAAAAAAAAGAGTAACCTTTCTCATAACAATGATCGGTATCGGGTGCTTAACACAGTTAAGTTCGCATATTGCACTCAATAGCCCCTCCTAACGAGAAGCCAACCATTCGCAGTGCCTTCCCATAACAATCACAAGTGACCGTTTGTATTTCTGATGACACCGCCCAGCGTTTTCACGCCAGGAAACTCTCTAGAGTATCTTTTAGTTATTGCTAACTTGAATGGTGAGAACCACCGAATTTCCCACCCGTCTGTAATTGACCGTAAAGATCTTGTGTACACGGGTAAATGCGAAATGTTACCAGAAAAGCTAGACGACTATGCCAAAATGACACAGGTCCAAAAGTTTTGGTGACTCAGTATACAGCCATAAGTAAAGTCTCAAATCACCTCTACTCTACATTTTCAAAAACCTGAGTTAAATACAGCCTCTAGCGACTGGACATATACCAAATTACTGTTGCTTCTCGTAACAAATATTCTTCATCTCCATAAAGCTCTCTCACTGATAAGATTAAAGCTTCCAGCAAATAGTCCTTGCTACATTGTTCAGCGCGAGGGCTGAAGCCCTTTACACGTGACACGGTTTTATCACGTTATTTTGTTAACCACACGCACTTAAATTTTTTTTCACGCTCTCGAGGTATGGGGGTTTCTGAAAAAAATTTCAGGCGGTATATCTGAAGTTTGGTTATTTTCCTACTAGTTACATCTGTTCAGTATAGCCTAATAGTAATCATGCTTATTCCAAGAGAAGACAGAAAGAAGATTCACCAATACCTCTTCCAAGGTAAGTACCGTTAAGTTAAGAGTGATAGATCGAGCTGTCGAAGTGTAATACGGCAAAAATGATCGAATGAAATCAAGCAAGTCAACGATACAAAACAACCTCAGAACTACCGAATCCTTCGTTGGACGATCAACACATAAATCCCTTGATGTTGAAAACGTTCCCATTATATGTAACCTAACGCAAACGAACGACACGCTGACTATCACTAAATCTTCAGTTGATCGATATACTAACTCATTTATAGAAGGTGTCGTTGTTGCCAAGAAGGACTTCAACCAACCAAAGCACGACGAAATTGACACCAGAAACTTATGGGTCATCAAAGCTTTGCAATCCTTGACCTCTAAGGGTTACGTCAAGACCCAATTCTCGTGGCAATACTACTACTACACCTTGACTGACGAAGGTGTCGAATTCTTAAGAACCGAATTGAACATCCCAGAAGGTATCTTACCATTGACCAGATTGAAGAACGCTCCAGCTGAAAGACCTCAAAGAGGTATTAGAGGTGGTCCAAGAAGAGGTGGTGCCGATGCTTACAGAAGAAGAGCCAGAGATTAAGCGTTGGATATCACGGTTATTTTATCAAAATAAATAATATTGTATCTCAGTTCTAATAAAAGACGTAAATAAGCTGAAACTGTAGACTGCTGGTTTCTACCGTGGGGTGTTCGTTTGATTAAACTACACCCGGGTTGTCCCCGATGAAATTATTATTTTCACGTGACTTACTTGTGTCCCGTTTTTTTTACTTCATTAGGAATATCCGTTCAAATCGCTGTTCCCGTCAGGTAGTAAACCCAGTGATTGATACTGTCCGACATCCTGCATTAACGTTGCTTATTGGCTGATCTAGACCTATAGGCACATTTTAATTATACTTCACCACCATTACCAGATCTAACTACCAACCGTCGAGAATGCCGGTCGACGAGTTGCCTATGTATCCTACTCCGCAACAAGCAGCCTATGTCGTCGGCAGCCCACCTACCTCGAGGAAAACTTCTCTGCAACAGCCCAAACCAACCACTGCCTACAGACCTGCTAAACAACAGTACCAACAGTATCAAGCTGCCCCACCCCAACAACATCAAATGCAACCACAGTATGCACCAACTCCTCAGCAGTTTTATCAACCACAATCTGCTCCTCAGGCTCCGGTACAACAATATCAGCAGCACCAGGCTCCTCCTCCACAACAACAGTATGCTCCGGCACCGCAACAATATTATGTCCAACAGCTGCTGCCTCAAGCCTCTCACTTTTCCCAGCAGAGCCAGCCTATTCCACAACCAGCACACCATCATCACCAACAACAACCCCAACAACAACCTATTCCTGTTCAAGTACAACTGCATCAACAGCCACAACAACAGGCATCACAACAGAGATACGAATACTCCCCTCAGGAACAACCCCAACCACAGTATTCCAACCAGTCTTACTCATCTTCTCCTCATAAAAAACCACCTCCCATGATGAGCAATCAGTCAATGGCCACCGTATCCACACACGCATCAAAGCTGAGTAGCAAACCAAAAACCCAGGAATCTAAAGGCTCTTCTAAACAGAAATTAGAACTTGAATTAAGATCCGTTTTTGACCGAGTCGATGTCGATCGTTCTGGAAGTATCTCACCAAAGGAGTTATCCCAGGCATTATTAAATTTTGATAACACTCGATTCCAAGAATCGACGATTACATTAATGATAAAGTTGTTTAGTAGCTCCAATGACGTATCTTCTGCTCCATTGAAGAGTTTGAACTTTGACCAGTTTGTTTCCTTGTGGAAATATTTGTCAGCTTACAAGAAACTATTTGTTCAAGCTGATTCCGATAAGTCTGGTGACATCTCATTCGGTGAGTTCCAGAAAGTACTAGAACAAATTGGCTACAAATTGAATATTGACCTTGTTCTCAACTTATTTCAAAAATTTTCCTACAAAAGCTTGCATGGTGGTTATGAAAATGGTGTATCGGTGGGAAAGTTGAAGTTTGATGCTTTTATCGAATTATTGGTTTACTTGAGAAAATTGACTGACGTCTTCAAGAAGTACGACAAAGATTTATCTGGAGTTGCCACGATTTCGTTTTCTGACTTCCTCTTTGAAGTAAGTAACATTTCTTAATTATGATCAAGAAACTCTGAATAAATCTCTTATGTATCAATAGTCCTAAATATAGCAACTATCTATATAAAGTAACTCTTCCAAAGAACACCTTCCAAATCTTGCATTTGTGATTCGTTGAACACCTTACTATCGATATGCCAGGTATCTTGTCTGTTTTTCTTGAACTTCCCCAAGGTTTCCTTTGCTGTTTTGCCAGTGATCCCGGGAATACCAGAGGACTTGTTTGCTAACACTCTCAACAACTCAGGAACCCATTTTGGTGGAGGGGAACTAAACGCGAAGGCATGAACAAGTGCCCCCAATCCAAGAGTAGCACCATGTAGAATGATCACATCCTCGTTTGGAAGGTTTTTATAACCCACCTTTCTATATCTTTTTCTTACTTTGTCAAGGTCCTGAGAATAAGTTTTGCTGTAAGATCTCACGATTTCCTCGACATGGTCAGGAGGAGAAATATGAATAAGACCACTCAAGGTAGAAGCAGCAGCTTCACGTACTTCAACATTATTGTGATACACCAATTTATTGGTCAAGCTTATGATTCTCTGTCTTTGCTCTGCACTCAACTTGAACAAGTTCTTGAAATAAAAGGTTTCTGTAAACTCACCCATGATAAAAAATTGAACAACGTTCAACTCCTGAGTGCTGTAAAGTTCAAGCATCGTCACAATTCTATCCAAATAGATTTCATTATATGGAATTTGTGACACTTCTTTAACAACCGTAATCGGATCAATATTTCCAAGTTGACAAACATCCTTCATGCTGATTAACTTGAGCAAGAACGGCATGATATGAGTATCAACATACTTTTGGAACAATACTGCCACACTGGTGTTTAGCTCTTGTCTAAGCCAGGTCAAAACGGTGGATGCTGAATTAATATAATTCGACTTCAAGATTTCTTGAGGAGGCAAATACTCAACTTCTTTTCTCCATTCTGCAATACGAGCAAATAGATCTGGAATTAATTCTAGAAGCTTATTCTTTTTTCCATCATCAAATACAACCAATTCACTAAAATCGTTACAGCGTTTAGCAAATTCCTCTCCGCTGGATACTGATTCGCTGTAGTATGGGAATGACAATACTGCCATCAATGAACCAATTTGAGTTCTAATAGCCTCATAACGATGGTTCACATTCGCGATGCACATGTCTAATACCTTATCAGGGTCAGGGAGGTTCCATGTAACAGATGCAACCAAGGATCTGACGTAACTAATTCTAGTTGCTTCCTTAATTGCAGAATCCGAATTTTGATCGATGGAAAAGTCTGTAATAACCTTAATAACCTTGGGAAATCTTCGACAATCAATATGTGCTGGTGTCCACCAAGAAAAGATGTTCCAGATTCCTCTGTTATCAGGGGACAAATCATGTTCAAAAATATCTAGCAAGAATTTTGAAATGAACGCATCACGTTTATCAACAAACGCTGGGTTCAAATACTTGGAGCCAAGAAGAATACCTGCAATCAACTCACACACAACAATGTGAGAACTTTTATCGTCCTTGACGTAAATTTCAGAGACGATTTCCAAAAGCTCATCAAAAGTAAAGTTTTCAATGTATCCATTGGATAAAAACAACACTAAAATGGAAGTCACATAAACATCAGATCCTTGATAGGCGTAGTTTACTTCGTTATCTGCAACCCAAAGCTTGGTAATGTTCAAAAACCATTCTTTTGTCACGCAGTTGCTGAAACTTTTCAATGCATCTGCATCCTCTTCGTTCAAATCTAACTGATAACAAGGCTCGTTTGTTACAACTGTCATCTTTTCATCCCAGAAAAGCCAACCACTGCTGGCTTTGTAGTCAACAAAATAATTCGGTTTCTCGTTTTGCAACTCTTCCCTCCAGGACTCAAAATATGACTCTCCCATTGACGGAGTGGTGTTCACAACCTTGAAGTCTTTCGGTATGAAATCTAAATCATAAGCATTGACAAAATCATATTTCCAACTTTGAATTAAGTAGAGTTTGTTAACTAATTTGGTGATACCCTTCAAGGATAATCGGGAAAGAATAGGATGATCACTTGAAGCTTCCTTGGCTAATAATTGGAGAATTTCACGACTTGTAGGGACTTCATTATGTGACTGCAAATTTATCAACAAACACAAGTTTAACGACGTAGTTTTCCAATGTGAATTAACCTTCTCATGATCAAGAACGAAGTTCTCAAGCTTCTTCAACTTCTCAAAATAAACCTTTCTCTTTCTTTCTTTTGCCAATGTAACAGCTTTGATTTCCAAGTCGATGTATTCATCTGGTGGTCTAATGCTGTCAATTGCAGCGTGGTCAATCAAACAAATACTATTTGGTGGACCAATGTTGCTGTTGAAATCTTCAAACAATTTCTGAGAAACAGAATAGACTTCAATGTTATCAATGTCTAGACAACGATGAAGTAAATTAAGGTATTTTTGACAGTTAAAGTAATCATTGTTAATCTTGTTTTTGATTTTCTTCAAGGTAAAAATACTCAAACCGCTTTCGATTTTCTTATGGTTGTCTTCATCCAAAGCTCTAGTGAGGTACTTCAAAGCAGTTCTTATTAAAACCGAATAAGAACCATTAATCCATTTCATGACATCAACTAATAATCCCTGGGCTCCCTTAGAAATTGCTGAGTATGTCGAAACGGATAATTTCACAACATCTTCCAACAAAACCCTATCCAACAGGGTTTGGGATCTGGCAGTCGCATGTAAAGCAACTCTGAGCAGATGATATGACTCAAGTCTGGCACCAATGGCAACTCTGGTAAATGGTTTCCGTATTCTATTAATACTTTGAATACAACTAACATATCCGTAGCTGATTTTCGCATGACTTGAATCGTGCAATCTTTCCTTTCCAACATCCGAGAACCAGATGTTTATGACGTAAAGGAAATGTTTGAATATCTTAATGTTGTCATGAAAGTGAGATGTCAAAAATTTGCAAATTTCATGCAAACTTTTACCAATCAAATGCCGTGTTTTGTGCAACTTAAGATACAACTCATTGGACTTCCTATTTTCAATGTCTTCACCAAAAAAGTAGTTCGAAGTGTAAAGTTTTCTTTCTCTGAAGGTGATACCAGGATTCATACTTGACATCTCCACCCCATCGATTTTTGGTGTTGCTCTTGCCGATTCATCAATTGAAGTTGGGGAAGGAGACAAGAAGTCATGTTTACTTTCATTATATGAGGGTTCAGGGGTTTCCTTATCCTTGGAGATGTTTTCGCCTTCAATAACGCCGCTGTCACTCAATTTGTCAAAATCTAACATGTAATCAAGTAAATCATCACTGCCTAGGTGGTCCACGATATTTTGCAAGTTTTCTTCTATGTTGTCATGGGAACTTTCCTTCTCTGAAGTACCGCGATTACTTGCTCTAATCTGTTTCAAAAGCAACAATCTGTTGGTAATCGATTCAGTCTCATGCAACCCAACCTTTGGAATTTCTTCATCAAATGATGGATCTAAAATATAGGAAACTCCACTCAAGGCATAACCTAAATATAAGAGATTCATTCTTATTTCGTCCGTGACCTGAAGAGAGCTGATATCATGGTTCAGATCGTTTTTAAAGTTTTTCATGAGTCTTTGGATATTAACCAAACTCTTCGTAACATGATCATTGAACGTCGTAACCGCAAATTCAATGTCCGATTCAGAAGGAATAAACCAATTGAAGGATGTATTATACTTCGAAAATCTGTCACTCTTGATAGCACCTCCCCAACTAGACTCATTCACGCCAAATTCTTTCTCGTATTCTGGGGAGATCAATCTTGTTTCCTGCAATCTAACTTTGGTTACTGCTTGAAGCAATTGATTTACCATAAATGAACTTGCAAAAACAATGGGCCCCTTAACATGGTCCATCAAGAAGTAAGACAATTCAATCAACTTCTTTGAATGTTTAACAACGTAACTTCCAGCATTTCCAATGCACTCATTAAGTATTACGATAGACCAAAATAATGTTTGATCCCGTGGGACTATATCCACACCAGTTCTCGAAACACCTGCCCCATTCTCCTCGATTTCCTCTTTGATCTTATCAATAAGAATATCAGCGTATTTCGAAAAACACTCTGGTTCACGCTTAATAAGAGCACCACATATCTCAGCAGCAATATCTGCAATTGTGTGATGTGTGTTATTGAAAACGAAATCAAAAAAACTGTTTCTAAATGATTTGTAAATGTCATCTGAGAGTGACTCCAATATGACGAAAATTAATTTTGGCAAGACAGATACCAAATCCTTTTCAATTCCATCACTTTTGGTGGGATCCGGAATGTTCTCCATAAGCAAGAACAACCTTTCACCCAATGTCTTAATAATGGTTTTAAATGCAGCAGAGGAACATCTCAATGCTTCTAGTTCCACCTCCTCGCTTACTTGGAATCCCTCGTCGCTGGATTCGTCTAGGTACAATTTCCTTTGCAAAAACTCCAAATGATCTTGAGTGAATTGAATTGCAAAAGAAGGATCTCCGTTACCTTCAGTTAAGTCGTGAAATGGAACGAAGTTTGCCACTGAGGCAAAAGCATCAATAGTATGGATTGTCTTTTCCAAATCGTTAGAATCGATCCCAGGCAATGCTAACAGAAGGAGACGAGTCAAATGAACCCTATAGATGCTAGTCGATGCAAAATATCTGGCAAGAGCATCAAGTGATCTAAGGGCAATGGTGACCCTGTGGGTGGAGATAACCCCTTCTAGGGATTCGTAAATGTCTAATAATGAGTTCTCAAGCACTAAATCAGGATTGAGATATGCCAACAATTGTAAACTGGTTAAATAGTCATCCGTGGCATTATTCTTCTTTGATTGGATACCAGTTCTGATAATAGGTAAAAACATCGAAACAAATTCTGTGGTTCCAGAATCAGTCAACTTTATTTCATTTGGTAAGTTGTATAATGAACCGCCTTCTCCTCTTTCGGAATTAAGACGTTTATGATATTGGTATATCAAACTCAAAACAAGTTTCGAAATTGGACGAGACCACTCTCCACTGTTTGAAGGATGTACATAACTTTCAATGGCGTTCAACAAGGTCTTTAAATGTTCCATTATTGTTTTCGAGTTGTCCCCTCGTATGGAATAAACAATAGCGCAGGCAAATCCGTGAAAGTATTTGCTCTTCATAGAAGAGTATTTCTCAATCATAATACTCAAACTGTTCATCAAGGTATTAATTAAAAATTCCATCTGATCACCAGAGAACACTCCGACTTCACTCAATTGAAACTCATTTACCTTACCTGGATTGTCGTTCAAAAAAGATAATGCTGACAATGCAAGGACACCCAACCTAGAAGTAATCTGAGAATCAAGACCAGAGCTCTTGTTGAGTTTATTCCACATGTAGAAAAAGGATGCAATGTAATGGCGGATGTCATTTTTGTCATCAATTCCACCTTTTTTAAAGGAATGAGGTAATAATGCCATAGAAGAAAGAACTAAAGATGCATTGGAAATTGAGAATTTACTTCCAAGTTTTGAATAAAGTACAGGTAACGTACCTTCTTCAAAGAAGTATGAAGCTCTAGATGCCAAGCGCAATATCTGCTTATGTTCTTTTCTCTCAACTGGTTCAAATGTGGAATCAACTGGTGGGAAATGGTTCTCCAATTCTTTGTAAATGGCATCCCAAGGTAACACCAAACCGTGCTCCTTCAATAATAATTGTTCTTTTGTCAACACTTCAAATGTTTTCACGTAAGTCTTCAACCCAATGTGTTGGCCTCGAGATAAGCAAATGGCGTAGTAAACTTTAGCCAATTTGGCTTTCAACGAGATAGGCATTTCGTATTTCATTTTCATCCACACCAATAATTCATGAGTCCACGTACGGACACTTACGACAGCAGCAGACTTGGGAGATTTTTTATGCTGAGTAGTTGATTCTGCTTCATCTTCTAAGTCACCACCTTCATTTCCTTCTTCTTCTTCTGCCTCACTGTCGCTATCGGATTCATCATAATCGTCGTTTGAAAAATAATTGTCGTCCTCCGAGACATTGTCTTGGGTACTCAATTCAAACAAGTCTGTTTCCAAAGCCAAGTCAACGTCGGAAAGTCCGTTCACATCTCTTAAAGCTGCTAAATCCTTCGCAGTTACGGATAACGCACCTTGAATGTCAAGAGTCTTTATGGCAATATATAAATGAGAAATTATATGGCTAAGAAACTTAGCTTGGTCTCTAGGATTCTCTGTCTTGTAAGGTAAAAGTTGAGGTAAATTTAAGGTCCTTGGCCGAGATCTGGAAAAGAAACGGGATTTGGGATCAAGTTGGAGTCTTTCGGTCTCATCCCGATCTTCAGGGTAGTCCAAATCGTATTGCAGCTCTCTATCTGTTTCGATTGTAGAGTAGGAGGGCCTTCTTGCATTGCGCTGACGCACAGAATTTGCGGTTGTAGGTGTAAAGGACCGCAAACTCTGATCAAATTCAGACAATCTTAGCAGGGTCAGAGATGAGAGCCTAGGAATTGCTGCATTTTTGATGGGTATTGGAGCTTTAACTTTTGCCGCTTTACTATCTCTATCTGAATGATCCATATTATGTATCAGATAGAGAGTTTAAGAAGATTGCAATAATTAATTATTAAGAGACAGAATCCTCAAAATCTCCGATTTTTATTTTCGCCGCCGCCACTACAATAAAATAGATCCTGCAGGTAAGGTTGTCGCTTTGTTGAGTGGGGAGACGACAGTAGAAGTAGGCATCTACCAGTCGAATCTTCAACTAACAGACGTTCATCATTATTACCCCTCGGGTGATTGTTCGAGTCTTAAAGTGTCCCAATCAATCCACACTTGAGAATAATTTTTTTTTTTTTGAAAAAGGAAGTAGCTACCGCTTTGCTACTTTGTACGAGTATTTTACGTTTTAGGTTCGCTTAATTGGCACTGGCCACCAATGAAGTTACAATTGGCATATCAACCCATAAGGAGTGCATGTAGAATGCTGTGTCTGCATATAATGAGACCATCGCAAGGTGGAACAGCGAAGAAGCAATTCGTACAGTCTGACAACGGCCCAACTGTACTATTTGCAGGCCAAATGCATTACTTTAGTCCACCAGAAGCAATATCAGACAATACAATCGACCTGTGAGGTAATCTCGGGTTAAAATAACAGCAATGAGGTCAGATGGTTACGCGGCCCCGTGCCGTGCATACAAAAAAAATTCTCATCGATGCTCTAGAATTTTTCACGTTTATCATAAAAGTAATATATAATATTAGTGCACATTTTTTGTTTCAAAGAGGCTCTTGCTGTAACACATCTAAGTAAATAATATGTCTGTTTCCTCATCTAAAGCTAAGAGAGAGCAAA
The DNA here is from genome assembly GCA_003706575.2 of Teunomyces cretensis. Classification (NCBI taxonomy): domain Eukaryota; kingdom Fungi; phylum Ascomycota; class Pichiomycetes; order Serinales; family Debaryomycetaceae; genus Teunomyces; species Teunomyces cretensis. The sequence goes on along the minus strand of PPLT02000002.1, from coordinate 1,050,809 downwards.
AGCGTTTGGAAAGAGAAGCCGCCAAGACCGCGGCTGGTAAATCCACCAAGAAGACCAAGAAGCAAGCTGCTAAGGACTCCGAAGAAAAGGACGTCGAAGACGTCGACAGTCAAATTGCCAAGTTGAAATTGCAAACTGATGCCGATGGTTTGTCTGACAGAGTTACCACTGGTGTTTTGGAATCCTTGTCCAACTCCAGAGATATCAAGATCTCGTCTGTTTCCTTGTTGTTCCACGGTAAGGTTTTGCTTCAAGACTCCACCTTGGAATTGAACTACGGTCGTAGATACGGTTTATTGGGTGAAAACGGTTGTGGTAAGTCTACTTTGATGAAGTCTATCGCTGCCAGAGAATTCCCAATCCCTGACCACATCGACACCTACTTGTTGAATGAACCAGCTGAACCAACTGAATACTCTGCCTTGGAATACGTTGTCAGAGAAGCTGAAGCTGAAATGAAGAGATTGGAAGATTTGGTTGAAGATATCATCATCAAGGATGGTGCTGAAAGTCCTACTTTGGAAACTTTGTACGAAAAGATTGACGAAATGGACCCATCCACTTTCGAATCTAGAGCTGCTATTATCTTGACTGGTTTGGGTTTCAACTCGGTCACCATCAAGAAGAAGACCAAGGACATGTCTGGTGGTTGGAGAATGCGTGTGGCTTTGGCCAAGGCATTGTTCGTCAAGCCAACCTTGTTGTTGTTGGATGACCCTACTGCCCATTTGGATTTGGCAGCCTGTGTCTGGTTGGAAGAATGTTTGAAGAGATTTGACAAAATCTTGATCTTAGTCTCCCACTCCCAGGATTTCTTGAACGGTGTCTGTAGTAACATGATTGACATGAGATTGAAGGATTTGCAAACATATGGTGGTAACTACGACTCTTATGTCAAGACCAGAGTTGAATTGGAAACCAACCAAATGAAACAATATGCCAAACAACAAGATGAAATTGCCCACATCAAGAAATTTATTGCATCTGCTGGTACTTATGCTAACTTGGTCAAACAGGCCAAGTCCAAACAAAAGATTTTGGATAAGATGGAAGCCGATGGTTTGATTCCAGCCGTTGTCCCAGACAAGGTCTTCTCATTCAAGTTCCCAGATGTTGAAAAGTTACCTCCTCCAGTCTTGGCTTTCGATGACATGTCTTTCTCTTACAGTGGTAAGGATGAAGACAACTTGTACGAACACTTGGATATCGGTATTGATATGGACTCCAGAGTGGCTTTGGTTGGTCCAAACGGTATTGGTAAGTCCACCTTGTTGAAGTTGTTCCAAGGTCACTTGGAACCACAAAAGGGTAGAGTTATCAAGCACACTCACATTAAGTTAGGTGTCTACTCGCAACATTCTGCTGACCAATTGGACTTGACCAAGACTCCATTGGACTTCGTCCGTGACAAGTTCTCTCACATATCACAAGACTACCAATACTGGAGACAACAATTGGGTCGTTACGGTTTGACTGGTGAAGGTCAAACATCTCAAATGGCCACTTTGTCCGAAGGTCAAAGATCTCGTGTTGTTTTTGCATTGTTGGCATTGGAAGGTCCAAACTTGATTTTGTTGGATGAACCTACTAACGGTTTGGATTTGTCCACTATTGACTCTTTAGCTGAAGCTATTGACGCTTTCAACGGTGGTGTTGTGGTTGTTTCGCACGATTTCAGATTATTGGACAAGGTTGCCAAGGATATCTTTGTTATCGAAAACAAGAACGCTACTAGATGGGAAGGTTCTATCTTGGATTACAAGAAGACCTTGGCCGACAAGGTTGTCCTCTGATTTTATTGCAAGACCCGGAATTTCATATATATATTTATATTGTTTTGTATTTTAGTAATTCATTGGAAACTTAACTTAATCGCCTAATCCAGCTGACGTAGTGACCTAGAATAGTAATAGAAGAGTAACTTAGTCAAAAAGCTAAGGTGATAGATCAAAAAAATGGACGAGTCCGGAGTCGAACCGGAGACCTTTCGCATGCTAAGCGAACGCGCTACCAACTGCGCCACACGCCCTGAAAGAAGAAGTGGTCCCTAGCAGGATCGAACTGCTGATCTTGGCGTTATTAGCACCACGCCTTAACCAACTGGGCCAAGGGACCATTTCTGACAGAAATTGTTCCCATGAACTTTATGAGCAATCTATCTTACTTTTGATAACACTTGAGTGAACCAATGCCAACCTTGTAGCAAAATACTACCTTTTCCAGTATAATAGATCTTATTATATACTTAGGTTCTATTTAGCAAGTTTGATTTAAAGACTCAAATCAATACTGTAAGGCTTTTGTTGAAACATTTGTACATTTTTACAAAAATCTATCTAAATATTCATATTTATACCCAACTATGTACGAACATAATAAAATTTGGAATACTATAACTAGGAGGTAACCTACCAACGTGTTATGCTAAACGGTCAACAGATACATCGACAAACTCCTTCAGGGTCTGAAATGTAGAAACCTAACTTGCAAAGACTCCTAGATAGTGCTTTTTTTATTGTGCAGTACATAGATCCAAAACTCACAATTTACAGTTAACCACAACTACAGTTGTTCATCCAGAATGGAAATAGATGAACCGTTGCCTTTAATAGAGAGGCCTGGACATTTCTATATGGGCGAGTACAGTGCCGACTTAGAAAGCGTGGAGGTTCAAAATAGATTGAAGTTTTACGGTTACGTCCTCATAATAAGTACCTGGATCATCTTCTTTATTTCAGTCAACTCGTTGTTCAAGCTTTGGACATACGTGATACATCCCCTTTCATTAAATGCAGAAACATTGCAGCTTTATGGGAAGTTAAGAACGGTTTTTGAAACATTAGACACGTATGTGATAAGTTGTTGGTGCATCTATGTTGTGGTGTGGTGGTGGTCATTTGCTTCGTGGTGTGGTATGAAGTTATTCAGACACTCGAAGGGAATACAAAATGATGACTAGTTGTTTGTTGCTTGTCTATTTATGAGGATTTATAATATTTAACGATTTATGATATGATAATTTCAATCAAGAACTCCCATCTTCGCCTCTTTCCTGCGTCCACGTCGCTCCACCCGTCTGTCTACCCTTGGGCACGTCAGGTTTCGATCGATCCTTATTACCATCATCTAATAATTCACTGTTACGCATCACCAACACCTCATTGTACAACTTTTCAAGTTTCTCATTCTCAGTTCCCTCTGCGGCACGATAGAATTCAAGTGTCTTGATGGCATTTATGTGAGCAATAGTTTTAGAAATCAATGTGGCCGAAATAGGTGCTTGGATTTTGTTTTGGGTTATGTATTTTTTGGAAAGATCAACAACGTAGTTGTCATTGAAGCCAATTACTAAACTCATCTTTTTACCCCAATTCTCGGAGTACAAGGAGGGATAATTGCTGGCGTTTTCACATGGATCAAGATGAATCCATCTCTTCTGGGCCGAGGAGTAGTATTCACACCACACATGGTCTTCTTGATTCCATACGTAGCGTAGTTTAACTGAAGTAACTGAATGGAGAATGAGAAGGAAACAATTAACCCATTCGCCACATCTTCCCCTGCGAGAGGTTAGCAATGAAGCGGGGTTGTTTAATCTAGGGAAATCAACGTCTTGGTTACAGGTTGTGCATTGGTAATGTTCGATGACGGAAATTCCGTCAGGGTTTGGGACGTTCTTAGGGAATGAGGAGCCACCTCTCGATACAATGTTATCTTGATCCCGATGACATTGCGGACATGCTGGCTTGGTGACCCATTTGAAGAATGATTCTTTGAAGTACGCCAAAAGTTGCAGTACTAATATGTCATCATAAGAAGAATTGGAGTTCTCTGCTTTAGTTCCAGCTTCCTCTACCTTCTGGTAAATGAAAGCCAAATCAATTGCATCAAGTGCCTTGTCCAAATCATTGGGATCTCTGTATCTAGTGAGATAATGGGATAAGTTGAGTGCAGTTGAAACAAACTGTTGGTCGGCGCCGTTCTTGACGTATGGCAGAAGGAATCTGTTATTTTTGGCTATAACGGCGGCATTATCCACCACCCGTTTGGTATAGGCCAATATGAGCTTTGTAGCAAGCGTCGAATAATCTATCATGAGGGAATGTGGAGATCTGGCACGATCTAGCGCAAGACCAGAAACAATGTTGCCTTTAGTAATGGTAGTTGGCTATATGCAGAACAAGACACGGATACATGGTTACATTTCTACCAATCCCGGTATCAGTTCACGTCAAATGACACCTGCTTACATGGTAACGCAAACGAGGGAGAATTTCTCGGTTACTGACGGAGTACTGCCCGAATGGCTCGGGAATTCCAGGAATGTGGCCTGTTGCGTTGTATGACCACGCATGAGTGCGGGAGTTGTTGGCTATCTCCTGCATACTGACTGATAGGGTCTAGACTAAACGGCGGCCTGCAGGTAACAAATGCCTTAAGCCAGTGCCGTCTGGATAAAGCAGAGGCAGAAAACTGGGCAGATATCTGTAATTACAAGAGGCCAATGGCAAAAGGGGCATTCCACAGTATATACACCACCCATAATGTAACAACCATCTTGACGGCGTTCCTTGCCACGGCCCACTTATCTTATGTTTTACTTCCCAGTTGGGTCTACGATAAGAATTATAGAGGGGTAGATTTTTCACGAAAAAAGAAAGACCATTACCAATCTAGTAATTCTATGCCGCAGGTCGTGCCCGCAGACTCAAAACTGCTCTATCTGATAAAATTTTTTTCTAGTTTTGTGTAATCTCTGATTTATCTCTAAACTCCTGTATCAATAAAATTTTGAAATTTTATCATACTATCTCTTCATCAGCTGAGAAAGATTGAGAAATACTATAGGTACCCCCTCTCGCAGATTTTAATCCTGTTAAATCTGTAACTCTACCTCTGACTGTGTGTTTTTCCTCCCCGTTCCTTCGTTTTACAATGAGTGAGATTCAGCATCGTCTTCCCCCAGTACATTCCCAACCAGGTGTCCACACAGTTCCAGGTCACGCTGTTAGTGTTCCACATCCAGTTGTTCTGTCTGCTCTTGAAGATACGAATGCTCCTGTCAGCAAACCCCACATCACTTCTGCTCCACATGCTCCTAATCCAGTGATTCCAACCAGTGTGGGACTGACTAACAACACATTCAACCCTATCCACCCCAACGCCAAAACCACGACCCACGTCAACAATGGCACCACCACCACCAAAACGAATATTACTTCGCCCGTGTGTCGCAACTGTAAGACCCAAACCACCCCGCTTTGGAGAAGAGATGAAACTGGTCAAGTCTTGTGTAATGCCTGTGGCCTCTTTTTGAAACTTCATGGCCGTCCAAGACCCATTTCGCTCAAAACAGACACGATAAAATCTAGAAACAGAATTAAGCAGCAACCAAATGGTCAGCTGGCTCCATCCTCGGCCAAATCATCGAGTCCCAATACCCCTGAGTTGAAGTCCAAAGATTCAAAGAACGGAAAGAAATCCCCCAAGCCCAAGAAGAAAAGTTCTGGCGCAGTTTCTACCCCAAAACATGATCCTACTTCTTTAACGCCACTTTTACCGGCAACTGTTGGAACCCCAGGTTCTACATCGAGCAATGGCTCGGCTAAAAATGGCTCTTTTCCGCACCCAATCAGCACTTATCATCATCACCACCACCACCACTTGCCATCGCATTTAACACCTCACTTGACTCAACAGCACAATCTTATTGTTCAACCATTGCATTACCCTCTGTCAACTCCAACTCAATTTGCTCCAGGTTTACAGAGAATTACTTCGCCTTTGTTATTATCGACAACTTCTGCGGTAAGATCTGATGCCAAGTCCTTGGTGAATATGAGTTCTTCTGCTGCTGCCAATGCTGCTGCAGGTGCCTTGGAGAACATGTCGAATGAATTAGGTCCTAGTGCTACCTTCAAGTCGTCAGATGTAAGAAACCTCGGGGGTGTTTCGTTGATGAGCAAGGGCAACAGAGAAATGGAAGTGAAATCTGAACCACAGATCTTTTCCACCCCTTCTTCTGCTCTTGGTGCCAACCAACCCCCAAAATTGCCTGCTTTAGGAGCAGCTTCTGGCCGTTTAGCGTCGCCTTCTTTTGGCCCACAATTCCATTTCAAGTCGAACACGGCCTCGTCATCTTCTTCGCCATCGTCGCAACCACAGCAGCACCAAACTGCCTCCTCTATCTCGACCCCAAATATTTCTCAAACACATTCTCCAATCCAGGCTACTTCATTACCTCCTATAATCCAGGCCAGCAATGAATCTAGCAAAGGAGGTTTACCACATTTCCAAAACAGTTTCAATAGTTACAACCAAGGAAACCAGGATCAACAACAGCCTCAACAGCCACAACAACAACAAAATGGGTTTGTCAACAATAATAATGAGAATAATGGCAACAATAATAATAACAATAACAACAACAACCCCAACAAGGGAAGTGGAAGTAACAGCTCCTCAAACGAAGTCACTCTTCTCAAGACTCGTATTTCCGAACTTGAACTTGTCAATGACTTGTACAGAACAAGAATTATGGAATTAGAAGCCATGGAACAAGCTGCCAGATTGAGAGAACAATCAATGCGTAAGAGATTGGATGAAGTAATGAGCTTGAATAACGTCCCATATAAGACACAACCACCTCAGGCCACACAGCAAGCTTCTCCACCTCAACCATCAGCATCAGCAGCTGTTCCGTTACCATCACAACAGCCACACATGGAACACCCATCTTCCGTTCCAAACCCACCCACACCTTCTTTCAACACTGTGTTGCCCTCGATTCGTTCGGTTCATTCTCCAAATAGTGGCATCAAATTGCCATCTTTGAAGAGAGAGAGCGACGATTACGGTAAAGATGAGTTCAAGAAGAACAGAATTGTATAGGATAATTCAGAATTGGTAAGGATAAACGCACAATATGGGTGAATAAGCTTATTCCGTAGCCATTACATGTAACCTAATTCTATCTTTTTTGATTCACAAAAATCCTAAATTAAACATATACTTCATTTATGTACGAACGTCTGGTTCTTCTCTACCCAAGAATTCCTTGAACTTCAACAAATCCAATACAAATCTTATGTCCTTAGCAAGGTAGGTATCAACCTTTTGTTGGTAGGTAGAAGCATCACTCGAGTGCTTTTCCAAATATAATCTGACGGTAGCACCAGAGGAACCAGTTCCGGATAATCTTACGATGAATCTCAATCCATTTTCAAACTTGATGAATAAACCTTGCTTGTCCGAGACACTGCCATCCAAGTCGGTGTAGGAGAAGTTAGCAGCTTCCTTGATAACATAACCGGGAGCTAATTCTTCACCGGGCTTCTTACTATCCACAATGGAAGTCAACAATTCAATGAGTTTGTCAGCACCTTCAACATTCTCGAAATCGTATCTGGTGAAGAAGGTTCTACCGTACTTTTCCCAGAAGGAGTTTTGGACAACTTCAATAGAAGTCTTAGTGCCAGGGTTCTGTTGGTTGTAGTCAGCCAAGACGTTTAACCAAGCAACAATAGCCCACAAACCATCCTTTTCTCTAATATGGTTGGAGCCAGTACCAAACGATTCTTCACCACAAATACTCAACTTTTTAGCATCAAATAAAGAGCAGAAGAACTTCCAGCCGGTTGGTACCTCGTAAACGTTGAGGCCCTTTTCCTTAGCAACCAAATCAATGGCACCCGAAGTTGGCATGGATCTTGCCAAACCATAAGTTCCTTGTTTCTTGAAGTATGGAATGGAGTCAGCGTATTCAGCAATGATGGCAACCGAGTCACCTGGAGACACAAAAGTCCCAGCACCGTAGATCATGTTTCTGTCACCGTCACCATCGGAGGCAGCTCCAAAAGCGATGTTGTCCTTGTCGACCTTTTCAACTAAAGTGTGAGCATAAGTCAAGTTAGGGTCGGGGTGCAATCCTCCAAAGTCTGGCAAGGGCACGTAGTTTTGAATGGATTCGATTGGCAAGCCCAATTCATCGACAAATATCTTGCGTCCGTATGGACCAGTGACACCATTAAGAGCATCAAACAACACCTTAAAGTCCGGACCGGACTTTTCGATAAAGGACTTGATCAATGGAAAGTCAAAGATATCCTTCAACATGTCTACATAGTCGGCAGTGGAGTCAATGACTTCAAATTCAATTGGTCCGGTCTTGACGGAACCGATCTTGCTGATGTCAACATCTGGTAGGTCGATGAGCTTATAAGAGGTCAATTCGGTCGACACCTTGTAGATCTTGTCGGTGACGGATTCAGGAGCTGGGCCACCGTTGCCCAAGTTGTACTTGATACCCAAGTCATTTTTTGGTCCACCTGGGTTGTGAGAAGCCGTTAAGATGATACCTCCCGTAGCACCCCTTATACGGATGACATGGGAAGTGGCAGGGGTCGAAAGGATACCGTCTTGGCCGACAATGATCTTGCTGACACCGTTACCGGCGGCGATCTTGACTATCAATTGGATGACCTTATCGTTGTAGTATCTGCCATCACCACCGACAACCAAGGTGGCGTCCTTGGAACCCTCGGGAATGGCGTCCAAGATGGCCTGGATGAAGTTTTCGGTGTAGTGTTCTTGCTGGAAAACAGTGACCTTCTTACGAAGACCAGAGGTACCTGGCTTCTGGTCCGTGAACGGAGTGGTGGAAACAGTTTGCACAGACATCGGAGATAATTTAGACACAATCAATGAGCTCAATTGCAGAGGGGTCAGGGATGGGTCAGCCGTCGATCTTTATATAGACGCTCGAAATTGCGGGCAACTTTTTTTTTTTGTGGGTGAAAATTGGCTGTTCTTGGTGGGGTCAGGAGACACTGACAACCACAAACGTGCTGGGGTTTCCGGAGTCGGTAGACGACGATTGCAGCCGGTAGAGAAGTACGTATTGTCCTATGAAACTACACTACATGGCCACCAGATGTAGTATGGGCCTGGATGAGTACTAGGGCCCATTGACGTCGGGATGGAGGGGGGAAGGTGCTGGAGTGCATGGCGGTGGGGAGGTGGAGAAAATCTTCCCCTCGCTCTTTACTCGAGCTCAACCCAATGCAACCTTACAATCAGCCCAACACCATCTAACGTAGTGGTGCAACCGCATTGACGTATCCGAACGGTACCGACAGAACCCTAAGTAAGCTAAGCACCGTAGGTTTTGTGGATTCTTTGCAATTTGCTAGGCTATCTCATTCGGGAGTCATGGAAGCTCGCGCCATGTTCGTTCGCTGAGCTGCACCAGAATTGTTCCAAGACAGACTTCGGCTGGAACTGTGTTCTTCCGGTGGAAGCCCCTACAAAATAATGCGAAAATGCGAGACCAATTTTCCCGTTTTTCCCCGCCAATGTTCCACAACTGCAAAATTTATTTGGTACCGTTTATAGTCTACTTATAAACTCTATAACTACCAACTCATCTTAGCGATGAAGCCGTTTGGATACTTTCTTTGGAAGTACTTTCTCATCTCATCATAGAACAACACAACGACACCGAATCCCAAGGAAATAAAGTAGTACTCCACTGGAACTTGGGCCGTACCAAGACTCGATTGGACGGCTGGAATATAGTTGAGAATGAACGTGACCCCGACGGCAACAGGAAAGGCAATAAAAAGTCTTTTGTTTTTCATAGGGGACTGCTGGAAGATACTCAAGTGTCTCGTTCTCATCGACATCAAGTTGAACATTTGCATAAACACCAAATTGACAAAGTAGATCGAAGACGACATGTTAAGGAAATCCTGGACATTTGGAAGGTTTTCATAAGAACCATAACTCAAAGAAAAGTCGCTGAATTTGTAACCTCTTCTGGTCATGTTCAAGAAAGCCAATAGCATGGAAGTGAAGGTGTAGAAAGTTCCAATCACAAAATACGAATGACCAAACAATTTCATATCGACCAATCTTTCCTTGGTAACACTTCTAGGTTTCTTGGTTAACAAATTCTTTTCACTTGGTTCGTAGGCCAACATGATGGCACCCACACAGTCGGTAACACAACAAATCATAATCATCAAGAACGAAGACAACATTTGAGGCAACCCGAAAATGACGTTCAACAAAACTGGCCAAAGTTCAGAGTAGGTACCGGCAGGCAACAAGTAACCAATGGTCTTCTTTAAGTTTTCAAACACCAATCTGCCGTATCTCAAGGCTTCAATGATGGAGAAGAATAATTGATCTTCTTCTTCATCATTCATTAAAATCAAATCAGAAGCTTCCTTTGCAATGTCAGAGGCACTGATGATGGAAATACCAACATCAGCTTGTTTCAAAGATGGAGCATCGTTAATACCATCCCCAGTCATACCGATGATTTGACCATACTTTTGGAATTGCTTGATAATCAACAACTTTTGCTCTGGAGTAGTTCTGGTGAAGACGAGTTCATCGTATTGGATCAAGTTTTCCCAGTGGAATTCAGTCAATCTGTTTAATTCAGGACCGGTAACGCTAATTGACTTTAAGTCGTCTTCGTGTTCCTTAATGAATGCAGCGTTCAAGTCACGATGCGTGTGAAGGTCATGGTTGGTAACAATTCCACATTGCTTAGCGATTGCAACACCAGTCAATTCAAAATCACCAGTAATCATTACAATCTTGATACCAGCACCCTTTAATCTGTCAATAACTTTGTCAATATCCTTTCTTGGAGGGTCTTCAATACCTACCAATCCAATCAAGATCAATTCAGACTTAATGTTTTCTTTCAACTGCTTAATGGAACCCAATTTGTCTTTCAAGTCAACCTCATCCTTAGAAACCAATTTAGAAGCGAGCATAATGACTCTCTTACCATTGTTGGACCAAGCCGTTTGGATTCGAGTAATTCTTTCCTTTTCTTCAGGAGTAAGTTCGACCAAAGTGTTATCCTTGTGCATCATGTAAGAACAATTTGCCAACAAAATGTCTGGGGCACCTTTAACAGTCAATAAATATTCGTTGTCGGATTCCATTAAGTTTGGGTTGAAGCCAACATCGGTCCAAGTACTAGGTTCAGTAGTAGAAGGCTCCAATAAAGTCATCATGTACTTGTCTTTTGAGTTGAATGAAACATCAATGACCTTTTCCCATCTATCAAAGTAAGTTTGAACAGATCCGGTGGCATCACTGGCAAATTGCATAACAGCTCTGTCAGTTGCATTCCCATTAATTGCCTTCTTGTCGGCCATGGCAGATTCATTACACAAGGTAGCAATGGTCAATAAGTGATTGTCAACTGGAATATCAGCAGAAACTTCCTCAATCTCGAGTTCATTCAAGCCATCGCAAATATTGGTGACAACCATAGCATTTTTGGTTAAGGTACCAGTTTTGTCAAAACATAAAACACTGACGGAACCCAAAGTTTCGACCACAGACAAAGTCTTACACAAGATTTTGTTCTTCTTCATCTCGTTAGCAGTAATGATCAAACAGGTAGTCAAAGCGATAGGTAAACCTTCTGGAATAAATGCAACAGCCACAGAAACAATGTCCACAATCAAGGTTGGAACATTAATCCAATCTGGGTAGGATTTACGCAACCAAGCAGCCCAGAGAATAATGACGAGTACGATCAAAATCAAAATGATGATAGTGACCAAAGCAACAAACCTAAAGATTTCCCATTGCAAAGGAGTCAAACCCTTCTTTGGCTGCGAAGTCAATTTTGCAATTGTACCAAAAATAGTGTTATCACCAGTGGAAACAACGATACCTTTCCCAGAACCATTGATACAAAAAGTACCCTGCATAGCAATGCAACAAGATTCCAAATAGTTAGACTTTGGTGGATCACTGAGAGAAGTTGCTGGGATCGGGTTGGATTCACCAGTTAAAATAGCACGGTCAAAAGATAAGTCAGGCGAATTGCTCGTAATTCTGATATCAGCAGGAATTTTAGTACCAGCGTTGAATTGAATTAAATCACCGGGAACTAAGTCCTTGGAGTCAACAGTGATTTGTTGTCCGTTTCTAATCACAATAGACTCGGATGGAATCATGTTGTGAATAGAGTCCATGACTCTCGATGTAGAGAAATCCTGGAAGAAGTTAAAAACAGCTTGTGCAAGGAAAACACAAAGCAAAACAATACCAAGAATCAAGTTGGCAACAGCAGGTGGTTGACCCAAAGGTTTCCAAGAAATGATAACCAAAATACCACCGACAAAAAGCAAACTACCGAAACCACCAAAGAAGTACATCAAGATCTTCTTGAACAACCCCGAAGGTGGCTTGGACTGTTGATTTATACCATAATCCTTGAGATTTTTGTCGTATTGAAACTGGGTCAAACCGCTCTGTAAGTTGGTGGAGAACTTGGTAACGATATTTTCGATTTGTTCAGTATGGTATATCACACTGGAGAACTTATTGTGTTGGGATTCAAGACTCACTTCAGTCTCGTTAACATTATCGACCTTGTGGGAAATTGTCTTGAAAAGTGTTGGCAACACAGTTTCAGGTTGGGGTTTTTCATTGATGGTAAACATACTTTTCTGACCATCTCTGCTGTGAATAGAGAATCTCCTTTTTCTATTCTGGATGGCAGCATGGCCCTTTTCCAAGTCTTCTTCCTTGAACTTGATTTTTTCTTCGGTAGCGACTTGCACCGAAGAAGCGCCGTCGTCGTATTTCACGGTTGAAGCTTCAGAGTATACTGGTTCCATTGGGCAATTTTTGAGTGGGAGGTGGCTATAAAAATTGATACTAAGCTACGAAAACATTATGCTATTTATAAGAGAGAAGCTAACAGAGTGTACCAGTACACCAACACGCCAGCTTGTACCAAAGAATTAAATCGCTCACCTTGTTTAGTCCAATCGCTAGGTCTTACTACACGCAACCTGCCCCGCCATGGCCATTACGACGCTGCTTCCCTTTTGATTAATTGCAAAATATTCCCTAAATAGATTAGCGCCTTGCGGATGCGCGTCAAATGCGCATGCCATGCTCAATGAAGAAGGAACTTATACGTGGTAAACTGCATTGTAGCCTTCGATTTAGGGCAAGCACAAGCAAACTCTCCAATAGTTGACTGCAAAAACTTGAAACGACTGGTGGTAATTCCCTCAAGTGACACAAAAGCAAAAGTTTGCACCAATTAATCTTGAAAATCGATTTGCGCGACTTTCAGAAATCGCTCAAGCAATATGAAGGCCCACCGGATTTAGAGCAAATTAGAGAGGGGGAGGCTGTGACGTATGCGTATGCACCTGCATGACAAGTGCTAGTACCGTGGTCAATGTGATGTGGGTACGGCAATGTGTGTCCTAATGGAAATACGGAAATATTACGGCGCCACTTTGTGATTGCAAAAAAAATTAGACAAATTTTCAACCACATTGTAAATGGAGAAATTAACCAAAACCTTCGAAATATCCCGCCATAGGCGATTCACCGGCATTTGGCTAAGCTGACAATAAACCAGTTTCTACTCTTCGCTTGCTTTCATTTGCTGCTTGCGCCATTAGCTCGATGGGCGTTATTTTATGCCAGCTCGTTTGTCTGGCCAGTTTAGTAAAGTCGAGCACCGCTGAATCGGAACAAATACCGCCGTAATATCGTATAGGCGAATCATCTACGTTAGATCGATGCTCAAAGTAGACGGTGGCGCCGTATTGTTTCAAAATTAAGCGACAAACAGTAAGAATCTCCACATAAAGCCGTTGAATTCACCGCCTGTTGTTCTCGCAGACTTGATCGTCAGTATAACAACGCATGCTTCATGGGAGCGCCAACTAGGTGCAGGACCAAAAATTTGTGCTGGTGTTTGGCGATGAGAATTTTCTCTCACAAGACTTTTCTTGCTCCTTCTTCTTCTCTTCTCCTCTTCTCCTCTTCTCTCTTCTCTCTCTCTTGTCAGACGACAAGAGACGCTTGTAAACGTAAAACCAGCTATGCAATCCTTCCAAACCGACTTTTTAGACCTTGCCCTTGAATCCCAAGCCTTGAAGTTTGGATCCTTCACCTTGAAGTCTGGCCGTCAATCGCCATACTTCTTCAACTTGGGTTTCTTCAACACAGGTAAGCTCTTATCGACTTTGGCTACTTCTTACGCAAATGCCATTATCAAGTCCGGAATCAAGTTCGATATCTTGTTCGGTCCCGCATACAAGGGGATCCCCTTAACTGCTATCACCGTGGCCAAGTTGGCCGAATTGGACCCAGAAAACTACGGCCACATTGGCTACTCTTTCAACAGAAAGGAAAAGAAGGACCACGGTGAAGGTGGATCGATTGTTGGCTGTGCCTTGTCCGGCAAGAAGGTCTTGATCATCGACGATGTGATGACTGCTGGAACTGCAATCAATGAAGCCTTTGAGATTATTGGCGCTGAAAAAGGTCAAGTCATCGGCTGCATCATTGCTTTAGATAGACAAGAAACCACCGCCGACTCCGACTTGTCTGCTACTCAAGCCGTCGCCCAAAGATATAACATTCCCGTGATCTCGATTGTCTCGTTGACCGACATTATCAACCACTTACACGCCAAGTTAACCGAGGAAGAACTCAACTCTATTAAAGGTTACAGACAGACCTATGCACCAAAGAACTTGCAATAGATAATGTACATATACTATATACGAAACAACAACTAACTTCTGATCTTCATAACCTTCTTCTTAGGCTGTTTAGGAACGGCAGCAGGTTTGATTTGGGGTTGCTCCGGTTCAGGATCGTAGATAGACTTCGTCATTGGATGTTTGAGGGTGAAGTTGGAGTGAACCGGCACAATGCTGTTCATTCTGAATCCCTTCACTTGAGGTATTTCGCTGGCTTCAAAGCCATGTTCAAATTCAGGAGGCAATGCAATACCACTCTTTGGTCCAATCAGGTCCAAGGTCGTGGGGTTTCTCTTCAAGTAGTCCGAAATCTCATTGAACAAAACACGTTTGTTATTGAATCTGGCATCAACGACTTGTCCCTCCTTCAGGCTGTCTTTAAGCATAACTCTGACTCTTCCGGGGTTACCAAAGTCTTGAGGGTGTGTCTTGTCCAACTCTAATAATACAGGCAAGTTAAGAGTACGGCAAGCATCGCTGATAGTCTTGGCCAACGGATTACGGACTGCTCTGGATGCGCTGACTCTTCTCCCTTCCTTGTGGGATCTGGTCACGTCAAAGTAACAAGGGTAAATGATCTGAAACCGTTGCAACTGTTCCCTTTCTTCCTGAGAGAAATCTTTAGGATCCACTATGTCTTTTCTGGGAACGGAGGATTGTTGCTGATTCTGTGCTGGAGGTATATTCATTGGGATGTTGGGGAATAATGGTGGTTCCAGGTCTTGCGATCTGACAACAGAGGGAGCAGCTCTCAAAGGTGCCACTGGCGTATTTAAGGAGGGGTCAAACTCCGCAATATCCATATCCATGTTGTCAATATCGTCATCGACGATTTCAAGCACAGGCTTCTTCGACATTGTGCAAGATGGAGGTGATGCGTTCACTACTGACGGCTGTACTTTGGTTAAACGTCGAAAAGTTGGAAAAGTCACGGTCAAAATCACGAGACCCACACCTCGTGATCTCTGCGGAATAGGAACTAATCTCAAAAAAATTACTCCGGAACCACACTTATCAAAGACCGACCTATTTAATAATCAAGGGGTAAGCCGCCAAAACACATAGTTTGACATATAAATTTCAAACCCCACATACCACCATTGGCAAGGCTGTAATAAATTTTTGAACACACTGCCTTCCTTCAAAACAACCGACGTTCTCAAATTGCAGCCTAAAATCGCATAACCAGACCCAGCAGGTGCAATGGACACAATATTTAAAATGAACTTGGAGGATCTCCCGTCAAGTACGCCACAGGTGCTTCAAGATTGCTTGTCACTTTTTAATTCGCCTACCCATGAATCATATATATATAAGAGTTACCCGCTGTCTACCACCAACAAACGAACCGATGCTGACATCAAATACTTTCAACGAGTGAAGGCCAAGAACCACTTCAATTACCACAAATCAAAGAATACAGAAAAGTCAACCCATATAGATACCATCGAGTCCCGCATGACCGTATTTGATCCTTACAACCATGATTCCTTAATAGAAAGATTGCGGACCTTCAACGCTCTCAACTGGAATATTCCCAACGACTTGCCATTGAATGAGTTGAAATGTGCTCGTAATGGCTGGAAGTGTGTTCTGTTCTCGCTCAACAACAACACAAAGAACCAACTTTTGTGTACATGCTGCAATCAGCTGCTCATCCTCAGATTTTCCGACGATGACGATGACAATGCTGAATTTCACAAAACACTCTGTGACACATACACCAAACAGATAGAGACAGATAAGCACAACAATAATTGTCCGTGGAGGAACTTTGAAACTCCCTTAGAGGGAATATATTACCCGCGGCCATATTTGAATAGTACCAACGAGATCTTGGTGCGAGACTACTTAAAGTGCTTGAAAAACTTGATGGACAACTCGGTCGTCCTTAATGAATACTCAGATGCTTTTGATGAAGAATTCACGACTCAGGTACTCCCTCCTGACTTTATCCGAATTTCGAATGAATGGTTGTTGCAACGTTATTTCAAAGAAAACAAAGAGAACTTTTCGGTGATGCTTGATTATACACCTCCCTGGTTCTATAAACTTGCTCTATTGGGGTGGTCCTTACATGTCCAATCATTCTCTCGCCAAGTCATCCTTTTGTTGATATGCAACAAATGCAATCACAGAATCTTTCTCAACCCGACCGATATCGCCGAAGAAAAGCCCAGCATCAACCTATCGTCGTCCAAAATCCTCACACCATGTAAGTTCCCTGTTACCAACAATATTGTTGAAGAGGACCAGTACTGGGATGAAGAAGCTTCAGAAAAGGTCAATCCGTGGGACGAACATAAATCTTGGTGCTGTAATACAAACAATGTTGTTACCTCGCTGAACACCACCCCACAGTCATTACACGAATTCTTTGTGGATTTGATACAGAAATCAGAAAACAGCATTGGAATAGACGGAGAGTATATCGGTGAAGCGGACATGATAGTCGATGAGAGTGCTCTTGATACTCCGCAATTCAAGAGGCGCAAAAGCTTCGATATAAACGAAGGCTTGGAACGTCTTAGCAAGTTGAGGAAGCTATATTTAATAGAAGAGTAGCCGTAATAATATTTATAATTAGATGAAACTATTTCAATGCTAATTTCTATTCTTTGGCGGTTCACTGAAATCCAATATTTCAATATAAGTCTCATCGTTCTCATTACCTGTAATGTGTTGTACTGCGGCAACACAACGCTTGTAATCGATACGGACTTGCCAAATATTACCCGGGACGTCTGTGAACAAATCACGAGCAAACTCTCCTTTTTTCACATCCCAAAGCTTCAACATGCGTTCACTCCCACTAACAACTCGGAGACCATCATGTTCAAAGCACGTAATAGCACCCGTATGTCCTTCGAGCTTACTATAATTGACCCCAGTTTTTGGATCCCATATTCTCAATGTGGAATCAGCAGCGGCAGAAACAAGAATGCCGTCTACCAAGTCCAATAAACCGACTAGCGAAGTATGACCCTCCAAAGTTTTCAACAACTTTCCAGTTTCAAAGTTCCAAATCTTAATTGTCGAATCCATAGATCCGGAATAACAGGTTTTCGATTTGAAATCCATCGCTGTTGAATAAACCATATCCTGATGTCCCGATAACACATGCTTGCAATTACCATTGTCCAACAAATCCCACACCCTAACAGTAGAATCGTAGGATCCAGATATGATGATGTTACCATAGCCGGAAACGGATCTAACCGATTGAATATGCCCTGAAAGCACAGCAATCAAGTAAGGGTTATCAGAATCGCTTCTATCAAACACAGGCTCATCGTCATCGGAGCCATCATCCTTGCAAAGTGGTAACTTCCACACGTGAATATTATGATCTCTTGAACCAGTCACCAAGATTGGGTATTGTGGGAAAATAATGTCTTCCCCATTGAAATCCTTTCCAATAACCGTGGGATGAATGATATCCAAACAACGAATAGTGGAAGTATGTCCACGGAAGACATGTGTACATTTTCCTGTATTCACATTCCATATTCTCACTGTTCTATCGGTAGACCCAGTCACTAAGGTATTACCGGTGTACTTGAGTGCCCAAACACCACCTTCGTGGCCCTCCAAGACACGTAACAATTTGCCTGTCTTCGTGCTATAAATATTGATTGATTTGTCATCAACACCTGTGACTATTTTATCATCGTCATGTTGTAAACAGGTTACAACTTTGCTTCCATGTCCAATGACACTGATTCTTTTAGGTTCGTAAGTTGGGTCGAGCCATCTGTTCACAATGATACAGCGCTTTTTGTACAACAATTGAGCAATATTAACATCGCGAGATCCATTTGACCATTCTTCAAGTAACTGTTTTGGATCCGATAACTCTTTTTCTATCGTCTCGTCGTCAGTTATTAACTTATCCTGTTTCAATAAATTGATCCAAATGTCGTTATCGTTGATGATTTTATACCAGTTTTTGCACACTCTGGATAAGGACAATAAGGTTTTATGGTCCAAATAGGACAAAATCTTGTAAGTCAACTCCACTGGCAAATTACTCACCAAATCGCGTTTCAAACTGTTATGAATCAAATCATTGAAAGTACTCAAAGACGACCTGTTAACATTTTGCAAAAGCTTGAATATTAAATGATTCTGGTTTCTTTCGTTTAAGAAGTTGCTAAGGTTGAAAACCATATCCAAGAGTTCAGATTGTGTTCCTGGGACTCTTATTAAGCGGTTTTCTATTGGATCCACCGTGGCAACTTTAGTTTCGCCACTTTGCACAGGGGAAGCGCTTGGCGAAGGAAGAGGCTGCTGGGGTTGATCCTCTTCAAAATCAGATGTAGGGGTATGCGTAGGGGAATTTATAACTGTTGGAGTACGTGGCCTGACGTATTCTACCTGACGAGACTGTATGGTTTCAGGAGTAAGGGATATGAAACTATTACTTGTGTTGATTGAATCCGTCGTTGAAGATGTTAATCTTCTCTTTGGAGGATGGACAAGGCCGTTTTCCCTAGATGTTGATAAATTAGGGACCATAGCAGCCGATATCTGACTGTTGCAGTCCGTGTCGGATATCACCATGTCGTCACCGGATTCGGTGCTTTCTCTTTCGTATGACTCTTCGACATTTGGATCGCTGTTGACTTCACCATATCTTATCCTCTTTCTGTTTTTACGGGTAGTCTTGATGGATAGCTTCTGGTACTCATTCTGGAGCCAGACATCCGAAAGTCTTCCGCTGGGGTTGTAGACGCGGTAGTCAAATCTAGCCGCAGACCCTTGAAGTGGATAAGCTGGCGGTTGGTTGGAGGAACTCATTTATGTGGTGATATCCAAGGAGTATAATTTTGACTAGGAAGGGTAATTTTCGGTGTTAGGGCCAACAATATTAATTTTGCAGTAAATTTAGGGCGGGCGTTCAAAGTAGCGTAAACAAAGGGACAACACAATAAAACCAGTTAGTATACCTTTGAGTGGTTCAGAAATACACGAAATGAAGGTCTATAGGTGATAGCGGCTAAGAAAGCGGTTGTGGCGATGAATACAGTGTATTGGCTGTCGTTTGTTGACACACAGCGGGGACTCAGTACTAGGGGTAATAAAAAGGTAAAAAATCACAAAACAAACTTCCAGCCGGTTAATACAACAAAGTTAAGGCCAAAATAACGGTGATATCTCTGTGGGATGATGTATACGTCGTATAGGACTGAACCAATAATGAGAGATCTCCTTATTTTGGAGTAAATTTTTTTGGGGCTCTAGAAAAATGTGTGCAGGAGACGATAAGGTCCCACAAATGTATTTTTTGATATTTTGGTTTATATTGGGTTTCGATGTTACATTATTTATAGACACATATATTTATTGGTTTATGTAGGGAAACTCTAAATGTTGTTGATCAAAATCCCTGGTTCACCAGGAATGGCAGAGTCAACAATCTTACCGGTGACAGTAATTTCGACATCTTCGCCAGTAAGAACATTCTTACCCGACTTGGAGCCGTTTTCAAACACAATGATTTCAACATCCTTGACTTCAATGGAGTAGGTGGCCTTTTCGATATTGGAGGTTACGGATCTGATGACGTCGGTTTCAGAGAAGGTCAACTTTCTGTTAAACACGGTGGTTGGGTCTTCTCTCTCTAATCTTTGCTTCAAGAGGGAGATGAAGGGCATAGCACGCTTCATGTCTTTGCCAACCTTTTGTCTAATCTTGTTGGTATCGTTGAGAGATTGGGATTCAAACAATTCACGGACAACTTCAATGTAGTTGTCTTGCCATTCTGGGAAACTGCTGGAGACGAAAATGGTCAACTTAGCTGGCTTGGTAACGTCAACTTCCGATGGCTTACCACCCTTCTTCTTCTTCAAGACGTTGGCCTCAGCTTCACGAATAGATCTTGACAAGCCTCTGACATATTCCAAAGCATCAGAAAGAGACTTAGAAATTGGTTCGGAGGCTCTTGGAAACTTAGCGTTTTGAACGGAGTCCTTCTTGCCCAAGACTTCACGGTAAATGTATTCGGCAAAGTGAGGAGCAATTGGTGCCAAGATCAAGACTTGAGACTCAATGTACTTGAAAACGAGGTCCTTGTGCATACCAATGTTAGAAGCAACAGAATCTCTGTAGTAATCTCTAGCAGTTTGGAAGTCAAACAAACCGGTCTTCAAGGCGGCCTTGTAGTTGGTCAAATCGTACTGTTCGTAAGTTTCTTCAAGCAAGGTGTTCATTTCGTTTTCGAAGGCCTTGTCAAAGAAAGTGTCCTTCGAACCGGTTCTTAAGGAATCTTGGGACTTGACAATCTCCTCACACCATTCCTTCAAGGTAGTCAAACGTAAAATAGCAGCGTTGGCACTGGATTCTTCAAAATTTGCATCTTCAACAGAATCACCAGCATCGGCCAAAGCAATTCTCGAAGCATCAGCACCAAACTTCTTGACAGTTTGCTCCAAAGTCATGAAGTTACCAGTAGACTTAGACATCTTAGCATTGTTCAATAACAAATGTCCATTGGCTCTGATACCTCTTGGCCACATCTTCTTTGGGAACAATGCAACGTGAGTGTAAATGAAGAAAGTCAAGTGGTTAGGAATTAAATCCTTACCAGAAACTCTGACGTCCAATGGGTAGAAATATTCAAATTCTCTTCTAAGGGCGTTCAACTGTTCAACAGGGATGTCAGTCTTGACGTTCTCACGACGAGTGAAAATGTAGTCAAAGACTTCATCAGTTAATTGTTCTGGCTTAATGTCAAACTTACCGGCCTTTTTACCATAGTAGTCAGAGTGCAAGAAGTGAGCAATAGTGTAGTAAGCCATGTAGATGGTAGAATCAGACAAGGATTCAACCACGTACTTTTCATCCCATGGCAATCTAGTACCCAAACCAAAGTTTCTGGTAACAGCCCAATTTTTTAACCAGTCCAAGACACCTTCGAAACCGTTTCTGGTTTCCTTGCTGTAGGTTTGCATGGAAGCCAAGCAGTCCAAAGCTTGAGCCTTCCACGACTCTTCACCGTAATCAATGTACCATTGGTCTTCTAAAGAGACAACACAGTCGTCACCAGATCTAGAAATAACAACACCTTCTGGTTCATTGTAAACAAAGGCAAGACCAGCAGCAAGAAGGTCAGCTTTAACCAATGGCTTAGCATTTTCGACCGATTCACCCTTGTACTTTCCAATAACCATGGTACCATTGTAGTAGCCTTCCTTGTAAGCACTTTCTTTAGCAATGGCCAATTGAACGCTGTCTTTTGGAGATTGAATTTTCAATTCATTCACCAAGAATTCAGCACACTTGTCACCATACTTTTCGGTACGGATTAGAGGAACAATGTCAGTTGGAACCCATTCCTTCTTAATGTTGTAGTATTCTGGCTTGTTTAACAAGTCCTTGATGGTAATGTAATCATCTGGAGAGTCAGATGGAGCACAAGTAACCACACCAGTACCCTTAGAAGCCAAGACAGTTTCCATAGGTAAGACGTACTGATCCTCGTAAACAGACAAAGGAGCACGAACCTTGGAACCGACTAATGCCTTACCGTTAATTTTAAGGACAGACTTGTAGTCACCTCTCTTTGGAGTCAAGTTTTGGAAAGACATGTTCTTAAAAGCTCTTTCGGTAGTAATGAAATATTCGTTATTACCAGCATCATACAAACCATAGTCAATCTTTGGAGAAACAAAACTGGATGTTTGTCCGTAGACAGTTTCTGGTCTTAAAGTAGCAGCGACCAAGAAGATCTTCTTACCTTCAATGGAGAAGTTATTTTCAGCAAAAACCTTTTGAGTTTCTTCAGCAAATTCAATAACCGAAATCTTGAGACCAACATACTCTTGTGGGTTAACACCTTCACCAGATTGTCTGTCGTGATCCAAACAAGCTTGGCCGTCTTTTTCGGAGAAAATGGTGTATCTTTCACCGAACTTGATCTTACCACAGTCTCTCAATCTGTTCATTTGCCATCTTACAAATGCATCATAGTAAAGGTTGGCGTCGGTGGTGACCATAGAACGTCTCCAATCAACTCTACCACCAATAGAGTTAACGTCTCTTTCAACCAAAGCAGGGAAAAAGTGGAGCCAGTGATTAGGGTCAGCAAACTGGGCAACCTCGTCTCTAGAAAGACCTAATTGCAACATAATTTCAAATTGGTACTTACCTCTGCCTTGCTTGGCTACAGCCTTGGACTTCTTAGCCTTGAATTTAGTCACATCATCGCTCTTGACGACTTCTTTGACTGGTTCTTCTTTTTCTTCCTCATCAGTTGGAGCACCAGAGAAGTCACTACCAAATTGTTCAATTTCTCTCTTGATCTTGTCGGCAGCAGACTTGATAGGCATACCAGTACAGTGGAAACCCAATGGGAACAAAGCTCTCTTTCCTCTCATTCTTTCAAAACCAGTTGCAAACTCAACCTTCGACAATGTAAAGGTATGACCAGCATGGAGAATACCGTTCATGTATGGGTAAGCCATGGTAGCGAAGTGCTTGGGGTACTTTTCTCTCAAAGCGTCGGAGTCATCAGTTGGATCTTCTTCAATGGTTGGAGCGTTGACCTCGAAGACTTTTTCTTCAGTCCAGATTTTCTGGTACTTCTTTTCAATATCAATCAAAGCATCTCTACGAGCAGTGTTTTCTAACTTAACTGGCGCACTCATTTTGACAGAGATTATACTTTACTCGTTACCGTGCTAATTTTTTTCACTATGACTAAAAGATTTTTGATCGTGCAAAAACCAGATTTCCCATTTAGTAATTTGCAGCCGATCGCTAGCGATGTCTCTTCCTTAAACTAGCGGGAACCATACGAACGCTGGCAGCCTTGGGTTTTCCCGCGTTGACGGCATCACTTTTAGATACAACAGAGATGGTTTTGTTTCCTAGCTGCGAAGATGCCAAACTCATGGATGCTTTTCCAGCATCAACAGCTGATTTGAATTGAACCAACGCAGAGCTATTTGCAGGAATGAGTTCAACTTTCACAACTGGACCAATCTTGTTGACAAAGAAAGCTTTGATTTGTTCGCTGGTGACAGTTTCATCCACATTGGTTATTCCAATTGTGGTTAAATCATCAAATTCATGATTGTGATCCGTGTGCTGCCTGGTGATCTCTATTTTTCTTTTCAAGATCTCTGTACCGTTTATCTTGAGTGCCTCGTTCAACCCTTGCAACGTTTCGAACAACACCACAGCAATACCATCATTATGAAAACCTGGCTCTCGAGTTCTCTTTGTTCTTGGAATTGCAACCTGGTCAACTTTGCAATTCGTAAAGAGGCTCTTGATATCATCGTCTGTCAACGTAAATGGAAGATTGGTTAGACGTGCCTTTCTCTCAGAAATTGGTGCTTCCCTTGGTCTACTGAGTCGTGGCTCAGATATCACAACCTTTAATTCACTCTCCTTTTTAGTTACACTGTCAGTAAGCTTCTTTCCATTCAATGCCAATATAGCCTTACTGGCATAGTTAGAATCAGTATACTCAACGTAACAGAAGCGACGGCTACGCTGGGATTTTTGACTAGGAAATCTCACACTCACTAGTCCTCCAATATCAGCAAATAACTGACGAATTTCTTCTTGACTGGTGCTGGCAGGGTAATTGGTGACAAAGAGATTTGCTTGTAATATCCGTTCAACTGTAATTTCCTTATCTCCAAACTTCTTCAACGTCTTGGTAATAGCCGCAAAAGCCCCACTTTCGCTTGAGAATTCTATTTTGGCTTTGCGGACACCCTTGTCTTGGAAAAGTGACACGGAGTTTGTATCGCCACATTCCTTAAAGTAGCTTTGTACGTCTATCTCGGTAGCACTTTCAGGGATATTGGATACGTTGACAGAATAATCTTCTCTAGACCGTTTGGGAGTCTCTTCATGTATAACCTTTCTTTTTTTTTGTTTTGGAGAACCGTCATTTTCGAAGACATCTGGCTCAATTTCAGATTCTGATACTTTCGACTCCTGAGCTCTATTAACAGAAACTTTTTTCATAGCTCCATTGCAAGACAACACAGCTTCTCTATATGATGCAATGCTTCCGCTTATTTGCTCAAAATGTAACCATTCTTCTATAATTCTTTCGGGCCAGTCTAGTGTTTCAGCGTTCTCTATCGCTTTAGAAAATACACCCGACATCTGTGAAGCATCGATTTTACGACTTTTGTAGAAATTGATTGCGTACAACCAAACTTCAACTTGGTCACTAAAATGTTCAAGGAGTTTTTCCAATATGGATTCAGCCATATCGAAGTCATCCAACTGTTCAAATATGGAGATAGATAATTTTTCTACTGAATGAAAAACGTCATTGTACTCCAATGCAAACCCCACATAAGAGGCAATATCATTGTAAAGACCTTCGATTCCTTCAAGAACACCTTCGTTGACTAGTCTGTAACGAAATGTAAGGACTGACAAGGCAACGACTTTCCATTCATCATAATTTGCACGATGCATCAAATCCAACGAGTCAATCTTTCTTACAACAGAATTGAAATGGTCTACCCCGTTTTCAATAAAGGGAGAATTGCGAATAAATTCAGCATATGGTGTTGTGGATGATGGAAACATTCTCATGAATTTGAACAATGTGTCTTCGAGAATATTGTCCACCTGGTCATTTAAGGTTTTGTATTGGAAGTAAATGTACGTGAGCCAAACCTGTTGCCATTGACTTCGAACGGGTGTTTCTTCTATGGATACCCCAACTATGCGAGAGAATAGGGTTGACACAGGAACAAAGCTTTCACTGTACTTGAAAACAGATTCCAAATACTCCACCCAAGTAGAGATTTGGGGATTTGTTGCCAAAGCTATCTCAAATTTCTCGTAATGTCTGTTTTGTTTCCTTGTTCTTGACGCTACTTTAGAAGCTGTAAGCATATGTGAATCGTAGTTTTCTTGGTCGTATTGGGAAATGAATGTCGAAAGATGGGACATGGTTTCCTCTATCTTTGCATGGGGATAGCTGATCCATTTAAGATACAAGTTGAACACCGTCTGGAAGTCGGCCTTGGCTTCATCCAACAACGCTGTAAAGTAATGTAGCACTAAACCCCATACTTTATGAGAGTCGACATAGTCGTTAGCAACATCGCTCAATGCTCTGGAAAACAATTCCTTTAGAGTGCTCTCGCTAATGAGTACTCCGGATTCCTTTTGAATAGCAGTGGCCGTTTCCAAATATCCTATCCAGTATTTGACTATTGGGTAGTCTTGGATGACAGTACTGTAAAAATCAATAAGCAATTCATATCGCAATTCGCTCTCCTTGCAGCTATAAATGTTCTCCAACCACTCGGAAAGTTCTTTCAGTCCGGGCATGTAATATAAGGCCTTCTGTTTCCTAACATCATGTATCTGTTTTATGTTTGATTGGGAATCCACTTGGTAAATGGCAATTAATCGGTCAAATTTGGAAGAATCATATGGAACATCACTAACATCATGCTGCAACAAAGCAATTTCCTCTGCAAATACCAGCATGATCAAGTTTTATGCGATATATATATGCTGTTAGACCTCAATATTTGAAATAGGTTGAGGGTTGGGACCAGGGCGCGCAACCAGATGGATATAATTTTTTTACGGTTTAACTATCAGATAGAGAAACTAACGTCTGTACCATGAATACTGTAGGTTACTTAGAGTCGTTTGGATGGAAACAGGGCGAAGCCTTGCAACAGGGTGGTCTCAAGAAGCCAATTCTTGTTCAGCATAAGAAAGATACCAAGGGTCTCGGAAGTACAAACGATGCGGATATGTGGTGGGAACGGTTGTTCGATGGACAATTGAAGAACTTGGAGGTGACGAACACCAAAGGGGCAGTTCTGTTTCTGCAGAATGTTGAGAAGGTGAAGTTGGATGTCAGAAAGGCAAACTCGCCGTTATACAGAATGTTTGTTAAAGGAACAGGATTGCAAGGAACAGTTGGGAAGACAGACCATACAAAAGAAAAGCACAGGGAACTCGATGCCAAGAAGGTACTTGAGGACTTGGAGAAAATAGCAATGCAGAATAACGTAGCAGTGAACAAGAAGGAGAAGAGCAAATCAAAGAAAGAGAAGAAGGAGAAGAAAGAGAAGAAGGAAAAGAAGGAGAAGAAGGATAAGAAAGATAAGAAAGAGAAAAAGGAGAAAAAGAACAAAACAACACATAACAAAGAAAAGAAACAAAAGGACGACAAGGCGGTAAAGAAGGACAAGAAAGACAAGGCTGGCAAAATAGAGAAGCCAAAGAAGAAGAAAGTCGAATCGATAGGAAAAAAAAGTAAGGCTATTAAACAAAAATTAGACGGCGAAATCAAGAAAAAGTCTAGCAAGGAGAAGAACAAGACAAAATAACGTCTAGCATACACACTCACGAGACCATACCCAGTCTCTCATTAACCATATATTTAGACTCTGTATAATAGAAAAGCATCTGAATCCACTTTGTGTAATATTTTTATTTATTGGTTTGGTGCTAATCAAACCGATAGATGTCAGTTAACAACAACACTTAAACCAATGTACGGAACTAGCTTCTTGATAAAAGCTGGTTGGTTTGTGCTATATTTGGTGATATTTTTCTATTTGCTACGATATACCTTTGTTTATTGGATAGTCCTATGTGTGGGGCTTGTTACTCCCGTGATTCTAGCCGGCTATCTAGTAATCCGTACCAATGGTAAGAAACACCCCACCAAACCACAATTTCGGCATTTCCTGTTTATAAATGAATGGAAGAACGAATCGAGTATACTTCAACCCGATCAAGATGTTTTGGATCAACCCATTTTGGAAGAATCGTTCCTTATCTCGGAAACATTAGACGATTTGATCAATATGATCATTCGTGAATTCATTGATGGCTGGTTTCATCATGTTTCATCCTCACCACATTTCCAACAAAGCATCAAGATTGAATTGAAATCCGTTATCGTTAAAATTAAAGATTTGTTGGTCAAGGTCGACATCCCCAAACTATTAGTCTCCCGAATATTACCTGTTTTGCAAGATCATTTTCAGAACTACGTAAAGGCAGAAGAAGCAGTTAAATTAAAGTCTAATATCAGTAAGATTGATTCTTCGGATTTTCATATTGCTGTTGCAAAACAATACGACAGGGGCAGGCTACACGCCGGGGTGACGTTATCTACTACCGATATCCCAAATATCTACGAAAAGAAGTTCTTAAGAAGCAAAATTGCTTCCATTCTTCCTTTATTACTATCAGAAAACGAAAGTCACAGCGATGTATCTTTATCGATTGTTACGGAAATCCTTGCTTGTACTGTGTTGACGAGCATATTTTCCATGATTGGAGAAGGAGACTTCTATAACCTACTTATAGTGAAGCTCATTGGCGACAACATGAAACATAGAGAACAGGTTAAAAGATTGAGGGCTGCACTCGAAGAACACACTCAACAAGTCAACCACAAAGCATCATACAATTCACTTAGCATTTTCCGCAACGAATTTGAAGAGTTGGGAACAAGGTTCACAGTCACAGAAGATATGAGCGCAGGTGCATTCAAAGACATGCTTTCATCTGTTTCTAACATCAATTCTTTACAGGAAATTGGTCAAATCGAAAAGTACATTATGTTTCAATTAAGAAATGCATCCAAAATAACAAAGTCAGAGAATACCAAACTCGTCATTAAGAGGCTCCAATTACTTAAGAGCACGCTAATAAACCAGAAAGAAACGATTTCACAAGGTATTACAACAACCCAGGACCTTCATTTGTTTGATATATTGAATAATGTGTCGGCTCTCAAATGCTTCTCGGAATATTTGAGCTATCAAGGAAGACTTGACTTGCTCGAGTTTTGGAAGGAAGTCGAATTAATTAAGGCTCCACTTGAAGACTCTATTATCAATGAAGATGGCCACGCGGACTTATCTTTGTCGTTGGAATTTTCGAGCGTTGGGGATGTAATAAGAATTGGTCAAACATTCATGAATTCTCCAAACCTTAAAATGGACCAGGAAACTATAGACATGATGAATGATTTAATACTAAACAAGGGGAACTCTCAGACATATGTGTTGTTCCAAAAGTCAAGAAGAGCGTTAATGAAACTTCAAATGGACGTTTATCACGAATTGGATACCGTCGATTTCCAAAAGTTTCGGGATTCCACTTTGTTTTCAAAACTAGTGAATATCGAAAAAGAGACCTTTTCTCAAAGTCCTGACACGCTGATGGACTCCTCCCTTCATATGAATGACGATGTCAGTCCTGACGTGTTGCAGGCAGTGGAAAATGCGTTCACACAAATAATGAATCACCCAGAGGACGAGAGTTCTCAAACTAGCAATTCTAGAAATGACTCGACTGATGATTTGCATAACAATGTCTTGCTGACTATTAACATGAAGAAAAATTTGTTTGGAGAAAATTCCACCCTATTTGGTTCTGAATTAAGCGATTCGTATTCCAATCCCAACAGACACTCGAAGTTATTCGAAGATTCAAGTGATGAATCTGGAACTGATAGTGAGTCCGTGGGGTTTGATACTGGATCACAATTGCAAGACTCATTGACGTTGGAGGAAGGTAGCAACTCTCAAGTATATCTAGCTGCTCCTGGAGATTTGACTTTATCAGAAAAGATCTTCAAGCTTACAGATGATATCGATAAATTGAACGAACAAATGGTAATTCTTGAACCTTTGTTGAAGAAAGCTGACCTAACTAATAACATATCCGACTTGAAAGTTTTGAGAAAATCAAAGCTTAGTTTGAATAGAGAAATCGACCAAAAAGAACTCCAAAAACAACAATATATTGTTCAAGAAAATGATAATTCTCTTTACGGCAAGTCACAGGTAAGGATTCAATCATTTATCAGCGGAAATGAAAATGGAAAAGAATTCATACTATATATCGTGGAAGTTCAGAAATTCTCAAGTGATGACCCCAAGGTGGTGACTGCTGGTTGGATAGTGGCCAGGAGATTCAGTCAGTTTTTTAAGTTGAACGAATATTTGAAATACAGGTATCATCAGGTTGCCAATATTAAGTTTCCGAAGCGAACAATGCTGGTTTTGAAATTCCAACAACAACAGTTGGTAGAGTTAAGGAAAGCAGCGTTGGAGGAATATCTCCAGGAACTTATTAAGATACCCGATGTCTGCTCCGATAAAGCATTTCGTTCGTTTCTTTCATCTGAGAATTTCAACCTTCGTAAAAATCAACCATTTGATGTCAAGATCAATGTATCTGGCTTAAAGCCCAAAAATAATGTCGAAATGGTGGCCAATAGATTATACAATAGCATTTCAAGTCGCTTGGCGCCAACTCCGCTTACTACAACTTCTCCAAAAACAAAATATGATGAGGCTGAACTGACGGAAATGATGGAAAACTTGAAAGACATGCAAAAGGAGTTGAAACTGTTTGACGAACCGGGAAACAAAGGTACTTTCGTTAAGCCGATTTGTGATCTATTGATTGTTGTTTTTAGGTTAAACAATTCAAAAAGTTGGTTAAGAGGCCGTGCATTAGTTGTGATCTTACAACAGATGTTTGGAACCACCATAGAGAAAAAGGTCAACGAACAAGTAAATTTACAATTGAAAACAGAAGAGAACATATTGGATATTTTGATAATGCTCAAGACTACCTTATTCCCCAACGGTAAATTCAAAGATCCTCCGGTGATTCGAAATCTTTACCAGCAATCATCTACCAGACAAGAAGCCAAAGTTCTTTTGGAATTATTCATGAGTGAAACGTGCTCAAAAATTTTTGGGACTGCCAATACCAATTATGCTAGCCGCATGGCGTTTGGGATGATTCAGAATGATTACTTAAACAGACACGTTCTCTTTGAGATTTTTGAAGAAATTATCAACGAAGTGTTCGGAGTGTAAAATTGTGGGAGACTAAATAAGGTTTTTGCAGTTGATATTACGCAATACGGGAAAACTGATTTGGAATGCCGTCAATGTTGACATAATTTCTTCAGATTGAAAAAAATTGTGGTTCATTATTATTAATCGATGCCGATTCTGATAAATCCGGGCTTCGTTTTTAAGCGTAATGCCAAAAGAGGAAACGTTTACCAGATTGCCAGCCACTTTATTTTGAAAAGCCCCCAATTAACTGACCCTGTATTTGAAAAAAAAAAATTATTGGGAGATCTTTTAGTTGAAAATGTAGCCACAGGTGCAAAATGATGTAATTAAAGGGAAACAAATTGGTCTACTAAAAGCGAATATAAGTAGAAAGATTGCAGCATTTTTATTTAGAATGCCGCTAGTCTAAAAGCTTATTTTGAATGACATTTTTGACAGTTCTAAGTAAAATCTTATATCCGATATTTGGCGCAGACCAAAACTATAAGGTCAAAGCTGCAGTCGCCACAGATTCCGAAGATGAACATCAAAATGGAACAGGCGCTCCTGTCGAAGGAGTCAATCCATTAGGATACCACATCGATTATGTCACCGCATTCTACATGGTTATTCAGGGTATCATTGGTACCGGTATCTTTCTTAATCCTGGATCAATCTTAAAGTCCATAGGATCCGTGGGTGCTTCTTATGTGTTGTGGGTAGTCGGTTTCTTCATTGCTATTTTTGAAGTCTTTGTGTACATTGAATACCTCACATACTTCAAAAAAAGATCAGGAGGACTGGTGGCCTACTTGGAACAAGCATACCCCAAACCAGATTTCTTAGTGCCCACCACGTTTGCCGCGGTTTCTGTATTTCTATCCTTCATTGTTTCTTCCGCTATTGCATTTGGAACTTATGTTTCTAGTGCTGCCGGTTTGGAAACATCAACTTGGGTCCAAAGAGGAATCGGTGCAGCTGCATTGACCTCAGCAGCCTTATTGAGTGCTGTTAGCACCCAAGCAACTTTGAGATTGTCCAATTTTCTTGGGTTTGTTAAGATCGTTTTCTTACTTTTTATCATTATCTCTGGCCTTGCAGTCTTGGGCGGCGGTACTAGAGTTGAAAACTCTCATGCCAATTTTAAAAACGCCTGGGAAGGGACTACTAATGATGGCAATGCTATTTCAAACGCAATCATCAAGGTTTCCTTTTCTTATAACGGTACTCAATACCTTTTTGGTATGGCAGGTGAAGTGGATCCAAAAAAAAGTAAGAACATGTTTAGATACTTCATTCCATTCGTGCTTGTCAGCGTTTTCATTATCTATATTTTAATTGTGACTGCTTACTTTGCTGGTGGAGGTAATATTGAACAACAAAAGAAGGCCGGTACTTTAATTTCCTCTGTCTTCTTTGCCAATGTTTTTGGAACCAAGGCAGCCAAAAAGGCATTGGACTCCCTCGTTGCATTAGCTGCATTTGGTCACTTATCGGCATTGATGATCAGTAATAGCAGATCGTTGAGAGAGATTGGCCGTCAAGGTGTAGTGCCATATCCACGTCTCTGGGCCTCCACAAAGCCCTGGGGAACTCCTCTATTTCCAATTTTCATTACCTGGTTGATTAACTTGATTGTTTTAATTGCTCCTCCAGCCGGTGATGCCTATAACTTGATTGTCGATATCGGTTCATACTCTGGGTACATTTTCAAGATCATGTTGATTATCGGTATTGTATTGGTAAGAAGGCAAAGAAAAGCCGCCGGTTTAGGATACGAAGGATGGAAGGTTCCTATGCCCATTATCGTTATTACAACCTTATTTTATGCATTTGTCATTGTTATGGCGTGGGTTCCGCCCAACAATGGTTCGTTGAATGGGTCGGACGTCAACTTCCTTTACTGTACCTACGCAATCACCGCATTTGGTATTATATTTGTATGTGTTGCCTACTACTTTGTCTGGGCAAGAGTGTTGCCCAAGATTGGCAAGTACGAACATAGAAAGATCTCGTACGAAGAAAATGGGGTCAAGGGACACACAGTTGTCCAGGTCAAGGTGGAAGATCTTGAAAAATGGGACCTTGAGCACGACGACGACCGGGGAATTCTGGTAACGGATAGTGATTCTCAACAAGCCTCAGTCGAAAACATATCACTAACTGTCAGTAAGAAGGAATAAAGTACGGAATAATTAGAATATTTTAGATACATTATTTTTGCAGTAATTCGGATAAAATAACGCCAGGAAGGAAAAAATAAGTCCTGATTAGGAAAGGCGGACGACAGAGTGCAAGGGCCCGTCAACTCGGAGTTGTCAATGTCGATAAAGATATCGGTAAACATCGCCGTAAACATTCCCGATTAACAACTACATGCGTCAGGCTGCATGTATTCGTATATCAGGTGCAGTGGCTCCTGGTTACAGCTTCCCTAAATGGTGACAGGCCGCCCGCCCCCAGCCCCCGCTATCACGTGGAATTCCCAAGCCACCATCATTCTAAATTTACCGCACCCATATAAGAACGTCGATTCGAAATCATTTCCAATCCACCAAAACATTTAATTCCTGAATGGCTGTAGCAGACCCTAAAAACCCGCCAGTCGTTCCGGAAGGATGGGTTGCCAAGTATGATGACAAGTACAAGACGTGGTTCTATGTCAATATGAGCACCAAACAGTCACAATGGGAAGCACCCGCCGGCACCAAGTTCAACGAATCCGGCTCCGACGATGTGCCTCCTCCTGCCTACAGTCCTACTTCTGGCCAAGCCAATCCAGACAGAAAGCAAGCTTCGATTCCTTCCAAGACCGA
The DNA here is from genome assembly GCA_003706575.2 of Teunomyces cretensis. NCBI lineage: Eukaryota > Fungi > Ascomycota > Pichiomycetes > Serinales > Debaryomycetaceae > Teunomyces > Teunomyces cretensis. The sequence goes on along the minus strand of PPLT02000002.1, from coordinate 1,017,614 downwards.
GCTGAAAGCACCAGCACCAGCACCACAACAGCTGGCTCCCCAGAGAGGTTACTCCCAACCCCAGCAAGGCTACGGTGGCGGACAACAAAGTCACGCAGGCTACGGTCAAGGTCAAGGCGGCTATCAACAGCAGTACCCACAACAGGGTTACGGCGGTGGTCCCCAGCAAGGATATGGCGGCCCTCAGCAAGGATATGGTGGCCCACAACAAGGATACGGCGGCCCTCCACAGGGCTACGGAGGTCCCCAGGGCTACGGCGGTCCACCCCAGGGCTACGGCGGCTACGGTGGTGGCTACGGAGCCCCACCACCCCAACAAATGTACCAGCAAGCTCCTCCTGCTCAGAAACAAAGCCGTTTCGGAGGCATGGGAGGCATGGCCATGGGTGTTGGTGGTGGTTTGTTGGGTGGTATGCTCTTGGGCAATGCCATCAATGGGTTTGAAGACCACGAAAGACAAGAGGGTTACGACCAGGGTTATGACAACGGTTATGACAACGGCTATGACAATGGGTACGATGGCGGTGATGGTGGTGGATTTGACGGAGGTGGCGACTTCTAGAGACTTTTTGGATTTGGCACCCGGTTGACATAAGTATATATTATATATGTATGAGAATAAAATAGTCGTGTGCCTGTGCCAAAAAAGTATTGTCCAACCAAATCGTAATAAATAGTAATTAGCGAAGACCCACGATAAATTAACTTGACTCCACGAAAATGAGATTCACCCGTGTTTTGAAACAAGTCGAAGAGGTATTGGTCAAGTCCGCATCCGGATACCCTACCGGTATTGCCGGTTTGTACCAACACCCAAACCCTAGACCAGCATTGATCGCCTTGTACAACCATACCTTGAAGGTGTTGGACAAGAAGTTCCCTTCGGAATCGATCTACAAGCAGTCGGTTGAGGCTTTGACGAGAAACAGATTGAAGATTGTCGAAGAAGAAGAAATCACGGAAAACATTGAAAACAAAATCGGTGGTGGTTTGATTGAAGAAATCATCATACAAGCCAACGAAGAGTTGAACTTGGCCAAGGAGTTGGCCGAGTTGAAGGTGTGGGAAGAGTTGGAAGAAAAGCCATTGGAAGACCAGTGGGTGTATTTTGGTAAGAAGGTTTAGCATAGTGTATTTAATACATGATAAAGGAACAAACAGTGATAGTAGGAGTGAACTGGCTGGTTGAACGACTGGCGAAAGAGTAGAGGAACATGTAGCAAGACGAGAAAGTCCCATCAAATGGTACTGCAAAGATCTGGAACCAAAGCAAAATACCTCAAACCTAAAACCATCCAACTTTGCTAAAATACAAAGTCTGGTGATTTTCATACAAAGACTACGTCACCGTCTGATCTTATCTTTATTCAAAGTTCATAGCAACAATTAATTTAGAGAAATAAACCTAGACGTGGATAACCAAACATAACCTAACAACAAGAGTTCTTGATTCCACCTTCGCTTCCTTGGGCAACGTTAATGCCACCGGCAGCGTGTGGCGCATCGTCAACGTGCTTGTCCTGGATGATTCCAGCCAACTCGTAGAAAATCGAGTCGACGTTTTCGTTACTTTTAGCACTGGCTTCCAAAAATGGGATATTCAACTTGGAGGCGAGCTCTTGGCCTTGCTCCCTGGAAACCTGTCTATTCACGTCGTCGTCGCATTTGTTACCGACAAGGAAGATCTGAGCGTCGTCATTGGCGTGTTGAGTAACGGTTTGGTACCAGTTGTCGACGTTTTCAAACGTTCTTGAATCCGTCACGTCGTAAATTAACACGATACCCATGGCACCACGGTAGTAAGCGGTTGTGATGGTTCTGAACCGTTCTTGGCCGGCAGTATCCCAAACTTGCAACTTGATCTTCTTGCCCTTGGATTCGATAGTTCTGATCTTAAAATCAATCCCAATAGTGGTGATAAACGAAGGGTTGAACTTGTCTTCCACAAATCTCAACAACAAACAGGACTTCCCGACACCAGAGTCACCCACCAACAATAACTTCATGATCATGTCGTATGATCTCGATGGAGCTGCACTTCCGGACATCTTTAACTTAAGCAAATACTAATCTCTCACAACAGCAATAGTCTATCTATAAGAACTATTTGCCAATAAGATACAATGGTGTTGCACTGGGTCCGAATCTGCCATGGCATAATTATTAGTCGGGAAAAAAGGGCGTGCGCCCTCCCCAAAAACTTTTTGCTCCCCAAACTCGGCCGACCTGGGGCCACCCATCGGTGTTACACTAATACTGTTGTTCTATTCTATAAGCAAGCTAACGATCTACAAGAAGATCTCGGCGTTAATTTCAACGGAAGCAGCAGCGTATGGGATTTCGAATTGCGTCATCACTTCTGGGTGCAAAACACCAATGGCACCAACGTGTTGGGCCTCGCCGCCCTCGGTGGCACGGAAAAAGACCTTAGCACCTCTGCCTGGGAAAAATGTAGGGTTTTCCTTGTCTTCTTCAATCCAGTAACCTCTGGACTTGTCTTCGGCTGGCTTTTCCAACCATGGGGTTCTCAAGGTTTGCATAATCTTACCGAGCAAACCTTGGACAAACTCAAAACCGGAAGTCTTACCGGCGTAGATGGCAGCCCAGTTACGTTGGTTGAAAGCACCTCTTTCCAACTCTGGGTTCTTCAACACAATGTCACCACTCTCGAAAACTCTGATAGGCAACGAGTGCTTTCTGTTCTCTTTGATGGTCTTCAAGATACCTGGCAACAACGTAGTTCTAACGACTTGGTATTCGGCAGTCTTGGGGTTCTCCAACTTGACGGCCTTGGTGTTATCGTCAACAGTTCTCAAGAACTTGAAATTTTCATCGTGGGACGACAATGTCAATGGCAACACTTCAACATAGCCGGCTTGGGCAGAGGCGATTCTCAATATGTCGGCAACCTTGTTAATTGGCAATGGCTGGGCAACCAAAGATTCACTCTGTGGCTTGGTCTTAGCCAAGTTGTTGTATCCGTAGGCAATAGCGACATCTTCCATGATATCACATTCGTGCAAGATATCGGATCTAGTTATTGGGATTTCAACATCAAGGAACTTGCCATCGGCGCTGGTCTTGGCGGTCAAAGACATCTTCTTCAATAACTTGGCAAGCTCTTCACCAGTGTAGGTCAAACCAACACACGAGTTAATGTAAGCAATTTCGGCCTGGGAGATTCTCGATTGGATTTGTGGAGTCACACGGCTCTGGCCGTTGTGGTCAGAAACAATCTGAATAGGTTCAATTTCAAATGGAACGGCAGAGTAACAAGCGAACATGGCAACCATTTGGTTGATGACGATGTCGGTCTTGGTTCTATCAGTTCCGGTACATTCAATGAAGATGTTCTTGGTTTTCAAACTAATCTTGGAGTGTTCGGAGTTGATGATAGGAGGTAACGAACAGACAGTTCTATTGGAATCCAAGATAAGAGGATATACTGGAGCGTCCTTGATGATGTGCAAAAATTTACCAATGTTCTTGTCCTTTTCATAAAGGTCCATCAACTCATGACCGTTGACTTTGACATTTTGGTTTAAAGGAACAAAACTAAACGAAGCAGGGTCCAAGGCTTCGAAAGTGAATGGGGGAGCCAACGTGTCCAAGTCGTGGGTACCGATGGCAACCAAGGTTCTGTTACGACACAAGTTGGCGTGTAATTTGTCTTGCAAGGAGATGAAAGATTGGTAACGTCTTTCATCAAAGGTGACACCTTTCAAGATTGCACCAGCAGCGTATGGACGCACTTGTTGAGTAGATTCCTTTATAGTCAAGGTGATTTCTGGAGTGGCTGGCTTGAAAGAGTAAGCAGGAGCATCCTTTCTACCCAAGAATTCGTTCAAAGCTTGAGCAATACCTTCGATACAGAGCATATCGTATCTGTTTGCTGGAATTTCGATCTTCAACTGCGGTCTTTCGTCTCCGACACATTCATCGGTGGTGTCTTCGTCCAATTCGAGTCCGAAGTCGAAACATAATTCGTCGAATTCTTCGGTAGTGTACTCTCTGCCTATGAGCTCAAAGAGATCGGCTTTGTCAACTGGGATTGTAGGCATGTTCGCTTAGATAACGAGATGGGAATGATTTCGTGAGTCAAATTATTGTTGAAAACGAAAAAAATTGCCAGTCCCAAAATTACACGGTTCCAAAAATGAAGCGTAATATCTATCACTATATATATTCTGTTTATTACCGTTGTGATCCCGAGAACCCCAATTTGCCGGTAACATTATCAACAAAAGATGGGGGTACTGTTTCTTCTGTATCTTCATTTAGCTTTAGCGTAGCAGGCTTTGATTCAAGCAGTTTCCGGGCTTTATCAAGCGTTTCTTGATTCTTGTCCATGTTCTCAATCTCATTGACTTCATTCATTAGAGCACCAACATCAAAGATAGGAGCATCGGTTCTATCAGCAGTTTCGTCATACTCCTCATTTGGATCTTGAGTTGAAGCTTTAGCTTTATTTTGCTTGTCGGATTCGTATATTTCCCACCAATCCTTCAGCTTGGGCTTGAACCAATTTCGCCACGTCTTCTTGTTGTTCGTTCCTTGTTGCATCTCTTCCTTCATCTTAGCACGGGCTTCATCAAACTCGGAAATCAATTGTCTCGTTCTTTCTCCCTGTTCAGGGTCTGGCTCTTCGATTTCGGCAAACTCTTCACTCAAAATTTCCCAGTCAACGGCACGCATGATCTTCGGTATAGCTTGTCTGTATGACATATGTCCCTCCACATACTCGGTGCAATTGATGTTTTCAACTCCTTCAACATCGGTAACGGGTGAAAGCCCAGCCACTGCCAGCAACCCACCTCCAGTTGCTCTGAATAAGTATCCTAAAATCCAGTCTTTCTCGGAGTATCCATTTATAAACCTACCGCTCACAACGGAACGTGCCATGGCCAACTGATCATTTTTGACAGAAGCAGGTGTTCCGAGGATGATGACGTTCTCGATTAATCCATATCCGCCTCTCTTGGCCAATTCTATTAAACACGAGTAAATGAGACGTGCTCCCAACGAGAAGCCAACCAATGTAATGGGTCTTACTCCCATATTTCCGGAAATCAATGTATCGGCCAAGATTTTCCCGGCTTTCCATGCTCTGTCCAAAGAAACACTCCATGGGTTATCCAAAAGATACGAAAGTTTCGACAAAACCATCGGTAATTGAATGGCAGACATCAAAGCTGTCAAAACCGTGGCACCAAGAATCTGTTGAATGGAGGTGGTTAATGCTTCACTAGCCAAAATGCCAATGGTTTGTCCCATGGATTGCAACATTTCTGGTTCCCAAAGCAACGAAAACATATCGCCCATCACGGGATCTACCGTCGAAAATGGAAGACGAACGTCATCTAAGTTACCATTCATCCATCCACTGACTGTGATAATAAGATTGGTCCTCTTATTATTATGCAAAGGTTTGAACTCGAACGTTTGTACATCGGCACTCCTCCTGGCTCCTGCTTTCGACCCCACTTTGGCACCAGCAACAATACCACCAGTTGTAATAATTGCACTACCACCAACACCAGCCAAGAAACTGGTCGTTCCGGTAATACCAACCGTGGTTAAACCGGCGGCCAACCCAGCACCAATAACAGGTGCTAACAAACCAGCAGACAAACCAATGGCCAATGACCCACCCAAAGTTGCCAAACCAATAAATGCCAATCTCTTCCTTCTGTTTTTCTTGATGTGTTTGTCAATGAATTTTCTGTCACCGAGGAGTTCATCTTTGTTTTCAATAGATTTTTCTTTCAACTCCAATTCCAAGCTTTCAATAAGACGCCTCTGGAATTGTAGGATTTCCAAGCTCGAGATACCAATGGTTTGCGCAAATCGAATGAGCAAGGTGTTGGATCTACAATCGTAGTATCCATCGCTCAAGAGAAGCAAGAAAAGATCACAAACAATGACCCATTTCAAGTCAAATCCAGGATATTGTTCTTCCATAGCTTTCTTTGCTTCACTTTGAGCCTGGTCTGCCAGCAAACTATTGGATAAATCAGTAACTTCCAAGCCGTGGATGCTTAAGCTTTCAATCATCTTCTTTTCTTCTTCTGTCAAGTCCATATGATCATACAACTTAGACATTATGTACGATGTCCAGTTCGAGAAGTTTCTTTGCCCCAAGCTTAGATTCTTAGCCACCAGCGAAGTAGTCGACCGTTTAATTTTGGCCAAATCCGTAGCCATATCCACAGCAAGAAGCTTCAGAATACCAACATAGGCAAACTTCTCTGAATCAGTAAGCATATTCTTAGTCGTGCGTAATGTTTCGTTTGAGTCAAGTTGGTCATCTTCTTCGTAGTCTTCGTCATCATCGCCCAAATCCAAGTCTTCCTTTTGGTATGCAGCATAGTTTTCTTCTTCCTTTCTAGTTTTGAATAAAAAGTCGGTTTTTTTATCCAATATCGAATACTTGGCCACCTGTTCTTCTGTGTTGATCTTGGTGTATCCGTAAGAGCCTGCTCCGGTATCCAAGTTGGGATCTTCACCCGATTTAAACTCGAGTTCTCCCTTCTCGTTGTAGTAGTCCAATTCAGTGATGGTTTTCATGGACTTCCAGTTGGATTTCATGCTGAAGAAATCGTCATCCGGTGGTGGCTCAAGAAGTATTTGTTGTTCCGGAGTAGCTTCCTTGTTTGTATCGGGCTGGGACGTGGAGCCACTAATCACCCGCTCCAAGAACGAGTCGTTGCTGCGTTCATTGCTCAGCATATTGGTAAAATCAAACTCAACAAAACTGGTGTCTGTCTCTGTGCCTCTTTCTGGTTCTGACTCTCCCAATGGAAGTGTAACTTCGGCGTCATCTTGTTCTTGCCCATAATCAGGTAAACTCGGCAAATTACCTACGCCAACACGCGAGCCGAAGTCGCTTCGAGACCGGAGCCGATTAGGAGCTGTGTTTGTGTCGCCATAGCCGTTGTAAGGAAATGCTGGCTCGATGGGTGTCGAGCGGTTTGCAGAGTCCATTCTCCAACTATAGTACTGGAACAGATAGATTTTGAATCAAATACGGGATCTCGGCTAGGCACGTGATCATGCGCAGGCAACAGCCATTTTTTTAGAAGGCATACGGGATGGAATGACGAGAGAATACAGAGACTGTGACTACAGGTACGGATGTACGCAACATGGTTTTACTCAAATTGTCAATGGCCACTAAAGCCTAAACAGAGTACAGGAATATGTTGCTACGAACGGGTGGCCGAGCTCATCTCCAACAACATAACATTGCGAGCAACGTATGCATAGCGTCGTAGAGAGCTCAAGGCCGATTCGCTTACTCTACAATCTGTCGACGGAGCTACTCTGTTAAATAACCCCCCGAGGGGAGCGTTGTCGAGTCGCCCATTGTTCCTCCCAAATCCACACAACTCCTGGACTTCAGTAATGCTGCTCAACCCCCGAAGGGGGACCAGCAAAACCGGCATCGTTAAAACAGAATTGGCAGAGGTTAATTGCTTAACTAAACGGAATAAAACAGAGGCGGCCGACATTAAACTTGCTTCACGAGCGCCGAACTGCTACGGAAAACCTCTACAGAAACATAGACGAATCTATGGATCTGAGCGTCCACCGTAACACAGATTGATGGTAATTAGTAAAGAGAAAAGAAAAAAACTTAAACTACGTGGGACGCCAGCGCCTTTTATAGTTGGCGAGAAAAAAAATTATTGGGAAAAAAACACCTGGGTGAGCCGCACGGGCTGCATGCCATCGCTTACCCGCAAATATCTAGGGCTAGCAGTGACGAGTCGAGAGCTAACACCCAACCACACAATCCAAATATGAGCAGAAGAATAGCCAGGTTTCAGAACAGGAGGGTTGATGAAGACCCAATTGAAGAGGACGTGGTAGTCGACAACACTGCCACCATTCCTTTCAACTTGGAAGACTATTCGCTAGGCCACACTAAAACCATCGATCTCTTTTTACAGAGCTTTGGAGACGTCCTCGAGTCTCCAGACTTGCAGCAAAATATCCAGGGTGTCAAGGGAGCACTTTATGATAGAGATTACCTGAATGCATTTGATACAGACGACAAGCGTTTTGCCTATGCTTCGAGATGGACGCCCGCCAGAGCCCTCTGCTACACTTCGTTGTTTGCGTCGCTAGTACCAATCCGCCGATTGTTGGGCGATGTTGAGAAGGATTTGCAGGTACTTTGTATTGGAGGAGGGGCTGCATCCGAGCTCGTAGGGTTGGCCTCTGTTTTCTGTCGGTTGAAGGAGTATAATTCTGGATCGCCGTCACAGCTTACGATGAACGTTATTGATATTGCCGATTGGTCCGATGTCACTGAGGTTGTGACTGCCTACATCAAGCGTAATTGGCTCTACTACCCAGAGAAATTAAACACCAACTTCATCCACGACGATATTTTATCCGTCGACGCAAACTTGAACCAACAAGACCTCATCACTCTCCTCTTCACGACCAATGAACTTTTCACTGAAAAAAGACCCGAAACGGTCAAGTTTTTGCACAAGTTGAACAACAATTGTAAAGCAGGTACTTATTTGTTGATTGCTGAAAGTGCAGGCTCATATTCCAATATCACCATCGGGTCAAAACGGTTCCCAGTGCAGTTTCTCGTGGACATGATCCTAGTTGGAAAGCCCGGTGAAGACGATGGCGCATGGGAAATCTTGGAACAGAGTGAGAGTTGTTGGTACAGAATAGAACCGAAAGAGGTCAATTATCCTATGAAATTGGAAAACATGAGATTCTTCTATAGACTTTATAGGAAAAAGTAGACGGTATTTACTTTTTGATATCCAATTGGGAGAGTTCTTCTTCCAAAGATTCGGTAGATTTGTCGTTGTGATTCTTTTCTGCAGTGGCACCGATTTTCTTGACCACTTCCTGTACTTTTTCTTCGGCATCCTTTGTATCTTTTGTCTTATCTTCTGTCTTATCTTCTTTCCCTTCCTGTTCTTGTACTGTTTCTTCTTTCTCTTCCTGTTGGGTCACCGGGATCTCTTCCTTTGTCAAATACTTTTCCAAATCATCTTCCCATCCCAAGGCATTACACAAAGCCTCAGCAAAAGCATCACAGTCATCTAATACAATGATGTCTGAGGGCCTTCTGCCAGCAGTAAAGTCGCCCACAGCTTCAAGATTAGACAACACTCTCAATGCACCCTTACCTACCTCTGACGGTAACGCAGCAAAGGGATACACCGCCAAAGAAGTGCCTGCAACAATTGCTATTTCCACTTCTTCCGAATCGTCATCCCAAAGATCAAAAAAACGTTCCGGCAATCCTTCGCCAAAGAATACGATATCTGGTTTCACCAATCCAGAACATTTGTGACAATGAGGTATGCCACCAGTGGACTTGTCTTCAATTATGAGCTTCAAGGCTTCGTTGGTCATTTCCTCATGACAGTCAATACAGTGATTTTTATCAAAAGAGCCATGTGCTTCCACAATATACTTGTCCTCTACCCCAGCGATTCTATCCAAGGTATCGATATTCTGGGTATACACTCGATGGAGCTGGTTTTTGTCTTGAAACAACTTCAACATGAAATGAAACTTGGTGGGACGGAACTTCCCAGGATACAATTCATCAACCAACGTGTAAAAAGCCTTGGGGTTTTCTCGGAAGTAGTCAATATCAAACACTGCTTCAGGGAACGGTAAATCGAACTTGGCCAAATTTGCGTAAAGGCCGGTTTTGGGAGACCGAAAATCCGGAATTCCTGCACTGGTAGATACACCAGCACCACTGAAGAACGTCACCTTCTTTCCTTTGTTTATCGCCTCCACCAAGGGCGCCAATTTCTTATCCATTCTTGCTTCGCTCCTGCCAAAGATTACCAGAATCGCACATAACTCGATCTGGCGGGGATGGTTTGCATATAACCAACCTAAACCTTTTTCGATCCATTTCTTTCACATTTCAATGGCAAATTCACAGTAGAAGAATATATACTCTAAATGAAGGTATGTCATTACCAAGGTACAAATATCAGGAATAGACTAAGAGGAAACATTGGACGTATTGGTTAAAGATGTTTTTTCTGGGCTTTTCCTGTTCAATTTCCCAATTGTCTCACGACCGTTAACTAACTATTGCTAGCAAAGAATTACTGCTCTCGACCTACAGGTCATCACGGCAGAACTCCAGTCTGAGATCTTGAATTATAGATTACAGAACATTCAGAATGTTTCCACTTCGGCTCGTCAGTTTGTGCTTAAGTTCGCGGTACCTGACTCCAAGAAGGTCTTAGTGTTGGACTGTGGACACAGAGTTCATTTGACCGAGTTTGACAGACCGGTGACACAGACGCCGTCGAATTTCGTGACCAAGTTAAGAAAACACTTGAAGTCAAGACGTCTTTCTTCTATTAAACAGGTGGGTAACGACCGTGTGTTGGTGTTGGAGTTCAGTGACGGATTATATTACTTGGTGTTGGAATTCTTTAGTGCCGGGAATATCGTGTTGTTGGACGATCAACGCAAGATCCTTTCTCTCCAAAGATTAGTCACAGAAAAGGGCGACAACGATAGATACGCCGTGAACGAAACCTACAACATGTTTGACAGATCACTCTTTGAGTCTGACTTCGAATATACCGAGAAAGAATATTTAACAGACACCATCAAGCAATGGATTTCCCAGCACAAAGAAAAAATTACTCAGAATGCCGCATCCGGTAAAAAGGGCAAGGTATTTTCCCTTCACAAACTTCTCTTTGTCAATGCTAGTCATTTGTCGAGTGATTTGATTCAAAAAAACTTGAAAGAAAACGGTATTGATGCAGGAGCCAGTTGCTTGGGGTTCGAAGACAGCGAGAAATTGGATGCAATTGTATCGATTCTTAACCAGACCGAGAAGGACTACATCGCTTTAACCGCTCCTAGAGAAAACAACGATGCTCCAGGTTTTACGGTTTCCAAGAAAAATGCCAACTACGACCCTACGGATAAATCTACTGATAGTCTTGAGTTTGTCTTGGACGAATTCCATCCTTTCAAACCATATAAGGAGAATTTGGAAAATTTCAAGTTCCACGAAATTACCGGATACAACAAGACGTTGGATTCGTTCTTTTCCACGATAGAATCTGTCAAGTATGCTTTGCGTATTGAACAACAAAAGAATCAGGCCAAGAAGAGATTAGATAATGCTAGAAATGAAAGGGATAAACAAATCCAATCCTTGGTTGCTCAGCTGGAACTCAATTCTAAGAAGGGTGAAGCCATCATATATCATGCTGGTTTAGTGACTTCTTGTTCAGAATACGTCCAGAAGTTAGTCAATCAACAAATGGATTGGACGAATATGGAAAGTTTAATCAAGCTTGAACAGAATAAGGGCAATCATGTCGCCCAATCGATCAAATTGCCTTTGAATTTGAAAGATAACAAAATTAATATTTTGTTGCCTGGATCAGAGGTACCCGAAGTTCCCTCCGACTCAGATTTAGATTCCGAATCTGAATCTGAGTCCGAATCTTCCGAATCTGAATCCGAATCTGAAAGCGATTCAGATTCCGAGTCCATACCCAAGAAAAAGATCACCAAGAAGACCAATACCAAAAAACAATCCAACCAGCTTGCTGTGTGGGTTGATATTTCTTTATCACCTTACGCTAATGCTGCATTATTCTTCGATAGCAAAAAGAATGCCGATAGCAAGCAGGTAAAGGTAGAAAAGAATACCAGCATGGCACTTAAGAATGCCGAAAGAAAGATCCAACAAGACTTGAGTAAAAACTTGAAGCAGGAAAATGAGACTTTAAAGCAAATAAGACCCAAGTATTGGTTTGAGAAGTTCTTCTGGTTTGTGTCCAACGAAGGTTATTTATGTTTGGCCGGAAGGGACAGCTCCCAGGTCGACATGATTTATTACAGACATTTTAGCGACAACGATTATTTTGTTAGTTCCGATGTTGAAGGCTCTTTGAAAGTTTTTATCAAGAATCCTTTCAAGGGAGTCGGAATTCCTCCATCAACTTTGTACCAAGCTGGTATCTTTGCCATGGCCACATCTGCCGCCTGGAATCAGAAGGCTTCAACTTCAGCTTGGAATTTACCAGGGGACGAGATCTCTAAAAAGGATTTTGACGGATCCTTGATTGCTCCTGGTGAGTTTAACTACAAGGGAGCCAAGAAATACATGCCACCAGCTCAGTTGGTGATGGGTTTTGGTTTCTATGTTTTGGGAGACGAAGAGTCGAGCGAGAAGTATAAACAAATTAGATTAGCAAAGGAGGAGGAGCACGGATTGAAGGTTTCGATGGACAATAAGAAAAAGGACTTGGAAGATATGGTCGGAAAGGTAAATTTCGAAGTTAAAGAGGATTCCAAGGAAGAACCACAAGAAACCAAAGATGATGTGAAGGTTGAAGCCACAGAAGCTGTAGCAGACCTAGAAGAAGAACCAGAATCAACCGAATCATCAGTATCTCCAGAACCTGAAAGTCAACCCGAATCCCAAAAGGACGACGAGTTTGTTGATCCAATCGAAGCTGAGATGAAGAAATTGAAATTGCAAGAAGCTAAAGAGAAATCTTCTCAAAAGGGACCAAAAGTTCGTGGTAAGAAGGCTAAGATGAAGAAAATGGCCAAATATGCTGACCAAGACGAAGACGACAAAAGATTAAGAATGGAAGCATTGGGTACCTTAAAACAAGTGGAGGCATTGGAGAAGCAAAAGCAACAAGAAAAGGAGAATGAACTTGAAAAAGAAAAGAACAAGTATCAAGAATCTGAGGCCGCTCAAAGAAGGAAGAAACAGGATGAAAGGGAATACCAAAAGTATATTATGGATGAACAACGTGACGATGAAGCTAGTGTCACCAATTATTTGGAGATATTGGACTCGTTTTTGAGTAAGCCTCAACCAGGAGATACCTTCTCCAACGTCATTCCAGTATTTGCACCATGGTACTCAATGAACAAGTTGAAGTATAAAGTGAAGATTCAGCCGGGTAATGGAAAAAAAGGTAAGGGTATAAACGAAGCCATTAACTATTTCACCAACCGGAAACTCGATGCATCTTCGAGCGATGTCGATTTGGATTGGCCCCAGGAACGGGAATTCATCAAGGCTGCAAAACCCAACGATTTGGTCGGCGTTATGTCGGTGAACAAAGTCAAGCTAGTATTGCCTGGTGGAAGTGAAGCAACAAAGGGAGCCAAAAAGGCCAAAAGGAAGTAGAATACAATGCTGCGATCGGAAACTATACCAAGAAAAGAGCCATACAATACATAAAACGTTTTTATTGGTATGAAATATTTTTTAGCTTTATTTTAGGCCATATACGTCAAAATATACTTCAGCCATGACCCACTTTCATTTTATGGCTTTCTATTTGCTGAATTCGGTTCAAGGCTTTGTTGGGCTGGAGTAATCCGTCGTCGTATCGGCACCTTCATGCACTTTCTACCCGATAATTATTGCATTAGTCGTTGTAGGTGCAGGATTTATTTTACGACTCCCCACATGGGCACTAACCAAATGCAACGTATAAATGTCCATCATTTTCTTGTGTAACATGAATGTAGAAACTACATTGAACAATGGTCGCAATTTCTAGAATCTTATCCTCTGGGCTCATTTTTGCCTCTAACGGCAACTTCAGAGATGTTGCTACTCCTGAATTGGCTGCTAAGGACCAATACAACATTGTCAAGTACTTGGCTTCAGCCGGTCCTTACGTTCAACATCCAGGTTATGGTATCGACACCTCTATCCCAGATCAATGTACCATTGAACACGTTCAATTATACATGAGACACGGTGAGAGATTTCCTGGTTTGTCTGCTGGTCTCGGTTACGAAGCTATCGTCAAGAGATTGCAGTCTTACAACGGTACCTTCAAGGGCGACTTATCGTTCTTGAACGATTACACCTACTTTGTCAAGGATCAAAGTCTTTACGAATACGAAGTGACTCCAGAAAACTCCGATTCCGTCTACAACGGGTTTGACACTGGCTACAAGGCTGGATCCCAATTCAGAGGTAAGTACGAATCGTTATACAATAACGACACCGCTTTGCCAATCTTTATTGCTGCTTCTGCCAGAGTCTACCAAACCGCCATGTACTTTGCCGAAGGTTTCTTGGGCCAATCCTTCAGCGATTCATCCAAGCTCGACAAGGTTGTTATTGACGAAAATGCTTCTTTCGGCTTGAACTCCTTGGTTCCACGTTGGGGTTGTCCAGCCTGGAACTCCACCTATTACAACTCTTACGTCAACAAGTTTGACAAGACTTACTTGAAGGACATTGTCACCAGATTTACCACCGCAAACCCAGGCTTGAACGTCACTACCAGCGATGTCAGCTCGTTGTTCCAAATATGTGCCTACGAAATGAACGTCAAGGGATACTCTCCATTCTGTGAAGTTTTCACCCAAGACGAATTGGTCACCAACAGTTACTTTACCGATTTGGGATTCTACTACAACTCTGGTCCAGGTGGTTACAATGCTGCCACTGCCGGCGCTGTCCAATTGAACGCTTCCTTGGCTTTGTTGAAGAACGAAACCGCTCAAAACAAGATCTTCTTGTCATTCACCCATGACACTGACATTGAATTGTTTGCATCTGCCTTAGGTTTGTTCAACACCACTACCCCATTGCCAAACGACAAGATCGTCGTCAAGGACACCTACCATCACGTTGACGTCATCCCAATGGGTGGCCGTTATGTCACTGAAAAGTACAAGTGTGGTAACGATTCTTATGTTAGATACATCATCAATGACGCTGTTATTCCAATTGAATCATGCAGCTCTGGTCCTGGTTTCTCCTGTAAGTTGGAAGACTTTGAAACATACGTCCAAGACAGAATCGGCAGCACTGTTGAGAACATTGTTGAAGAATGTAAGGTTCCATCTGGAGTCCCTACCGAATTAACTTTCTACTGGGATTACGACTCAGGCAAATACAACGCTGTTCCCCAAAGAATTGTCAACTAATGGAGTGACAAATACCCCTTCAACTTCATCTCGCTAAAAGTTTATTCGGTTTAAAATGTTTTTGATATTTTCTAGAAATAATGTATAGATATTAACCAGGTTTTAATAATATGTACGACACAAAGCTTTCATTTCTGGGCATTCGCCGGCACTTAACCACTGTTTGTATTCAATTGCCGGAAAAGGTCATCCGCAGCATGCACTTCATGCAGAGTTCATTAATTACTGTTACAATTGAACGGCCCGGCGCGGGCCCACGTTTGTTATACAACAATGAAGGTACTACAATTATAAAAAAAAAACATAATAAACGTAACCATATGGTGCTTGCAAGCCGGTAGCTCGGTAAATCGGCAATATCGCCAGATATAAAAGCCCGTGCATTTGTCGGTCAACTGAACTCTATTCAATTCCAATAAAAATGGTTGCAGTATCCAACTTAATTAACAATGGTTTACTTTTGGTAGGACAAGGGGCTTATCAGGATTTGGCAACGCCTCAACAAGCCGCTACTGAGCAATATAATATTATTAAGTACTTGGGTGGCGCTGCTCCGTACATCCAACACCCGGGATACGGAATTTCATCAGCCGTACCCAATGGTTGTCAATTGCAGCAAGTTCAACTCTTAAGCAGACACGGTGAGAGATACCCTACTGCTAAAAAGGGTGCCAAGTTTGAAAAGGTTATTTCAAAGTTGAACAAGAACAAGGGTAAGTTTGAAGGTTCGTTGGTATTCCTCAACAATTACGACTACTTTGTTTCTGACCCTAACAACTATGCTTTAGAAACAAGTTCTTCCAATTCAGAAGGTATATTTGCTGGTACCAACGATGCTCTTAGACATGGTGCTACGTTCAGATCCAAGTATGGTGAGTTGTACGACAGCAACAAGACATTGCCTATCTTTACGTCTAACTCCAATAGAGTGCACCAAACTTCGGAATATTTTGCTCGTGGCTTTTTGGGCGACCAGTTTGATGACACGAAAGTGAAGTTCAACATTATTGCAGAAGAAGCATCGCAAGGTGCCAACTCTTTGACTCCAAGAGATGCCTGCTCAACCTACGATGAAGATGTCAACGAGTCAATCGTGGACCAATTCAACGCTACGTACTTGACGGGTGCGTTGAATAGATTCAAGTCGGAGAATAGCCAATTGGATCTCAAAATCGACGAAGGAGACGTCAGAAAGATGTTTGAAATCTGTGCTTATGAATTGAATGTCCGTGGAACTTCCCCATTCTGCGATTTATTCACCAACGAAGAATTCATTCTGTACGGATACTACGCCGATTTGGACAAGTACTACAGTAACGGTCCCGGCAACAACTTGACTTCTAGCATTGGGTCTGTGTTATTAAACTCCTCCCTTGCCCTTATTAAGGATGATTCAGCTGAAAACAAGGTATGGTTATCCTTCACCCACGATACTGATATTGATCATTACTTGAGTGCTTTAGGAATCTTCACCCCTGAGCGTGACTTGCCAACCGATCGCATTGACTTCACCAGAAGATACGTTCATGGCTACATTATTCCTCAAGGTGCCAGAATTTATACCGAGAAGTTCCAGTGTGATTCTGATTCCTATGTGAGATACATCATTAACGAATCGGTTATCCCACTCGAACAGTGTGCCAGTGGGCCAGGATTTTCGTGTCCAGTTGACCAGTACGAAGACATTGTCACTGAAATCTTGGAAAAGTCCAACTATGTTGAACAGTGTGAAGTCCCCTCCAATGTTAGTCAAAAATTGACTTTCTACTGGGACTGGCAATCTAAAAACTACTCCGCTCCTTTAGAATTGTAAAAAAATAAAAGATATTTTATAACTCGATATTTTCGAATTAATTGCTGCAAACTGTATACTAATGTAGGTTTGTTCTTCTCGGAAACAGAGTATGAGCCCACTAATTATTTCCCAACCACAGATTTGATCGAGGTAACAGCTTCCAAATTGGCATCATCATCGATTCCGCCATGGGAAATAACGTCAGTCTCAGTAATTCTGTTACGTGCTTCTTGACGCTCAAGAGCTTCTCTCAACAATCTTTCTTCTTCCATTTCAACATGTAAGTATCTGAACTGCCACAAGAAAAGGCCGGCAGCAACAAAAGTAGCAATAGCGACACCTGCAAATGGCCAAATTAAATGGGGGTCAATCAAGGCAGGTAAAATAGCTTGGGAAATGGCGGCAGCAAAGGCAGTTGAAAACAAGAAAAGAGCCATAACCAAACCCTTCATATGTGGAGGCGACCTAGTGTAGGCCAACTCGTAGGCCGTAGTGTTTGCAAAGCACTCTCCAGCAGCAGAAAGAATATATAAAGACACATCTTGCCAGGCTGAAATGGGTGATGGCTCTGGACAATTGGTGGCCTGGTACCCACAAGGAGAAGTCTGGTAAACTTTGTATTGAATGACGGCTCCAGCAATTTGCGAGGCACCGGCTAAAGCAAAACCCCAGGCAATTCTATAAGCAGGCTTGAAATCAATTTTGTACTTTCTCAAAGTTGGGTAAATAATGTAATCAAGAATTGGAATCAATATGATGATTGTCAAAGGATTGAAGTTGCTGAACAAATCATTTGGAACACCAGCAGTTGACATTGAACCAGCTTGAGAAGTTTGAATGGACCCAATACCACCGTCAGCAAGGTTGAAAATGGGGTAGTAAATAAAAATCTTACACGAATTGACGGTTTGCTTGATATCCAAAACCCATTGGTCGTTCCATGTGATGGGAGACTTTTTCTTAGAGTTGTAGTATAATTGACCTCTTTCAATCATCTTTGAAGGTCTAGCATATTCCCATAATTGACCAGCTCTGTATCTTCTCAACCAGTTACCTCTAAACGTAGTTCTGAAAACTCTCCAAGCATTGGTCAACACAGAACCCTTTGGTTGATCTCTGACTAATTTTCTTTGCAAGTAAAATAAGATAACCGGCAAGAACAAATAAATAATAATTGGAATAAAGAATGCGAACCAGAACCCAATTCTTCTTTCAATATAAGAGGTAGCTAACTGGAAGAAAGCTCCAATATTGATGGCCCAGTAAAAGACTAAAGTCATTCTTTCCAATGATTTTTGACGGTCAACGATCACTTTTTCACCGGATTTCAACACTTTGACAACATCAGTTTGGTCTGGATATTGATCCATTAAAAGCGGTAATAAGTTTGGTTTAATGAAACCAGTACCAAAGGCCAAGGTGATAATAGCAACAGCAGTAACACCCAATGCACCTTTAGGGTGAGCAATAACACTTGGAATAGAAGCAATCACAAATAAGACGTGGGAAACGAGACCAGCAATCACTCCAATCCAAATAGCTTTAAACTTACCCAATTTGGTATCAGCAACAAACCCACCATACAACGGAACCACATACGCCAAGAACAGGAGTAATAAAGTAAGACCCGAAGCAGCCTGAAGACCTTGATTTAATGCACCTGCACTAACGGATCCATCTCTGCTCTTTGGAGCCCCCCACCCGTGAGGAGAGTCCACTGGTAATGGTCTTTGAATAAAGTTTGTCAAAATACCAGTAACGGAGTAGTAGGAAGCTCTTTCAGCCAATTCACAGAAACAAATCAAATAAGTTCTGTAGTCTGCATTCCCCAAAATTCTTCTTAAAGTCTTGGATTCTTGAATTGTTGGAACTCTTAATCCCTTTGGGTTAAATTCGTCGATAAACCAAGTAGAATAATTGTTTGGGTCGTCGTAATCGTAATGTTCATCGAGCGAATCCTCAGCCGATAGAGCCGAGTCGATGTTTAAACTGACGTTTGCTTTTTCGTCCAGCAAAGGAGCTTCGGGTTTTTGGGACATAACTTACTGTTACAATGTCTACAAGAAGGAGAAATAGTGGGCTATTAAATAACATTTTCTAGCCACACAACCCAAATATTTATCCTCCGTGTTAATTAATGGAGCCGTACCACCAGAATCATCTAGTTCAGCCCCCCAATGCCCCATATAACATTGGAGCCATACCTTATTACCGGTATTGTGTATCTAAAAAGTTGCATTTGTAATTTTTAGATAACGCCGAAGTTTATTTATTGGCAAAATTATTATTTGGAACGACTATACGCCAATATGTAACATCGCAAGCATCCGCTTCACACCCGATAAGATGATTTTGCTCCTTCTGAAACCCACGATATTCATGGATCTCGGCGCTATCTAAGCTTTAACTTTTTCTCCAGATAAGCAATACCGTCTTGTTGTAGATAAGAATTGGTGACAATAATACTAGATAATACGATGCCGAATGTGTGTGTTGCTATTTCTTTGTGTGGCCCCTATTTCAGACGGTCGTACATCTATGAACGTCGATTACCGAGTATACGGCACTACTTGGGCATACTGTGGCCCTAATCGAAACTCCCACGCCCTGTGACACTTTGAGAAACACATTGCCGCTTAATTCTGCGGCCTCAAAAAGTACATCTATCAAAACGCCCCACGAAGGCACTGTATTGATAATGAAACTTGTCAAAGAGATTGGGTTTATGAGGTGCGGCATTCGGCAAAATAATACTTGCCCGATTTAAGGTTATCAATACTGGGGAGGCTTAAAACGGGGGTCAATTTTCTTATCATTCCATAAAAGGGAGCCACGATTGTGCGATTTCTCTACAGCAATATGAGTCGGCGATGCCGGCAGTATAATTTTAATCACCGACAAACCGAGGATAAACTATATATATATTGATGAGACATCTTGCGTTCAGAAAGCTTAGAAGGTAACTTTTGGGATTTTGGGCGCGCCTGTTTCATCATAGTGGTCTGTTTTAAGCCCGTTGTGCATTAAATGTATCTTGCATAAGAATTTTATCGGGGGGGGAAGGAGACGGCGGATTTAAAGATACAATGCTGAATTCAGGACCCGAGGCCAGACACATTTTTTGACACATTTTTTTGCGCGGACGAGTTTTTAGAGTAGGATAATATCGCTATTATCATAAGGCCCTTATATAATCGCAAGAAAAACAAATATTCTGACACACGTGTTACATAAGCAGCCACTTTTACGTCATACTTACATAAGCGTCGCGACAGGGTGAAGGTTGATCCTGGAAACACGCACCTGATGGCCCCCGGAAGGTTGATCCCGATTGGGATATATATACAAGCAAAGAGCATAGGCGCTGGAAGCTTATTAGGACAATAGAAGTCAGATTATAGAGACAAAACAACACCATGGTTCACGAATTATTCAGTTACACCTTAGAAGCCCTTGAGCAATTGGAAGGCAGCGCCATTACGTTGGCCAAGTTGGATTACAACGTTGCATGGGATATTGGCAATGCCGCCCGCAAGATCGCCCTTGAGAGATACGGCCACAGATCCATTGTCATTGACATCACGTTGGCCAGTGGCCAGACGTACTTCCATACCGTGACGGGTAGCTCTGCTGAGTTGGACAACGACGCTTGGGTCACCAGAAAGAGAAACACCGTGTTGAGATTCGGCAAGTCGAGTTTTTACATGGGTCAAAAGTTGAGAGGCAAGGGAATGAGTATCGAGCAAGCATTGTTTGTTAGCGAGCAGACCTACGTGACCCACGGAGGAAGTGTTCCTATCAGAATTGCCAACTACGACGGTATTGCCGGTGCATTGACCATCAGTGGGTTGGCCCAAGAGGAAGACCACTTGTTGGCCATTGAAGTGTTGAAAACTTTCGCTCAATAGGGAAATAGTTGTGGGGTTTCGAATCGACCGCTAGTTTTGTAGCCAGTAGCAAGTCCAAATACACACGGAAGTTTATGTCAGCATAAGACCATATTTTTTTTAGTGAAGGCATGTGAGTCAGGCCAGACCCCGAAGTCTGCCACAAAACGGACAAAAATATCGAGACCGAATCACTACTCGTTACGGTTACATTTCCCCGTTAACGGGGTACACAAAGGGAATGCTTAACGGACAGTGGCTGGTTCCTACCGTACGGCCACTGGTGGTGTAGCCAGTCAACTGCCACCAAACGTTAAACCTTGTCCCTGATCCGAAGTTACCCCAGTTCCAGTTGGGGGCTGCGTAACTAGCGCTCACTCTCTCCGCCTTTCCACCTCTCACAAGATCCGTCATCTGTACCGGACAATTTCTTTTGAATTCAGACATTTTTTTTTTCTTGCCTGCTCACAAATTGCGGACTTTGCATTGGTTCGAAAATTTTTGTAAACGAACGAAATTTATATATTGCAACTCTTCTCCAAAGGTTTTTTTTTGTTTCCCAACACCCCCCGCTGCTGAAGTAAACCGTCCACAATGGAGTCTCTTACTCGTGCATCTATGTCTGTTTGTCCCTTTGTGAAGTCCTCGTCTGTCCAAGCTTTACGCCAGTTGAGCAGACAGTCGGGCGGCTTGGCTGTCCAGGCCCGTCAATGTCCGTTCATGAGCGCTGCATTGACCGTCTCCGAACCAAGACACTACTCGTCCGCTTCCAACCCTGCCAGAGCCACTGCTATGTCGGCTTCTGTCAA
Source organism: Teunomyces cretensis (assembly GCA_003706575.2). Lineage (NCBI taxonomy): Eukaryota > Fungi > Ascomycota > Pichiomycetes > Serinales > Debaryomycetaceae > Teunomyces > Teunomyces cretensis. Next base: position 996,168 of record PPLT02000002.1, on the reverse strand, counting down.
GACCGACTCGGCACCTTACGCTTTCAACGCCGATTCGCTCACCGCCAGCCAATTGAACCTCGCCTCGAAGGAATCATCCTTCGACTACCAGGGCTTCTTGAACAACGAGTTGGACAAGAAGAGAACCGACAAGTCGTACCGGTTCTTCAACAACGTCAACCGTTTGGCCCAGGAGTTCCCAAGAGCCCACCTTGCCGAAGAAACTGAAAAGGTTACCGTCTGGTGTTCCAACGACTACCTCGGAATGGGAAGAAACGCCTCCACCTTGAGCGAAATGAAGCATACTTTGGAAAAGTACGGTGCCGGTGCCGGAGGTACCAGAAACATTGCTGGCCATAACCTCCATGCCATCAAGTTGGAAAGCGAGTTGGCTGCTTTGCACAAACACGAGGCGGCGTTGGTCTTTTCCTCTTGTTTTGTTGCCAACGATGCTGTCTTGTCTTTGTTTGGCCAAAAAATCAAGGACTTGGTCATCTTCTCCGATGAGTTGAACCACGCGTCCATGATCCAGGGTATCAGAAACTCAAGAGCCAAGAAGGAGATCTTCAAGCATAACAACTTGGCTGATTTGGAAGCCAAGTTGGCTCAGTACCCAAAATCCGTTCCAAAGTTGATTGCATTTGAATCCGTCTACTCCATGTGCGGTTCAATTGCCCCAATTGAAGCTATCTGTGACTTGGCAGACAAATATGGTGCCCTCACGTTTTTGGACGAAGTCCACGCAGTTGGTATGTACGGTCCTCATGGTGCCGGTGTTGCAGAACACTTGAACTTTGAAGCCCACTTGAAGTCTGGTATTGCTTCCCCTAATACCGAAACTGTCATGAACAGAATTGACATGGTCACTGGTACCTTAGGTAAGGCTTATGGGTGCGTTGGTGGCTACATCACTGGTAAGGCCCGTCTCATTGACTGGTTCAGATCGTACTCTCCTGGCTTCATCTTCACCACCACTTTACCACCAGCAATCATGTCTGGTGCCAGTGCTTCCATCCGTTACCAAAGAGCCACTTTGCAAGACCGTATTGCCCAACAAAAGAACACCAGATACGTCAAGAACAATTTGAACGACATTGGAATCCCCGTCATTCCAAACCCATCCCACATTGTTCCGGTGTTGGTTGGTAACGCTGCCGACACCAAGAAGGCTTCAGACTTATTATTGGAAAAACACGATATCTACGTTCAGGCTATTAACTTCCCCACCGTCCCAATCGGTCTGGAAAGATTGAGAATCACTCCTACCCCAGGACACGGTGCCGAGATCTCTAACCACTTGATCGAAGCCCTCGACTCGGTGTTTAACGAATTGGACTTGAACAGAATCAACCAATGGAAATCCGTTGGCGGTTTGTGTGGTGTTGGTGAAGCAAACGCTAACAAGGTTGAACACATTTGGACCGAGCAGCAGTTGGCTTTGACTGATGCTGACTTGAATGCCAATGTCTTCAACCCAACCATCCACTCTGTTGGTGTTTCCTCGGGTGTCGAGGCCTACTAAACAAGTTTCGAACGTTAATCTACGAACTTTAGTTATCTCTCTCGACTTATTAACCCGCTTCCATTTTTTTATCTATCTAGTGTGAGAGCCAATATTACTTTTATGAAGCCAACATTTGTTGTAGAAGCATTGGTGCTTTTTTGTATGGGCGGATTTCGTAAACGCGCTACCTGCAGGATATCGCGTTCGCACAAATAGGTAAATAAACAATATCTTCTCCATCAACTTTGGCGTCTCTTCACAATTTTAACATTATGGCCCTCGACCGAAGTCAGATCATTCGAGTCTACACGAATAGGTTGGTGAAGTCGTTGGTTCCTGCTGAATTTGGTACCGAATTCATCCAGAGCATTAACAATGACTTGTACCACTTGTTGGTGTCCACAACCTCATCATTGACTCTGCAACAGAAGCAGCAAGAGATCGGCCAGTTGTCCAACCAATACAAGACGTTCTTTTTAACTAATGGCAAGAAGCATGAGTGGCAGATTTTCCAGAGCTTGTTGAACTCGTTGAGCAAATCTAAAACCCCAGACCAAATTTACAGTTATTTGGTCTTCTTTGCGACTTTGAATCAGGCGGAAGAAGAACCACAACAACAACAGCAACAACGCGAGGAAATAAACCAATTTCATCGTACATTAAGTCCCGAGAGCGAATTTGAACAAGTATCACAGCTCTCGCGTACTAGTGCAGACAGAGGAAGGCATATATCTTCACTCCCGCTTTCATCAGCATACAAATATAGTCCACCACCACTTTCAGCACGAACATTTAATACAGTCACTTTAGATCAACTCATCAATCCATACTATGAGTCATTACCAGAAGAAACTATTTTGACATACTTGTCGTATACCCTTCAAGGATTAGACTCTAAACTATTGACATTTCAATCCAACACCCAGATCGAGTTACCGTCCACAATTAATAACAGTTATTCCGGATTGTTGGTAAATATTCTCGAGTGTGCTTTATTGTACAAGAACTTGGCGGTCTTTGCCGAAGAGCAAAGGGGGAAATTAAGATCTCCTATAAAAACTGCATATCTAACTGTGTTAGAAGAACAATTGAACTTGTATGTTAATCACATCAATGATTTGTTTCACCAACAACCCCCATCTTCTTTGTTTATTGTGTACAACGCAATTTTCGAGTGGATAGCAAGTCTCAGATTGTTGTATACCTTGGTATTAGGATTGAACGAAATCAATGGATACGACTTTTTATCTAAAATCTTTGAACTTACCAAATTCGGAGATAAAGACGTCAGAGATTTGAGCAAAAACATATTTCATAAAATATCAGTTCCATACTACGAAATATTGGAGCACTGGATAATCAACGGAGAGTTGATAGACACTAGCAACGAATTCTTCATCCAATTTGATTTTAATAATAACGAGTTTAACGAAATCATCCAATTTGTTCCTTCAAGGATACCCTTTTTCATTACCAAACAATTGAGTTACAAAATCTTCCAGATAGGCAAGATACTCATATTCTTGACAAAATATTGCAAAGAATTAAAGTGGATTAACCAATACAACAATCAATACTCCCAGCTTATTCTCAAGACCCACCAGGGATTGCAGAATATGACTATTAATACCCTTAACGATATTATTGACGAGCAATACCATTTACTACTCAACTACCTCACCGTTACCCTCCATGGGTCAAGGAACCAGATGTTTCAACATTTGGCCAACTTCAAGAAATTCTATTTGACACAGAATAGCGACTTCATTGAATCTATTATATTTAAGGGAAATGAATTATTCAATGAACCTTCGACAAACATATCCTCCAACTATTTATCCAAGATCTTGCTTGAAGCGATCCAGTTTTCATCGATAAAGTATAGCAATTATGCGTCTAGATTAGATGCAAGGGTGCTTGACCCGGTTCATGGAAATGTCGGATGGGAAGTGTTTACGATTGAATATCGGATTGATGATTTAGCAATCTCGACGTTGTTTGAAACTCAAGTCATACAATACTTGAAAATGTTCAACTTTTTGTGGAGGTTGAGACACATCCAGTCATTGTTAAGCAATAACTTTATTGACAGTCAGAATTTGAAGAGAAACGAATTACATCGCATACGCTACAAGTTTTCTAAAATAAGGCGAAGCGGTGGTATTGATAATAACGACCAAAAGGTTGTATGGATCACAAAGACATTTAACACGGTAAACTTGATACGAAACAATTTTGTCAAGTTTCTTGATTCGCTCGTTGGATACTTATTGTTTGACGTGATTGAAGATAGCTACAATACTCATATTGTCGAAAAGTTATTCAAATCCAACAAGGTGTTGAACGAACAGGATGACGAATTTGGGTGCAACAATGTTCTGGCCAATATTCTTGCGAGCTTGAATTCCGAATTCTTGGACAGTTTGAAAGGAAAGACCCAGGCGAGTCCCATTTCGCACAACATGAACGAATTGACCTTGGATGAAATAGTAAAGGTTCATGAAACCTACTTGAACAAGATAATTGATAACAAGCTTATCAACGACAATTCTGTCGGCAAGGTTACGAAATCGAGCTACATTCTGCAAATCTACAGCATACTAGGGGTAATATTCAAGTTCATCAAGAGTTCGGAGGAATACTACAACCTTGTCATTGAGTACGTGACGATTTTAAACATCGAAAGCCCCGACGAAGAAGTCCGGGGAGATTTGGATGCGATCGAGGCGAACATGCAGGCGATAATCGGCAAGATCTACAAAGACATATTTATACAGGAATTCCGACTCCAAAGAGAAGACTTTGTCAGGGACTTGAAGAACGATTTCGAGTTGCGAAATTTGAGTGGGATCTTTTAGTTACGAGTGTTTGGCCATGAGCCAATAATAAACGATAGATAAAACACTACTACCTCGGTAAAATGCGGGCCCCACAAATAAAAAAAATGGCCTCGTGAAAAAAACGTAGCGGTTGCATTGTCGTCACCGACTACAAACGAGTGCATTTACGAACGGTGAGTATGGCCAGCCATTAGGGGTGAATGACCAGTGCGATCTGTGTTGTGTATATTGGCGGACGCATGAAACTGGTATTTGTCGGCACGGGACCACAAGACTCGGAGCTTCGACCTCGGACCTAGGGCCATCTCCACACCGTGAATCTCAAATTCGCGGCATGCTAGTGACACAAAGCCACGGACGGTTTCTGCCTTTTATAAAGCGGCCTGCCCCGGATTGTGGAATATTTCACTGTCTCGGTAACTATATAAAATATGGAAGAAGTAGATAGTGTATTAGTGGAAAACGTCAAGTCATTCGGTGCCGGTGGCTTTGGTGGTATATGGTAAGTATCGTATAACTGGGCAGATGGCTGCACGTTGTGTTTTTTGATCAATTACTAACTTTGCCCAGTGCAGTGTTGACAGGTCATCCGTTCGACTTGGTCAAAGTCCGTCTCCAGACTGGTTTGTATCAATCTTCGGCTGAATGTATCAAGCAGACTTTGGTGAAGGACGGGCCCCTTGGCTTATACAGAGGGGTGTTGCCTCCACTTATCGGTGTCACCCCTATGTTTGCCGTGTCTTTCTGGGGTTATGACATGGGTAAGAAACTTATCTCGAGCTACTCTGGCAAGCCAGTCGACAAGTTCACCATTGCCGACATCTCGACTGCCGGTTTCATCTCGGCCGTTCCAACTACCTTGGTGGCTGCACCTTTCGAGAGAGTCAAGGTCATGATGCAAGTCCTGACCAAGAATGCCACCATGGGTGGTGTCATCAAGGAAATGTACAAGACAGGGGGTATCAGATCGATTTTCAAGGGCTCGGCTGCTACCTTGGCCAGAGATGGTCCTGGTTCTGCATTGTACTTTGCTACCTACGAATACTTGAAGGAAAAGTTGTCGACTCCAGGCAAAGACTTGTCATTATTTGCCATTGTTACTGCTGGTGGGTTTGCTGGTGTCTCCATGTGGTTGGGTGTGTTTCCGATCGATACCATTAAATCGACCCAGCAATCTTCCAACACCAACGTCTCCATCTTCAAGACCACCTCCAATATCTACAAAAAGGGTGGTATTAAGGCATTTTTCCCCGGTGTTGGACCAGCCTTAGCTAGATCGTTCCCAGCCAACGCCGCAACTTTCTTGGGGGTCGAATTGGCCAAGAACTTCTTTGAAAAGACGTTCTAGGAAACTGGGCTAAATTATTTATTGATATGAGATTTATACAATACACAGTGTTTGAAACACATAAACTTTTGCTACAAATGGATTTGAACACAACACATTCTTAGACTTGCTTCGATCTAGTGGCATCACGCCTCGTGTATATAGTAAGTATAATATCTGGTAGCATGCCGCCTGAGTATCAGCCTTATCGCGGTCGTGCGTTTACCGCCCACGGATGGTGAACAAAAAAATCGACAATTATTCCCAGAGCCAACAACACGGAGTCACACCAATCAGCCAAGATGTCGTTATCAGATGAACAAGTAAGTAAGCAGGAATGATTGATTGAGTTTTCCAACTAACAACAATAGGTCAAATCGGAGCTTAGCAAAATGCAAGCCTTCATTGAGAAGGAAGCTCAAGAAAAGGCTAAGGAAATCAGATTGAAGGCTGACGAAGAGTACGAAATCGAAAAGGCGTCCATTGTCAGATCGGAAACCGCCGCAATTGATGCCACATATGAACAAAACTTGAAGAAGGCTTCCTTGGCCCAACAAATTACCAAGTCTACAATTGGCAACAAGACCAGATTGAGAATCCTTTCCAGTAAGGAAGAGGTCTTGAATGAGATCTTTGAAGCTGCCGAATCTGAATTGAAGAACATCACGGCAAAGAAGAATGAATACAAGCCTGTTTTGGCCGGATTGATTGAAGAAGGTTTATTAGCATTATTGGAGGAAAAGGTCACCATCAGGGTTAGACAAGCCGATGTCGAGGTTGCCAAGGAAGCCGCCAAGGATGCCGCTAAGAACTTTGAAGAAAAGACAAAGTATGCCGTGGATGTCACTGTCGACGAAGAAGACTTCTTGTCCAAGGATATCGCTGGTGGTGTTGTTGTGATCAATGGTTCTGGAAAGATTGAAGTTAACAACACTTTGGAAGAAAGATTGAAGATCTTGTCCGAAGAAGCATTGCCTGGTCTTAGATTGGAATTATTTGGTCCATCTCCTACCAGAAAGTTCTTCAACTAGAACTGTTTTTACTTCTATCTTAACCTAATTAGACATTTTATTTGAGCACAGACTCGGAAAATGTAGTTTCTAATAACTGACAACAATATGACATAGTCAACCCCGAAGGTAACGTAGTCCGGTAACGTAGACTGGAATTGTAGTACTGAGGGCTTTTGTTTCGTAACGAAAACATTATATAGGGGCCTTTGACACCACCAAAGTTTGGAATATACTACCCCAATTGGGTTGTTATTGAATTCATGGTGACTCGATGATGCTACCACACTTCTATGAGAATTTACTCACCTGTTGGTGGCGGTTATAGTACTAATTTGGATGGTTCCGCCTGCATATAGATTCATCTTTTGACGTATTCCATTGATAAAGTCATCACTGCGTATCACTTCGCTAGCAACTATAGTATGGCAACTAATGGTGTATTCGTAAGGTTATTGCGACCCAGGTCTACTATTATTAGCCGTCACATCCAGCAACAACTCAGATACAACTTCTTTCCGCGGTTCAGCTCAACAGACAGCCGAAACAAGAAGGTCCTTTCCAAATTCAAGAACAAGATTCCCCATAGTTTGATCGATAATGACTACATATACGAACATCAGCCGTCTCAGGACTCTCTCAAAGATGTTATGGATGATGTCAAGGAAACAATACATGATGTCACTAGTAATGTACGGCAAGATTTGAAGACCGAGAAGACGATATACTCAAGATTGAAACCCATCACGCCAAATGACCAATACGTTTCTTGTACCATATTTGATAAGAATGGGAATGTCACTGCAGTATCCAAGAAGTATCCCAAAATGCAATTTCTCAAGGATAATGACTTGTTTCCTCGAGATTTCCGGAAGATTGATACGTCGTCCATTGATGTTGCTCCATCGATAATGGTCCGTCCAAATGCTATCCTTGTGAACTTGTTGCATATCAAGGCTATCATTAAAAAGGACAGCGTGATGGTATTTGATACATCGACTCCAGAAGTAGCCGCTAAATTGGGACTATTCATGTATGACCTTGAGATGAAGCTCAAACTACCTTCTTCATTATGTTATGAGTTTCGAGCACTCGAAAGTATCTTCATTAGCATTATGAGCTTCTTGGAAACAGATATGAAAACCCATCTCTCAAGCTGTGGTCGGATATTATCAGAGTTGGAAGATCAGGTTGATAGAAACCGGTTGCAGGATTTGTTGATACGACTGAAAAAGTTATCTTCTTTTTACCAGAAGGGATTACTTATCAGAGATGTATTGGAGGAAGTATTGGACAACGACGAAGATTTGGCAGGAATGTATTTAACTCTGCCCAAGAATTTTGATCCAGAAACAGAAGACTACGAAGACTTGGAAATGATATTGGAATCATACTACAACCAATGTGACGAATTTGTTCAACAAGCAGGTTCTCTCATTAACGATATCAGAGCAACAGAAGAAATTGTCAACATCATCTTGGATGCAAACAGAAACTCACTTATGCTCTTTGAGCTTAAGGTTACCATATACACCTTAGGCTTCACGGTGGCTACCCTCATTCCTGCCTTTTACGGTATGAATCTCAGAAACTACATCGAAGAATCTCACTTTGGATTTGGGGCTATTTTGGTGGCTTCCATCATCCAAGGTTTGATCATTACCTTCATCAGTTTCAAAAAGCTACACAAAGTTCAAAAGCTTACAATGATGAGCTCGAACCAGGTGCCTCGCAGAATGCATCATCTGTCGAGTCCCATAGGAACTTTAACCAAAAATAAGTGGTATTATCGTTTATTTTTCGGTACTCCACGAAATACAACGTATCACCGTCCTACTACCAAGGAAAAGGCAGTAATTTGGCGCATGATTAACGACGACAAACCAATGAAATAGACTTTTGTACATAGATTAGCCCATATTTAATCAGAATCATCAGAATCAGATTTACTAACTACGGCTTCCTCTTCATCCTCGTCATTATCGCTACCCTTGACGTACCCTGGCAATTCGTCTTCTTCGGTAGGTTCCGCTAACTCGGTCACGGTAGTTATCTCCTCGTCGTCGTCAAATTTCATATGCTTTCCAGTGCTCGTAGCTTGGCTGGAGTTGCGGCGTTCTCTTGCCACTGGTTGAGATTCTATTTCAGAACCTGGCTTGATGAGTGTTCCTTCAACAGAGACAACCTTACTCGAGGTGTAAATCGACTTGACGGTAAACTTCAACTTGCCTTCAAGTTTGATTTCGTTTTCATCGGCCCAGTAACCAAACGATTTGAATTTGCTTCCTTCGTCACTAACTTCATCTTCTTGACTAGGTATGAATGACCAGTCAGCAGGAATATTGTATTTCTTAATCGATGCATTGAAAGTGTCGTGGATCAACAAACCTATGTGCGATGCTGTTTGCATGTAAATGTATCCTTCTAAAACATCACCGGCCTGTGGACGCCATATCAACAAGTCCACGGTAATCCAAAGGAATGTAAATGGAGACGATCCCTCTATCTTGGCAATGGAGATTTCGTTGTTGTCCGAGTCGACGGATCTGTTCTCATCGGAGAGTGTAATGTTGGAATATGCTAACACGACCCCTTTCGCCTTTGAAAAGTATGTCATGACTAACGGATCCAAATGCTGGGCCTTTATACCGTTTATGGGGTTGTTCAAGTACATGGGTGCTAACGACACAAACAATTGTGTTGTGTATGTATGGAAACATTGGGAAACGCCGTCATCATTGACAGCATTCGTACTTTTGGGGATTATAAATTGCTTCCGCTTGGAAGATCCGTTACTAGACATCGTATCCGGCTTGTATTCTATGCTTCTATCTCTCGACCAAAGTCAGTATATCTATTCACTCCATCGCAAGATGAAAACCTGAAAAAAAAATTGAGCCGCACAAAATCGGTACTGCACACAGACATGACATATAACCTAGATCAACCGCTTTTTTATCTTTGAAAGAGGACTTGTTGAAATGGAACGTGCAGCGGCTTGGGCCGGTGGTGGAGACAATGTGTTTTCAATTGGTGCATGAGATTGCTTTTTAAACGAAAGACTTTCTTCTCTGAGCAAACGGTCCAGTTTCTGGAGTTGGCTCGAGCTCTTGGCCGGCTTGAACACGGCAAAGTTCTTCAAAATCCGATTGGCATACTTGGTAGGTGCATCCTCGGTTTCCGAATAGTCAGGCACTCCTGTGAAGCGAACCTTTTTGACATTTGCCCGATTTGATGAGGCAAGAGATGAATCTGAAGAAGGAGGCGACGTTAACGACTCAGTAGAAGTCATATCGGCACTGATCTTAGCACTGTTACGTTGAGTATTTCTTCTAGTAACTTGGTCGCGAGCAGACCTGACTCTTGGTGCTGGTTTTGCTTCCGCTGGTGGGGTTGGTGCTGGAACAGCTGCCTTTGAATTAAGTGCAGCAGCCGCGGCGCTTTCCGAGGCGACTGCAGAAGAGGGTGCTTCTGTTGGCGGACGCAAACTAAATGCTGAAGGATTGTTAGGATCAAATGTAACAGAAGTAAATGTCTCCTTTTGTTGTGTCATCAACGATCCCGACTTTGCAGCTTGTCTCAAGTGCTGTTGCAAGCGCTGGTTAGCGGAAAGTTTCAATGGTTCAGATTTAACATCATTTTCTTCTTCTGCAACAGCTATCAACTGTTTTTGGACTTTATTAAGCGTTGTTGGCGTTGGAGGGTTTGGACTGGCAGATACTGACTTCCTCGTCAACGACGATGATCTCTTGATCGACCCCGAGGGAGACCGTAAGGAAGGCGATGCAGGTGTTCTGTTGGAGGAGGCGGGAGATCTTAGAAATGCTGCTTGATTTTTGGACGTTTGTACAGCTGATGCGGCTCCTGAAGCTGCATTGAAGTCGTGGGTAGGCTTTATGGGTTGCGAATTAGACCTACGACGTCCCGTAGGAGTGACATTCACGGCATCTTCGGCTTCACTTGGCTTTTTCGAAGGCAGCAATTCCAATTTGGTCAAAGATGCGTTGGAATTTAAGAAAATCATCGACGATGGTCTTGCTTGGGTAGGACTAAACGGCTGGGTAGGTCCCCCATGAACAGAATTTCTAATTGGGGATGAAATGGAGCCTCGTCTCACTATGGGCCTTGTTAGCGAGCTATTACTGCTAATACTCGAAACCGAAGACGATCGAGACCCTCTAACGACAGGAGGGTCATTAACATCCAATTTCTTCAACTCTTTTTCAACTGTGTCAATTGTTATTACTACCTCATTCTTCGGTTTGGAAGCATCCTTAGGCTCCTTAGGCTTCTCTTCTTGAACTGAATGATAGATTTCAAATAAAGCTTTCCGCGGAAGCAGATAAACTTTACGGAATCTTAACTCACAAGCGATCCAGTTAAAGCCAAAGTCCTCGAACTTCGTCAAGGTAGTTTCCAATGTAACGAAACTTTGACTGATGAAATTATTGAAATCATTGACATTGCGGATGTTGACATCGTACCTAGAGTTTTGACGAATAAAACGGGTCAAATTTGCAATTAAAGTCCCGTTTTTCTTTGTTGTGTTGAATATATCATCCAAGTTATTCAATAGTATAGTTTTGAAATACATGGAGTTCTTTGACTGGAAGAGGAACTTCTGGTCGTATAAATGTTCCAAGTTCGATAAGTATATCTTTCTCCCGATCTTCCGGATAATTGTGTAAAGATCATTCAACCTTAGGGTCAATAGGAAGATTTTGTGCAAAGAGTAGTTGAAATTGGGCACCGTTGAGGTTTTCTGGGTATTTTTCAAGTTTCTGAAACGGATTAGTTCCGGTTTGAGGTTATTTAACGTTTGTTGCAACCGGCTGGTGATGACAAAAAGGACCTTCACGTCCATGTCGACCAAAGAAGCTTCCACCCAATCTGGGTGAGAAAGAGAATCATCCCTGGGTATAGGAAACGTCATATCGGTCAACGACACGTCAATGTCTGCCAGATTAAACAAGTCGGATGTAAGTGTGGTGAGAGTCGTGTAGTAATTAGGGGACAACGGAGCAATTACCGAATTGGCCACCAACTTCTCTTGTTCTGCTTTGGCGTTTGTCAATCGCTTTTGGATCCCCTGAGCACATAACTGGCACAAGTTCTCCAAAATCTTCAAGCATTTAATGCCAATGGAAGGTTTGGGAATATCATCCAACGCGGTCACTTGGTTGTCTGGATGGTCGTATGGAATGTGGGAGACATTGGGGGAAATGGTGATGGGCATGGGTTTGACCAACTTGAAGTTGGCAAGGAGCTCTAGCCGGGAGTTGAACGCTGGTTCGTTGACGGCAAAGAAATTGGTGGTGAAAAGCACGATGTAATGCATGAGTGGAAGGATGTCGACGGAAACGTCGTCCTTGACCGTACATGCCTCCTGAAGACGCTTCAAGCTGCCCACGAATAGGTCTATCTTGGTGATTGCATACTGGTACTGTAGGATCTTACAGTCAATGGAGGTGATTTCGTGTGGGCCGTCGGCAGGGAGTGGGGTGGACATTGGGGCCGCTAGGAAGTAGTTCTGGTAGGGCTCAGCAACAACGGTCTATATATCACTTCTAGCTGGCTATCTCTCACAGCCAATAACTGATGCCGAGTGTGTATTCTTCCCGAGAACCTATTACGGTTTGGCTGAATGTGGTTGGATCTTAGATAAACTGGAGCCGCCTGGCACGCGACGTGCGACTGGCGAATTTTTGAAACTCTCAATTTGTCTCCAACTGATTCTTTGCCATTTGAACTCGACCCCATTACACACGCACAACAACTACGCAACATGTCGTCGTCGAGCATCTTATATCTTGTGGGCGGGTTGTTGCTTGTCCACTCAGCGTACTCATCGTTTGAGTTCCATCAATTAGTCAAATCTACCCACGAAACACACGGCTTGCCGTTGGATATCACCGTCGAGAGTATCTGCGGAATAATCGTCATCATTGTCGGTGCCGTCCGGTCGGTCGAAAATGGCGCCTTCTACAAGATTGCTGGTAAAGATTCTGGAGAAGTTGATTCGGTGTTGAACGACGTGCAGATCAACGAAAGGATCTACAGCAACGACAAGTACTTGAAGCCCATTGAAATGAAACAGGCTGTGGCCTTGACCGAAACCATAGGCTTGAGTGACTACCAGGAGTTGGTCACACGAGTTGACTTTATAGATATCATCCAGAAACGTAAGGACTACGCAAATTGGTTGGAAACTATCGGATGAATATATGTTAATGTGTATAAATATAACTACAAGGTTTTCTTTTGCAACTTCTCGGCTTTGAGCTTCATTCTCTTCTCTCTGGAAGCCTTGGCCTGTGGTCCGGCTTCGGTATCCAATACAAAGTCCCACCATCTGAATGAGGAGGCGTAACTGCCGATGAAGTGGTGATGGTGTTCATCGTGGTGGTCGGCGCCGGCCCAGAAGGGAACAAAGTGGTGCAACGACCATGGGAATTCGTAACCGGAATGAGCGTCAATGGCTTGCAACAATCTGAGGGTAATCCAGACGCACACAGTGAAAAGATGCAAGTTCTTGGTGAAGATACACCAAACGATAGGGATACCGACGGTACCAACACCCAACAAGGCGACCTCGACGGGGTGGGCATACTCAGCGGTTAACCCGAATGGAGCAGCATATCTGTGATGTTGCTTGTGGATGTATTTGTAGAAGACCCCGTAGTGCAATCCTCTGTGGAACCAGTAGTGCCATGCGTCTTCGAGAACGAAGAAGAGACCTAATTGGAAGAGAATGGTGGCCAAGGAAGGGAATGGAGCAGAGTAACTGATCCCGATCTTGGAACAGAGTGGATGGAAGAACCAGATGGGGAACGCTTCAATCAAGAAGTGAGATGTCAACACCGACTTGAAACATTCCCACTGTTCGGCATCGCTAGGTAACTTTTCGTCCTGGATCTTGTACTTTTGGAAGTAGGGGATCTTGCCGATGATATACCATGGCAAGCATCTACCGAAATAGACGAGCTCGTGGAGGGTGAAAAACAAGAAACCTGTGGCAAACAAGTCGTTGCCGATGTAGTAGTAGTACGAAGCCCACAACTTTTCGAAGATGTTCAAGTTGTCCAATTGGTTGAAGTTGTTAAACACACCCGCAAAGGTGGTAGCGTTCTGGAACGACGAGTAGTCGTGGTAAACACTGGACATCTTTAATGAGACGAGTAGATAAAGGACTTTTCCCAGATAAGAACCTCTGCTTATATAGAAATCGTGGTCGCCAAAAAAAATTTGTTTTTTTTTTCTTTTTTTTTTAGACGCGGGCTCTGGTGCTATACGACGGGAACGAGGTATAATTAAGGTCAGCAGGAACGACGGACTGCGATACGATCTGGGGCAAAGCCCTCCACACTTGGCCGGGATCTGATTGCAACGTCAGATAAGTCGATGTTTGGTCCGTCACGCTACCTGAGTATGGAAATCGCCACTGTGGACGGTGTATGTTGGTTGTGTTCGGCTCGTACTGCTCCTAAGTAGTGCGATTCATCCTCAGCTGTTTGGAGCCCATCGGGGGTTGTTTGGAGCCCACCGAGAAAATGGATGCTTTGGCCATGGGCTTAGGTATTACTATCAAAACTATAACCTTTTCTTTTGCGAATCTTCGGCTTTGACCACCATTCTCTTGTTCCTGGAAACCTTTGTCTTGGGACTACACTCGGTGTTCTGGACAAAGTCCCACCATCTGAACGACGACGCGTAGTTGCCGACAAAGTGGTGGTGATGGTCGTCGTGGTGGTCAGCACCGGCCCAGAAGGGAACGAATTGGTGTAGTGACCACGGGAATTCATAGCCAGAGTGGGCATCGATGGCTTGCCACAACCGGAGGGTAATCCAAACGCACACGGTGACGAGGTGTAAGTTCTTGGTGACCAAGCACCACACGATGGGAATACCCACGGTTCCAAAACCCAACAACGCAACCTCTACGGGATGGGCGTATTCGGCAGTCAACCCGAATGGTGCAGCATATCTGTGGTGCTGCTTGTGAATATACTTGTAAAAGACTCCATAGTGTAATGCCCGGTGGGTCCAGTAGTGCCAGGCATCCTCGAGCACAAAGAACACCAATATCTGAACCACAAGTGTTTTGCACGAAGGAAATACGGCAGAGTAGCTGATCCCAATAGTCGAACAGAGTGGATGGAAGAACCAGATGGGGAACGCCTCGATCAAGAAGTGAGATGTCAACACCGACTTGAAACATTCCCACTGTTCGGCATCGCTAGGTAACTTTTCGTCCTGGATCTTGTACTTTTGGAAGTAAGGGATCTTGCCGATGATGTACCATGGCAAGCATCTACCAAAGTAGATCACTTCATGAAGTGTAAAGAACAACAATCCCGTAGCAAACAAGTCGTTGCCCATATAGTAATAGTATGAGCCCCATAGTTTCTCGGCAAGATTCAAGTCGTCGATCTTGTTGAAGTTGTCAAATACACCAGCAAAGGTGGTGGCATTCTGAAACAAAGAATAGTTGTGGTAAACGTTGGACATGTTTGAGCAGTTAATAGCAGGCGTTCTCTTCAGAATATCATGGTCCTCTTTATACCCAATTGCTGCAAAAAGTACGAGGAACGAATCCTGCGTAAAAGATGCTTATCTTTCTGTACGAGCAGCAAGGATACTTTGGGAACGAATACGACAACTGAAACGAACAAGTTCACAGGACCGCCAAATGACAAGAACTCTCGTATCCCATTTATACGGGAACGATGGAGTTTGTTTCGTTTAGCAACAGATCGATTCATATTCCACATGTAATAGTCCTTGTCCAACACTTAAATCCCAAACTGATCGCCAGATCAGAATCAGCTTTAACCGTTGGTATGAAAAACACCTAGCATGCTAGAAATAATTCGACCAATGCAAACCACTCCCGTATAAGAAGCATTAACAGATGAACATAACGACACTTGTAAAGGCTATAAAATGCAAGCGTATTAAGGTATAACTATATATATATTAGGTGTTTACCAGGTGGCTGGGCCGAAGGATTCACCATCGCCCAAAACGTGTCTGATGGCGGTACCTTGGGTGTCCATGGTTCCGTTGACAACGTTAACACCCCACCAAGAGGCCATGTCGGTACCCTTAAGTTGTAAACCAAGGAAAAGAATCAACATAGACCAAGCTAAACCGATATCCAAACCGGCCGACAACGAATAGTTGTACTTGGACCACCAGTGGAACCACTTTCTCTTAATCCACCAACCAAAGAACAAACCAACGGCACAGTAAGATGTGTAGTTGTAAGCAGTGGCAGGAGGAATGTAACCAGTTCCGGAGAAGAAGACTGGCCAGTTCATCCATCTGATAGGAGCATTTGGCCACTTCTTCAAGATGGCCCATTGAATGATTGGCAAGAAAGCACCAAGGATGAAGAAGTACAACAAACCGTTGTAAATTTGACCCAGGGAGAATTGACGTTGTGGACCAATGACACCCCAGATGATGGAAGCGGTGAAGAAAACCTTACCGTTAGGACAGGTGTACTTGTCCTTTTGATGAGCGTCACACAAGTTATCGATGTTACCATAGGCCCATCTCAAGACCGAGATTTGGACCAAGGAACCCCAGATGGTGGCAACAAATTGGGCCCAGAACAAAGTTCTTGGAGCAATCTTCATGTAGTGACCCAACTTCATGTCTTGGACATAAGTGACAGCTTGGTTGTTAGTGATGTAACCGAAGGTCTTGAAGAACATCATAGCCAATGGCTTACCTGGAAGCATGTAACCGACAATGAATTCGGTAACAACGTTCAAACCAACAGCAATGTTGGTTCTGGCGTAGATAATGGCGACTGGCAACAAGAAGACAATGGCAATCAACAAAGCAACGATCAAAGCCCAAATAGGCATTTCAGTGTTCCAAACTCTGATGGTAACAATCGACAAGGCGAAGAAGACGAGGAAGACAATACCAAACCACCATTCTGGAACTTCCTTGTAGGTCTTCATTAATCTCATGTGAACATCTGGCTTTTCCTTCATTCTGACTTGAGAGACGATATCCTTACCGTGGAAGCAGATAGTGTGGGTGATGGTAGCCAAGATGGCAGCAAATGACAAACCATAAGACATGGCAAAGGTAGTAGAAAGGAAAAGTGGGGAGTATTCTTGATAAGCCTTCAAGTTGAAGGTCAAAGTCTTCTTGTCGACAATTTTACTGACGTTGTATGGTTGGGCGAATCTATCGAACGAACCAGAAGTCGAGATTGGCAAGTATTGGGCGTACCAGGTGTTGGAGTAGTGGATTGCTGGAACAACAATCCAGAAGATAAGGACCATGGAAGCGAAAATGGTAGCAACGGTGCTTGCAGGTGGAATCAATGGAGACCCGATATAACCAGTAATCTGGTTCCAATCCAAAGCAATGTTGTTTGGGAACAAACCAAGACCGGTAGAAGAACCAAACAATTGGTTAACAATGACGTTGTTTGGCTTGATCCAGGTGATCCAAGAGAAGTTAGACAAAGCTGGGAAAATGAAACCTGGGAACCAGTAGTAGACAAAGCCACCAGCAAAAATGATACCGAAGAACGCAAGACGGGAGATCTTCCAGCCATTGGCGGTGTGGTTTTCATTAATGTGCATGTTAGTCAAGAAGGTGGTTGTAACCAAGTTGGATGGCCAGATGGCACTGGCTGGGTAGACAACAACTCTCTTAGCAAGACCACCAAGGGCAAAACCAATACATTGGGTGGACCAAATGGCGACCAAGTCAAAACCCCAACCGAAATCGGAGTCGTAGAACCTATTTTGGGCCAAAAGGATATCGGTAGCGTAAGCAGCACCACCACCAAAGGAGACGTTAGCCATAATAGAAATAATGGTGTGTTCCTTGACGTTGAAAGGACCAGGGTTCAAAGAGACACCGAAAATCTTCCAGTCAGGAACAACCTTGGCCCAGAAGACACCGCATGGGTATGCCAAGATAGTGGTAGTGAAAGAAGTCATGGAGAAAAGAGGAGAGTGCAACGAGAACAAGACGTTCAAACCACAACCAATGGTGGTGAAGATCAAACCCAAGGTCCAAGCTCTAATAGTGGATTGAGGCAAGGATGGGTCATCGCTCGATGGCACAGCAGCTCTAACTTCTGGGTATGGAGAGTCATCTTCGACGTGAACACCAGCGTAATCATCGTTGATAACTTCTTCGATAAGGTGAGAAGTGACAGGGTCAAATTCCTGAGACTTGGACACGGCTAATTCGATGGGAAGAGGAAGAGCCTTTTCTTCACTCGAGTCATAAGCGACTTTTTCCTCCACAATTTCTTGGGTGCCGGTCTTTGACGACAAAATATTCCTAATTTTTTCCATTTTTGCTTGTTGACAAACTCCGCTATGGTTTAGTAAGTTGGCCTTTGACTTGGCGTAGGTACTGTGTTAACAAGAAAAATGGATTGCTTCGACAAGAAAAATAAATGAAGGCAGAATGTCCGCCTATTTATAACGGGGACATGAAATGACTGGGCTGGCGCAAAATCATATTTAATTATGGAGCTGCCCCGATATTATTGGACCCGATTCACCATAAAATGCTGCCGTGGGTTTTAGAGGCTGCAATTGGAAATTGATAAGACCGGAATTCGTAAATTGCGGAAAATGGGGAAAAATAAACTTGGGAATAACAAACGGACAAGTCTATGCGGCACCAATTTGGCGGCAAGCGTAAGGTTCTGTTGCCTGATTATGAAATAAAGAACGTCTGCGACGTAAAAGGTCGATGATGTGAGTCACCGATGGATAGTTTTGAAGGGGCGTAACATGATCCCAACCAGTACAAACGCCCTATGCCTGTCCTCAAACAGTTGATGTGATTCAATACAAGTATGCGCTCGAGTGTTGCGCGTATTGGTGTTACGGGCCCTGTACTGTGAATGACCGGTTCTCGGGCTAAAAATAATAATGATATTTTATTTTGCTTTGCCGTACAGAGAACACCAGTAGAAATGGGGTTTCAAGGGCGTTTTCACTATCTGAGGTTGTAGTCAGAGAGTATTCCCGGTAGTCGGGGAGGCCGTGATCTGATCCGATCGGTAAATTTAAAGGTGGGGACGCAACGCCCATAATAACATCGAGTCATTCGATACACGGCCCGATGATCGTAAGGGAGAAAAAACCCCGTCACCGGCGCGAAGGTTTTGTACCGGATGAAGTCATACCACCATCGTACCTTATACTACATTACTCATACGCCCGCCCTATTAAGCTTTGTCGCCTCAACGCGAGCAAGTCTGTAGCGTTAAAATGTGCGTTCATTTGATAAATCTTTCATCGGGAAATCCCATGATGCTCAGGTCTTAGATTGGCTTTGATCTAAAACTATAAACTTATCACTCCCCTCTGGTGCGCGCGACCAATGCTGTTTCACACAAATAATCGTCTCTCCCATACTAGTGCTATTAGTTCAAGTGAGTCAACCGGAACTCAAAACCTTATTTTTTTTAGTTTTATTTTTTCATCCAAGAATCCGCACCGGCGCACGGCCCCAAAATTTGACGGGTTCACATTACTACTATTGTCAACAGAGAGGTTAAATGAAACTTCATGGTTACAAACACTGGCCTTATTCTTATCTGACAGGATTATCGGTTGGTGATAGGGCAGCCGTGTCCACACAAATAAGGTTAGGCTAGTTTCTTATCCTTAATTACAAAAACCTATCAACCGCTCTTGCCATAAACGCCTTCTATTTTGTAGCTTGCTCGGCGGCAGTACCTCTTCAACGGCTGGCGCTTTACAACGATTTGTGCAAGATTTCTTTTTATCTGTGGCTGTTCCATAGGCATTACATATCCTTATCCTGGCGGTAAAATATAACAAAAGAAATTCTAAAGCTCACAACCGATGCCTATAAAATATTAGTTTGAATTCCGACCGGTTCCATGCGCGATGAGATGGCCACATGACAAAGAGGCCGTTCCCAAACCCCATACCTACGTCGCTGGTATTAAGACCACCAGCATCTCGTATATCGCCCCGTTGTAGGCCACATCTTTGTCTGTGGGGGTGCTGTAGTTGCTCACCTGGCGCGTGTAGAACCAGTACGTTTGTCCACCCACTAGAAACACCGTTGTTGGACCATTTTCCGCATTAGGAAAAGTTCCCTGTGCCGTGCAACAAAAGGTACCAATTCACGTCGACAATTGCTGGGTTCGGGGAATTTCTGTACGGCGAAGCGGTGGATGCAAAATAATAAATACGAGCCGTAAGGTGCAGTGGTAATGATTGTTATCGTCGGGGGTTATCTCCAGATTCAGATTAACGATTAGAGACATTTTCGCTAGATTGTACAGATTTATCTATTATCGTGATTAATGATCTTTTGAGATGCGTTTCCTGCTCGGCAACGACTTTAACGGTCGCTCAAATGGGCTTGGTATCGTCGCATCGAACCGTGGCTGTTCGTTATCTTTCTCGGCGGAGATTTCTTGGTTCTACAGGGACTCTTGGTCCTGATTTTGACGTTGGTTTTGCTCTTGGGGTTGTTTCTTTACAAGACAAGCAGCAAAGAACCCAATACCACCATCCTCCTTTGGAATAGACCTCACACAACCTCCTGCCAATCGTTCACAGACACTTTCATCTCCATTGGCGAGGGTAGTGAATTCTTCTTTCCATCCCCTTCTCTCCCAGGTAGGAAGGACCTTGCTTCTGTCCTCCAACGTCCATCCTAGCTTCTTGAGTTCTGGGTCACTAAGCAAATCAACCACTACCCTCTCGTTTTCATGGGGGTGGATTGAACAAGTAGAGTATACCACTTTCCTGGCCAGGGGGAACTTTAATGCGTGTTTGACAATTGTGAACTGAAACGCCGCCAATTTGTTTAATCTTTCCGTGTCAATCTCTTCTGTCTTGTCTTCCTCTTGTGCATCTTCAAGGGCACGGCCAAAAATACCTGATCCACTACAGGACGGATCGACAACCATTCCTGTAACATTAGGAAAGTCCTTAGGGTTGGTTCTAGTAAAATCGGCATGGGTGATTTGAATCAAGTCTTTCTTGGCCTTGCCTGTAGCCTTGTCACACATGATTTTCAAGATCTCTACACGACGAGTGTCACGTTCGAAGGCATATACTACCGATTCTGGAGTACCAAGGTACGATGCGGAGTGGGTAGTCTTGTTACCTGGTGCAGCACATGCATCTATAACTTCAACGTGGACATCCTTGGGATCTTCATTCAATATATGGGCTGGGAAACAAGATGCACGGTCTTGAATGATTACTTCCCCGTTTAAGTAGGCTTGAGTAGACGTTAATCTTTCACGAGGATGGATCCCATACAAGTGAGGAATGTGTTCATCGGCAAATATTACGCCTGGAGCTGAGATGTCTTTGAAAGAATTTACCGGCTGTAAATTCTTGAAGAATTCATGCTTATCGAAGAACCCTTCAGGTGATGCCTTTATAGTATTGATACGGAACCATCTCACGGGAGTTTCGTCTTCATCGGTTTCAGTGGTTGGAAGTTCATCTACCGCTTTCACCTTGTGTTTGAGCTTCAACTTGATGAACTCAGCCTGTAATCTAGTTCTGTGCTGCAAGAATGCCTCTTTAATAGGGTGCTTTCCCGACTGGATTCTTCCCTTTGAAGAAAAAAATAAGTCGTGAACCAAAAGAATAAGAAGTTCATCGCTTATTTTCAACTTGGAAATCGTTGACGACTGCTTGACTTTAGCTTTCCGTATTATAGTTAGTATATACTCTTTGTACTTGAGCGATGAGTAGACTAATGCAAAGATATGTTTGGGGGAGTTGGTCAATTTCTTGTCATTGAAAATACGAGACTGGAGTGATCCACCGTGTTTGTTTGGCTTGAGAAACTTTTCTGCTTCGAAATAGAGCTTCATGATGTGATATGGTGTTGATAACGATTACCGTTGTCTCATCTCATTAGCCTTGGAAAATATGGGGTGTTACCCGGATATTGTCGTTTTTTGACACCAGAGTTTTCAAGATAATACAATATACTAGAATTGCTTGTTCTGGTCATGAGCTCTATAGTATCTCTCAAAATCACATGGAGCTTACAGCTGTCACACAAGTCGTGGTGGAGTACTTAGATGGTCAGTGTATTGTATATAGTCGGCTGCGTGGAAGTTGACTGTGTTGTGACGTCAGAGGTCATAACCCCGACAAACTGTGCCTTCTCCCACCAGGAATGAAACTACCGTTAGTGAGACATTGTCATGACTTATTTTAGAGAATACGGACGTCGATATTATTTGACTTTACATACGCGGAGAGTATGCGGTTTGGAACGTTCCAAAAATAGACTATTCGGGGTCACCAAGCCACTCAAGTTTGCGAAAGAGACACCCCATACGCAGTTTTCTTTGACTGGAAGACTGTGTCAGTCTACGCCTTGGCTTTGCTGGCGGCTATAGCCTTTAACTTTGCTTAGGTCATGTAATCCTTATCTGATCCCCTTTGGTCCCGTCCGAATCGGGAGAATTATCGTGCTTGTGTGCAGGCAATATTTGCCAATTTTTCTTTGATTTAATGCTTGGTCAAAGCGTATATTGTAAACGTATCGGCAAATCAATCCTTTGTACAGCTTGAAAGTTGCCCCGCTGTTTCTCATTGGTCATCACCGCTCCAATTGAAGATATATTAGCTTGTTTTTTCTGATTCAGAATCTTGCGCACATCCAGGAATATGCCAGTACCGCCGCCAAATGCCTACGCCCCAGGTAGTCGCTTAACCGTTGGATCTCACAATATCACCATAATCAAATACATCTCCGAGGGAGGTTTTGCCCATGTGTACACTTGCAACATTGAGCCGCCTTTCCAAGGGTCGACCGTCGCTTGTTTGAAACGTGTGGCTGTGCCCAGTAAATGGCAGCTCACCCTATTGAGACAAGAGGTGGATGCTATGAGAAGACTCCGTGGCAACAAGCACATCGTGTCCTACATTGACTCGCATGCATCGAGAATGTCCAGCACCACTCCTGAACAACAATATGAAGTGTTTCTCTTGATGGAGTATTGTGAAAAGAATGGATTGATTGATTTTATGAATGCCAGGCTCGTCCACAAACTTACGGAGCAAGAAATCCTCACCATTATGTACGAAATAACCATTGGTGTCGCCATGTGTCACCACTTGAACCCACCCTTGATACATCGTGATATAAAAATTGAGAATGTCTTGATAGATGCAAAGGGAACATACAAACTATGTGATTTCGGTTCCGCGGTCAAGTACATTCCAGCCCCGAAGACCCCTCAGGAATTGGCCCTGATTCGAGACGACGTGATGCAACACACAACCCCCCAATATAGAGCACCCGAAATGATAGACTTAACCAAGGGATTCCCTATAGATGATAAGCTGGATATTTGGGCCTTGGGTTGCTTTTTGTATAAGCTTTGTTACTATACCACCCCGTTTGAACTGTCGTCGCATCTGTCTTTGCAAGACATGGAGCAGCTGATTCTTAATTGCTCGCACACGTTGAGATTCAATGATCAGCCTGGCCTGATGTTTTCTTCACGCATGAAGAATATCATCAAGTGCTGTCTTCGTGAAGACCCAAGACGTAGACCCAGCGGAGTCCAACTTTTGGGCGAAATTGCTTCCATGAGAGGTGCCAAGGTTCCAAACGTTGTTCCTTACAGTGTGTTAGAGCATCAATCGAAGGCCCAACTCAAAGAAGATGTTCCAAAGCTTCCATCAAGGCCCTCTAAGGAACTGAGTATCCCCGCTATTGCCATTGCCAATCAGCATTCCAATAAAGGAAACGATCCCTTTGCTTCCATTGATAAGTCAAAGTTTGTCAATTCAACGTTGACAAGATCCAAGTCGACATATGGTAATGGTGAGCGTAAGCCTTCTAGACCAGTAAGTGTCTACAATGAAGAAACCAAGCCACTTTATTCGTCATCGAACAAGTCCTCTACATCGATAAAGGATTTTGTCCAAAAACAATTGAGGAAAAGTGATGAATTTCCACCTGAAAAACATACCAGTTCGGGTAACACATTGGACTTTTTAAGAAGCAAAGATGATGAATATAAATTAAACTCCAGGCAAGATACAGGAGGAAGTTTCAAGTCATTGAAATACAACTTGAGGAAGATTAGTACTGGGGGAAGTAGCATTCATAGTGCTAATAACACCGGAAACAACAATATCAAGCACAATAAGAGATCAAGCATCAGTTCTATTAAGCAGTTATTAACTGGAGGTACTTCAAGAAAGACCAGTTACAACTATGATGAGCCTGTTGAAGAATCCCCTGAGAAGCCAAAGAAGTTGTCTATTCAACGCAGAATGCAGATTTTGCTTAACAACGAAAGTGAACCACAGAAGCCAAAAACGGCGCTGGGTTATGGAAAATACACTGACAACAAGGAAGCAGATGATATAGATGCGATCAATGCACCCGTATCGCGAAGTATATCACCTTCAAGGGCAAAGCCACCTTCCACCGAACGCGGTGTTTTGTCAAGAAGTCACTCGACCCATCAAAAATCCAAGTTCCTTGCGCCTCCACAAGTTCCAACCAGTTTATCTGCAAAAGATGCTCAGAAGGCACCTATCACCAAACTGCAGACTGTGCCCACTCTCAAATATGAACCCAATTCCAAGCCCAGGATTGTGCCTCCAGGAAAGAAGCTACCTCCCAAGCCAAAGAAGCCTGTTTATCTCAAGTCTCCTGAGAAACATCATATCCATGAACACGAAAGAAAACTTAGTAATGCCAGTGAAGTGTCATTACCTGACTTGGACGATCTTGAAAAGCAGTTTTCCAAGCGTTTCCCAAGTTACGTCTAATAAGCTTGATGCTTATGGGTAGAATTACTATATTGAATATAATACATAGAAGTTTAGTTGCTTTCACTGGATGAAAAGTCTTCAACCGAGTCCAAGACAAAATCAACGCCTTCGTCGAATTTCTCGTTGATCACGTCGTATAAACCGTCAACCGACGCCTTCAATACACGGCCGAACTTCCTTCTGGGTCTTTTTCCTTCTTCTGTTTCTGTAGTGGTGCTTCCTCTGCCAGGTCCACTGGATCCGGTCCAACAAGGGTTTGCAGAACTAGCAAAAATGACAGAGTTTTGATAGTACCATTCGATCATCGATTCGTCCATCACTGGTACTAATGGTTTCAAATTTGAGCGACTCACAAACGCAACAGTTCCCTTCACGAGATCCTTGACTTCCTGTGAAGGTCTCTTACCATATAAGTGAACAATAGCCTGGTAAGAATCGCCAAAGCCAACAAAAACAACCTTTTTCAAGGTATTAAAGTATGCCAAGTAGTTGTCCCAGATGTAAAGTAATAGTTCTTGGGCAAAAATAGTTGGATTATAGTTTGAAGTACTCGACTTGCCTCCATCAGGAATTGGTAATGGAAAGGAAGGAATATTGATGTCAATGTAACCGACAGATTCCTGGGAACCGCTTGTTTCCTTGGCAATCTTTTCCATCATCTTTGTCAACGGATATTCCAACACCACGGAGGAATTTCCCTCAATGCTACCATTGAAGGGATTTATGTTTGCCCAAATTTCAGGAGGATCATGAATAGATATCACCACGATGGAACTATCGTAAATATCAGGACTAGCAACAATGACTTCTTCTAAATGAGTAGGGAGATCAGTTGAGAAGAATTTGGTTTGTTCGGTCTCTCCCAAGTTTGGAATGATAGGAATGTTGATGAACGAATATTTGTTGAACAATTCATTGAATTGGTGTGATCTTATTGGTTCCGAAACATTGACAAGACTGTAACTCTTGTTGGCTCCTGAAAGATCATAAATGTCATCAAAGGACTTGCTGGGGAAGCCATAGCTCAAACTCTTCCAGTATTTGGATTGAATCTTGAGGACTTCATCAACGACTTCAACGGCCTCAAGTTGTGGTTGCGCAGTCACGGTATTTTCTGGTGGTTCACCAACCAACACTTTTGCAACTGCAACAGCACTCGATGCCGTCGCATCCAAGTTATAGCCACCTTCAAGAATAACTGCAAGCTTTCCCTTGTTCAACCCCTTCAACATATGTGTCATAGCTCCATAGCCAACGGGGGTCACATGGCATCCTCCAATAAGATCGCCATCGGCTGCATCAAACCCAGCACTGACAATCATCAAGTCGGGGTCGAATTCATTCAATACGGGTAATACGATTTTGTTGAAAACATACACGTAGTCCGCATCACCCATACCACTGTTCTTCCAAGGAATATTTATGTTAAAACCTTCACCCTTTCCATCACCCACCACTTCAGGGCCACCGTATTTCGTTCCTGGGTAAAACCTACCATTCTCGTAACGATGTATCGAAATGTACAAAACACGGGGATCGTCGTAGAAGGCCTTCTGTGTTCCATTACCATGATGGACATCCCAATCGATAATGGCCACTTTTCGCACCGATTCGGGATACGACTTCAAGATGTTTTTTGCGGCAACAGCAACATTACTAAAGATACAAAATCCCCCTGGAGTCTCAGGTTCGGCGTGGTGACCTGGTGGTCGAACAACAGCAAGGGAATTTTTAGCTTTACCTTCAATAACAGCCTTACAGGCTTCTATAGTTCCACCACATGAAAGTTTTGCGGCCATATAGGAATCGTTATTGACGTAAATCGAATCACCCTTCTCTGTCTCCTCCATTAAACGATCTCTGCTCATAGTTTCTGTTGCCTGGATAAACTTGAGATGGTCTTCAGAATGAATCTCTAAAATTTCTTCCGATGTCGCCTCTCGTATTGGGATCTTGGTCATAAGTGGCCCGATATCTTCGGTGCCGGATAAAGACGAGTCTTGGATGAGTCCTGCTTCGGCCAACTTCTTGTAAATCCGGTAGATACGACGTGGATCTTCAGGATGAGGATCTATGTATTCATAGTACGAGGTAAATATTTTGGCGTGATATCTCATTCGTACGTCGTACACCAACCCGGTTTTGAGTGGGCTGTAGAATAGTTGTGGTTTGGTTGGCGGAACTACTATTATCGGAGACCCAGTAGTTTTCTTCAAGCCATTTGATTCTTCAATTTTTATCCTTTTGGGCAGGTTTTCGTCGTTGCCGTTGGACGAGTTGTCCTCTTGCAAGGGTTCGGTCTTAACTTCCACCGGAGTAGTGGAATTTGCAACTTCGGACTTGACTTGCTCAGATAAGCTCACCACTTCTCCATTCGTTGGAGGTTTTGCATCTTCAGCACTCGACATCCCAATATACTACACTCGATGTTAACAAACTCTTGTTCAGCACTGAGGAAGAAACGTAAATAGTGTTGAGATTTTGTGTGTGGTCGAGATTGAAATAGCAGCGTAACCTGCAACCAGCTTAGCCCCAAACTGTAAACTATCTAGCGGATTTTATCGAGGAACAAATCCCGGTTTTGAACACTGTTACGCAACCTAACTGAGTCAATACTTCAAAATACTGGTGTTTGGATGTTGCTTTGGTGAAAAGTTACACTTGGATCCATATGTCGTTACTTATTCCAAATATACGTGACCACGAAGATGCACACTCCGATCTCGACCAAGATGAACTCTACTTCCAAGAGATAGAGAAAGCCGATCCCAAATGGAAGTTCAGTCCTGTTTCGGGATTCTTCAAGCAATCGCTGCCCGACACCGATGACATGAACTTCAATTACGTCAATGATTTCGGAATCGAGAAGAGTTGGCCAGAAATCATCGGCGATCTCGCACATCTCAACCAAACGTCTCCTGACAATGTTAAGTACAAACTTGTCTTTTTGGCCCGTCATGGCCAAGGCTGGCACAACGTTGTGTCCCAAAAGTATCCTAAATCTGAATGGATACGAAAGTGGCGGTTTTTGGGATCCGACGGAGAACATACCTGGGGTCCAGATGCTAACCTCACTGAGGTGGGAATCAAACAGGCTCATGAAAACCATGAGGCGTGGGTCAGACAACTTGAGGCTGGAGCACCCATCCCCACAAAGTTCTATGTTTCGCCGCTACAAAGATCAATGTATACCATGGATATCACCTGGAAGGGTCAGAATATTCCACAGCCAGTGGTATTGGACAACTTACGAGAGACCATTGGTATCCATTTGTGCCACCAGAGATCGACCAAGTCGGAGATTCAGCGCAAGTTCCCGTACGTGAGGTTCGAAGAAAGGTTTTCCGAAGACGATGCTTTGGCGAAGAAGTACTCGCAGGCACGGGAACAGTTACATGAGCAGTTTTTAAGAATCAATGGTGTTATGCAGCAACTTTTCGAGGAGGAGGACTCGGTTATGTCAGTGACATCGCACGCAGGTACCATGAGAGCGTTCATCACAGCCATAGGACACAGAAAGTTTACTATTCCCACCGGAGGAATGATTCCAGTTGTGATTAGAGGTGAATGCGTGGAGAAGTAGTTTGAGTTGGTATGAATAGAAGTTCTGGATTCATATACGAGTCGCAACATACGGGAAAATTGTCAGTGTCACAATTCTACATAGAGGAGTTTTATACATCCTGATTCATATAGAAGTAGTAGCATCCATAAGTATAATCGAACACTTTAGACGAAAGAATGAACCACTGAAAGATTAAGATTAAATTTAACGCCTCTTTGAGAAGATCGCAACGTCTATTTTAAAGTTTTTGCAATTTCTAATTTTGAAGAAAATCGTAATACTTTGTCAAAAATCAAACATCATCATGGGCTTCAAACATTAACAAGATCATGGACGCTTTGATATAAATACCCTTGATACTCAACTATTAAGAATTCATGAAATTTCAAAGCCACAAACAAGACATGCAGGGTTTACGTTACTACTTTTGTGCCTGAAACTCAAACAATAGCTTTATGCGCGAAGATGCACTTGCATAAGGTACAATTATTTACGACATCCCCAATCATCATGACGACAAAATAAGACGAGAACTACACTATGTCCTTTGTAATTCTTTGCTTAGCAGCTTCCTCTTGTTAACAAGGACTATATTTGCTTACGCTTCTGCATTCGCAACTGCCTGACGTCTTGCCGAAATCATTGAACAACGAGTCTTTTCCAAAACATGATAAAACCAACAAACAATATACCACCCAACTACTTTAGATTGCTTGAGTCTGTCATTGTTAGCGTTGTTTCTATTGTTGAATAAACACAGATCGAGGAATCTCTTTGAAAGATTCAGAAGGATAAGAAAGACAAACACGCTATTCGTTCATTGACTATTTTCCAGTAAGTAACGAGTAGTCATTAGTGGATTGCTTGCTTCTCTTAGTATTGCAAACACGAGTCAGTTTGATGACCGTCAATATATATTTGAAGGTTTGCACACCTCAGAGGCTGCCCAGAACTGATTTTGGGTGATTGTAGCCTCTGAAAAAAGCACAAGGGGGAAGGCTTTTCTCTAACTTAACATCTTTAAAAGCTTGGGTCTACTTTCTTCAGTCAAAGTCAAAGACAAAGATGGGAGTGATTAATGTTACCGGCACTTTAAAGAATAGTGGTGTAAGTTTCCACTAAAATATATGGAAAGGCAGTTACTAAAACCACGTCCTTTCTTTTAGAGTCAATAGGAAATACTCCAAATTACAAACCACTTGAGCTCAACTGATGGCAATAGTTTGTTAGCGTGAACACTATTCGTGACCAGGAAAATTAGATTTTAAACTTGAAGGTTTGCATCTCATGCCCAGCAACTATTTACACCAGATCGTTTAAAGACCGCCATTCACTCTCGTGTATCAATTGATATACCACTCAGAATATAATTACAGAACAGCGGATATTGATAGAACGAAATTGGGGCCACTCCAGTTGTAGGAATTACCAACAAATTGCAACCAGCTAAAAATATCCGGTTCATTGTTTAGGAGAGGCGTTTAAAGTTGCATTTGACATAATAAAGTTCCTTCGACCTAATTGTATCCACTGCTCAGTTACACTCACCACAACAGAAGTGGTGGGCTGATTCTGCCGCGGCCGACCACACTGTTGTAGAAACGCGATAGCAAGGAATTGAAATGGGACAATGAATATAGAACGCAAACACTTGTTTTAGGTAAACTGGTGGTAGAAGGATATATTACACCACAAGGTGAATCTCAATTGATCAAAGCTTAGAGATACAATACGATAAACCTCACTCTTCCGAGTCACTTTGAGAGTCCTGGACAAATATTATAACTGAAGGGTTCAAAACAAACAGAAGGGGAGGGCTGATTAGGTTACATCTGAATACTTTAAATTGATGATTCGGGTGTATTGGTACTCAACGAGAATAAACATTGAGTTTAGGTTTTCCGTCGTACAATTAACGTTATGGAACAAAGAACCAATTGCGCTCGGGCATGCAATTCACCAGCTAATACAGGCAATCGGTGTTTCTACGTTTAGCAGTTAGTGTGAAATCGTTTCTACTACTATTCCCGATCCCATTAAGCCAAATGCATCACTTTACCGTCAAAAGCTGCCATAATCATGCTGGCATACAAAAGGTGGGCTGTCGATAACTGAGAATAATTGTCATGCGAGATTGAACGTGGTTGTCATGCGTTGTTTACTACGTCCAACAAATAATTAAGGTCTGCTGTTTTTTGATTGTGTATTTTTCACCTTCTTTAGATCAAGACATGCGGTTGAGGTGATTCAGATCATTATTGCATGAATGTAACATCGTTTGTGTAATATTTATTTTTAATATTTGGCCAACCTCACGTTACAGTTTGCTCCGAGTATTACCAGGAGAGGTAAAATCACTAGGTAGAGCCACTAGGTAAAAATCATAGAAGGTCAAAACTACCGAAGAAAATATGATAAAGATCGATTTCTTTTTCAAAGTTGTACCATATCTATATGATCACTCTATTGTTGAATATCGTACGTGATTATGTTTGTGGAGCACGCGTCTACTCAACAATAGAACTGAGCCACTCTAATTTGAAATTCCCCCCAGCCCGTTGAAGAATCGTAAGAATACGCTAGTTGAATAGTTTATTTTAACCCTGGTACAAATTAACCAGTTTCAAGTGTTTTTGAGGAGTCTTGGAAAGAACTTGATTTTCCGCGAGATTTCATCCGCACGTAATTGTGTCTTGCAACACGAAGTTTCTGGCGACCGTGGTGGATATTATCGACGCAGGTAAACTAAATTAGGCACGTCATGGTGATTATGTCACCTCAATTAACAAGGAGGAAAAATATCATTACTTTGACTGTGAGGCGTGGGTAGAAAGATTGTTAACGCCTTTCGTTTAAAATAACCTGGTTTAGTGTTGCAAAGTTTTCTGCGAGCGGATGAAAAGGTAACTCCAACATAGCGGGGAACGACAGCTTGAAGTGAGCAGATGGACGACCTAGCTTTCGAGCTGGTGCCGCAACCTCGTGGACGACGTTGCTATTCCTCGTTCAGCGTTGGCGACAAATGTCATGAACGAATATATAGCCGCGGCGTTGAATTTCTGTATTGGTTTCGAACAATGGAATCGTTACTGGAAGGAGGTATTACTCAAAAGTATACGGTTAAAACTGCCATAGAGGTAAGTAGATCTCTCACATCATACCACATAAACGTAAATACCGTGGGGGACCGTAATTGACATGGAATTTGGTGCTTATGTGAAATTTGATCACCTTTGTGAAGGCCACATGCAACCTCGCTTACTCGAAGATTGTCGACAGAAAGTGAACCCACACGAGATTGTCATGGGTAAAAGCTTTTCATTGAAGGCGCCAAAGGGAAGCCAGACGGAAAGCAGATCATTTAGGGTCAACTACTCTAGAATTATTCCGTTTTAGGAGTACCGATTTTATTTCAATAGCATTGAATAGTTTCAACAGCCTACACCTTGAAATCTTAACCGAGGTTATACAACCGGGTTAAAAGATACAACATTGACGTCAATATGCCTGTACTGGTATAATCTAGCATCTAGAAAATATATGATTATGAAACAAAAACCTTCTCTTGTATTGCCTGACAAACCTCGTTGGAGATGACAAAGCATAATTATTTCATACCTCACTAAAAATATTTTCTGACGTATCATATTTTTTACCGGGCCAATTCCCGCTTGGGGGCGGTATGCACTCACAATACCAAACTGTAGCTAATTTGGCAGGTTAGCAACTACGTAACCAGGTACGTCACTAGTTCTTAGAGTTATTTTTTTTGCTAATGTGTGATATACCAATATGGCTTAGGGGCGCATGTGGCTTAGTCGGAGTACTATAAAAGGAAGGGTATTTCGCCTCCATTATTTGATCAGTATCTAACATCTACAGCTCTTTGTAGATCCAGATCCGTCACTGTTGGTGGTAGTGCCCGTTGTGGGTACTACTAAAAGGTTGGTTTGATATGTTGGGAATATCTAGGTCTAGATAACCCTCTATCTGTTTGAGTCGGTCAATACTATAACGTCTCCAGAATCTGTGGAACAGATCACATTGTTGGTAAGAGTACTCTGTACTCTAGTGTGATCGTCCATACCCCTTCTCATGGGGGTTTCTGAATCGTTTTGACCGCTTAACCACGACTTGAAACCTTTGGTGTGGTAATGTTGCTATGTGGGGGTCCCACTAAAGTGATCCCAAGATCGGCAATTTCACGTTGTCGAGAAATAGCAACGTTCTCAACCATTGATTTCAAATCTTGCATTTGTACCTCGAGGTCTAGGCTTCCTATTGAAGACTTACACATCGACAGCTGCGTCAGGCTTTGTGATTTAGCAGGTGAATTTTTGGATTCTAAATTTACCCCTAGATTTAGCCTGGTTGCGTTGTCTTGTCTTCTGGAAGGCTACATGATCGAGTCTACAACATTTATGCAGTTTCGACTGCTTGCATCTTTCGATTTTTGTTTGCTATTTAACTTTTTTCGTGGCAGTTAATCTTGCCTCACTTTAATATACTTTCTTGGCTTACAAACACTATATGATATTTTGGTCCCCTCATAGATAATATGAGGCGTTATGGTCCGACTGTAGATCTTTAGTTTTCGATATTAATTAACACATTCGATCCCCCTATATCAACACACTGGTTGTATCTACTTGTAGCACATATACTATAGGGGTAACCATCTCGGGTGAATTCACCGAGAATGTTTGCTGCGTCGTCGTCAACGAAACAACCTGTTTGTGTCTAGAGACGTGCCCTGATACTGCCGTAGTATGGATATGGTCTCATGGTTTTATCACCTAATCCGTCCACCGTAATGCTATTGCAAAATTTTCAGGAATTTAGCATTCAGGCCACCATCCATTACGTGTGACCTAACCTTTAGCGTTTACACATTCCCTGTCCATACCACTACATTCTGAAATATTACATTACGTGAAGTGGTCGTCCAACAACCGAAAATTTTCGTTACATTCTGTATGTAAGCCAAAAGTGAGATGCTCATCTCAACTTATCAACCGACTACCGGATCTAGGATCTCCCAAGCAACAAATGAGACAAAAGAGAGCCAAAGCATACAAGAAGCAGATGACGGTGTATACGCACACGTTTAAGTTTAGGGAACCGTTCCAAACTGTGGTGGACGACGAACTTGTGTTGAACTGTGAGAAGGCCCAGTTTGATATCCAGAAGGGTTTGGACAGAACCATCCAGGGAGAAACAAAACCCATGATTACACAGTGTTGCATGCAGGCATTATACGATTCCAAGAACCAAAGGGCTATTGACGTGGCCAAAGAATTCGAAAGACGTCGTTGCAACCATAGGGAACCGATCGATCCCAAAGAATGTATTGAGTCCGTTGTCAATATAGAAGGACAAAACAAACATAGATACATCATAGCATCCCAGAATTACGATTTGAGAAAGGCTTTACGGAAAGTTCCGGGCATTCCCATTGTGTTCATGAACAGATCGGTAATGGTGATGGAACCATTATCGGAAGCTACTGCCAGGTTCTCGGATGAGTTTGAACGTAGAAAATTGACTGCTGGTTTGAACGACGCCAAGAAAGCTGGGAAGTTACCTAAGCCAGCCAAAGAACCACAGCAAGCCGAGACTACGGAGGCCGAAAAATCTAAAAAGAGAAAGGGACCTAAGCAGCCAAATCCACTTAGTATCAAGAAGAAGAAGGTTGTTGAGCAACCAAAAGCCGAAAAGCCAAAGCCAAAAAGAAAGAGAGCTCATAAAAAGAACGAAAACGGCGAGGAGAACGCTAATGAGAAAGATACTACCGAAGAAAACTCAAACGAAACCCCTCAGGATACGTCCGAGTAATGTATAAAATAGAATGAACGATGTCAAAAATTCATATGTATATGTAAAAATATATATCTAAGTTACTAAAACAATTTCTAATCTGTCGGTTCAGTTTCTAACACGTCAAACGCATTGGTACTGACCTTATCAGCTGGTTTGGGCTCGGGGCTTTTGGAAGCCTTATCGTCAACCTTCAAAATATAAGAAACATCGTCATCGATAAAACAAAGCCTACAATCGAAGGCAAGCGACTTTTCACGAGCAATCCTCTTGAAAACCTTCATCAACAAATACAAATCATTTTCTTCCTCTTCGGTGATTTGTTTATAGTTGACTTTGGAATAAAACACAAAGGTCAGTTCTTTCATCCACTGAAAGGCAGGCTCTTTAATCTTGGTAGTATCAACAAAACTCAAAAGAGCAGCTTCCAATTCATCCTTGATGATACCAAAGAATACATCTTGAATAACCAATGCATTGAAAAATGATTCTCTGATAGTCTGTTCCTTCATCTCAGCAGCAGCATTTGCTTCACGAATTAATCGAGTCCTGCGATTGATGGCTTCGCTGATATTAACCTCAGGTAATGCCGTCAATCTCGTAATAACAATGAACACGGTTCTGTTGGGTTCTTTGTCTTGCGATTCCGAGTATAGTTTGTAATTGGCAGCGAGCTCATGAACAAAGGTTCTTTGTCCGTGGGTCATGGCTGGGAAATGGTGAGTTCTCTTTGGGGCCCTAAGACCATTCTCTATTTGGAGTTCATAGTCTTCCACAAATGCCCTCATCAAATTCTCAATTCTCGAGCACCAAACTGGCTGTTTCTCAAAGATTGTCATAACGACATCTGAGTATGGGTTGTCTTGGTCATTAACTTCAATATCCTTCAAATTGAAAGCACTTCTCAACTCCTTCTCTCTGACCAACTTAGCACATTCAAAGTCACATTCAAGAATGGTTCCAAGTTTACTTGGTTCTTCGTTACTGGCACCACAAGGAACCTTGGTAGTGATTCTACCACATTCACATTTAATGGAAATCATCTCGGCACAAAGATTGACATCACAGTCGGGCTTTCTGCCCGGCTTATTGAAATGACATTTCAATTTGCAGATGTGGGGACAACTTTTTCTAGCCTTGTTACACTCAGTACGACATAACGTCGAACTCTCGTGTATGTTCTCCTTGGTGCACTTGCCTGAACAGGCTCTCAAGCACGCGTGACCACACGACTTTTTAACCTTACAGAAAGTACCACATGAGATATTTTGCTGGGAGCACAAGACACCAGGGATTTCCTTTAATCCACAATTACACTCCTTCTTGACTAGAGTTGTACATTTTGGACATTGAACGTCATCTTCATGACATTTGTGGTGCTCTGGAGGGTGACCGCACGATTTTGGACGAATACACTGCTCTGTGCATACTAACTTCGTACCACATCTGACTGGAGCCTGAATAATTGTTTTCCCACAGTTACAGATCAAATCATCATTGCTCGATTCCAAACAGACACCACATGGTCCTGGATGGCAAAGAGCTTCACAATAATGTTGACCACAAGATTTCAACCTATTACAGGTTCTGGTACAAATGTGTACCGCTTCCATCGACATAATTTCGTCCTGGAAATTGGAGCGGGTGTTGTTCCGGATAGCCTTCTTCTTTTCTCTCTCTCTAATGATAGCTGCCTGTTCAGAAGGACAGCAGATCTCTCTGTGGTAATGTTTACGGCAGTTGAGCAAGGCCGAACACTTATGTTTGCACTTGGGCTGGTAGCCCTGTTGGATATACTTGCACGGAACGGAAAAGGCTTCATGACCACAAGAACAGGTAATGTCCTTGATTTCATAACATACACATTCTCCTTCGTGGCACTTCAACAAACAGGTACAACCGCAAGGTAAAAGCTTACCACAAACCAGATCACATTCGGGAACTGGATCGGTACACTTAGTTCTGCCGATAGCGCCAACCTCAGTCTTGCCACAGTAACATGTGGTAATCTGGGAAGGTGCAAGTTTGCACTGGGAAAGGGTAGTCGGAGGCTGACACGAAAGTTCTTCAAAATGGATTCCACATTCGTAGTAGGCCGTGGTCCTCTTGGAACAACGGCCACCACCAACCCATTTCTCACCATCCTTCTCACACAGCTTCAAGACCTTGTCGCTACATTTAATAGCCAAATCTTCTCCTCCGCAGTAGCATTTGATCGTGATATCCTCATCGCAGAGACCACAAAAGCCCAGGTGGCAGCCCTTCTTACAGGTATGCAGCTCACAGACTTTAACGGCACACGGAGCCTCACATTTCCAGCCGGCTTCGTAAGGAGTGATTAAGCATGGCAACTGTCTTTCCTCCTTACCACAGTTACACTTCAAAAGCGGGCCCATAGCACCACAGATGGGATGGGTACCAGGGTGACAAACAGAACTACATGTGTGAATACATGACTTGTGTTTGTAGGTACACATATTGCCACAGCTGAAGGGAATAAGCGAGCTCGAGTTGGGGTTGGAGACCCGTCCGCACCAACAGGTGAAGCGCGACGGGATTTTGGTATGGGCATTGTTGCATGAGGGACATCTCCATGTCTTCAAGACCTTGTCGGTCGAAGAGCCCCTAAGCGCCCAGTCCTTGATACAATCAAGGTCGTAGACCCGGTAGCAGTGATGACACGACCAGACTTTGCTGAAGTGGTCGATCTCGCTGGTACAGACCAAACAGGTGTATTCACCGTTTTGGATCTCGCGGGTAATGGTGGACGCCAAGTTTTCGTTGGAATACTCGACGTCGGAGTCGTAGTCGGAGTCGGGTTCTGAATCGGATTCGGTATCAGATTCGGAAGCGGAGTCCAACACTGACTCTTGGTTGGTTGAATCAACAGCGAGAGAAGAAACGGACTCGGTGCCCGAGTCGTCTGAGTCTTCGGTCTCTGATTCTAGGTCGATTATGTGCGGATGGTACTCCTTCTTGGGCCGTGACGGCGGTTCTGCCGGTGGCCCCGTACCTCCTTTTAGTGGCGGGTCTATATTCTCTTCCATTGCTGTTGTTGCAAACGAGAAAATGTGGTAGTTTTTTATACAAATCTGAGATTAGTCATTTTTTGCGCATGCGCAGGGCCTCGGATTTAACGCCTGATATGGGTTGGGGTATTATTTATACTTGATATTATTAAAACTAGCAACGAAGGGATAATCAGCCGATTCTAACACTACGTCTCTTGAAGAAATCCATCACTTTCCGGGCCGCACTGGCTTCCTTGCCGTTGGCAGAAGAACTGCCCGTGGCCGTCGAAGTCGCCGATTTCTTGGAGTGTGCCGAGGACGACGAATGGATCCGTTTCTGATCCTTCGTCTTGGTGGGGACATTGATATCGGAGGAGGGTTCTAAGATCTTCTTGCTCGAGCTTGAAGATGCTGGAGACAGTTGGGACTGGGTTGATGGGGCCGTGGTGTTGGTGTTGATGTTGTTGTTCTCCGAGCCGATGGCGACGTTGTAACTACTGTAGAGCGAAACCCAACTGAACCGGTTGCGTTTCTTCTGTTCCTTAACCTTCTTGTTCTCCTTGTTTTCTCTCGAGAAATCCCTGGATTCCCTCGACGATTTGGGAGCGGTACGCGATCTCTTCACTTCCGCTTTTTGAACCTTTGGTGGCTCTTCCAGCTTTCCAAGGGTACTAACTGTCTCCAGCGACTTCTCCTGCATCTTTTCAACGCTTCCATCAATCTTGCTCTTATCAATAACCACTTCTCCGACTATAGGCACTTCTGCTACCGTACCTGGTTTCTCCAGATCGGGACTAGTCGACTGCGAATCAAATACTGGCGCCTGGTTGATCTGTGGCGTGGTGTTGACTCTAGTAGGACTATGGTGTACTTCGTTCAAATCCAATACATCCATCTTATCTTCCAAATAGCTCAACACGGAGTTTCTCTTATTTGGATGCTCGGGAGAATTGCTATTCGACGTTGAGTCACTGAGCACGCCATTAACGTGAACATGTGTCACAACCGAATTTCTTCTCGATGGATGTGTGGTGTCTTTCCCTGTTGGACTGCTATTTTGCGAACGGAGAATACCGTCAGCACTATCGTGAGATCTCGTTGGCGAGCTGGAAAGGAACTGCGGAATAGGAAGATTGATAGGAGACGGAATCTTAATGTAATCTAATAATGCGGACGAACTAGCATTTCCATTGGACATGAACGAAGAGGTCATAGATGAAGGATGGTACGAAGTTGGCCTTGGCTTCTTGGTTGAATGTGGCAAACGGTTTGACTCTCTTGACGACGAATTTTCGCTGTTCCTCGATGGAGGAAGTAACGGCACAAAGTTTGAAATTGCTGGAATGTCGACCTTCTTGGTAGGACTCTCCACAATGGTTGAAATTGGAGTACCGGTGTATGTCGAAGTTCTGGAGTTTGGGTTGGATGCATAATGGAAGTTTGCCTTCGTCGAAGGTGGTGGGAATATTGGTTGAGCCAAAGAGTCTAAGGAAGTTACCGAATTTCTCTTATTGTCATCAACCACTGCTTTCAAAGCGTAACTAGCGGTAGAGTAAGTGTTAGAAACAGATGCAGATTTAGCGTGGCCACGCACAAATGGTTTGGTGGGAGATGGGGTAGATTCTCGAGATTCTGATGCGCTGTTGGTTGGGGCGGCGGTCTTAGGCAAGGCAATAGCATTAGCCAAAGAAGATGAGGTGGATGGTGATGAATATAATTGAGTAATGCTGGTGGAAGAGTATGATCTGGAGTGACCATTGATATTTCCGCCGTTACCAGCGCTCAAGCTTGGGGTGCTGTTAATCAATAACGACGACGAGCTTGTCTTTGCGTCAATCATGGAGAATCTCTTGTTCTGGTTGTATTGTTGCGATTGAACATTCACGGCCACGTCCTTTTCTTTATGTATTCTGTCCCATTCCGGTTGTCTGATAGACAACAAGTTTGCGTGTGGACTCAACCATGGGTGATTTCTAATCTCATTCATGGTTATTCTCTTCTTGGGGTCAGGAACTATAATCTTTCTCAACAAATCTCTAGCCAACGGGGAAACGTATTCGGGGAAAGTAAGCGGAGTTTTGCAAATGTAGTGGTACAATCTAACGATGTCAGAACCATCTTCATTTTCAGGATCATCGTCGAAGGGAAGGTAACCCGAAAGCATGGCGTAAAGGATTACACCCAATGACCAGATGTCTACTTTTCTGCCCTCGTAGGGAGATTGAGTCAACACCAACTCTGGAGCGGCATAGCAAGGAGAGCCGCAGCTGGTTTTCATGAAATCGTTTTTGTCTCTGTTGTAGGAGTTGACGAAGCCAAAGTCGGATACGATGACGTTTTTATGTTTATCAAGCAACAAGTTTTCTAATTTCAAATCTCGATGTATCAAACCTTTCGAATGCATGTAGTCAACCCCGCTAACCAATTGGGCAAACAATTTTTTGGCGACGTTTTCTTTCAAATATTTATGGTGTAAGATGTAGTCGAACAACTCGCCACCGGAGGCGTATTCCAAGACGATTCCGATGTATTTGCCGCTTTTCATGACTTCGACGAGGTTGACAATGTTGGGATGGTTCAAGAGTTTGAGCGAGTTGATTTCTCTGTGGATTTTAATTTCTGATTCTGAGTCCTTCATGATGGTGTCTCTCTTGATCAACTTGATGGCCACCTGGCTGGGCAACTTGCCGTCCTTTCTCCAGCCTAGTTTGACTTTGCCAAACTCGCCTTCGCCCAACGTGGAACCCAAAATATAGGCACCAAAGCGAACTTCACGATGGACCCGTTTGGCGGTGTTGGCACTTATGGACTGGCGGGGCGCGGGGGCCTGTGGCGGGGGGTAGGCGGCAGAGACCTTGGTATCCTTGGTGTGGATGAGTGCTGCTACCTGAGATGCCATGGTGGGAAACTAATTGGGAAATTTAGTGGTTGGTGGAAGTGAGCCGGAAGTTATGGGGATATGGTTGTCAAGGTGAATTGGTTGACGTTGTGGATAAAAAAAACTCAGGTGATTGGGGACGGGGGCCGAGGTGGTACTCTGTTCCTGAACTTGGGGAGGGTTGATGGAGCAGGCGGATCCGAGTATACAAGGATGGGAATGTGTAGTGCACAGATAATTCGGGTACTGAGAAAGATCAACTAGTTTTATTGCTTCGTGTGTTTATCGTTGTTTATAGTAGTTAGTTGATGTTTACGTTTTGGAGAACGCGCACGACCACCAAAAGAATTTTTTTTCGCCTGTTGTTTGTTTACTTGAGTCCTAATTAGCCACAATAGGCGAGAATGTAAATAGTCGTCTAGTAGGTGAAAGGGCTAGGGTAACCGGAGCAGCTGGGGTGAAACGTCAAGCACTGCCGCAACGCACTGGGCGAGTACCTGCCTCCAGTTATATATGCGCGCGGTTCCCGCCACGGCGTGTACGGTCTGGAACGCAATAGCCCCCTTGACATCTGAAACTTGCCCCGAACCGGTAGTAAAAAAACAACCTTTGGGTGTTGTCCCCGTTATTTTTATTGTCAAGAGCTACACGGATCCATGCCACACGGATTTGGATGTCTGACACGTCGGCCGCGGGTACCTTATACGCGGCTGTGACTGTTTGCATATAACGAGGTGGTGGCAGCAGCCCATCGGCTGGCCGAGCCGGCGAAGAAACGGGCCCCACCATCGCATAAGCGCCATTGTAGCGACACGTAGGCCGTCGTGCTTCTTCTGGTGTGGGCTCAGCTTGCACCAGACGTCGATCTTATCTGAGTCATCTACGCTTGACCAATGTGGCAAAAACTCTATTGTTGTCGCACCACCAACTGACTACTGTCCCCTCACACACGTTGATAAGACACACACTGGGGGGCCCGATGGGGGGAGACGGTTACGTAAGCGCTGGCAGACCCGTCGCGTAATCAGAAAAAAAACATGCGGCGTCTCGATTAGGTAAGCACCCCAATGTGCTTTGCCCTCGCGATCAGATACAAACAAAACAACGCGTCTTGTCTACAATCACTACACCATCAATGACACAAGCAGAGTTGGACCAGACGCATCCCCGTCCTGAGGAAGAGGACGACGAGGCCATGAGTGGGCCGTTGCTCATTGAACAATTGGAAGGTAACGGGATCACCATGAGTGACATCAAGAAGTTGAAGGCCGAAGGCTACCACACCATCGAAAGTATCGCATACACACCAAAAAGAATATTGGTAGGCGTCAAGGGCATCAGTGAGGCCAAGGCAGAAAAGATCTCCCAGGAGGCGGCCAAGGTGGTTCCGTTGGGGTTCACCACCGCCAGCGAGTTCCACAGCAGAAGATCCGAGTTGATCTGTTTGACCACAGGCTCCAAACAGTTGGATACGCTTTTGGGAGGTGGAATCGAAACGGGATCGATTACCGAAGTTTTTGGAGAGTTCAGAACCGGGAAATCGCAGTTGTGCCACACCCTTGCCGTCACTTGCCAGTTACCAGTTGATATGGGTGGTGGAGAGGGCAAGTGTCTTTACATCGACACCGAGGGGACTTTCAGACCCAACAGATTGGTTTCGATTGCTGAGAGATATGGCTTAAACCCCAACGACTGTTTAGATAACGTGGCTTACGCTCGTGCCTATAATGCTGAGCACCAGTTCCAGCTTTTGAGTCTTGCAGCCCAGATGATGTCGGAGTCGCGGTTCTCGCTCTTGATCGTCGACTCCATCATGTCGTTGTACAGAACCGACTATTCTGGTAGAGGAGAGTTGAGTGCTAGACAGACCCATGTCGCCAAGTTCATGAGAACTTTGCAAAGATTGGCCGACGAGTTTGGTATTGCCGTACTTATAACCAACCAGGTCGTTGCTCAGGTCGATGGGATGGCGGGGATGTTCAACCCCGACCCCAAGAAACCCATTGGAGGAAACATCATTGCCCACAGTTCGACTACCCGGTTATCGTTCAAAAAGGGCCGTGCCGAAACAAGAATATGTAAGATCTATGACAGTCCCTGTTTGCCCGAAAGTGAGTGCGTATTTGCCATCTACGAAGACGGAATTGGTGATCCTAGAGTTGAAGAGGACGATCTGTGAGCAAAATAGCAGTTGGTTTCGAGTTTAACTATCAGGGCGGCTTTGAACATGTATGGGTGAAGTCATCGGTTTTATTATTTTCCTGTTTGGGAATGAAGCCTCCGACTGGCTACGTTTCCGGCAGAGAGGGAGTGCTTTTAACGCCGCAAAAAAGAAACTAAGCATCGCCAGCAAGGCTAAGGACCCTCCACCTTTACGCCGCTAACGTATGTACGAATATATCAGGCCATATTCTGGGCCATTAACGAAGTAAATAAAAAGGAAACTTTAGGCATCGAATAGTCCCGAGGTAAAAGTCTGTTTTTATTGTCTCATAATGAAAATTTTATCTAAACGATCAAGGACATCCCGTGCGGCGGCCCCCAGAAAAAATTTTATCTTTTCCATCAAAAGTCGTGCTTAACCCGGGAAAGTCGCCAGGCACGACCGCTCGGTAGAGAAATTTAGCACAAAATTCCGGTTTCCACAACAGTACTCGTTCCTTAGTTATACCGCTTTCCTTTCCGATCTCGTTTTCTTCGTATAACAACGTTTATATTCTCCATTCACAGCACCCGTTGTTGAGCTCGAAAAAATTATCACAAATCCGGCCCCATAGTACCGCAATTATTTCTTCCCAAAGAAAATGGACAAGAGGATCAAATCGATCTTGCCCAAGCCCTCACTGGCCTATTCAACGGTATCTCCTTCTCCAACTAACATGAGCACGCCAGGCAAGAGGAAGTCGACCTCGTTGCTGCTGCAGCTGCTGAAAGACACCCGGGCCAAGAAACTGCGCGTCACAGTCAAGGAAGAAGAGGAAGCTCTCAACAGCAAGCAGACAGGCCATAGACCTGTCACTTCGTGTACTTTCTGTCGCCAGCATAAGATCAAGTGCAACGCGTCCGAAAACTACCCCAATCCATGTCTCAGATGTGAACGGATGGACCTCAAGTGCGAAATCGACCCCCAGTTCAGACCCAAGAAAGGATCCCAGATCCAATCGTTGAAGAGTGATGTTGATGAGTTGAAAGCTAAGATTGAGATGCTTACGAAAAACGAATCTTTATTGACCCAAGCCTTGAACCAACACAATATGAACTATATGCAGCTGCAACTGCAACAGTCACACGGGTCCGTTTCCAACACGCCAGGCACAGTTACTCCACAGATGAATTCGGTTTACTCACCACGGAATTTCACCCCAACTGAACAGATTTCGCCAAACACTTACGTGCCATACTCCGGCGAAATCAACGATGCCACCCAAAACGTCAACTCGACGACGACCCAATTATCTAATATCTTGAAGGAAAACTCTGACAACTCTCCAGCCAAGACTGAAACTCCCACTAGGGAAGAAACCTACAATATACTGGAGTTTGTTCTCGGGGACGTTACTTTGCCCTTAGAAAAGGCAAACGAACTTCACAACAGATTTATGATTAAGAATTTACCCTTTATGCCAATCCTCACATCTGGCTCTGCTTCGGAGTTGTACCACAAGTCCCAA
This sequence comes from Teunomyces cretensis, assembly GCA_003706575.2. Lineage (NCBI taxonomy): Eukaryota > Fungi > Ascomycota > Pichiomycetes > Serinales > Debaryomycetaceae > Teunomyces > Teunomyces cretensis. The sequence continues at coordinate 952,759 of PPLT02000002.1, read as the reverse complement.
TTGTTGTTCTGGACTGTTATTTTGACAGCTTCTCTCTCCGAACCTGAGCCTACGTTGTATATGTCGTTGGCTTCTTTGATCAAGCAGTTGGCTATAGAGACGTGCTGGATCAAGACGCCAAGATCCACTCACGTCATTCAGGCATTGATTATCCTTTCAATATGGCCATTGCCAAATGAAAAAGTTTTGGATGACTGCTCGTACCGGTTTGTTGGATTAGCCAAGAATTTGTCCCTTCAACTTGGTTTACATAGAGGTGGGGAGTTCATTCAAGAATTCAGCAGAACTCAGGTTAGTTTGGGCCCAGACGCAGAGAAATGGAGAACGCGGTCGTGGTTGGCTGTTTTCTTCTGCGAACAGTTCTGGTCCTCGGTCCTCGGGCTTCCACCTTCGATCAATACCACTGACTACCTTTTGGAAAATGCTCGTATTGACCAATCGTTGCCCAAAGATTTCCGTTGCTTGATTTCATTGTCTATTTTCCAATGCAAGTTGATCAATGTTATGGGAATTTCGGTGACACGGCCAGATGGGTTGTTGGAGCCACTGAACAGAGCTGGATCTTTGAGTATATTGGACAGAGAATTGGACAGATTGCGGTTCAAGCTTCGTATTGAGGACGGAACGGCAATTGAAGTTTACTTTTTATACATCAAGTTGATGATTTGCTGTTTTGCATTTTTACCAGGAACTCCTATCGAAGACCAGGTTAAATATGTGAGCTCGGGTTACCTTTCAGCTACCCGAATTATCACCATTGCTTCTCAGATGATCAATAACAACTTCCTGTTGATTGAACTTCCCATTTATGTCAGACAAGCAATCACTTATTCCGTGTTGTTATTGTTCAAGCTCCATTTATCGCGTTACTTGATTGACAAGTACGTCGATAGTGCCAGACAGCTGATTGTCACTGTCCATCGTCTTCTCAGAAACACGTTATCTTCTTGGAAGGACTTGAAGAACGATATTTCGAGAAATGCCAAAGTGCTAGAAAACTTGAACATAGTGTTGTACACTTATCCCGATATTTTCCTTAGTGATAATCACGAGGTTGGGGGTAGTATAATAACGCGGATGCGGTCCCATTTGACGGCGTCGTTGTTCTACGATTTGGTGTGGTGTGTTCATGAGGCAAGAAGAAGAACCATGATTGACAAGAATAACCCTGATGCCGCTGCGCACAGGGAAAAGGTAAGAGCAGCCACCACTGCAGTTGGTGGCGCTGAGAGTCCTTATGGCAACTCTTTGAATCACCGGAAACCAACGCCATTGCCATTTTATAATCAAATCACCAAGGACGACTTCAAAACTATCAGCACCACCACGCCAAACGGAACCACGATTACCACGCTTGTTCCAACGGACCAGGCAATGATCCAGGCCAGACTGAACGCAGCTGGCGAGAACAAGCCATTGGAAATCAACGGGATTCCATTGGCAATGCTTGATGCGACAGGCAGTATCAAAGACAGCATGGCCGACCAGGCCCAAGAAGAGTTGGTCCAGCAAGCTCCTCCAATGACACAACCAGTGTACCAGGACCAAACCCCAGACCAGCCGTTATCCATTCTCCCCACGCAGCAATCACCAGCGTATGCCATCGATCCACTTGCTGGCCAGACTCCGTACATGAGTCAGTCGTCGCAGATAATGGAGGCCCCTACTCCCTATATGAACCAGAACCATGGTGTGGTTGCCAATCAAATGAACAGTTTCTTCCAACAGCAATCCAATGGATGGCTTAATAACGACAATTACCAGGACGACGATTTCCTTGGTTGGTTTGACGTGAACATGATGCAAGAGAAGTAGATGTATGTATATATTTATGTAAAAATAGGATTCAATATTTTGCCAGGCATGTAAACTTGGGGCGTTGTTGCGTTCAAGTACCAAAGAATGGTATTGCAACCGACTCGAGGAGTATATATGACTGGTACAACTGGATACGTATGTGGTCACGTGAAAAACAGATTACGTCTAATCGGTTTGATACTCTCCACGTGATATCTAGCAATAATCCGTATATAAGGATCTGGAGAAATCTCCCCGTCGACTTCATCTTCCACCAATTCTATACCCACATGCTTACCAGACAATTATTCCGCGGGATTTCCAACAGAGCTTTTGTTTCTGTTCCGGCCTCTGCCAGATTCTACTCGTTCAATGCCCAGGACCAACCAAGACTCAGATTAGGCTCCACCGCCCCCAACTTCCAAGTCAACACCACCGAGGGCAAGATTGACTTCCACAGCTACATTGGCGACAAGTGGGTTGTTCTCTTCAGTCACCCTGCCGACTACACTCCTGTTTGTACCACTGAATTGGGTGCATTCTCCAAATTGAAGCCGGAATTTGACCAGAGAGATGTCAAGTTGATTGGGTTGTCTACCGAAGATGTCGACTCCCACAAGGGCTGGATCAAGGACATCGAAGAAGTAGTTACTGGTGGCGAAAAGTTCAACTTTCCCATCATTGCTGATACCACCAAGGAGGTCGCGTTCAAGTACGACATGATCACCGCAGACGACTTCAAGAACCTCAACTCGGGCATGATTGCCACGGTCAGATCGGTGTTTGTCATTGATCCTGCCAAGAAGATCAGACTCATCATGACTTATCCGGCTTCTACAGGTAGAAACTCCGCTGAAGTGTTGAGAGTCGTCGATGCCTTGCAATTGGCCGACAACAAGGGAATTGCTACTCCTGTTGACTGGACTGTAGGTGAAGACGTCATCATTCCTCCAACTGTTTCCGACGAGGCTGCCAAGGCCAAGTTTGGTGAGTTCGAGACCTTGAAGCCATACTTGAGAAAGACCAAGGTTTAGGTCCCATTGACTATATACATCTATGAGTGAATAATCACTATATAAAAAAGTACTCTATCTTGTCTATCGGATGATGGAATCTGTCAAGGTACTGGCAAACGCCACGTTGCCGTCGGTGTCTCGTAATTTACACTCTGCCTCTTCTGCTTCAAACACTGCTTCGCCAGCTGCATTGGTCTTGAGGTGTTGCTGGATCTCCTGCCATATCTTTGACTTTAACCGTGGCGGAATGTCGGTGCTGGTATGACTATCAAACTGTAGACGAGAACCAATGGCTGCTGATGCTGGAGGGTTGATGAGCTCAACACGGTTGTCCTTCTCGGTGGCCAATAGCATGGCCTGTGACTGGACCCCTCTCATCTTGGACGGTTTCAAGTTGGTAAGAACCACCACCTTCCGATCCACCAACTGTTCTCTTGGGATATATCCTACGAGTCCCGAACATACCTGGAGGGGTTCGGCATCGACCTCGATCTGGGAAACGTACAACTTCTCAGCGTTTTCGTGGACTTCACACTTCAAGATCTTCCCAACGCGTAGATGTAAAAGGCTTGGTGACGAGTAGCGTCTGATACCGACACGTAACATCTTTCGAGGTGTTCTGGTATCGATTAAGTTGTGAAAAGTTCAAACATGGAGGTGAAGAGTAAGGGCACGTAACTCGGTTGTGTCTATATTTTGTCGGCGCACGACCTAGATGTTAACCAGTAAGTGCCGACTTTGCCCGATTGTGTCGTTGGTGTCGGCAAGATTACCAAAGCGGTAAGATACAGACTAAACCGGGTACAAGAAACAACATGTTGTTGTGTACAACTCCAATAGAGGGTTTGGTACTTACAAATACCTCGACGTTGCAGCAGGCTGCAAAAAAAGCGTATAAGGGAGCCACGACGTCAATTTTTTGGGAAACCACCAGCAGCCGCCAGTCGTCACATTTCTTGTTCTAGATTCTGACCCTTGTTGTTTGCCGTTTTCCCCAGGCACGACAACTAGCTGGCACATTCCCTGGCATCCGGCATAGACTCGGCGGTTTCACCTGTGTATAGTCTGACCTGCGTACAGACTCAATTTGCCCAATGCGGTAAAGTGGACGCGTCTGTGAGTTACCTAAAATTTTTCCATATAAACGATTGATTCTTACTGTGCCAGTTCTTTATCAGTAGCAATGGCCAATTTCGTGTCGTCTCCAGGACGGATTCCGTCCGATGCAGCACATCTCTTGCACTCGTCGCAACCACCATCATCAATCGGCAGAGAAACATTGACCCCTCAAAGCTCGCAGCCAGGACTCTTCTCCGAGACAAACTCGCAGCGTCCCGTGGCGATTTCCCAGGCGCCATCGGCGGTTGTCGCTGGCCGCAGACGTCAAATCGCCGTCCCCAAGGTGGTGGATGTCACCGGTGAAAAAGTCCGTGAATCGTTCGAGCAGTTCCTCGAGGACTACACCGAGTCCGAGCTGGACGACCGGTGGAACGGCAAGGCGTACCTCGCACAGATCGAGGCCATGAAGACATACGAGTACACAACGTTGTACGTCAATTACCAGCACTTGCTTGGTCGGGAAAATGGGGTTTTGGCCACGGCCATCTTGGAACAGTACTATCGGTTCTACCCGTTCCTCCTCAAGGGCTTGACCCGGTTGTTGAAGAAACACGCGCCCAACTTGTTGCGGGCCAACTTGCTCGGCGGCGGCCATCCAGACAACGACACCAACCCCGAGTCGCTGACGGCAGGCTCGTACTCCAACGAACGGGTGTTCCAGATCTCGTTCTACAATTTACCCACGGTGCACAGAATCAGAGATATCCGTACTACCAAGATCGGGTCGTTGATGTCGATCATGGGTACGGTGACACGGACGTCCGAAGTGAGGCCCGAGTTGTATCGGGCGTGCTTTACCTGCGACATCTGTTCGGCTGTCATCGAAGGTATCGAGCAGGTGTTCAAGTACACCGAGCCTACATCTTGCCCCTCGTGTGATAACCAGTCGTACTTCACATTGAACGTGTCGAAATCGCAATTTATTGATTGGCAGCGGGTTCGGATCCAGGAGAACTCCAACGAGATCCCCACGGGTTCGATGCCACGGACATTAGACGTTATTCTTCGTGGAGAAGCCGTCGAACGTGCCAAGCCAGGTGACAAGTGTAAGTTCACCGGTACCGAGATTGTGATCCCCGATGTGTCACAGCTTGGGTTGCCCGGAATCAAGGCCCAGTCTATGCGTGAGAACCGAGGAACCAATTCGTCTGAGCTCAATTCAGGGGTCAGTGGGTTGAAGTCGTTGGGTGTTCGTGATCTCACCTACAAGCTCGCCTTCCATGCGTGCCACGTCACTTCCGTCATCAACAAGAACGACGGGTCGACGGAAGAACGAGCATCCGAGGCCGATTTCCAAGGTTCCAACGACCAAGAAGTGTTTTTGACTTCGCTTACCGATGCCGAAGTGGCTCAGTTGAAAGAAATGGTCAAGGACGACAACGTCTACGATAACTTGGTTAAGTCGATCGCACCGGCAGTGTTTGGTCACGAAGTCGTCAAGAAAGGTATTCTTCTCCAACTTTTGGGTGGTGTCCACAAACAGACCGTCGACGGTATCAACTTACGTGGTGACATCAATATCTGTATAGTGGGTGATCCATCGACGTCCAAATCGCAGTTCCTCAAGTACGTTTGTGGCTTTTCGCCGCGTGCCGTGTACACTTCGGGTAAGGCATCGTCGGCCGCTGGTTTGACGGCAGCCGTTGTCAAAGACGAAGAGACCGGTGATTTTACCATTGAAGCCGGGGCTCTTATGTTGGCCGACAACGGGATCTGTGCCATCGATGAGTTCGACAAGATGGACCTCTCTGATCAAGTGGCGATTCACGAAGCCATGGAACAACAAACGATCTCGATCGCCAAGGCCGGGATCCACGCTACTTTGAACGCCAGAACATCGATTCTTGCTGCTGCCAACCCCATTGGAGGCAGATACAACCGGAAAGTCGGATTACGCTCCAACTTGAACATGACGGCACCCATCATGTCGAGATTTGACTTGTTCTTTGTTATTCTCGACGATTGTAACGAAAACATCGACACCAACTTGGCTACCCACATTGTCAACTTGCACATGTTCCGTGACGATGCTATCGACCCGCCATACTCGGCCGAGCAGCTCGGCAGATACATCAAGTACGCCAAGACGTTCAAGCCCCGGATGACGAAGGAAGCCCGTGACTTCTTGGTGTCGCGGTACAAGGAGTTGAGAGAGGACGATGCCCAGGGTTTGGGCCGGTCGTCGTACAGAATCACCGTCAGACAGTTGGAGTCGATGGTGAGACTTTCCGAAGCCATTGCTCGTGCCAACTGTACCGAAGAGATCACGCCGAGTTTTGTGGCCGAAGCCTACGACTTATTGAGACAGTCGATCATCCGGGTGGAGATGGACGATATCGAGGTCGAAGACGATAAGGAAGAGGAAACTGTCGAGTCTGCACCACAAGCAGCAGCCGTTACCGCCCCACCACCAGCCAAGGAACCTGTCGTTGCCATTTCGTACGACAAGTACGTAGCCATCATGAACTTGATGGTGAAGAAGGTGTCCGACCACGAAAACTTCCACGACGGTGACGGGATCTCGGCCGAGGAGTTGGTCAACTGGTACTTGACCCAGAAGGAAAACGAGCTTGCGTCGGAAGCCGAATATTACAGAGAGAGAAAGTTGGCCTACAAGGTGTTGAAGCGGTTGGTCAAGGACCGGTTGTTGATGAGCGTCACCGCCGACTTGGACAACGAGGCGTTGCCGGCGGCCGGAGCGGACTTGCCCAAGAACACACGGACGGTGTACGTGGTGCATCCCAACTGCGAGATCTTGGACTACTTTGACCAGTCTAAAACACAGGAGGCCGTCGAGGACGAGCATGATTAGTGTATTGTAACATATGGTAGGTGTATAATAAGCTTTGTTTTTTAGCGGGTGTAGCAAGAGCGTAAGTGGGCGTGGCCGTATGGCAAGAACAGAAACAGTTGGTCCCTCACATATCATCCTTGGGCTTGTTTCCGTTCTGCAAAAGCTTGGAGTCCTGCAGTTCGTTGAGGAAGTAAGTGTCGGCAATCTTTTCGTGGGTACTGAGGCGTGAGAACTCGTAGAGTTGGTTGGCGGGGTTGGAATGGCCCATTTCGGAGAAGTCTCCGAGTTGTTGATGCGTGTACTGAGGCTGTTGCTGTTGTTGCTGTTGTTGCTGCTGCTGTTGCTGTTGTTGCTGCTGTTGCTGTTGTTGTTGGTCCTGTGCCTGTTCGGGGCTATTTGCCGATGACTGGTTGGAATCCGTCGGTGCTAGCAGCAGGGCACAGTCGAGACAGTGCTCGACAAACGTCTTGGAGTTCTGGAACATGCGCTGGCACGCCCGGCACCAGCCGGCGTCGTTCTTTGACGCGTCCGGAAGGAGCTGGTGCTTGTCCTTGACGTAGTGGACCAACCGTAGGTGGCGCTTGAGGACGTCGAGTCGGTTAAACGCACCGCCGTTGCGGTGGCATGTCGGGTCGTTACGCCAGTACGGACAGTGGAACTTGGGCTCGGTGTGGGACTTGGCATGTCGCCTCAAGTCCGACTGACGGGCAAACGACCACTTGCACGCCGGAAACGTGCACACAAACGGCTTGTAGTTGGCGTCTTTGGCGACCTTTTTGGAGCTGAATTTCTTGACAACAAACGTGTCTTTGTGGGGCCCCTTGTCGATCCGGGGGTAGAACGCGGTGGTGTCTGCCGGTGGAGCAGTGCTGGTGGGCTCTGGCCCCGGTGGAGCCGGCGACGGGGGCGCCTGGGTGGCGGAAGGGTATGAAACTGTCGGCACCGAATGGGCCTGCGTCGTCGTGGGATATCCGGGAACGGGCACGCGGTAATTGCCGTATGTGTTGTGGGATAGTTCCAGCGGCTGGGAAGGCAGTGCTGCTGACGGCGGCTGCTGTGGTGGAGGAGGAGGTGGTGGGTGGTGTGGATGTGGATGTGGATGTGGTTGTACGGCGGCGACCAGCGGCACGTAGGTGTTGTAGTAGTTGAGGTAGGTGTTGAGTTGGCCGCTCAATGCAATGGGCCCCATGTCTGTACCCTGCGACAAGCTGCTGGAGCGCGACGCCGTGTGGGGACTCGCTATGCCTCCAGAGGCCGTCGTGGACGCGAGGTCTTCCAAGGGTGTGGTGGACTCGGACGAGTTGGGCGGCTCCGGTTCCGTCCGCAACGCGTCGTGCTTTTTTAGGGGATCGTAATCTAGCGAGTGTTTGGGCGACATAGAATTGAACGACATGCCTGCGGCGTGGTGGGGGGGAGAGTGTAGAAAGATGGTTCTGGGTGTATCTGGATCTTGATTTGTGCCGTGAATTTTGTGCGACCGGTGCACGTCCCGATTTGCAACTAGGACGGGAAGCCGGTCCAGGCCAGGCTCGATCGGGCCGAGAAGTGCTAAATGGCGGCTCAAATGTAATGGCTGCTTGTGCAAGTTTATCTTGTGACCAATTGAACCGTTTCAAATCGTCATTGACACCGTTTGGCGGGGGTGCCGTTGCTTGCCTGGAGTCGGGAGTCCTGCATGTCACCAAACTATATTCCTGCATATATGATCCCGATATGGACGGTTGGGCACCTGCACACAGCCATTAGTCAATCTATCGCACCATTTACTAAGCGTTCCCCATCAATTACTAAAACTGGAGACAGCAACAGTGGCCACAGCTATAAATTGGCGAATCCCCACCGTTATTTAGTTTACCAATCATGCCTGTAAGTATAATTGGAGGCGCCAGATAAGCGTCTGGACTTCCGCAACCGACACTTTTATGCCGTGGTGCAGCCAAAAGTGTGGGGTGGTCGACTCGATAGCAGCACTAACCCCCTCCAGCAAAACCCTACTCCCGGAAGATATTCCGACGAATCCGGCGCCTTCAAGAGAAAGGCGTCTGTGTTTAGAGACTTTATCAGCTCGCAACCCGGCGCCAAGTTCGCCCCTGAAGCCAACAGGTACCACTTGTACGTGTCGCTCGCGTGTCCGTGGGCCCACAGAACGTTGATTACGCGGGTTCTCAAGGGCTTGACGTCGATCATCTCGGTGTCGGTGGTCCATTGGCACATGGACGAGCGCGGATGGCGCTTCATCAACGCCGAGGAGCAGGAACAGTTGAAGGAGTTGAAGGCCAAGCCTGACGACGACCGCTGGGGTACCGTCGACCACTTGTACGGTGCCAGCCGGATCAGAGACCTCTACTTCAAGGTTGAGCCCGAGTACAGCGGCCGGTTCACCGTGCCAGTGTTGTGGGACAAGAAGTTGCAGACCATCGTCAACAACGAGTCGAGCGAGATCCTCCGGATGTTGAACACCGAGTTCAACGGCCTCGTGGCCGAAAACTATGCCCACGTCGACTTGTATCCCGAAGAATTGCGCGGCAGCATCGACGAGTTGAACGAGTGGGTGTACGACAACATCAACAACGGGGTCTACAAGAGTGGGTTCTCGACCAAGCAGGAGGTCTACGACAAGGAGGTGCAGAATGTGTTTACGCACTTGGACCGTGTCGAGGAGGTGTTGAAGCGCAACCACGACGAGCGCCTCGAGTTCTTGTTGGGCAACCAGTTGACCGAGGCCGACATCCGGTTGTTCACCACGATCATCCGGTTCGACCCCGTGTACCACCAGCACTTCAAGTGCAACATCAAGATGGTGCGCCACGACTACCCCAACATCCACCGGTGGTTGCGGTTGTTGTACTGGAAGATCCCCGGGTTCCAGGACACCACCGACTTTGACCATATCAAGTACCACTACACGCGGTCGCACCCGGGCATCAACCCGCACGGCATCACGCCCTTGGGTCCGGTGCCAAACATCTTGCCGTTGGACAAGTAGGACAAGTGGGACAAGTAGGACAAGTGGGACAAGTAGGGCTAGTGGGAATATGCCACCACCAAGTTTACGTCTGTACGTCTGTAGGTATATACCCAACTGATTTGTTAGTGAAGCACCAGGCGCGCCGGGAAAAAAACCATTTCGAGCTCCCGCTAATTGTAGCGACACCACAACCAGATACAAACGGTCCGCAAACGGCACCTACACCGCCGCCACAGCGCCGTAACAATGGCCACGTACACGCCGATAGTTTTGTGCGTCGTTGCCATTGATCGTGGTCCGCCCAGACCAAACGCCCGGTCGGTTCGAGCCCATTCGGCGCCGTTTCAGTCCATTTCATGTCGCAGGCGCGTCGCGCGACGCACCCGATCACCGCACAAGGTTGCAAATTTTTGACAGACGAACGGGTGCGGGCGCGGCGGTCCACATCGTATGATTTGTCGTGGCGGGCGCTGCCAGCGGCGTGGCGGGCTGGTGGCGGCCACTGCGAGACCGGCAGCTGGTGGTGGTGTCGTTGGTGCCGCCGGCGGACGGCCAGGCCGCAACCGTTGCTCGATTCGTCTAATTTGGCTGCCGGCGCCCGCCCCAGTCGTCTCTCGAGCATTCCGCTGCCCGTTCCCCAGACACGCTTTTTTAGGCAAAAAAAAATTGATTGGTGTTTGGCTCGAACCAAACCCTACCACTGTTATTCGCCACTATGAGAGGTACGTACCGCCGTAACACACGGCCAATGGGTGCCCGCCACATGGCTGCGCCGGCACCAGGCACTGTTGACGCGGAGTCTGCGCTGGGGCGCCGCCGGGCCACACCTGGGGCACCTGGTGCCGGTTGTGGTCACGACTAAACGGGGCCCGCCGCTCGATGGCCGAGCCACGTCTGGATTACTAACTCGCAGATTACAAGGTTGTTGTATTAGGTGCCGGTGGTGTCGGGAAGTCGTCCGTCACGGTGCAGTTTGTCCAGGGCGTCTACGTCGAGCTGTACGACCCCACCATCGAGGACTCGTACCGTAAACAAATCGAAATCGACGGCAGGGCGTGTGATTTGGAGATCTTGGACACCGCCGGGGTCGCCCAGTTCACCGCCATGAGAGAATTGTACATCAAGAGCGGCAAGGGCTTCTTGTTGGTGTACTCGGTCACCGACGAGAACTCGTTGAAGGAGTTGTTGGCGTTGCGCGAACAAGTGTTGCGCATCAAGGACTCCGACAACGTCCCCATGGTCCTCATCGGGAACAAGTGTGACTTGGAGGAAGATCGTGTGTTGAGCATTGACGACGGTATAAAAGTGTCTCAGGACTGGGGCTTGGTACCTTTCTACGAGACCAGTGCCATGTACAAGACCAACGTCGACGAGGCGTTTGTCGATGTCGTTCGACAAATCATGCGAAAGGAGGCGGCCATCAGTGCCGAAAAGAAGCAGCAGAAGGAACTACAGAAACAATCGGGGCCCAAACAGGAAGTTCGTGGCCTCCCTACAGAAGACTTTAAAGATAATGACGATGCCCACAGTAATAGATTGAAGCAGTCGACAAAGGACCCGGCCCGCCACCACCGGTCCGGCAGCAAGTGTTGTGTTATTATGTGATTCGACACGCGTTTCACCCCATATTATTTAATTCAGTCAAGTCCCCTTAATACATTCTATTTTACACGTTTGCAAAAAAATATATCCCGGCGGCTTTCTGGTAAACCAACTCGTACCGGGCTAAGGAGGTAGGCTTAGTAGTTGCCCAGTTGTTTCCAGATGCAAAAAAAGATGGGAAAATAGGTAATTTTAGGGAATTGCTGGTGTGAATAATGATACCCGCGAGATTCGAACTCGCGCCTCCGGAGAGACCAGGACCTTACCCTGGCGCCTTAGACCAACTCGGCCAGAGTACCCAATTCCTGAGGTTTTCGAGCCTAATGTTTGACCAGAGGTGAATTACAGTGGGTTATAAGTTATGTTGATAACGGGTAGTTGTCGAAGGCTATGGGTAATTTGTAAGTGGCATTAAGTTAGGTATTTATATTTGCTTGGACTGGGAAAGTAACCCAACTCTTTTTTTCCTTTCTTGGTTGTTTTAATTCTTTCTGAAATGTGGACAAATTATATGATTTTATCATTTTGAGGAATAATCAGAGACAACCGAATTATATAATATTATATAATTGGAAAGTAACAGAAACATCGCCAGTGGATACAATTCGATGGTGACAACGTAACACACTATACCACAGATGATTCTATCGGGGCGTTCCCCATACCAGTGAACATTTTATAGGTAAGTCTCAATTACCTCTTGAACATGATGGAGCCGGTAATGTTGCCTCTAATTATGCCTTTTGCTTTCTATATCCTTCTTGGTTTCCTCCTAAATGTTCTGTTGCAAAGTAAAGAACTTGTTAAACCAAAGTCCAGTATATCCAGCATCCTTGATACATTTCCGTTGGCTGCAAATCGCAACCAAAGCACTACGTAGACTATATACACTGGCGACTGTAGTTGACTTGAACCAATTTTAATACCAATAGTATAGAAATGTAAACAAGGTCATTATTAATACCTCGTGAAACTAAATTAGAGCAAAAGTCAAGCGTCGGCTGTTGCACTTATTGATGGACGAGTGATCACAAGATTTGGTGCTACAAAAATGATACATCTCTACAGTTCAAAGTCGTTCTAAAACAACTGTCTGTGACAGTTATCTTATCTTGAGGTTGTTGAACGTGACGTAGCGTAACTCTTTTAATTATAACTTATCGATTCCCTACACCTATTCACATCAAGCACCTAAATATACGATCCTACATATAACTACACAGAAATAAAACAGTCACATCATTCACGTGCGTTTGGTTTTGATGTGATTTTTTTCTCCTACATACTACCTCAACACAATGTACTGCGGTAAGGCTGTGAAAAAAAAATGAAAAATTGAATTGGGCTCCCAAAAAAAAACGAGATTATTTCAGTGCCATAGAATTTTTACTTCTTTAATACTTACAGTAATAATTAGCTAAGATGGTATGTACAACTGGAGCTGGAACATACCAGCATAAGATGACTGGAGAATAGCATACGAACAAGAAGGCGACGATCAAGCGCCGTTCGAATCAACGTTGGCAATAGTATTGTTGACTTGGAAACAGGTCGACGATCACGAACAGATTTGCCCATCAACAGTCTTTAATAAAGTGTCCAAGAGAACCAATACTAACTAATAGGGTCGTGTTAGAACTAAAACCGTTAAGAGAGCCTCCAAGGTCTTGATTGAAAGATTCTACCCAAAGTTGACTTTGGACTTTGAAACCAACAAGAGATTGACTTCCGAAATCGCCGTCATCCAATCCAAGAGATTAAGAAATAAGATTGCTGGTTACACCACCCACTTGATGAAGCGTATTCAAAAGGGTCCAGTTAGAGGTATTTCTTTCAAGTTACAAGAAGAAGAAAGAGAAAGAAAAGATCAATACGTTCCAGAAATTTCTGCTTTGGACTTATCCCACACTAACGGTCAATTAGAAGTTGACTCTGAAACCGCTGACTTGGTCAAGACCTTGGGTTTCAAGATCCCAATCCAAACCGTCTCCATCTCTGCTCAAAGAGGTCCAAGACGTTTCGTTAAGAGAAACTAATTTATGTATATGTCATATTAAATATATATACTGAACTAAGCTTAGAACACATTAAATTGGGTGTAGATTTATTGAATTTAACGAGGTGAGGCAGTCTCGTCATCTTCGACATGGTGTTTGGTCTGTGCGATGGTCCACAAGACCATTAAGCCGACAAATCATTACATAGCAATGGTCCAACAGCGCCTCACATTGCTTCAACGGGGCTTCATAATAGTCCAACTACCATAACACCCTTTCTTCGACCTCCAAGGTTTGACGAATCTGCTGATGACATCATTTGGAATGTAGTTGAAAATCGAGGCCCTTTCTTTACTTTGCCGCGTGTATATTTACGTGGGAAACCCGCATTTAAAATAGAATCAACACGTTACAAGTTACCTTCCACAATGAAATACCTTAACCTCCTAGCATTATCGGCGGCAGTCTCCGCCACCCAGTTCTTTCCTCAGAGCAGAGATGGTCAGATACCCCTGGAAATAGTCCCCTTTGCCTTGGGAGACGACATCCAGATGGACTGTATTGCGAGAAACATCGATAATGGTGAACACAAGTTCGACGAACAGGAAAGGATCACGTACGTGCCTTTCCCCACATGCAAAGAAACAGGCAAGCCACTTCTGTTCAGATATGGCGTCAGCGAAGATGTCAATTGTACCATAGCGTTTAGCGACGAGTTGTACCACTTGTTTCAGTTGTATATTCACGAAGATGTGCCCTTCAATTGCAGACTTCCGTTGAGCAACACTCTCAATCACTTGGAAAAGGGAGGTGCTTACGTTCCACTCGTGTTCAACTTCAGGGGTGAGATCCACGAGTCTCATCTCGACGTTGACCCAGCATTGAACGTCCTTATTACCAAACCTAATGGTAACAAAGTCGAAGAAAACAGTGTTATTAGTGCGGTAGCCTATTCATCCAGTACGAACGCCACTCGTATTGTTATTGGCGACAGCTTGACGCTTAACTTGGCCGTCAGATGGTTCAACCAATTCAAGGCCACTGGATCCGCTACCAACGGGAACCATTCAGGTTTGCCATACGCCGACGGGTTCTACAAATTCCCCCTTGAAATGGTTCCTATCAGCTACAGTCAGTTTACGTTGGCTTTGGTGTTAGTGGCCATTGCCAGCTCGGCCTTTACTTACGGATCTGTCAAGTTTATTAAACCTAAACATAGGTATGGAGTTTTGGATAACGAAGCCGCTTTCGGCAAACAAGACTAATCACAAGGAGCGACACTTCTTGATGATTGCCTTCAACAATGCATCGACCTTCTCCGACTTGTTTTCTTCGTCCAATACAAACTGGTTGGTCAATTGATTGACAAACAAATTGGTCAAGGTTTCCTTGGCCTGGACATCCTTCATTTTTGACTTATAAGCAATGAATTTGTTGACACTCAATTGTAATACCTCAGAGAGGTTTGTAGATGAAACCGTGACGGCTCTGATTGGGAGAGTGATGTCTATAAATGAAGTTCTCAAATCATCGCCATGGTTTGCTTGTAAGTAGTTTAAAACGTGATAATACAAGTAATCTCTGTTCAAGTCAGCAAACTTGTCTATCAATGACAAGAATTGGTCGACCATTTCAAATGTCTTATCTTCCTTGTTGATCATAGTCGAGTGTTCTGGAATGGTATTGATAATGGTAGGAATACACAAGTCAAACACCGTCAATGCAACATCTCCCTTTAATGCTGGGTTGGTCTCTGGGTTACCCAACATGTTCATGTCTGCTTCGGGCAAATGGTTCAATTCTTCCTTCAATTCTTCGTTACTTGGCAACTCGATCTTATCGTCGTTGAACTCCTTGTCCTCGGTGCTGGTTTGTTTTATGTCATTAGCAAGTTTGGTCGATTCGGAATCCATTTCTTCTTGTTGCTGCTTTTCGGTTATCAAACCCAAGACCTTTCTTCTGGCAAGCAATCGGGAGATGTAGGTCAATTCGAATTGAGCATACGATAACCACAACTCAAACGATTCTGGGTTCAATCTTAAACCTCTTTGGAATAAGACTCTGGCACCCTTGGCATTGGCATTGGTCTCAAACTCGTACTTGGCTGCCGAGAGCCAGGCATCTATGTTTCTAGGCTGCAACTGTAACAAACGAGAGTACACCTTGTAGATGGCCTTGATGGCACCGCTATTCTTGGCGTACTTCAAGTACTGCGACCACAAGTCCAATTCACCTGGGTACCGTCTAGTAGCACGGTCATAAATGAACATGATTCTTCTTTGGCCAGCCCAATCACTCAAACTTGGCTTGGCTTCCACGGCACCGGCTGAGGCCAAGCGGTGGTATCTCTTTTGTCTGAGTTTGTCGAGGTTAGTCTCGAATTCGGCGTATTTCAAGAAATCTCTCGGTTTGGATCCACGGCCCTGTATTCTGTGTTCGAAGTCGGTTCTTCTTCTCATAATCATGGTGATTTCATTTTTGTCAAAGAGGCCCTTGTTCTTGAGGTCTTCAAGCTCGGGAACAGACTGTTCCAAGTAGTATCTTACTTTATCGGCCATTGTGGAGGGTAGAGTATGGTATTTTCAGTGAGATGAGATTTTTTTTGCGATGAGCACACGCACTGGTGGGGTGTAGAGATGATTAAAGTACTAGAAACAAGTGAATGGCCAGCAACTGGCAGCAAGAATGGTTGAAGCAGAGACAATAATGGGTATATAGCGTATGTATTACGCTTCTACGGGTGCTGTGGGTATGAAAGAGGTTTGGGACGGCAAATCCAAAAAAAAAGACAAAATGCTCCAGGAGGGGTTTGAACCCACGACCGTCGCGTTCCTCACACGACCGTGACTTATGGTATAACCAAATCGTCGTAATACGGCTATAAGCACGAAGCGCTAACCTCTGCGCCACTGGAGCACCTTGTGAATACTTTTGGTGTTTGGGACAGACAAGTCCTACCAAACAGAGCGATGGACACAAGGTTTTAAGCAACGTTGACGGAGGGGTGGACGGGGTCAACGAAGTAAGGTTAAGGTATAGATGTAGGTTTCGGACCCATGGATGCTTGGAAGAAAATAGGAGTCGGTCTCCAACCAGTGGGGGGGGAGGTGGCAGAGTCAGCATCCTGTCGGGGCAAATCACGGTATATTTGATGGTCGCTTATTGTAGCAGACGAATCGGCGTGGTCGGCCCGGTGCCAAACCGGTCCAATGTGTCGGTGTCGGTGTACCGTGCAATAGCCGCAAACAAGGTTGGAGGCCACAGCGGACGGATCTCACGATATGGCCCCCCACCATCACCAGTTGGAGTAGCTAAGAAACGGGGAGCCCGAGAAAAAAAAACCCCGGTGCATCAAGAAAAATAACGTACTTATTACCGAGCCCCTATCGAAGTAGTAGCCCACACAACGAGGTGGCCATGGCAGCGGCAGCCCAGCCGGGTGGAGACTGGCACCTCCATGCCCCTCTCTATGAAGCAAGACCCCCAACCGGTCTGACATCCACTAGCCCGCGTCCTCGCTACAACTGGACGGCATCGCACCAAAGGTGGGGGACCACGATCCCGGGCCCGCACAATATCCGGGCGCAATTTGCTGTCAAAACTGCCAGTTCTCCATCTCGGGCTGAGTTGCCGGCTACTGCAGCGCCTGGGACCGTTTAGTTCCGGCGGAGAACCCCCGGACCGCAGTACGCACCGCCGGAAAACCCACTCGGTCCTGGCCTAATCGGGCCCATCTGTTATCTGGCACCGGTTCCTACCTCATCCGATGGTTCCAGATTATGACCTGGTGGACAAGGTACCGAACCGGCGACACATTCGTCATCCCAGGCTGGACTTGGGGCACGAGCGCCGCATAGCCGCGGCACACCGTTTAGCAACCGCTGCTGCTACGCTTGCTATATATTCCACTGCGTCTGTTTCAACCCCAACGCTCTGTAGCACTTCCCCCTACCCCTTTTAATGGTAGATAAAATACTTTCTTTTTTTTTTTTGGCAGAACAACGATAAAAAAGAAACTACCGAATTCCGATCCACAGTAGCGGTTGAACAACGATTGCCAGTCGATACAAAAACACCCACCCACTCATCTTCCGCCCAAACCTGCGATTACAACGGCCACGAACCTCCTGCTGTGCCTCCAGATCCGTCCCTGTTTCCCGATCTGTTCCTCTACCCAACCACCCTGCCCCCAGTGCCAGAGTCCTTCGTTTGGTGTTCCGAGGCGCTGAAATCGCACCCTATCGCATAATCACAGGATCCTAAAACCTGCCCTAGATTAAAGCCTAGCAAGCTTTTTCAGTTTTCTGTCACATCCAACCTGCTCTCCATGGACATCTTGGCTTCTCCAGGCAAACCTCCGTCGGTATCGTCGGCCCAGGACATCTTTTCCGGCGACCTGGCCAGCATGAGGTCTTCCAGCACGTCGTGCGAATCCTCCAGAGCCAACAGTCCCACGAAGCGCCCCGTCACCCCGCCGACCCCCAGTCTGGTGGCCGATTACACCGTCGACCACAAACCGCCTCCCCCACAGATCCAGCTCAAGCACCGCAACCAGGACGAGTATCTCCAGCTCATCGAACCAAACCCCGTCTTCCCGCCCGCCTATGACACCTTACCGCCGGGCGGATGCCCGAGGTTCCCCGTCTACCACCAAACCGTGTCCACGTCTTCCCTGTCAGCACCACCAGCCTACACACCTTCCATCTACAAGATTGGCGTCGTTTCGCGCAAAGTCGAGTGGCTCACGCCGTATGAACCATCGCCGTCAAGACTGTGGAAAAGCGTCATCATAGAACTCAACTCGACCCAGCTCAACTTCTACCAGATCCCCAACAACGTAGAGACCCATTTGTTGGGATTCAAGCCTACGCCTGAATCACCGGAACGCAGAGCCAACGCTGAGGAAGAGAACTACCTCAAGCGAATCAATTCAGACTTCACCGATAGCACCGACCTCCAGTTCTTCAAGTATTGCCAGCGCCTCAACCTCTTGAACGACACTCCGTCGGTTCTTGAAGAGGATTTGGACAAGCTTACCAAGAAGACCAACTCGAAACGCTTGGTTCGATCGTACTCGTTGCAGCACGCCAAAATCGGCTTGGCCGCCGATTACAAGAAACGGCCCAACGTATTGAGATTGAGAATCGAAAGCGAACAAATTCTCTTGCACTTTGCCACTACCAAAGACTTGATCGAATGGAACATGTCGCTTGGTATTGGACGGGATGTGGCCCTTGACCTCAATGAACGCGATTTCCCTCGCTTCAGAACCGTCCCTAGAAGACGCAGAAGAGGCCATTCCAGGACCAACAACGTCAACAACTACACTTCGTACAGCTTGTCCACGTTGATATCGGATACCACGGGCAACCCCCGTAGAAACCGGTCCAATACCGAGCCGAGCCGGTTCAAGGGCAAATTTATGAAATTGAAGTCGAAGCTCAGCTCTTCGTCTTCAGCACTGCGCTCCAACGACTCCCAACGCAGCAGCAGTGCCTCCACCTCTCCCACCATTGGTACCGCGCCTAGTGGGAGGTTGCCCAATTTGGAAATCACCCGGTCGAATTCGACGCCCAACTTTACGTTGTTTGACGAACCAGAAGACCAGAATGTGTATGACCTAGATGACGACGATGACGATACCGATTACTATGACGACGAAGAAACTTACGAACTACTTGCCAGAAGCGCTGCCAACAGTGCACAGAGACCCAGAATCAGAAGCAGCACCACCCAGAGCGCTCCGATGCTCACAGAAGTGGTGGCTCCGACTACCAGAACTCCAGGACCGGAAAGGCGGCCCAATGAGGAAGACGAAGATGATATCCAGAACATGAGTGATCTTCATCATTCCGATGATGAAGAAGATGCCGACGAGGAGGATGTCGTGTTTGAATACGAAGATGGATCGCAGCAATCTCCGCAGCTCAGCATTAGAAGATACCAAACTATAGATTACAAGTGGAACCCTGTCAATGACCGGATTCCCGGCAAAAGAAAGTTCTATCGGAATTGTTTGCGATGCATCAAGCCGTTGACCATGGAAGACACATGGGTCAGCAAGACTTTGGCCAAGCCAACAACGTTGTCGCCATTGAACTTTGCCTACTTGAGGAACATCAAGTACAACACCAATGTGACGTTCAACTTCTCTTCGCTCTCCAACCCTGGAAGCAGCACCAGTTTGGTCAGTCTTGGATCCGTCTACTCGAGCAACGGGTTCAAAAAAAACAGAAGCTTTTCATTCAAGGACGTTAACGGGTTTAATTTGCCTGATTCAGCATTAACCAAGATCCCCAATCATTTCCTCAAGGAATACATTGTGGGCACACATGGATTGATTCCAAAGGAGGTTTGAAAATTATAAGCTGGGCTTTTGCTTCATGTATATGTATATTAGAATTGATTTATGTACAATAGAAACTGATTCTTTTTTTGCGGGGGAAACTCTATAACAAAATGAATTATCAACAATCAACTCTATCAACAACTGTTGAATGCTGGTTATGACGACTTTTTGTTCAACTCGGCGACTCTCTTTTCAAATGCATCAATCATGATGGTGGTGACGGGCTCGGAAAACATGTGGGAGAACGCATTGTACATTGGGTTCTTGAACTTGTAATTCAACGTCAACTCGACGTTGCACAATCCTTTCGATGGTGGTGCCCCCTTGATCTGGGAATCGTACGGACTAAACTTCCACACGGTATGCAATTTGTCAAACAAGCTGTCTGTCACGCTTTCTGCTTCTACTTTCTCATAGGGGACACTACTGATCTTACAGTCAAACACCTCGTCGACATGTTTCCACCCGATCTGGAGCCCGACTACATTGGGCTTGCCCGCGTCGTCTTTGGACTTGATGTACGAGTCCTCCACGAACGGGACAAACTCCTTGTAGTTTTCCACCCCGTTGACGATGTCAAACATTTGTTGCTGGTCACACTTGATGACCTTGGTGACGGTGAACGACTGGATTTCCTTCGAACCAGCCCCGTTAAAGAAAGCTCGCGTGCTTGGGACCAACAGGCGGGCGCCTGGGCGTAACAGCAATACACGACGACAGAGCATTTGCTAGAAGCTGCGTAACGTAGACAGTGGATGAGGTGAAATTTTGTCGATTTCGCAATTTTACCTATAATTCTGCCCCATTACCGGCGTATTCTCGGACATTGCTCCTTGCCTACAACATCATACTGACGTAAAATTATACATTTAGACTCATAAACTAAATTAACTGTAAACTAGAACCTATTCAAATGTGTGTATATCGATTCCAGCCATGTTTATCAACAAGTTTATTCATGGATTTAAGCCTTGGTGTAGATGGCTTGCTTGGAGTGCTTCAAGACTGGGACAATGATACCATCGTCTTCCAATTGTCTCAAGGCAATTCTGGCAATGGAGCCACCGACCTTAAGTCTGTCAACCAAAACGGAAACGGAAACGTACTTGTAAGTTGGGACATCCTTCAAGATTCTGTCGTACTTTTCTTGGTCCAAGATGACAACGTGTTGAGCCTTGTCCTTAACCTTGCCCTTATTCCACTTTTTCTTACCCTTCTTACCACCGGCTAAAGCGGCAGCGGCCTTAGCAGCCTTAGTTTGTTGAACCTTTGGAGCCATGCTAAAAATTGTTAGTAAAAAAATTCAGGGGCAATAAATCAATGTGAAAGAAACGAGAATATCAATAAGCTGGCACTGTCAACCCATTTGTAAGTGTTTCCTCTTGTCTCTCTGTCTCCTCTTAGGGTACATCATCAACATTTCAGAAGTTGATTCACCGTTACCCCGAGACTTCTATCGTATGTTTCTGGCTGCATTGGTAGTAGTCTATTGACCTCTTGCTTCGTTGATGTGTTGCTAGCTTGTTTCTATCCATTCCTCTTCCTTCATATCCACTTCAGGTTACATACTTTGACGATTCTTTCTATACTAAAAGAAAAAGTTCTAAAAACGAAGTTACTTTGTATATGAGCTATAAAAAATTTTCCAGAACAACGATTGGGATGGCAAAGTTACACAAAACAAATATAGCGTTCACGTGACGTGTATCCTCTTTCTACCGCCAAAATTACTGTTAACGTGCAGTGCAAAATCATAATTCGCGAGCTGCATATAGAATATAAAACAGTCATGTGATTAAAGCGACGTTTAAACGTGCAATTCATATTTGTGAGGGCTCCAGCCTCCGCGTGATATTCCATCGAAACTCAATCAACAGACACCACCAAAACACACACCTGAGTTTACAAGGATCGGACTACCACAATCATGTCGAAAAGAGTTGCCGCCTTTCAAATATCCGATAGACAGCCATACGAGCTTGATGATGAACCAGATCTTGAGGCGTCCAAGGCATCCTCTGAGGTAATGGCCAAACGAAAAATCATAAAGCCACGGGGATTATCCAACAAAAACGGCGCCAGTGCTGCTCCAAATCCCTTTGCATTTGCTTCGGCAGCACCTCAAGCTTCAGCACCTGCCAATCCCTTTCTGTTTGTGGCTGCGGCCAAGCCTAGCGAATCCAGTGACAGAGATAACAAGATCAAGGCATTAAATGAGAAGTTTATTGAATCAATCAACAAAACCAACGAACCATCCTCGATTGCAAACTTCACCTCGATAGCAAAGAAGTACATAGAGTACTACGAGAAAATCGACACGATAGGGGCCCCTTCCGCTCCACAACCAATCGTATCTGCTCCAAAACCCCCAGTTTCTGGTTTCACATTTTCGTCAAACGGGTTTAATCCTCAATCTACACCAATCGTTCCTGTGTCGGTACCAGAGGTACCTAAGGAAACTCAAAAGGCCCAGCCTCCAAAGGTTCAAGAAATCAAACCACAAGAGTCTGATTCCGAATCTTCCTCTGATGATGACATTAAAATCGAAGGACCACAATTTACCTTGGCATCAAAGCCTACAATCAAGAAGCCTGTTTTCTCGTTTGGAAAGAAACCAGCAAAGCCTGTGGATTCTGATTCTGACTCTGAGTCGGAGGTTGAAATTAAGGGACCTACCTTTACTTTCAACAAACAAATCAAAGATGACGTTTTCAAGATAAAGAATAATAAAAAGGAAGAGGCTCCAAAACCATCATTCAACTTTGGTGCACCAGCTTCGGAAAAGCCTGCAGTATCGTTTGGTAACAACGATAAGCCCAGTGATAAGCCAGCATTTTCTTTTCCTGATTCTGCAAAATCTTCGAACGATAAACCTGCATTCTCTTTTGGTTCGAAGCCGGATTCCAACGAAAAACCAGCATTCTCCTTTGGCGCCAAACAAGAGTCCAGTGAAAAGCCTGCATTTGCCTTTGGATCCAAAGCCGAGAGCTCTGACAAACCTGCATTCTCCTTCGGGTCGAATGGAAAGACCGATAAGCCAGCCTTTTCCTTTGGCGCTAAGCCCGTCAGTGCTGTAGAAAACGGCCAGGCTGAATCAAAGAAGGAGAACAAGGTTGAGTCATCTTTCTCGTTCGGTTCTAATACCACCGATGGCAAGCCAGCTTTCCAATTTGGTTCCAACGGATCTAGTTCTGAAAAACCAGCAGTCAGTTTTACATCAAGTGCTAGTACTAGTGCCGACAAACCTGCATTCTCATTTGGAGCCTCCGCAACAACTGCTTCTGCTGATTCTAACGATAAGCCTAAAACGTTGTTTAATTTTGGTAAGCCAGCAGACTCTGGAAATACTACTTCAAACCCATTCAGTAAGCCTGCCGATTCCAAGCCGGCTTTTCCATTTGGTGCTGCCGCTGGCACTACTGAAGAAAAGAAGGAGGAGGCGCAGAAGCCAGCTTTCCTGTTTTCGTTCAACCCTCCAAAGCAAAGCACTGATGCACCAGTAAGCGAAATCAAACCAATTTCGTTTGGTGGTTCTAGTAACGGTACATCGTTGTTTGGTGGTGCCAAGAGCTCGGGAGCTTTTTCATTCGGAAACAACAGTACTCCAGCCAGCAACAACAAGGTCCAAGATGAAGAAAAGGTCGAAGAAGAAGAAACTGGTGGTGACTTCAAGCCAGTAGCTCAATTGTCTGAACAGGCTGATACAAACACGGGAGAAGAGGGTGAAGACGTTCTTTATACCAAACGTACCAAGTTAATGTTGTTTGACCCGGAAAACAAAGAACAGCCATACATGAACAAGGGTTTGGGTGACTTGAAAGTGTTGAAGAATACGGAAACCGGCAAGTCGAGAGTCTTAGTCAGAGCCGATGGTGGGTTCAGAGTGTTATTGAATACCTTGATCTCCAAGGACATGTCGTACAGCAGCTTGGGTAATGGATCGATGGTACGGGTTCCAACCATTAATGAAGACAAACAGATTGAGACGTTCGTCTTAAAGGTCAAGACACCTGCGGATGGTGAAGAGTTGTTGAAGATTATCAACGATGCAAAGTAGAAAACCATATTCTCATAATCATTAAGTATTATATATCAAGAATTAATGTACAATATATTAGGCAGGTCTGGGAACCAACCCAATAGTCTATAAATAAGTAACCTAAAGTTCGACTTCGCGAACTCTTTCCAAGAAATCATACTCGTTCCCGACATTCAAGTATTTGTACATCTCCGTACTACCCTTCTTGTCGGTTTTGCCAAGGATGGCAAGTATATCCTTCTTGGAGCCATATAATTTGTGTTGGATTGTTTTGAAGAAACCAATAATAAGTTTGGTCATGTAATCGTTGTCCTTTTCAAAAATAAACACGTCCATCAAGCTGTTGGATACTTGAAAGTTCAACAAGTTGGAGAACAAGCCCAATACCAAGCCAGGTAAGTATTCCATCGTGGTCAAATTGACGATCTTGAATTGCGAATAAAGCTGGTTAAGATTTTGAGCAAACTTGGCTTCAAAGTCATTAATGAAGTAATCATTAATTGCACCAGTGATCAACTCCCTCTCGGTAGATAAGGAAGAGGACAGAGCCAACAGCTTGTAATTGAGCAACAATGAGTATAAATGTTGATGGTAGAATTGGCATAAACTCGTGAATGTTTTGAACGTGTTCTTATAGTTGTGGTAGAAAATGGCAACGACATGACACAATCCAGGGAAGTAATAAATAAGTAAGTCATCATTCTGGGATCCGGTGTTTTCATTAAGGTAGAGCACGAAACTCATCGCTATTTTCATCAATTGTTGTGTAACCTCAATGTTTTGAAAGTAATTAAGATCGGGGTACACATCCATCAATTCGTTATTAATTGCATCGTAAACAGGCTGGATAGCAGACATCAGCAAAGTCATATTTTCAATGTTGGTATGTAAGAGCTTGTTAAGCTTCTCCAGATTTTCAGTTTGAGACCGAATCAACCTGGAATAGTAAGGGTCACGACCAACGCTAGACTCGATCGAGGTCGCCAATCTCTTTCCATCCAATCTAAGCTGATTCAAAGCTTTAATCATGGGGGAAATGGCTTCATACTTATCAAAGAAATGACCGCAAAATTCGGGAGTGAACTGAGTTCTTGCCCCGTAATGGTTCCACCAAATCTGCGATCTTACTTCGACGGGGACTCCTCTCCACCAGATCTTATCCATTTCGGTAATCTTTTGGTGATACTTGTCGTAATCGTTGATGTCCAAGAGTTTATACCATATCTGGAGGTCCTTTTGTTTCAATTTACGCAACTTGTCGAGTTGCTTTAATTTACGGGCTCTTTCCTTGGACTCCTTCGCCAATGCATGTTGGATAATGGCTTCTGATTCCTTCTGATGCTTCAACTTATCTGAATTGGACTTTGGAGGAAGCCAGATAGGACGCGTGAACGAATAGTATTTCGAAATGGATGGAGGCATGGCTGGAGGCACAACCTTGTTGGAAGTGGGTAATGAAGGATTCGAAACCGATCTATTTTTCATAAGAATGGGCTGCTTTGGTATAGGTGCTGGAACGATGTTTAATGCAGGCGTCGAGGCACTTCTATATCCACCTGGAGTCCTGGGTGGGGGCGGAAAGAAAGCATGCAGTTCGCTGGCGGGCGATGTGGGGGCGGAAACGCTGATTTTGGTCATATCAGTCAAAAGTCTGTTCATTTGTCTGCTTTCCTCAAAAATCTGAACGAATTCGTCCTGGTTGAACAAGAGGGTCAAGTCGTGGGCATCTTTGGAGAGATGTAAGTCGTTGATGCTGAGACTGGAGTTTTTCTTGGAGATTGTCATCAGGTCATCGTAACTGATCGAAGACTCGGTATCATTGAAACTCTCGTGGCTTAGTATAGACGATGTTCTGGTGGACTCCGTGTTCGTTAGAGAGAACTTGCGATCGTGGTTGGCAAACACAAACTTTTCCCTTTGGTTCAAGGACGTGAGTGACTGGGAGAGTGGCACGTTAAATATCTGGACGTTGTCGTCGATATCCTCGTCCTCGTCGTTGAAATCTATGGGCGGCTGATCGTGCTCTTGTGGCTGTTCATGCGGGTGTTGATGTGGTGGGTGAGGATGTGGATGCTGCTGTTGTTGTTGTTGCTGCTGCTGCTGCTGCTGCGCCTGCTGGGCAGGCTGTTTGTATTGGGCAATGCTGCTGTTGAGCTGGGATTTACGGAGCTTCAACCGTTGTGACGGCGTCAAGTTTGCCGGGGTTTTTTCGATCTGGACCATGTATTGGGTGGAGGAGGCCGTGGTGGAGGACGACTTCGCCGAGCTGTTGCTCTTGACGGACGACGATCTCGACACCGGGACCTGGTTCTTCAACGGCGATGGCGCGTTAGGGTGGGGCGACTTACGTGTCGAGGGGTGGCCATGTGGACGGGCTCTTGCCTTGGAGACCTGGAGCGCCGGCAAGGATTGGGGCTCCTCGGGGAGTTGCGGGAGATCTTTGGACGACATGGCGTGTTTCTAGTGGTCCATAGGTGGGCAGCGGTTAACGAGGGAGAGGGGTTGGTGGCGGGAGTAGCGAACTAGCGAGAGTGGGTTGGGAGCAGAAAACGTCGCAAACAATAAACGTAAACAACGACGAGTGGTCCAGCGAAACTACGCAACAAAGAATTTACCACTACCCGCTCGCGAAGCCTACACACTTGCACCAGACACGAACGGATGAAATAAACAAGCTCCTTCTGTCCCAGGCTCCCAACGCCAAAAAAGATTGACGGATGCGGAAATAACCGGCACACCGCGAAATAGACTTTGGGGAGACGGCGGCGCGTGGTCAATGCGACATCGAGATAGCGTAGTTGGGGGGCACGGTGCATGGGTGTACTGGAGGACCGTCCCGGTGGTCTTGTTTATGTGTGGATGTTGTTTATGTGTGGGTGGGGGCAGCGACGGAGCCGTCGGCGCTCGGACTCTTGCTCTAATCGCTCCGTCCCGTTTTATAGCCGATGCTGTGGGACGATCGCGCTGCGCGCCTCAAGAAAAATTTCGTAACGCCATCGCGGTTAATAATAGGACAGGGACAAAGGTGCACGCAAAGTGTCCCACAATGCCACCACCAGAAAGCGTAAATATAAGCCCCACTCACATGCTGGGATGGGGCTAGATTGTTATGATTTTATATACAATAAGCGAAATGTAGGTCCTATGTACACCGGGCGGACCCGCTCAGTCTATTTCTCGTCGTCGTGGGGTTTGTTGTTGGTCTTGGTCTTGGTCTGGTCGTCCTTGTTGTCCTTGTTGTCTTTCTTGGTTTCGTTATTGTCGTTCAGCTTGAAGAACTTGCTCAAGAAACGCCCGATCCGGTTCAACTTCGACGGGTTCAAGTCGTTCTCATCGTAGGTCTCTGCTACCTTGTTTTCTCCGGTCTCGTCCTCAAGATCGAGCTTCCAGTGTGCATCGGTTCTTTTGGCGTTCTTGTCGTTGTATGTGTCGGCCAACGCCTCCAACAACGCCGTTTGTATAGGCGTCTCGGGCACAAGCGTCTTGACGTTCAAAATAACTTCCAAATCACCCCGGTTGCTCATGTTGCGGTTGATAGGAACACCCTTGTCTGGAATGGTCAACTTTCTGCCGTTCTGGACACCAGGTCTCACCTTCAACTTGATGTTCTGGCCATCAATCGTAGGAACCACAATCTCACCTCCCAATGCAGCTGTCGTCATCAAGATTTCTTGGTTCACAACAATGTTGTTGTTGACCCTCGAAAAGTTAGGGTCCTTGGTAACATTGACCCGGATAATCAAGTCCCCGTTTCTCGTTTGGTTGTACGGATCCTTGGCCACGAATGGCGAGTCTCCAGCACCCGGAATTCTCAATCTGGTACCGTCACTGATACCGCATGGCAAGTCAACCGTGGTAGACTTGGGAACTTCCTCAACACCGTGGCCATGACAGGTGTTACAGGCGTCAGATTCGTTGATAACAACACCAGAACCACGACAAGTACCACAGGTTGACGCCATATGGAACCCGCCTAAGATGTGGGTGCTCTGGCCCGTACCATGACACGTAGGACACGTCAGTTTCTTCTTGCCCTGCTTCATACCGCTTCCCTTACAGGAGTTACAAGAATCAACCGCCTTGTAGTTGATGGTGACCTTCTTACCAAAGATGGCTTCCTTGAACGAGATGGTTTTCAATACTTCAATATTGTCACCAACATGTTCGGTAACAAAGGAGCCTCTCTGGCCACCGCCACCGCCACCTCTTCCACCAGCAAAGGCTTCTTTGAATAAATCCTCAAAGTCGAACCCCATGCCACCGAATGGGTTACCTTGGCCACCTCCACCAAACGGATTGCCGTTGCTGGAACCGCCAAATGGATTACCTCCCCCGGCAAACGGGTTGGCGTTCCCGTTGGCATCAAAGGCACTAGCACCAAACTGGTCGTATTGGGCTCTCTTTTCCTTATCACTCAATATTTCATACGATTCCTGGATCTTGTGGAATCTTGTTTCGGCATCCTTTTCCTTGTTGACATCAGGATGGTACTTCTTGACCAACTGGTAGTACGCTTTCTTGATTTCCTTCTGGTCGGCACTCTTGGTGACCCCCAAAGTCAGGTACGGGTCGAAATTGATGAGCCTGGTGTTACTGGCATGGAAGTTTCTGCGCTGGGTGTAACTTCTATGTGCCTGGGCTGCCTGCGACAAGAGGCGGGCGGATCTCACATTCGTACATCTCGAGAGGGTACGCCTGATCGTGTACGACGTGGATATAAGCGGCGATGCTGCGTATTTCATCTTCAACACGTTTTCCTATCGAACACCAACTATTCAGTGAATATATATGATGTAGAGCTTACTATCTTGGTTCTATTTGGTTCTAGAAAAAATTTACGTGTGTCACGTGCCTTGTGTCAAAAAACGACAAGCTGCAACCAACGGCGATGGTGAAAACGGCAGTGGTTAGCGAAGTCCCGGACACGGCCTTAGTTCCTTGTGTAAAGAGAGTTAAAGAAACGTTTTCCATGAACAAGTCCACTTTTTTATGAAATTGTGGACAAAATTTTACTATCTTGTCAATAAAAGTGATATGTCTAGCTTTACACTCGGGACATTACGGAAAGATAAACTTATTTATAATACGGTATTCGTCCATGTTAAAGCATGAACGTGCTAAATACACACGAATAACCGAGTTTACCCTCTTACGAAACCTCGACTACTTCCTTCGGGCCTATAATGCCGACATCCATTCGTAGTTGAGGTACTGGTTTTGCAATCGTTCTGCATACAACCGCCCCATCTTTTAATTCGTTCCATCAACACGAACCGAGATATCATCCATACACCACCACCGCCATGGCAAGACCACTGAAAGAATCGGCGTCGGAGTCGGAGTCCAACAAATACTATACAGCCACGGGAACCGGAGTGGCTGGCTACAAAAATTCCCAGAAGGCCAAGAACCAGGCGACGTTGCAGGCCCAACAGCTCTACTTGTCCAAACACATCCACGATAACGGCCCCAAGACGAAGCCGCAAGTCGGCCCGTTGGATTTTGATAGCCTTAATGACGAGGAGTTGATCAAGTACAACGAGAAGTACAACGTGGGGCTCCCACACCCCGTGAGCATCAACAACGATATCTTGAACAGCGACATCGGCAAGAAAACGTATTCCAAACGAGCCAAGCAGAGATCACGCGGAGGAATCACCAAGCCAGAGATGGCCAGCCACTTGAAGAACCACTTTTTGAACCTCCCGTGCCGAGAAAACGAGATCATCACCAGTTTTCTCTACAAGGTCAAGCACCAAGATAATGATTTCAAGTTGACCTTCAAGTGATTATCCCGCTAATACGAAATGTGATAGATCTAAACAGCAAATAAACGGCTTAATAATGGCGATTTTCTCCGTCTTCCCACCGTTGTAGGTCGGTTCTTGTAGAAAGTTGGGATGCTCCCCCACCCAGCCGAGAGTGTATACAGTCGCACTACCACCTTAGATTGTACCCACGGCAAATTATCAACTGGTCCACTACCAATGGACAGTTCCACCATCATCTTTGTAGCCACCTTGGCTATAGCGTTTGTGTTCTTGAGATGGTTGATTTCTCCTATTCCAGCAACCAACGAGTTCAACGTTGACCTTTCGCCCACCAACGAGGCCAGCCCCGCCACCGGCAGCGGCACCACTGCTTCCACCGCTGGGTCCACGGCCAACCGTGCCAGGCAAAGATCAAGAAGACCCGTCACCGAAAGCATGATTGAGGTCGTCAAGACAATTGCTCCTCAGTTAACCCGCGACCAGATTGTCATGGACTTGTCCAACACTGGCTCGGTCGAACTTACTATCGAGAGATATATGGAGCTTGGCGATTTGCCCCATCCCAACGGCGCCCGTGAAGAAGAACCAGCTGCAGCAGCTGATTCTGCTGCTCCCGATGTTGCTGCCGCTGCCTCTACGCCAGCAGCCAAGAAAGAAACGCCTAGACGGTCCATCAACTTGCTTGAAAAGTATGACTTGGACGTCGACGCGGCGTCATCCGGTTCCGATGCAGCACCCACCTTCCAGCATAGAAAGCAAGACATGATCTTGGGCGCAAGAAAGAGATTGGAGGCCCAGTTGAAGAACGAGCTTGACTTGCAAAAGGAACTCAACTTGTAACCAACACGCTGTATTTACATATTAAAATATACACACACTAACTAATAAGAGTGGGAGCAACGCGTTTCTTGTTGGTCTTGGGTTTCTCGGGAACACCGAAAAACGTATCTATAGTCTTGGTTTCTGGCTTTGTTTCTGGTTTAGTTTCGACGGGTGCTTCAATTGGTGTTGCTTCAAGACCTGCAACTGGTACTTGTCCCTGGATCGGCACTGCAACTTGAGCGGGAGCTTGTTGTTGAGCTGGTGATTGTTCCTGAGCTGGTGATTGTTCCTGAGTTGACACTGGGTCAGCTGCGATGGTATCTATCACCGTTGCTTGCGTCTCGATGATCGGTTCCACATAGACCTTGCCAAAAACACCTTCGTCAAACGATACTACCGAACAGAAGCCGTCCGTAGAGCTGACTACGATCTTGCTGCCGTCGTGGTCCCATTTCAAATCGGTGATTGACGAGTAATGGAGATTGCTGGCGTACGCCAACGGCTGGAATGTCTCTGTAGAATAGATAATGACCGAGTCCTGGGTCGCCACGGCAAAAATCATCTTGTATGGCAAGTTTAATGCCCGAGACTCCCCATCACCACTGATCTCGTACTTGTTGGGGTTGAATGCGACGGCAATGGCCGATTTGGTGAGCCCAGAGAGACTCAATATAGGGCTTTGCGAGAGCCCCGACCGTATATATACGTAGACGGTATTCTTAATATTCGTGGCGGTTTTGCTCTCGTCGTTGTTGTCGTCGGTAGCTTCATTAGTTTCGTTAGGTTTGGTGGGGACAGTGGTGGTTTCACTTTCGTATCCTGCTGGAGTCAAGAGAAGTAGCCCATCGGGAGAAAAGCACAATCTTCTGAAGAAGGATTGGAGGGTCTCGGAATAGTACATTGAATGGTTATTCAACCGCGAGAACTTGTGGTATGGTTTGACATCGATGGTGGCCTTCCCCGGCAGGATCTTATAGATATTGACAGACCGGTCGGCCGATTGACTGGCAACAAACTCGTTGAGTGGGTCCCAGTACACTCCCTGGACGTAATGGGTGTGGTTCTTGAAGGAGTGGATTAATTTTCCGGAGAATTTGGCGCCGTTTTCCAACTGGTAGATCCTTACGGTATTGTCCATGGAGCCGGTTATGATGTAGGCCGAGTCCGGAGACCAGCAGATGTCGTTGATTTCGCTGGTAGAGGACCGCAACTGGCAAAGCACCTGCCAGCTTTCCTTGACTTCGTCGTCTTCGTCTTCGTCCTGATCAAAGTCTTTGATGATGTGGTCGGCGAGTTTCCAGAGAAT
This sequence comes from Teunomyces cretensis, assembly GCA_003706575.2. Lineage (NCBI taxonomy): Eukaryota > Fungi > Ascomycota > Pichiomycetes > Serinales > Debaryomycetaceae > Teunomyces > Teunomyces cretensis. Next base: position 921,179 of record PPLT02000002.1, on the reverse strand, counting down.
GAGCGTCCCGTCGTCGCCCGCCGATGCCAACAAGTCGCCCGTGGGATTGAATCGCACCACGTTGACGGCCTGGGTATGTTTGCGAAGGGTGCTGAGGTATTCGACCGATGCCAGCGACTCGGCGTGGTTACGGTGGAGTTTCCACACGCGGATGTTATTGTCACCGCCGCCAGTGACCAACCTGGCTGCTGGTTGTGTTGAATTGTGGGCCAGAGGCTGGAAGTCCACGGCATAGATGGGCTGACTATCGTTGTGCCAGTGCACGGTGATGGTGGAGGCGTTCATGGTGTGGTGGTGAATGATTTTGGACGCGTTTTGAAAACGCGAGCTGGATATAGTGAAGCAGGCGAGGAAGAAGGAACGAGACGGGAACGCCAGGAGTGCCAGACAACAGGGAAATCAAAGAAGCCAGTGAACAAGAAAGAAGATTAGCAGGAAGAAATGAAGATTAGTAGAACTGATGCAATGAAGTAAAGTCGTATGTCTCGACGTCACCTATAACAGAGAAAGCACTGCTTACAGAGTAGCCTCTACATAGCCGCCAGTTCGTATCCAGATCCACCACACCGCCACCACGTCCATAACACCAGCCAAACCATAGTCCGAGCACAAGATCTGGCGTTCCATCTCGATCTCGCCTTCTCGATCTCGTTCGTTGTCTTTGCAGCTCTCCGATAAGGTGTGGATTTTTGTGCGGGCGCCCGCGCGGCACCAGTAATCGCAACCAGCACAGCTTGGCTTTACCACCACCATTCCTCACCATGACGGGCTCACGTTATACCAGCAACAACTACGTTGACTCCACGACATTGGCCATCAACCATGGCTTGCTTGAGGACAAGCCCAGCGGTGGCGCTTCGCAATCCGCACCCAACTTGGGCGCCTACTACAACAGCTATGCCGACGAGTTCATTCGGTTCATGAACCAGACGCCCACGACGTACCAGACTATCACCCACTTCAAGTCGCTCCTTGTCAACAACGGCTTTACTGAAATCCCCGACAACCAATACAACACCGCCACCGAGCCGGGGTTCTACTTTGTCACCAAGGACGACTTGACCATCGTGGCATACATCATTGGCGGCCAGTGGACGCCGCATAACGGCAGTTGCTTTGCATGCACCCACAGTGATGCGTTGTCGATCAAGTTGAACCACAACTCGAAACGCGAGTCTGTCGAGGGCTACGAGTTGTTGGCGGTGGCGCCGTACTCGGGCTCGTTGAATGTGTTGTGGTTGAACCGTGACTTGGGACTCGCTGGCTCGGTTCTTGTCAAGGACGGCGACGGCCAAGTCCACCGCAAACTCATCAGCTCGGGGTCGTATCCAATTGCCCACATCCCCAAGTTGGCCGAACACTTTGGTCTTGACGAGCTGTTGGACTACAACACCCAGACAGAGATGGTGCCGGTGTTGGCGCACGGTGGTGAGGCCCTTGAACCGACCCAGGAGGAATTGGACTCTCCGTGGTACCAGAAACACTCGCTAGCGTTGTTGAGATACATCTGCCAGTTGGCCAACGTCTCGGTCTCCGACATCGTCGACCTCGATTTGGACTTGTTTGACGTCCAGCCGGCAGCCCGTGGTGGACTCGGCCGCGAGTTCATCTATTCGTCGAGCTTGGACGACCGACTCTGTTCGTTCGATGCGTTGTACGGATTGATCGAGTTCAGCCAGCGGTTCCTCACCACCGACAGCCTACGCGACTACGACGGGTTCACCGGGGTCTACATGTCGAACCACGAAGAGATCGGCAGCGGCTCACGCACGGGGGCCAAAGGTGGGTTTCTTCAGGATGTGTTGAAGTCGGTGGTGACGAGTCGTCCTGTCGAGTTCCCGTTTGATAAGTTGAACCAGTTGTACAAGAACACCATTTTGTTGTCGGCGGACGTGACGCATGCCTTCAACCCCAACTATGCACACGCATACTTGAAGAACAACTTCCCGTTGCCCAACGTTGGGCCCAGTATCAAGTTCGACTCGAACGGCCATGTGTTGAGTGACTCGATCGGCCATGTGTTTTTGAGCACGATTATCGAGCGACACTTGCCGGACTTGAAGCTCCAGAAATTCCACATCCGTAACGATGGCCGGTCGGGCGGCACCATTGGGCCCATCATGAGCGGGCCACGCGGCATCAACGGCGCCAACCTCATTATCGACGTCGGGCTCCCCATTCTCAGCATGCACTCGATCCGCAGCACCATGGGCTACAAGGACGTCGGGATCGGCGTGCGGTTCTTCCGCGAAGTGTTTAGCCACTACCAGGACACCCCCAGCGAGATCGCCTACGAGTATTAGGCGATAGTTACATGAACATGACGTTGGCGAATTATGGTTTGTTTCAGACCAATATTGTCATGGTGCGGAATGTCCCGTTTGGGAAAGTGGTGCATCGGTTTCTGCTACAAGACGAACGTCGATGGGAAATGGTCGTAAATTCATTAAAAGAAGGCCATGGACACCGCGGGGCGCCCACGGCATGTGATGGGGTATAAATAGTAGTAATCAGACGAGTATGGGGCCAATGGCTCTAGAGGGCAACGACGCACGACGCCAAAAACATGGTTGCAACAACGTACACCATTTTGGAAGGACGATGGTCGATGGCGCCCGAGTTCGACTTGGACGACGCTTCCTCGGAGGCCGAGGCCGTGACCAAGCTGGACGTCGAGGGCGACTCGAGGCTGTAGCTGACGGACGACAACGAGTTGGTGATTTCCAACTGGCTGCCGCTGTTCTGGTTGTTCTTCTGGTTGTGGTCGGTGGCCTGGGTGACGGCGAGCGACGTCGCAAGATGCAAGTCCGACAAGGTGGCGGTGGCCACGCCCGGCGTGGGGGCGGTAGCGGCGGTGTCTAATAAGAGCGAAGTAGGAGCTGAGCTGACCATGGCGAGACTGTTATGTGGTGTTGTTTAAAGGAAGGTAAGATAAGGTAAGGTGCCGTGTCAATTTTAAGGTACCAACGATAATGCGAGGCTCCTCCGGTACTTATATAGTTTTTACGGTTTCAGGTACCCCGATATCAAAAGGAAATGTTGTTTATGTTTGGCACAATGGCTGCATGCCCGTCCAAACTACAATAAAAAAAATTTGCACTAAAAACAATGCAAGGGGACGCCGGGAAAATTAGGGCCGCAGAAAACTATGACGACATGGATCTGGCTGCGACGTAACAGCGCCAAAACAGCGCGGCGGGTCGCACCGGCGGCAGGAGGAATGTCTCGTCTCGCGGGCGCTGCTTGCCCATAATGGTCGTATGCAACCGGGCAGTGCCATGCCGTGGCGGTTGGCATTGTTTCGGGCCCGTCCAAGGAGTCATGTAGCAGCAATGACGACCCAGTGAGGAACCCTGCTGCCGTCTGCAAACCATGAAACAATTGAGCGTGCAGCTTGTGTGCAGTGTGAAACGTGCCGTGTGCACACCGCGCAAAAGGGTTCCAAACGCGGGCCCGAGCTCCTGCCAAACCCAATCATGTGCCTGTCACATTGGGCCGTGGCCACTTACACGCCATACATATCGGGCCATGTCTCGACACAACGGTGCATGTAGAGGGCCCTGATAGCGCCTTTGGCCCAATGGGGACGATGCACCCTTTGTCTGTCACCTCACCGTGCGCCATGATACTTTGCCGCTTCGCCTAATCCAGAAGCCCCAATGTAAGGTACGCCGCATACAGGACCTGTTTACAATTCCGTTGCTCTGGCTGCAACAGACAACAATGTGCGACACGATAACGCGGTGGTAGATCGGTAAACAAACCCGTCTGAAACATATAGATAGCCCCAACCGCGACCTACGTTTCCCACTCCACCACCGACCCAACATCCCACATACCTCACACCATTGTCAAACAACAATAGTCCAGCGCATAGCCTTGTTTGGAGCAAAAATATCTTGAAAAAAAATGACACGAGCAGGACTTGAACCTGCAACCTTTTGATTTGGAATCAAATGCTCTGCCAATTGAGCCACCGCATCAATCTTACCAAAATCAGTGCTGGCTACAGATACCGACGAAATGCCATGAAGACATCTCTTAAGACAAGCAACATGGCCATATCTACCTGACTATAACAGCACAACCTCTCCCTTCAACTCCAACAGCCGGCAACACGTCGAAAACGCATTTCACCCTTCCAATTAGGTATCCCTTTTTGAGCACCGCACGACCAACCAAATTTTTTTGTTGACACGAAATCGACAATTGTTCTCCAGTAGAACACGGCATAACAGTGAGGAATTCCATCTTTGTCACCCGACATAAATTAAGAATTGAGTTGAAGAACAGTCTGGACACCCCCGTATTGTTACTTGAACCTTACAAACCCGCCACCAGAACTTGCCACCACCAGAAAAACACACCCACACCATGGTCGTTTTAGCTGCTTCCATATGTACCCGCGGAGGTAAGGCGTTATTGTCGAGACAGTTTAGAGACTTGAGCAAGGACAGAATCACCGCCCTTCTTGCCAACTTCCCCAGCTTGATCTCCGACACCAGCAGCCAACACACAACTGTCGAAGACGACAACGTTAGATATGTTTACCAGCCTTTGGAAGAGTTTTACATCGTGTTAATAACCAACAAGACCTCCAACATCTTGCAAGATATCGATACCTTACATCTCTTTGCTTCCACCGTCAGCAACTTGTTGAGAATCGTCGACGAAAAGGAGGTGTTTGAAAATGCATTTGAAATCATAAGTGCCTTCGATGAAATCGTGGTCTTGGGCTACAAGGAAAACGCCACTTTGAGCCAGGTCCAAACCTACTTGAAGATGGACTCCCACGAAGAAAAGATCCAGGAGATTATCGAAAGAAACAAGGAGTTGGAAGCCACCGAAGAAAGAAAAAGAAGAGCCAAGGAGATCCAAAGAAAGGAATTGGCCAGACGTAACTTGGAACAAGTTCCTTCGTTCCAATCCGGTGGCTCGGGTGGCTACGATTCTTACCAGTCACAATCGACTCAAGACTACCAGCCCACCTACCAACCAAACCCCGTCATTGAATCTGCCAACACCCAGCAGAACTCTATGGGCAGTAAGCCATTGTCCTCTAGAGGAGGTTTGCAATTGGGTAAGAAGGTTGCCAGAGCTGTTCCAGAGGCCCACCAGCCTTTGTTGACCCAGACCCAACCAGTGTTTCAACATGCCCAACCACAGAGACAAGTCCAACAACCAACCTCGGACGTTTCACAGAGCGCCTCTCCAGCACCAACCACCCCTAAAGTTGCCAACAATGGTATATTGATTACCGTCAACGAGAAGGTGAGTGCTACTTTGACGAGAGAAGGTTCCATCTTGCTGTCTGAAGTCAAGGGTGACTTACAATTAAGAATAAACGATGTTGAATTGGCCCACTCCAAGATATTATTGGAGACCGGCGACAAGAGCAGCGGCATCCAGTACAAAACCCATCCTAATGTTGACCGTAATTTGTTCACTTCGCAAGGTGTTATTGGATTAAAAGACAAGACCAAATCATTCCCATCCAACGACCAAGCGTTGGGTGTTTTGAGATGGAGAGCCGTTGGCAAACAGGACGACACCTCGCTTGTTCCTATTCTCATTACTGCCTGGGTGAGTCTTGACGACGCCGGAACTGCTGCCGTGACTTTGGAGTATGAATTGGCTTCTGCATTTGTCGACAGCCATTCGAGCTCGAACCAAACGTCGCTTGAGAACGTGAGATTGTTGGTGCCAATTGCTACGTCCGATGTGCATTTGAATAACGAGTCCAACGACGCCGTTTCGTACGAAGTGAGCGAGATCGGGGTCATTTTCGCCATAAGCAGTATTTCGCTCGACGATCCCCAGGGCTCGTTCGAGTTCACCATTGCGGCCCAGGACGAGGATGCGTTGTTCCCGTTGGAATTGCAGTTTGAGATCTCCAACACCGAAGTCACCGAGTCGGATGTTTCGTTGGGTAAGGTCAAGGTTATTGATGTTGTTACCAACAACGAAGACGAGGAATCGTTGCCGTTTGACTTACATTCCAACTTGAGCACGGAGGGCTACCAGGTTGAATAGAAAATCCGTCCCGTTGTTATACACATTTCCTGATAGTATAATATATATCTATATATATACAATTCACAAAAGTCGATCTGAAAGAGTCTAAGCATTCTATCAAAGAACCATAGAGATGCCGCTGAGAGCAATGGAGAAGGTTATACCCAAGTGGTGTTGTTGGTTGAGCTGGTCGAGCTGGCGGAGCACCGTCTGTCGCGGGTCGCGGAGCTCGGACTCGGTGTCGTAGACGGTGATGTTGCTGTTGGCGCCGCCGCCAATGACGTCTTCCTTGATGTGATTGATGATGATGTTGAGGCCCAGCAACGGATGGGGCTTGTCGGTGAGTAATTTGCACTGGGTTTCGAGGGTGACGAGTTCGCCAATCAAGTGGTTGGGTATGACATGGCCGTACAACTCCTTCTCGGAGATCTCGTTGCAGGCGGAGCATTCCAACACGATGCCGCTGAGGGTGTTGGCGACGATGAGGGGAGCAATGTGTTGCCATATGCGGAGGTTGTAGTCGAGTTTCGATACGGAATCGCTCTCAAAGTCGCCAAACACGAGGAGCGAGGCGTGGGACTCGGTCGCCGTGATCAAAAACGCCGTCGACAGGTAGTGTTCGATGGGCCCCGGGGTGGTGGACTCTGGTTTGTAGCAGATGGGCACCACTTCGTCGTCCTTGAGCTTAAAGAGCTCGCCGTGGGACAAGTTGAACAGGGTGACGGTGAACGGAGGTGGTTTGGTCGAAGTTGTCGGTCCAAGCAGGAACGGTTGCCAAAACTCCTGTGTCTTGAGGTTGATGACGTTGAACATGGGCATGTTGGGCCAGATGATGCCGTTGAAGATGTACTTTTGTAATGCATTGATGGTGTGGGGCGAGCCGTAGATGTTTTTGGGGTTTTGCTTGGAGAAGCCCGCCGAGTTGATGACGAGCGCCGCTATATGGTCGAGATGGGGATGGGTGATGAGGTAGTGGCCCACATGGCACAAGATCTGCTGGGCGAACTTGAACGGGTTGGTGTGCCTGGGGAGGTTGGCGAACGGGTTGGAGATGGTGGTGCGGACGTACTCGTCGACGGGGAGCGAGTCTCGGTACCACGAAAGGGCGCGTGGTCGCCGCGGCGTGTCCCTGAGACCATTGTAGACGATCTCCAGGAGCGGCGTGATGCCGGAGCCGGCGTCGACACACACAACGGTGTCGCGGAGGCCGTGGCCGATGATGTCGGCGTACGACACCCGGGCGGGCTTGACGAGGATGGCGCAGGTGGTGCCGTCGACAGGCCCGCCCGAAGCGCCTAGGAAGGTGATTTCGAAGCTCATGACACCAGAAAGACGACGCTACGGCGGTCACAGGCGGACAAAAGTGGATGGGGCGTGGGCGTGGGCGTGGGACGACGGGGAGCCGTGGACGTTTGGTGCGGGCTGGATACAGTACGCGGACACTCGAGGGAACGGCGGGAGCAGACGGCGCACGACGGCAGAAACACGGTGGAGTTCGTTGGTGGAGGTCGGTGGCGACGTGGAGATGGTGCTGGTTATATAGATGCAGCCACCGGCGGGGTTATGTGACGTCTGACGTCGAGCAGATGGACCTGTAGCGAAGAACGCAGAGAATGATAAAATAAAGTTTTAAACAGGAAAAAGTTGGGAGGAGCGAACGATGGGCGCGAGATTGTCGGTAGCGTAGCGACAGGGGAGGCGGGGGATTACGGCGGGCTTTACAGCGTTTACGGTAAAGTTTTACGGTGGCTACTGGCACTGTCCATTCCATACTGCTGCCGTCACTACACTATTGCCATCACCGCTGCCACTGCCACGCCCTCACCACTGCAACCTCACTTGTGTCACCGTTAGCTAATTTGTCACCGGCTTCCACGCACCTTCCTAATCGGGGCGCTATCGTCAATTGATACCGCCGCCCGCAGCCCCACTCCACCAATAGCCCGCGGCGCCGCATGTTCCTCCCGTGCGGCCATGCACGGCCGGGGCTGCACCATTACGCACCGGCGCCATCGGTGGCCCAATCGGTGGCCCAATCGCGGGCCCAATCGGAGCACCACGCCAATTCGCTTCTCCACCGCTTACCCCTAAACTGTTCCAGAACAAGTATTTTTTTTTTACTTTTTTTGCTGGGTGCCAGTGGTGCGGTGTCTGGCCCGGTTGTTTCTGTCGTTTTTGCAACACATGATGCCATAATCGGCGTGCCGACTACGTGCCGACCCTGACAGTACCACCACCATCTTCTACCACCGCCAAATATACTTCCACCGTCCAGTTATGCTTCCACAGCCAATCTCTAGCCTCATCAATGGAAAAAAATTTCGCCGTTCCTTCCCCCGCCAAAAAAATATTATGAATCTGGAGCCATGCAAAAGCGTTTCTAATTCGGCACTGTCCTCCACACTTTCCCACCCCGGCCGTTGTCCAATTACACCGGTGCTTCGCTCGGAGATTGATGCTGGTCTATCGACCGACTATTTTTCTTGGTGTTATTTTCGGTTTACGATTATTATTTAAAACTAAACTAATATGGATGGTGCCGTGGGACAGCTGTGGCGGGCCGGATCTACAACTGGGTGCTGCCGTATCCTCTGATATCGCCGCCAAATCTCCAGCTCTGGTTGGTGATGGCCACGTTCTTTTCGATGCCAAACATCTTGGTGCCATCGTCGGCCTTCTTCACCGTCACGAGCGAGAACTTGTCGTACGACCGGGCGTCCCTGTAGAACAACACCCTCATACAGTCCATCACCACCTTCTTGGCCTGCTCCTCGTCGACATTCACGTAGTCAGGATCGTTGGGAATCAACTGTCTCAACAACGGAATCGCCAAGTGGTTCCCGAACCCAGTGGCCAACGTCGACGCTCCGTACGTCGACCCCAAGAGATCAACGTACCTCAAAAACGGCGTGCCGTCGTCGTTGAACCCGCCAACCAACACGGCGTTCCACAACGGATCCATCTTCGATCTTCTATTATACATCACTCTCGAAAGGTACTCGTGGACATGGGGGGCTCTCAAGTTGTGGCCGCCGTCGCTGTCGTACACTTCTTCGGTGGTTTCCAACTCTTCCAAGATTCTTTCAAGCTGCTGCAAGTCCGAGATGTCGCCCGAGATCCCCACCACAGTCTCCAGACCCACCTTGATCAATCTGTCGATGTCGTTGAACCGCAACAACGATCCGTACGACCCCATGGTGTCGGCGGCCATGATGATACCGTCCTTGTACTTGAGGGCAATCACAGACGTACCGGTGATAATTGGCTGTTGTGAGTTCATCTTGGGGAACAGGTCGAGGCTCTGGTGGTCGGCCTCGCGTACTCCCGCATGGGCAATGGCCTCGTTGTATTTGCCGTAGGTGTGGTCATTGGGTCTGCCCCAGGAAAATGGATCGTGGTTCATGCTTGCTGGTATGTGTATAAACTGGTCCGGTGGCAATTAACTTCAATTGTATTGCTATGTAGCTGGGTTTTGTAGTGGTGGCGCCGTATCTATCAACGATTGCCTCCTGTAGTCTCAACATCAAACTCAGTGGCAACAGGTTGAAGATTTTTGGCTGGACGTATATGCAGGTCACGAAACTTCCAAGATCCACCAGTTACCAATAAGGTGGCCATGGGAAGCAAACGGCTGGGACGGGACGAGGCGGGTTCCCGACAACATTATGGCCATACGTGGCTATAATAGCCCTATGTAATTCAAGGGGCTGTTGGTTCAAAAAATTACTCGTTATATCTTCTCACCATCTCTCCCTACAACTTCTACAACAACTCAATAAATACTTCGTTTATTCATCTCTATTTCAATCCGGGGATGATTCCGGACGCTCACATACATTCTTCAACTACTGTGAACCGGTATGTTCTCTCATCAAACCGTCAATGAGGATGTTTCGCCGATCTGTTCTCGTCTAAAACACAACCTCAGCACCTCCAGTAGCAATGTTATCGATCTCGCTTTCCTTAAGTGCCTTGTATCTGAATCTTTGGGACAATTCGCTACGGGAGAAAAACACCCCGGCTTCTGGCTTGACTGGGTTGGTGTTGTGGTAGCTCGAGCCCGAGCTGGAACCGCTCGAGGAAGCTCCGGGTCTGAGGCCGTTGGGGGCCAATGGATGGACCGTGGCGGCGTGGGTCTTGAATGCGTGTGGACCGCCAACAAACTTGATGAGTGGGGTACGTAACAATGTAAGAGAGGCCTTCATACTAAACGTCGCGATACTTGTATGTGGAACTGGATTAAAACGAAGACGCTCATTAGTCGTTGATTTTTGGCTCCAGCCAGTTCCGGGATGTCCTGCAGACAAGAAAGGTATCCCGCAAAATTGCAAAAACGCCGGTCACACTTACAATCCATCTACACTGCTGAATAGTGAGCTATGCAAAGGTTTCAAGACTTAGAGAATAATCTTGAGCTGTTAATAATCAGTGCTTTGCTTTTATAATTGCTTGTAAACAGACCAATTCTTCTACAAAGCTGTAAACATGGAGACAGACATATCGCCCAATTGACAAGTGTTGGAGCTGGAGGTAAGCAAACCAACTTACAGCAATAAAGCATGATTGATTCTGCTTCAGTTCAGTACATCAGCCCTTACTAGAAACTGGTCATGTACACGTTTCACTCTACGAGATTCATTGCCAGAGTCCGACTGCAAAAAAGTGCGACATTTTCAGATTAGTATGGTGTGTCGCACCGCGGCCAATCTATACGAAACGGTACAGTCCCACCACCTGTCACCACCCACTGCCTCCAATGTCCGACGCTAAATTACAAAGAACTCTCCAGCGTTTTCACCAGAAGCTTGACAGTGGCTCATACTATGAGGCTCATCAAACCTTGAGAACAATCGCTAACAGATACATCAAATCGAAACAATACAACGATGCAATCGACCTATTGTACCAAGGTGCCTCGAGTTTGGCCAAGTACAAGGAATACGCGTCGTCAAGTGATTTGATATTTTACTTGCTTCAGACCTTCGAAGAAGCAGATATCACTTCTCAAGACAACGACTACAAGAGCAAGCTCATCGAAATCTTGTCGCAGTACCCAGACTCCGAAGCCACCTTGGTTGATTTGGCCAAACGGGTGGTTGAATGGTCCCAATCCGACGCCAACAAGTTTGGGGACAATGACTTGCACACATTCTTTGGGTTGAAGTTTTTGAACTACTTGAAAACTGGCGATGAATCAAAGACTGCCGAAGAAAAGACCAAATTATTCGCCATCACTGAATTGCATTTGATTTTGGGCACTCACGATTCCTTGCCAATATATGTGGATTACTTGTTTCAATGGTACCAGAGCAGTAAGAAGGAAGACTCTGGGGTGGATGCCGGTATATTTTTGAGCAGGGCTGTCTTCAACTACTTATACTTGAAGAACTACAAATTTGCCAACGAAGCGTCCGAATTATTCGTAACCAAGCTTATTGCCGAAGGAGTACCAACTGAATCAGTCACGGAAGGCGAACTCACGGTGCATCACTTTGCATCCCACGCCGTGGTCAACTTCTTGCAGTTATTGCTCCTCACGATAGCCAAGAACGATGCTTCATCCAAGTTTGCCAAATTGTACGGCGAATACAAAGCCTTGTTGACGCAAAAGGAATTGATCCAACCGGTCAATTACTTGGCCAAGCTCTATTTCGGTTTGAACTACGGTGGCGGAAACAACCAGGGCAACATGTTGGCCAACTTGATGGGGGATTTGTTCAAGTAGTAAGAATATATAAATAAGCGAGTCATTGAGTCATAAACATAGTATCACTGTAGCACCGGGGGTGTAAGGTCTTTTGCAAGGTATTGTTCAATACTTGTCTACGGTGGTGACTGCATCGGTGTCTCTGATGATCTCAGACAGGGTCAATGCTGCCACCAACTCGGGCCGTTTGGCTTTCAAAAGCTCGTGCTTGGCCTCAGAATAAGTGCACCATCTGCGCTGCCTCTTGTCCGATTCAGGCCAGGTCTGGCTCAATTGCGCAACAACAAGCTCATAGAAGTGGAACTCAGTCTTGGGTGTTGTTTTCAATGGATCAAACTCGCCAGTTATCACCGGCGCCTTCTGGCCACGAGAGTCGTACACCACGGGGAGTTTCTTCACTATCTTGCCCTCGACGCCGGCCTCTTCCCAGGTTTCTCTCACGGCAGTGACAATAAAATCGTCGGTTTCGTCCAACTCAATTCCGCCCTTTGGCAACACCCACTTGCCCTTATGGGCCGACGACAGGATCATTATGACCTTGTCCCTGGTCTCGTTCAAGCAGATACACCCGGCCACCATTCTGGCGCCGGTGTCAGGGTTGTAGCGTTGGTTCAGTCTTCCCACACGGGATTCCGTGGGTTTGGTAGGCAAGTTGGGATTGGCACTCATGACGTGTTGTGTGGTGGTCTCCAAAACGTGGAGTCACTTCGTGTGAGTCGTGCACTTTTGTGTGGACGGGCGGAAACCGGTCTGTGTGCAGGCCGTCTCCAGAATTGACGTTACGCGAAATCGAACATTTTGGTCCGCCTACTGGACGTGTAACGAAACAAGAAACAAGATGAAGTGGGCAGTTTTGGCGTTGATTGGAATAGTTGCTGCACATGGTACGCATGGTTCACAGGCCAATACCAAGCCAGACGGACTTCCGTGGCAGACCTGGCACATGATAGAGGAGCACGGCTTGGACGAGTTCGATGCCGACGTGTTTTTCAAGCTTCACGATCTCCAAAACAAGGGCCGGTGGTCCAAGGCAGACATCCTCAACCTTTATGGTTTGGCCAGAGAAACCATTGTTGGTGATGGGTCCGGGATGGGAGAACACACCAGTCACAACGAGGAGGCAATCACACAAGAGGCCAAGGACAATGTTGTGAAGACGGTGTTGAGCATATTGGACAAGAACGAAGACGAGGAGATCACCCTTTCCGAATTCAGAGACTTTACCCACAATGGAGGACTTCTTCCCGATTTCGGTTACGGCCAGGGCCATCACCTCGACTTTGAGAGCGAGTATGAAGAACATCACTGGAAGAAGTACCACCAGAGCGACGACCCCGAAGTGTTGATCAAGCACGCGGAGGACATAGAGCACGAATTATTGCATCACGAGCACGAGATTGAGGAGTCGCATGGATCTAACCCCGACGTCAGAAAGCTCACTCAAAACTACTTGTCTGATATCCGCCTCCACAATTTGGCCCAAAAGTATACAAAGCCATAGACTTCCGCTCGACTGGACTAGATCTCAACCAATGTCATGTTGGATGTTTGATTTCCGAATATATCTATATGTACACGATCTCTATAAATTTGTTTTCCTGTCCAACGTACCAAAGGCACAGTCACGTAGGCTCTGCAAATCGTGAGTACATTTTCTGGCGTCGCTGCCTGCCATCTTCAAACAGGCCTCGTACGCCTGTAACTTGCCGGCACACAACCCCTGGATCTTCTGGAACGACGGAACTTGTTTCTTGATGCACCCGGCCAAATGGTACTGCTCGGTAGCACACCCATTGGCGGCGTTCTCGGGCTTGCCCATACACTGGTGAAACGCCAAAAACTGGTGGGGACAATGTTTGGCGATGTCTTCAAGGAGAATCTGGTCTAGCACTCCTGTTTGCGACATGGTGTGATTGGTAGTCGAGATGTTAGAGGAGAAGCCAACGGTCAAGAGATGAAAAATCGCCAAAACCTCAAAAACCTCAAATTTAAACCAGGCGAAAATAATCTACAGGAAAAACACTTGTGACTCGCCATGTCGTTGAGGAGGTCGCTTCTAGCATTGACATGGATCCCGGTGGTATACTCGTTCACCAACCATGTGTACCAGCCCTACCAGATCACGGGGTTCTCGATGACGCCGGCGTTCAACCCGGGCACCGAGACCACCACCAAAGACGTCGTCTTGGTCAAGAAGTTCCTGCTTCGAGAACCTACGTCGTTCCAGCGGGGCGACATCGTGATGTTCCGGTCGCCCACCGACCCGGAGAAGATCCTCACCAAGCGGATTGTTGGGCTCCAGGGCGAACAGATTGCCAGCAAGAGCCCGCCGTACCCCAAACCTAACGTCACCGTCCCCAGAAACCACTTGTGGGTCGAGGGAGACAATACATTCCACTCGATAGACTCCAATACGTTTGGGCCGCTCAGCCAGGGCCTTGTGGTCGGCAAGGTTGTATCTGTGATATGGCCGTTGTCACGCTTCGGCACCGATATCTCAAAGGGAGGCCGTGATGCCCGCAATCACGATCCACAGTTGTATATAGATTAATAATGTATAATATGGTACGGCGGTCCTGGTGTTTGGTCTTGCTGCCTTGCCTCGGCACCGCGACAGTCAACTTCATCAATTCGCCGGTCTAGTATAGTGGTTAGTACACATCGTTGTGGCCGATGAAACCCAAGTTCGATTCCTGGGACCGGCAGATTTTTTTTGGTTTTGGTAGGATTTTTGGTTTCCGTAGGACGAGTTGGCTACACAATTATGTACATAAACAAGTCGATATATCTAGCCTAATACTCAGCAATGTTGTTGTCGGTATCTGTCACCTTGACACCCTCGATCTTGATCACCACCAACGCGTTGTCGGCACACTCAATGTAGTTCTTGGCCTGGACCTCGTCAATCTTGGTGTTGTTCAAGTGCAAGCTCTGGTAGAACTCGTACTGGTCTCCGGCAACGTCTCGGCTAAGGATGCGGGCCTTGCCACTGATCATCACCGAAACCCTGCTCAATTCGCTCTTGTTGATATTGGCCAAGATCTCGTACAACGAGTTTCTTCTGGGGCTGGCCTCGGAGTCGGCGGACTTTTCGGGGGCGTCGTTCTTGGCCGAGATCCAGTCGTGGAACAACACCGACACGTTGTCGTTGGCCACGATGTTTTCGTACTTGGTGGTGGTTTTGGGTGTTGAGATGATGAGGTAATCGCCATCGCCCGCGTGGTAGTAGGTATAGTTCATCAACGACACATGGGGGATATTAGCGGAACAGGTGGCGAGATGGAGAAACCTCGAGGACTTCAAGAGATTGGTCACTGATTCAGGAAGCGCTGGCATCGTTGGTTAACTAGTCGAATACACGAAGAAAGTGCGGGTTGAATTACCCATCGATCCCCGACAAACTCATGAGATTGGTGATAGTTGCGAAAAATGCCGCGGGGAATCGTTACAAAAATGCCAGAAATTAATACATTATTACTAAAGTCTCGTCAATCTCTTGTAGACGTTTTGGTCATCGATGAGATGGGCCAATTCGTCCAACGTCACGTCCAACTGGACCATCTTGTTGTCTTCTATAATCAAGTTTTTGTTTAGGTTGATGTTGGTGATGATATGGCCGTCGTTGTTCGTCGTCACCCCGGCGGCATCCAAGAGGAGTCCGTGCTTGTACAAAATCTCCCAACTATTCTTCAATGCCTTGGGAGACCATACTTTTTGGTTGACCTTGATGTTGATCATCATCTTGCTGTCCAACCCGGACGACGACGTCCCCGTGGTCGCGTTGACATTGAACGCCTTGACCATCTCCTTGTACTCGGAGTACGCCAAGTTGAAGTTGATTACTTGCGAGTCAAACTTCTCTATCCACCGCGCTGCCGCAATCGACAACAACAATTCCAATGACGATAATGACTTAATTATGCTTTCGATATTGTTTGCCAGTCGAGCTAACACTGGCACGGCAAAGTTCTCGTCTCTGGGGAACGGCGAGGACTCAGTCAACCGACTAACGGCAAATGTGCAATTATTATTGAACTCCTTGTAGTTCTTGACGTTGTAGTAGTTTTGATACACCAACTTCCGAAGGTTGGTTTTCTCTGGACCCGCAAACAACACGTCTATGTATCGATTCCACATATGTCCGTATGCAACATCGTCCAACTTTTCTAGAGACTTTTGATTAAGAACCAACCCCAACTTGGCTTCGTTCCAGAACTGCTCTATCGAAGTAGCCTTGTTGATGAGGATAATTCTTTGCGAAAACCGACTTCTTACTCTCTTTTCGAGCAATTCTCTCGTATTGATCTTGGTGGAAACCCCAACAACGCATATTGGAGTTGAACTGTTTTGGGATAAGTCAAATAAATTGTAAAGCAAGGTTTGTTTGTTGTTGGCTGTGAACTTGTCAAACTCGTCTATTACGACAATCATCGAGATCTGCTCTTCGTCTGCCTCGTTAGTCGTCTTGGCGTCAAAAATGGATAAGATATTAGCAAATGTATCGCTGATAGACCGCTGTTCAAACCTACGTTCTTCGTTAACCTCATCACCCGAGATTTCTTGGTTCAAGTTAAGGTCCAACTGCTTAGCAAATTCTCTCAATGCCAAACCGTCATCAGCATGAATAAATGCATTCAAGCGAACTGTAATGAACTTTCCGGCGTATTTTGATTGTAGATCATCCAAGGCGTGGTTTATCATACTGGTTTTACCGCATGCTCTGGGTCCTATCAACAAGGCAGAGTGTCCTTCGTTGTCACGGATGGTATGTTCGAACATTTTGTATAATTCGGAATACTTGTCTTTGAGGGCTGTAGATTCAAGTATATTTGTAAAGTTGACAAGAAGCTGTGACCTGACCTGGCTCTTGATTGTTTGTACATCGTGTGGGTAAGGATGGAAATTTGTAAATTCTTGAAGGTATTCGGGTAATGGAGCAAATGCACTTTCTTCCTTTTTATCATCTTCATCATCATCATCTTCTTCTTCTTCTTCTTCTACTTCTTCTACTTCTTCTTCGTCATCTTCCTCTAGTACTTCGGCATCAAGTTCTTCATCATCATCGACTTTCAGATGCGGTATGTGTTCTTCAGCGGACGCTTGAGGTTTGACGTCTTCTATTGCAACACTTTCCAGAGATTCCTCGCTAGCGTTCGTATCTGAGAAATAATCAGTTTCAACTTCATTATCTTCCTTGACTCCTTCAATTTCCTTCTCTTTTTCATGAGTGTCCTCATTCGTCAGTGTCAGTATTGGTTTGAGCTGTATGTGTTTGATCATATCGAACTTAGATCTCTTTGGTTGTGGGGCTTCTACGGCCTTCCGTTTCAATACATATCTTATCTTGGGGGCAGGTTGTTCTTGCTGTGGTATGGATCTTGCCCTCACCTGCTCGATCTTTGCTGGTGGCTTGGGGTCTTGTGGATGGGAGAGATCTGGTTTCTTATTGGCAGCCTCCAACTTGTCCAAGAGTCTGTTCCTTTTCAATCTTTGAATCAACTTGTCATTCTCGACCTCATCTGCCGGCAATTGTTTGATGGAGCCAAATTCATTCTTGAAATCGTTCTCTATTTCGTCCATGGTCTGGATGGTAAACGAGCCCGATCGAGGGTGTGTGTTTTACAGTCAAAAAAATGCGTGTCCCACATCGATGGATCTTTCGTAAATTACGAGTTACGACAGACGTACGAGTGAAACCGCCGCCTTGTTATTAATAGTGTTGAAACAGACATGTTACGTCATGTATTTTGGCGGAATTGGACCAATTGAAACTTGTGGTTAAGCAACCTCTGAATTACGAAGCTAAGAGTTTCAAGTGTCGCCTCGCTACTTCCTTCTAAATGCCAATCTAGACACAATGCAGACATCACCACACCCACATCTTTCCCGGTAGTTTCTGCCTTGTGTACTATGTCATGGAAGATCGGCTTTCACGTTATTTTTTTGGTTGTGGTTGCTGGCGGTGTGAAAGTGTGAATTGCAATCGCTGCTTTGGGTCTTTTGAAACAATATAATTATTATTTGAACGATATTATGGCCCCAGGTTAACTAAAACACGAAAATACCAACATGCTGAGACGTTTCAACTAAGTCCGATTAAAAGGGCTTAGAACTATATATAACTCGGTATCGTGCCTTCCTATGGTGCACAAGACATTCAGTGACAATCCACTCTCGATGGCAGAATCCAAAATTCTTCTTTCCACCCTCCAGAATGGGTTCCAGAAGACCTCTTTGGGCAAGATGTACGAGAAGGACCTCACCGATGTATTTGCAACTTTGATAATTTGTTTGAATTTGAAGCTGGTCCCAAATACCCATTTTCTTTCAAAGAATTATCCCTTTTCGTTTGGCTTGAACGATGCAATACGGGCCATGACAAAACTAAACGTCGACATTCCACTTTCCCTGACGACCACCATCATCTCGTACTCAATTGCTCCAGATTTAGCCTTGGCCCTCATAAAAAAGTTCTACGATGCCAAATATTTGCATTCCCCCAACGACAGGACTCGAGCCGAACCAAAACTAGGCGTGGAACTCCAACCGACGCCCAAAGGGGTCGCTGTGGTTCAAGAATTTTGCATCAAAGTAGGCATAAGACCCGAAAATTACCCCACAATACTACGGTCCAACTTCAACTCCATGCAGCTATTCAAGTTTGAGCACGATCCCACTTCAGACAAGATTATCTATTCCGGGTTCTTTGTCCAGATATTGTTTAAGAAAATGATGGGAACCACCCAGAACGTCTGGAATGCAAGGAATAAACCGGACAAGTTGGACTTGGCCCAAAATTTTCGGAATCTTGATCTAGTGGCCACGGGACAGGATTATATGGGATTTAGTTCAAACCCCAAGACAATTCCTTCACCCAAAGAATCCAACCATGCTAATGTTGACCTGACGAGCCCATTTTACCACAGATACTTCACCAACCCTGAATCAGATGCTCATGTCCAATATTACACATCATCCAGCGGAGTTCGAATTTTCAAGGATAAGGTTTTCCGCTTCTCTGATACCCAGCAGGTTGCCATAGATTATTGTGTGAGCGGCAAGGCGATCTGCCAGTGGCTCTGTGATTGTACCGACGTTGTCAATTTGCTGCAAGCCATTGGGATTGCTAATCTCTTATTGACCAACCAGCTTATCTATCCCATAAGATTTCCACCATCACTTTCCAACGAAACTCTCTCTGCAAATCGAGACTTTTATTATGGCTTGACCAAATTGGGTCTCCAGATATCGGAGTGGAACCAAAATGCTTTCAAATCTCCTGATAATGCCAGCTCTGATTTCGACGAACTCTTCTCCACCTCTGAGATAACCAACTGTTCGCTGGACTCGATTCATCATTGTGAACTAGAGTCTTTATCGTTGAAAGACATCATAGATGATCCAGGAAGAAGACTATTGTTCAAGAAGCATTTGGAAACAAACTTTTGCTCTGAGAATATCAATGCCTTTCTTCAACTTAAAGAGTTCCAGAAACGTTACTCTACGATACAGAAAATGTTGCGTTTACAGCGCAGCGAAACAAACGAAGATAAGCTAAAAGCATTAAAGGCTCAATTACCCAAACTCGTTAACTACTGTTTCACTTTGTCCTACGGAATCTACTTTACTTACTTGAGTCCCGAATCTGCATTTCCGGTGAATATTGATTTTGCATTAAGAAACCAGATAAACATAATAATGTTGAATCAAACTGACCAGGATATTGACACTACATATTTGCATCAACCACAGACTACACCTCCCAATGAAGAATACGATGAATATACCGAGAATTTGACCAAGTTAAAGAAATTTTCGGAAGTGTTAGGACATGTGAGTAAGCATCTCTACCGATTAATGGAGACTGATTCGTTCCCCAAGTTCATGAGTAGTGAGATGTGGAAAACTCTGTTAGAGGCCATTAAATAGCATAATAGGAAATATGTGCAATTACATACGTAGCTATAGGTACAGTACAAGTATTTAGGGAGTAAGAGGTATCTCATGCAATAGGTTCTAAGGTGGTACCCTTTTTAATGGTAGCCCAACCAATCAAACGCCAATGCTTTTCGATACGTCTGGACAAGGCAATCTTTTCGTCCACTTCAGTACATGCTGGAGAGGTCAATTGCAAACGAGCCATATCAGCTCTGACAGCAACGACTCTGGCACCGGTTGCGGTAGAACCAATATTCACCATCAAAACTTCACCAATTTCCAACTTACGGACCTTAGCACCTTGCTTTTGACCGTCAGTCTTGACACCCAACAATCTTCTCAACAAGAAGTAGTTGATTTCAATGTCAGTGTAGATAGAAGGCAAGTTACCTCTGGAACCGACGACTTGACCGACCAATCTATCAGCTCTACACAAAGTAGGATCGACCTTGGTACCAACACCAATCAAACCACCAGGGACAGCAAACTTCAAGTCATTATGTTCAGCGAACAACGACACAATATTGGAGAAGATAGGCTTACATTGGATCTTTCCGTTGTCGTCCTTGGTAACAATACCTGGTCTGATTTCAATTTCGTCACCGATCTTGAAGACACCGTTCAAGATAGAACCACCAGCAACACCACCCTTCAATTCGTCAATTTCAGCACCTGGCTTATTCACATCGAAAGATCTAATGACAATCAATCTAGGGGAAGCAGAGAAGTCTCTTAATGGAACCGGGATGTAGTTGACGATGTATTGGTTGACGGCGTCGATGTTATATTTCAATTGAGCCGAGATTGGAACAATTGGAGCACCATCAGCAATCGTACCTCTGATGAAAGACAAGATGGATTTTTGGTGTTCCAAAGCAGATTCTTCTCTCATCAAATCGACCTTGTTTTGCAAGATAATGACGTGCTTCAACTTCATGATCTCAATAGCAGCCAAATGTTCGGAGGTTTGTGGTTGTGGACAACTTTCGTTACCGGCAACCAACAATAATGCAGCGTCCATGACGGCAGCACCAGACAACATAGTACTCATCAAAATATCGTGCCCTGGACAATCGACGAACGAGACGTGTCTGAGCAACTTGTAACGACCAGTACAGCCTTCTCTTTGACACTTGGGTCTGATTTCTTTGTCTGATTTGAAGGATCTGTAACAGTCTGGTTCGGGGCAAGATTCGCTGTCACACTTGTAGATCTTAGCGTTAGCGTAACCTAACTTGATGGTAATGTTTCTTTCCAACTCATCCTTGAAACGGACAGTTTGGACACCGGAAATGGCTCTGACCACAGTGGACTTACCGTGGGCGACGTGACCGATGGTACCAATATTGATGGTAGCTTGTCTATTAATAATGACGTCTGACAATGGGGTCAACAGGGCGTAGTCTAGGTTGTCTGGTTGTTCTGGTAATCCACCACCCTCTTCAAATTCTCTCTTGGCTGCTTCTTCGTCAAATTCATCGTCCAAGCCAGCAAAGGCAACGCTCTTCTTTTCCTTGACTGGTTCTTCTGCGATAGCCTTTGCGGAGTCGTCTTGTTCGGTTTCACTTTCGACGTCGTGTTCGTATTGGAACTCGGATTCAGCCTCTTCAAAGCCGCCAATGACAATGTCAGGCGTGGCGTTCTCAATATCTTCGTAAGACATATTGCTAGTATACGGTTGATAAGTGTATGCCTTGATTTATGATGAAATTTTTCAGAAGAGAGAAAAAAAAAAGTCGTGCAATAATCTATTTGTAACGACACGACTTTCAATACTCTTGTGCTGCTTGTTATTATAATACAACCACCTATATATCTATACTACAAATGATCTCAACGTGTATGGAACCCAAAGTCGTTCATCACACTATCCACGTCCTTCCATAAAAGGTCGCTGTTGACATCAAAGTTGTACATCTCAAGATTGTCTAACCCACCTTGCACGGGCGACTCGTTGAACATGGGATCATCGACCCCAATTAATGAGTTGGGCGGTGGTCGTCTGACCGAATGTGGCAACGGGAAACTGACGTGTTTTTGAACAGGAGTCTGGACGTTTGTAGCCGAATTTCTGCTGTGAAGAGCAGATGGGGCCGATGGAGATTCTTTATCATTTTTGACAAGAGGTGATGACTCGTTTGAAGTAGTGTTGACAATCTTGAAGATGGAGCTTCTCTTACCGCTAACCGAGATTGGTTGTGGGTCTAATGGAATGGTCCTGATAATCTTTCTTGCTTTTGATTCTGCATTGATGGTATTCGAAAGTGATCTTGGTCTTCTTCTGCCCGATGATGTAGTACTTCCTGGTGTAGACTTTTGACTAACACTGCCTGGGTCCTGGTTCTCGGGCTCGTCTTCAGATTCAATCGCTTCTTCATTATCATTGTTGTATCCAAATTCCTCGTCTACCAGAGATCCGTCTTCTTCGTTTCCTTCAACGTCGATATCTTCCATATTCTTCTGGTCGGTCTTGCTGTTTAACTTAAGCATGCCCACTTGGTCACGCAAAAGGTGTAAACAATCAAAGAATACCGACGCAGACCTTCTTGTCCTCACATTAATACTGAGACTGCTCAATTTCTTCTCATCAAGAGTTCTGAACAATTGCCACATATTTCTCATAATCCCACTCGATCTGTGTGCCATATCATGCTTCAAAATCGAAGCTCTGGCTGCCAAAGAGATGGCAATGACGTAACTCTGCTTGCCTGACGCGGTGTCAACAATCTTCTTCAATGGCGAATGAGTCAACTTACCTATAATACATGCTGCTTGCCATATGTTCAAGATATAAACACCAGGTAAATACTTGACAAAGTTCTTGTTGCGGATTTGGAAGTCTTGGGCATAGTTAATCAAAGACGAGGCGGCATTGTACAATTGTACCAATCCCTTTTGAAGTTCAAAATTGGCCATCCTTGACGAGTCCATAAAGTAATAGGCCAAAAGGTGCAATCTCGTAGACAAAAGTTGAAACTTTCTGAACCCATCACCAGGCAACTCCCGGGCCATATTTATCTCGATCTCATCTAAGCTGCGAGTCAATAACTTGAGCAATGGAAGTCTCTCGGTTGGATCGACCAAGCCAAAAGCGTCCACAGGATTCGAGTTTAATGTCTTGGCCACTTGGTCTTCGAAGTGTGCTATTTTCATCATGAATTTGATCGATTTTGGAATACTGATATCGCTCTCGGGTCTGAAAGACGTCCATATAGACGAATCGAATTGAACAAACGCAGGGAATCCAAACGAGGTTGCAATTGTTTGCGAAACAATGTTACAAGCAATCCAAGTCTTGGAGTTTTCAAGTGCCATGGTCTTTTGTTGCAAACTTCTTTCATTGTTATCGGAGGCGGTCAATGGGGCAGTCGTATGTAACCCAATACGGATGGCCAGAAATATAGCAGTCCCGATAGTGTTGTAGGAAGAATCTGCGCTCAACGAAGATGTGATTGGTGGCCAGTAAGAGTACAACAAGAACGCCTGCACCGAATAAACCGAACTGACGTTCAATATGGGTTCGTCTTCTTCCGTTGGGTTGTATCTTGTGATGGGAGAAATCATGATTTCGGCGAGAACACCCTTAACCAAGGGAGATAACTGTACTAACAAGGTATTCTGAGAATCATCTTGGTATCTTCTTAAAGAAACAAACATGATGACCCAAAACAACGCCGGACATAACTTGTATATTCTCTCTGGTCCCTTCAGGATATCCACCACAGGTAAAATTTGATGGTAATACTCAACATACTCCAAGTATAGCCCCCTGATTGTTTCTGGAGACAAAGTGACCGAATCCAAAGTTTTTTCCTTGCATTCTAGAGCATACTCGGGAACGTAGTCTCTGTCCTCAGACGCAGGTTGGTGGTTGTGTTCCTGTTGTCTATAGATAGAAGGTGTGTTTGGAATGGAGTTGTTCGTTTCGGACGAATTATGCGAGTATTTGGGATCGATGTTATAAGGAGACCCCGTTTGAGGTTGCCAGCCGTAAGGAGACGGATGTGGATGGGGAAGACGATTGAATGGGGGGTTACTGGGGAGAACGTGCGGTCCCTGTCGTATATGTTGTGGAAGAAGCAGTTGGCTCGAGAGCGAGGGAGGAGCTTGACCAATGGTAGATCCATGTAAGATGGGAGTTGCTGCCTGAGAAATCACTGCTGGAGACCCATCAGCTGATAACGATGGAACTTTGCTGAGAAGTTCAGCCGCCTGTGCTGCAGTCAAGGTTTTTTTGAGCTCGCTGAATTCCTTCTCGATCTGAGCAATACGGGCCCGCTTGTACGTTCTCTTGTAGTCGGACTTCAAGTCACACTTGAACCCCTTTTTGGTGCAGCGGGTGCATGGTTGGGGATACCGTTCGTGGGCGTCGCAACGTGATTTCTGCTGACGGCATTCAACACAGGCCATGCGTTTCGGCTTGCCGGCTTTGGACATTGGAGGCGTCGACTCGTCGCCGGTATCATTGCTGCCGTTGGCGTCGATGGTGGGGGAACTGGGCTCATCTTTTATTTGTTGATTAAGCACCTGTAGCTCGTGGGACATGTTCGCAATGTGGGCAAGATTGTCCAAGGAATTCTGGCCACCTCCATTACTCATTTTGACGGGGTGTGCTCGGGGAAACAACTTGCGTCGGTATATATATGTTAAACTGGATTGGTTACAATTGAGCGCAAAATGTCATATCATTGTGATGTTTTTTTTTAAAAAACTACAAAATAAGTGGCATGTCCTGCAGACAACTCCCATGTCTCATCTCCATACTATTCGAGAAATAGAGACCATTCCGAGACCAGAATGGACAACGCCGGTGCAGAAACATAAGCTATAGAGTGGCCCAGAGTCCGTTGTAGACCCAGTCTATTTCGAACTCGGGTGAATTGTGGCCAAACTTCTTGACCATGGGAAGAATGCCGAGATGGCCGTTGGTATCGTCGATAAATTCGACGGTGGGCTGATGGCCGGTACGACCCTGGTCATTCTCGAACGTCTTGGGAAGATAGTTCATGAAGTAGTCGTGCATCACCGGCGTGGGGATATTGGACGGAAGATCGGCCGTTGGCACGTATATTGCGTCGAAGCCCTGGTTTCTCTTTCTCGCGACGTAACAAGCAGCTTTGACGAGGAGATCGATGTCTTGGAAATTGTAGCCTCCCAAGTCGTTTAGGCCCGTAAACGACGAGCCCCGGCGGCGGCCCTGGGTCTGGGCCGGGCCAATGTCGAACTTGAGCTCGTCGATGCCGAGAATGTAGAACCGGTTCTTGATGCTGGTCCAAATGATGTAGTACGACCTGTTTTGGGAATCGTTCTTGAGAATGGCACCTTGGATATCGACGTACTTTGCGTTGCCGTCGCCCAACTTGACGATCTCTTCTTCTACCAACGACCGTAATTTCATCGAATTGTAGTCGGGCTTCAAGGCGAATTTTGCAACCGTCGTACTTATGACCGACAGTTTTCTTCTCGAACCAACCTCGTCCAGCAATGAAGGCTCGTTTCTATCGCGAAGGAAGCTCGCAACGTTGGTGAGTGACGATGACGACTTGTGGCTTCCCTCTAATTGCGAATGGGAAATCATCTTGTTCAAATCGGTGAGAATATCGAGTTCCTTGCCCTGGAAGATTCCCAAGATCAAGTTCTGGTCACGGACGTCAGACCCGTTCAAAAATACCAACTTCTTTCCTGAAAAGTTGTTGGGGTCGGTCAAATGGTGCAAGTCTGCATCGTGGTCGCCAAACAACGATGCCGGAACCTTGTAGATGTCAAGGGGCGTTGCCCTGAAGCCAAACTTTTCGTATGCCGGGCCGATCTCCAGGTACAAGGTCCAAAAGTACTTTTTGGAAAGGTAATAGTTGGCCAACGTCCTGTCCATCTGTCCGTCTGAATCGACCATGTTGGCGAAACTGTCTTGTTTCAGGCGATCGCTGGTGGTCAAATGGTGCTGGACAACGGTGTTTTCGGTATACTCAATGACCTTCGACACGAGCAGTTCGATCAACTCCTGGGTGTCTCCCGAGACGTAGCCCAAGCCGAACGCCGTGACGGTTTTGACGCCAAAGAGCGACGGATCGGGCACCGAGGCAATGGCACTGGAGCGGTCGGCGTCCTTGTAGAACGCCCTGGATTCCTTGGTGAGCGCAGTAGCAACCACCCGGTTGTTGCCCGTATCTTTGAGCAAGAAAAGCGAGAGCTTATCGCCGGCCTCGACCAGCCGGTTGAACTTGGCCGTCTCTATGCGGGCGTACTCGGGGGCTGCGTGGCCCACGTAGGCCGAGAAGAACGTGAAGGCATCCTGGGGCGAGCCCACAACAAACGTTAATGACATGGTGATGGCAAGCTGGAAGTAGTGGTTATATTATTTCCGGCTAATTATACCCCAACTGATTCGAGCAACGCCTGGGGTAAGGCAACTATGAATTGCTGGGGTTGCGGGCCGTCGGCTATGACATCAGGGGGTGGTGTCACGTGCCCGCACCCGGGTGCGCCTGATGCGCGCCGGTCGCAGGCCCGCTCACCGGAATTGTCACTGGCGTCAGATGGTGGTCAAAAAAACGGCTCGAGTCCCGAAAAAGCAAAACGCAAAAAAAAGTCGGCGTGTTCAGGGTTTCCTGCCGCACCTAAAGCCGTATGTAAATGTAGACACCTGTTATGGGCCAGCAGGCCACCAGCAACACTGCCACACAAACAGGGCCAGAATCCCCGCGCCGATCTGGGCCCGACTGGCGATAGCCGCCCATCTTGGCCCATCCACACGGTTGCCCGTCCGCCAATCCGCCGTCCCACTCGCAACTTCTTGGCTGCGCTTGTCACCCCCGCCGCTGCGCACTTACTGCTTTGGGACAGACAATTGCACCCAAACTTTGAGATGCCGCATCGCATTGTCGTTTTGCCGCAACCTGTACCGGAGACAGAATTTTCAAGTCATCCACCAGGCATTTATTAATAAACGGCGTCGAATCCTGGGTGACGGTCCCGTAGTTCTTATCAGGATCTTATCAGTAGCATTCCCACGTATATTTGACCACATGAAGTCCGAGTCAGGTACTGCCTCTCCCGCTTCTGCTCTGGTGACGTCCAAGTCGCTGAGCAACTCGAGTGCCGAGCCTCGCACCAGAGTCCAGACGTTTGTCGACACGTTCAAACGGGCGCCACCGAAGGACGCCGATCTCGAGGCCTCGTCGCCCATGGATGCCACCAATCTCACCCAGGGCCTCAAGAAAAGACAGCTCCAGATGATAGCCCTTGGTGGCTGCGTCGGGTCGGGCCTCCTTGTGGCGTCGGGTCTTTCCCTCCAGAACGGACCGGCGTCCCTCTTGATCGCCTGGGGGATTGTGTCGACGTTCTTATACTGCACCATGCAATCGCTCGCCGAATTGGCCGCCGTGTTCCCCGTTTCCGGCTCGTTTGCAACCTACGCCACGCGGTTCATCTCTCCGTCGTGGGGGTTTGCCATGGGGTGGAACTACGCCATCTTCTGGGTCATTGTGTTGCCATTGGAGTTGGTGGCGTCTTCGTTGACCATCAACTTCTGGCACTCCAACATCAACTCCGTCGTGTGGGTCGCCGTGTTCTACGTGTTGATCATTGGGCTTAATTTATGCGGCAACAAGGGGTTTGGCGAAACCGAGTTTGTTGCCTCCATCATCAAGTTGCTTGGGATTGTCGGCTTCAACATCTTGGCCATCGTGCTTATTTGTGGCGGTGGCGAACAGGGCTACATTGGCGGCAAGTACTGGCACAATCCGGGCGCCTTCACCACCGGGTTC
This sequence comes from Teunomyces cretensis, assembly GCA_003706575.2. Classification (NCBI taxonomy): domain Eukaryota; kingdom Fungi; phylum Ascomycota; class Pichiomycetes; order Serinales; family Debaryomycetaceae; genus Teunomyces; species Teunomyces cretensis. The sequence goes on along the minus strand of PPLT02000002.1, from coordinate 893,753 downwards.
AAGGGTGTGGTGTCGGTGTTGATCACTGCCACCTACTCGTTGGCCGGCACCGAGTTGGTGGGGTTGACTGCCACTGAATCCAAGGAAAACCCCCGCATCGTGTTGCCCAAGGCCATCAAACAGGTGTTTTGGCGAATCATCATCTTCTACATGCTCACGTTGACGTTGATCGGGTTCTTGGTGCCCGCCAACTCGCAAGAATTGATGGGGAACGGCTCGGGTGCGTCTGCATCGCCGTTCGTCATTGCCATCCGCGCCGGTGGGATCAAGGTGTTGCCCTCGATCTTCAACGTCGTCGTGTTGGTGGCCTTGTTGTCCATCGGTAACTCGGCCGTGTATGGATTCTCGAGAACGGTGCTTGCATTGGCCGAACAGGGCTTGGCTCCAAGGTTCCTCGGCTACGTCGACCGCAAGGGCCGTCCGTTGGCCGGCATTGCCGTGGCTGCCGTTGTCGGGTTGTTGTCGTTTGTGGCTGCTTCGCCCAAGCAGGGCGAGGTGTTTGCGTGGTTGGTGGCTCTTTCGGGGCTCTCGACCCTCTTCACCTGGGGCAGTATCAATGGTTCGTACATCCAGTTCAGAAGGGCCATGAAGTACCAGCAAAGAAGTCTCGACGAGTTGCCCTACATCTCCAACACGGGGGTGTGGGGCGCCTGGTACGGCTTGTTCATGAACATCTTGGTGTTGTGTCTCCAGTTCTGGATCTCGTTGTTCCCGCTCGGCCAAAGCCCTTCGGCCGTGGTCTTCTTCAAGAACTACATTGGCGCCGTCATCGTGTTGGTGTTCTACGTTGGCCACAAGTTGTGGTCGAGAGACTGGTCGCTCATCGTCAAGCTCGAGGATATCGAAATCGACGCCGGCAAGTCCGACATCGATGTCGACTTGTTGAAACAAGAAATGGCCGAGGAACGCGCCTACGCCGCCAGCAGACCGTTGTACGTACGTATCTACAACTTCTGGTGTTAATGATTTAATGGTTAAAGAAAACGAAATACGGAAATCAATCCGAAACAAAACAGAAAAAAAAACACTGCTACTTTTGTATATTAGAGATTAGAGATTTTGGGTGGTATATTTGAGGAATAAATGGCATACCCTGTGAACCGTGGTGTAGTAGGCCGTTTGGCGTGGGCTTGAAACAGCCGTCGAGGTTTCCATTTCTATTTTTAATCTTGTATTTAAGCCAGCGACCGTTGCTGCTGCGAAAATTTATCCATCGATGCACTTGTTAGCTTCCCTATACCAGTCCAACAGCGATATCCGCTTGCTCTGGACGTCGGTGTTCTTCCGGATGGCGAGCTACGGCTTGACCAACCAGATCTTGACCCTCCATTTGCATACGCTCGGCATCTCGGAGACCTATATCGGCGTGTTCATGACACTCACCTTGGTGGGCGATACCGTCATTTCGTACTTCCTCACTTGGTACGCCGACCGGATCGGCCGTCGGCTGGTCATGATTGCCGGATCGCTCATGATGTTTGGTTCCGGCGCCGTGTTTGCCTACTACTCCAACTTTGTCGTCCTCTTGTTTGCAGCCATCTTGGGGGTCATTTCGCCGTCGGGCGACGAGACGGGCCCGTTCAAGTCGGTCGAAGAGGCCTCGATTGCCCACCTTACTCCCCACAACCACCGGCCCGAGATCTTTGCCTGGCACGGGCTCTTTGCCACCGCTGGCGCCGCGCTTGGTTCGTTGGCGTGTGGGTTCTTGATCGATTACTTGAACTTGACGCTCCGCTTCGAATTGGAGACGTGTTACCGCGTCATCTTTGTGTTATACATGGCCATTGCCGTTATCAAACTTGGAGTTATGCTCTGCTTGAGTGACAAGTGTGAGCTTGGTGCCGACGAATCCGAGCCCTTGTTGAACGACGACGACGGTGTGCCAATAAAGCAAGCCACTTTTTCACAATCAACCCAGTACTACCTCCCGCGGTTGCTTGCAATCTTCATGTTGGATTCCTTGGGATACGGGTTTATGCCATCGACTTGGGTCGTCTACTACTTGAAAAAGACCTTCAAGGTCACCGCCAGTGGCCTAGGAACGCTCTTTTTCGTCACCAACGCCGTTGATTCGGTTTCGAGCTTACCTTCAGCCTTTCTCTCCAAGTGGTTGGGTCCCGTCCGTGCCATCCTCTTCACCCAGGCTCCGTCGGCGTTGTTTTTCATGGTCATTTCGTTCCTTTCGAGCTTCCCGTGGGTATGCTTTTTCCTTATTCTCTACAACTGCACCACCACCATGGATGTGGTGCCCCGCCAGGTGTTGTTGACGCTGATGATGCCCAAGGAAGAGTTGACCAAGGTCATGGGGATAGTCAACCTCGGCAAGACATTTGCCCGGTGTGTTGGCCCGGTATTTACGGGTAAATTGGCCGAGCACAAGAAGCTTTACTTTGGGTTTGCCATTAACGGTGGGTGTGTGTTGTTGGCCGACGTTATTTTGGCTACAAATTTCCTCCATCTCGACGGTGAGATTAGACAGAAACAAAGTGTGGTGGAAAACATCAATTAACTGTTTGCATTAGAATAGTAACAAGTGTCTATCATTTCGGGGACAACAGAACAAGAACAAGAAGAAGAGAAAGGCATTATCAACTAGAACAACATGTCCAAAGTACAACAGATACATAAGGCACCAAGACACGCCATCAAACAAGTCTCGGAGCCCCCAGATGACTTCTGTTGCTGGACATACATCGGCTGCTGTTGTTGTTGATAGTAGCCTTGTTGTGGGGGGTATCCACCGCCGCCGTACCCCTGTTGCTGTGGGGGGTATCCGCCACCATAGCCCTGCTGCTGGTAGCCTTGTTGCTGGTAGCCCTGTTGGTTATACCCCTGTTGGTGGTAGCCACGGTCTTGCTGTTGCGGGTTGTACGAAGGTTGGGCCTGTGGCACGTAGCTCGAATTGCCGTGGTCGGCATTGCTCTGCGACCAGCTGGGAGGTGCTCCTGTGGGAGGGTTGTATTCTTTCGACATGGTTCGTTGGTGGGTTTAAGTTCTCGGAGGATCGGTTTTTCTTGGTTTGTATGCTTCTGGGCTATGTACAGGAATGTAACCTGGTCCTAACACCCACGGTGGATGATCGATGCGACGAAAGATCTGGAGTTGCAACGGTAGCAAAACGTAAAGCCAATGACAAAAGGGCTTTCTGGGGTTGGAAACCAAGATCTGGGGCCGGTTATATACGGCAAGAGGCTTATATGCTCGGAATGACGGTGGGCTTGTTCAGGCGGGGCGATGCTCGAATGACTGCGAAAAATTTAGTTCCGTTACCCAACGCCAATAAAGTTTATTCCGTTTACGTTGTGTTGGTTGCAGTTCGTTTTAGTGTTCATTAGGTTATACGTCCGGGTCGGCATTAAATTAGTATAAATAGACAAAGTCGGGGTTTCTGTCCCCCAAGAGGATCTGGTCTCTTTCTGGTTTCGACTCAAACTTTGTTCTGTAGGCCTCGCTCTGTTTCTGGTGGTTGAGTCTGTAAATGAGGAAGAAGTACCCCGAAGCACAGAGCATGGCAAAGATGACGGCGGAAATCGACGTGGCCAAACCGGGTCTATACACGGGCGAATCCTTGGCCAAAAAGATGAACGTGGCGATGATACCACCGATGTTGCCGAACCCGACTTGCCACGCAGTCCCGACGGACTTTCTGATATGGGACCCGTTGTTCAAGGCGGCCCAGCACACCACCAACGGCATACAGGTGTACAATCCGCAGGCAGTCAAGAAACAGCCTCCATAACGCACACGCGGATATTCCTTTGCACCCAAAATCATCGCCAAACCAGCAATGGCAACAACGGCCGAACCAAATACAAACGGAAGTCTCCGCTTGGCCTTGTCGGAGATGAATCCAACAATGTTGATGACAAAGAAGGCGGCCAACCAAGGATAAATCGAGTGCTGGTTGGCACTCACGGCGGTGTACCCCATTTCCTTGATGATGGTGGCTGCAAAATAGGCATAGCCGTACGAAGGAATAATCAAGCCAAAGTAGGCCAATGCAGGCAACCAGATCAAGAGGTCCTTGAATTGGCTCAAGACATCTTTAAAGGTGTTTTTGATTTCGTAAGCAGAATGGGCTCCACTTATGATTTGCAACTTTTTCTTAAGGAACTCGATTTCATGAGACTTCAAGAACTTACATTCTTCAGGGAAGTCAGCAATGGTGAAAAACAAGATGAAGGCACAGCCGGCGGTGACAGCACCTTCAATGATGAAAATCCATTGCCAAGAAGCCAAGCCATGCTTGCCATCCAAGTCGTGGATCTTGTAAGCAATGGCACCGGAGGCAGCACCAGCGAGCGCAGTAACCGAGAAGAAGGCAGAGAACCGTCTTTGAGACTCCTCCTTGGTATAGTAGTTGGAAAGCAAGTAGAAAATCGAAGGGAATGTACCACTTTCGGTCACCCCGATGAGGAAACGACAAGCAACAAGCCCGCCAAACGTCGTGACAAATCCCATTCCTATGGAGATGGCACCAAAGGCCAAAATACAACCACTCAACCAAATGTGCGGTTTGATGTACTTGATTAAGTAGTTGGAGAGAACTTCAAAGAACACATACGGCACAAAAAAGACGGTCAACGCCGTGTTGTATTGGTTACCAGTCAACTTCAAGTCGTCAGAAAGCCCGTACAACTTGGCGTTGGAAATGTTGACTCTGTCCAAAAACGAAAGAAAGTATAAGAGGCAGAATGGAGGCACGACACAGAGATCGATTTTCCACATCAACCGGCGTTGGTCTATTCCAAGTTCGTTGGCAAGTTGATCCACTTGCTCCTGACGAGATAATGTGTCAGCATACGGAAATGCGTTCTCGCCGTCTGATTGCACCGAGGTGCTAGATTCTTCCTTAGACATGCTGGATACGTAGAGAGGAAAAATGGAGAGATTCGTAAGGGCTTTTATATAGCTGCCTAAAGGTGCAAATCTCAGGGACCTCCACTTAGCGGGGGAATTCTGCCAATAGTATTAATTCCGGCCAGCGGAAATTTCCCCCGGTATAGGCGTTTTGCATTAAAGGGCGAATTAGTCATACCAAGGTGGGTCACCATGTAATTAGTCACCACACCTGTTGGTAATCTACAGACAGCAAGCATGGGAGAGGTCAGGTGAACGTCTTCGATAATGACACGATAAGCTCTGCGAAGAAGCAAGCCGTGGAAGTTGCGGTTGTCAGCCCCTCTCATCAGTGAGCGTGCCCCCCGTTTCCGGCCCGCTACAGGGTCTTGCCGGACCCCCGCAGACAACTGAGAGATATGTCGTCGCAGGGGCCAAATGTCGCAGACAAATGTCGTGCTGCCGAAGGTTGCAAATTTCGCGTCGAGATCAGTCTGAGGTTTACACCCGGTATGGACATTACATTGCCTAATTGGGCCCATGAGGTTATTCTGTCGATTAGAAAACTTTTACGTTGTATGCAGGTGGGTTCCGTCGCAAGTCAAAGATGGGGTCACTTAAATAAACCCGGATCAACAGCCCCAATACCGGTTCAAATAGTTTGTCGGTGAAACATGATGGTGGTACATCTTTAACCTACGCTGTCTAGGTTTTTCAGCCGTTTTTCCATACGTATTAATGGAGCTAGGACCATATTGTCACCAAAACACCCGGTGATCTACAAAACTCGAGAAACAAAATACGAAAACCGGTTTAAATACCATCCCTGTAGCATACCTTAACTCTCCAATGGATTTGACACGATCTCCTGTTGTTTTTGAGCCGATTGGTGTCAGGGGTCCTGAACGGCCTGATGTCACATGATACAGCCTAGGGCTCGCGCCCTCCAAATTGGCCCAAATAGGAAATCGTGCTCACAAGTTCACTACATAAGCAAAAAAAACATAAATTGCAGTACGATATTTGACCGGGTAACCGCTGCGCAGGCTCTGAAAATTTTCCAAACGACCATACGGTACCGACAGGTTGCAGGATATTTCACTTCTCTTTTTTAGTGCTGATCAAATTTTTCCATCTAAGAATACATACCAGTAACCATGTCTGACGTCGAAGAACAATACGTTGAAGAACAACCAGTCGTTCAAGAAGAATTACAATTAGTTGAATTGGCCACCGCCATCCCAGCCGAAGTCCAAGCTGCTCAACAAGAAGTCAAGTTGTTCAACAAGTGGACTTTCGAAGATGTTGAAGTTAAGGACATCTCCTTGATTGAATACATCCAAATCAGACAACCAGTCTTTGTTTCCCACACTGCTGGTAGATACGCTGCCAAGAGATTCAGAAAGGCTCAATGTCCTATTGTTGAAAGATTGACCAACTCTTTGATGATGAACGGTAGAAACAACGGTAAGAAGTTGAAGGCTGTCAGAATCGTCAAGCACGCTTTGGAAATCATCAACGTCTTGACTGAACAAAACCCAGTCCAAGTTTTGGTTGATGCTATTGTCAACTCTGGTGCCAGAGAAGACTCCACCAGAATCGGTTCTTCCGGTACCGTCAGAAGACAAGCCGTCGATGTCTCTCCATTGAGAAGAGTTAACCAATCTGTTGCTTTGTTGACCATCGGTGCCAGAGAAGCTTCTTTCAGAAACATCAAGACCATCGCTGAATGTTTGGCTGAAGAATTAATCAACGCCGCTAAGGGTTCTTCTACCTCTTACGCTATCAAGAAGAAGGATGAATTGGAAAGAGTTGCCAAGTCTAACCGTTAAGGAGGTTATTTTGTATTTGTATTCTATTTCATACATTCTAATAAAAAGTCATATCATATAACGATACGAAAGATAAAGTCAAATGTATACTTGCTAAGTTGAGGTTTATGTACTGTGTTCTATGTCTATGTGTATCGGTACCTTCAAACGTTGATGGGGTAAAACATGCGTACGACGAATGCCCATATTCTAGGTTTGAGGAGTCGTTCGTATCTGTCGATTCTGTCTTGAAGAATGGCGATATCGACCGATTGGTCTTTGTTCAAGTCTTCTGCACGAAGATATGTCCCGCCCTTCTTCTCGGTGTCTGCGAGACCCTGTAGCGAAGCCTCGAGTCTTCTCTTGAATGTTCGTCTAACGATCCATTCACGAACAACCAACACAAATATGGTTCCAGCGAAGAAACAACACCCGGCAAAGATCTGGGTGTGTAGGTAACGACGGGTTCCTGTTTTCCTCCTAAGGGCAAGGGCAATGACTTCGGCAACGAGACACGCAACCGAAACCATGATGTTAAGCCCAGACCATGCCGCAGGTAGCTGTTCCAAATTATCTGACACGAGAATGGCTGCAAGAGATTGGGCAAACGAACTTCCTACACCGACAACCAACCCCACAAGGATGGAAAACGGAAGCAACGTCGCATAGGTGAGAGCATTGATCCAAAACGCAAATATCAAGATACAGATGGAGAAACTGATTCCTGCTGCCAAGTTGGCTCTGCCAAAGGAATCGGCACCGAGGCCCATTAGTGGCCGGCCAACAGTCTGGGCAGCATTCAAGGTGGAAGTAAGAACGGAACTTTGGCTACTCAGCAACCCAATCAGAGTACCATAAGAAGCAATGGAAAAGAGAATCAAGACATAGCCCAAGAGCACGATGGCAAACCATAAGCCTAACGCAATCATGGCATAATTATTAAACACCGATATATCAAACACGGTTTTGAAGTTATCCTTCAAGAACTTTTTGGTAAGGGTGGTAGAATAAGGTAACGGTTTGTAGTTTCTTGGTTTCAAGATCGAGATGGACACCAAGGAGACGGCAAGAGTGACAAACCCGCACATTCTGAGGGCCCATCTCTGGTTGCCGGTTTCACGGATGACTTTCTCGACACTCAACGAAAACACAAGCCCACCAAGACCGGCGCCAGCAACCGTGATTCCCATACAGGTGGCCAAACGTTTATCGAACCAAGTAGGCAACACAAGGGTTGCTGGAATGAACAACAATACAAAGGAAATGCCAATCAAAACCCCCTGGGTCAAGTACAACTGCCAGATTTTGGTTGCAAACGACGCCAAAATGTAGCCTGCTGTCTGGACTACGATCCCCGTCAAGGTGATGGTGTAGAATCCAAACACCTTGTAGGCCAAGGCACTAAAGGGAGCAAGGAACTGGGCAAGAAAGATCACCAACCCACCAATCAAGGCGAAGTCGTACTCGGTCGCACCCTGAAACTCGCCCGAGGTCAAGTAGTGATTCAAGTACACCCCGTAACTGGCGTTGGACCCCCATGTGGCAAACACTATAAACATGGCACAGATAGCCATGACCCAACCCACACCGCCGTCGGGGGGAGGGTCTAGTATCTCAAGGCTGGCTTCTTCGTCGCTATCGGCGTTCTCTTCATCCAACACCGAGTGGCTATCGGTTCTGGAGGTGTGGCGCGAGATCAAGTCAAGCTGCGACACCAAGATCTGTTCGGGCTCGTGCTGTTCGTGCTGTTCTTGCATGTCCTGGATTCGGTCATCTCTGATACCGCTCCATATGCGTGAGAGTTCTGAGCCGTTCGTTCGGAGCCGTTCGATGGAAGAATTTGATCTTAGAATGTGGATCTCGTCATCCACCGAGTGGAACGACTTGACCGAGGACTCTTGAGAGCGTGAGGGCGACATGGACATCTCAGTCATAGTTCACGGAGGAAGAAGTGAATAAAAACCCGAACACTGAAACACGAATACCCGGGGATATATATATATATATGACTAATCAGCCGCGCGCACCCAAGATCGGGTATAAGGTCGCTTAGTCCCGACAGGGTTTTTGCGGCAATGCCAGAACGGGCCAATCTACGCAAATGGATTGATTCCACCGGTTTCGAGTGGCTTGGTTGGCAAGTGGTTTATAAGGAAGTAGTTTATGTGGTTTATGTTGACTAGTTTTGACAATTTTCCGTATATTCCTTTTTTGTGGAGAAAAACTTTAAAATCGTGGAACGTTTTTTTAACTATGACAAATTTGGACCTTTTCCGTCCGATTCTGTAGATACGAAAGCATTTTCTTCCCCAACATCAACCATTTACCCAAGATTCTACAGACAGACACATCCACTCGCCATTGGTTTATGGCCACCACAAATTCGGCGTCCACAATCGCCAATAAGCCATTTTTCCCGCCTTGGTGTCACCGTTGGTTGAGTGATAGTGACCCCTAATTACCTGCAGGACCGAACCCACGGCTCACCGATAAAGATTCACCATTAGATATCAACACTCTCCATCACCACGTTTTATTAGACATGTCTGGAGCGGCCGATTTCTTGTCCAAGGGAATTGACTTGGTGCAGAAGGCCATCGATGCAGACACCGCGACGAGATACGAAGAAGCATACAAGCTCTACTACAACGGGCTCGACTACTTGATGTTGGCCATCAAGTATGAAAAGAACCAGAAATCCAAGGAACTCATCAAGTCCAAGTTCACCGAGTACTTAACGCGAGCTGAACAGTTGAAAGACCACTTAGAGAAACAGTCGAACAAGGCCAATTCGGCAGAGAGCTCTGCTTCGGGGTCGACGAAGGCAAAGAAGGGCGACGGCTCGGGCGACGACGACGACGCTGACACCAAGAAGTTGAGAGGCGCCCTAGCTGGTGCCATCTTGTCTGAAACTCCAAACATTGCCTGGGATGACATTGCTGGGTTGGAAGGAGCCAAAGAGGCGTTGAAGGAAGCCGTCATTTTGCCCGTCAAATTCCCCCAGTTGTTTGTGGGGAACCGTAAGCCGACGTCGGGGATCTTGCTATACGGCCCACCAGGTACGGGTAAATCGTACTTGGCCAAGGCGGTTGCCACCGAGGCAAACTCGACGTTTTTCTCGGTGTCGTCTTCCGACTTGGTTTCGAAGTGGATGGGTGAGTCCGAAAGATTGGTGAAGCAGTTGTTTACCATGGCCCGTGAGAACAAACCTTCGATCATCTTCATTGACGAGGTCGATGCCTTGTGTGGGCCAAGAGGCGAAGGTGAAAGTGAAGCCCTGAGAAGAATCAAGACCGAACTTCTTGTCCAAATGAACGGGGTCGGGAACGATTCGAGCGGAGTGTTGGTGTTGGGGGCAACAAACATCCCCTGGCAATTGGATGCTGCTATCAGAAGAAGATTCGAAAGAAGAATCTACATTGCATTGCCCGATGTCGAGGCCAGAACGAAGATGTTTGAGATCAATATCGGCGAGGTTCCGTGTGAGTGTAATGCGCTGGACTACCGGGCGTTAGCCGAGATGACGGAAGGGTATTCGGGGCACGATGTTGCCGTGGTGGTGAGAGATGCGTTGATGCAGCCCATCCGTAAGATCCAACAGGCAACGCACTTTAAGGCTGTTGTTGGAGACAACGGCGAAGAGAAGCTTACTCCCTGTTCTCCAGGCGATGCAGGGGCCCGTGAAATGAGCTGGATAGACATAGAAACCGACCAGTTGAAAGAGCCCGAATTAACTATCAAGGATTTCATCAAGTCCATCAAGAGCAACAGACCTACCGTGAATGCTTCTGACATCCAGAACCACGTCAAGTTTACCGACGACTTTGGTCAAGAGGGAAATTAGTGTATATTGTTTTACAAGTTACGGACTATCAGTACTGACGATCGTAGGATGGAGATCTCGAGCGGTCTCTCGTGGGGGATCTTTCTCTAGTTTTCAATTTGTCGGCAAAGAGATCTTCTTCATCTTCTTCGGCCTGGTGGGTAGGGACGTCACCTCTCAACTTATGAGCAAAGAGATCTTCCTCGTCTTCCTGTTCTTCATCGTGGTTATGTCTTTGTCTTCTGTCTCTGCCATCTCTGTCTCTTCTGTCTCTACCATCTCTATCTCTTCTGTCTCTTCCATCTCTCCTGGGCTTCCTGAACGGCCTACGCTCGGGCTCACCGTGAAGCAAGTAGTATCTCGAGAACGCACTGGCGTTCTTGACCTTTCTGTCGGATTGGAACGACTGTCTCAAATACAAAACCACGGACGACTCGTCTTCCTCCATGCCACCTTCTTCCTCCTCTTCTTCCTTGTGGATTCCAAGTCGGCTGGCCATGTCTATGTGTTTTTTGAACGCAAGAATTGGGTTGTAGGGTTTGGCTTCACGTTCTTGGACAATGCCGGCGAGGTACTCGGCGGAGGGCGGCCATGCATCAGCAGGCACGGCAACAACCGGTTCTTGGGCAATGTTGGGGTTGGACGCCGTGATGGACACCAGCTGCAATGCCTTGAAGCAATCCTCATGGGTCTTGAACGTGACGTTGACTGACGAGTCGTTGATCCATTGAGTCCTGAACGTGATCTGGTCGTCTATGGGGAGCGGCTCGTACACCGTGGTCAACGTGCCTTCCTCGTTGACGGCTTCAGAAACCGTGTAGTTGAGGTAGTAATCTATGAACGCCTTGATGTCGTCGGTCGACAAGTTGTCGACCCCGCGTATATGGAGGGCCTCGGGTCTTATTACCTCCGATTGGCCGTTGACAGCAACTTCGACGGCCTGGTCTGCAAGCACTGATTCACGTTGTTTTTCATCTTCGAGGGTTTTGATGAGAAGGCCACCGTATGGAGCTGGTTCGGCCATGTTGTTGATAATTTTTTAGTGAGATTTGGATGAGAAGTGCAATAAATGGAGAGCGACGAATGTAGTGGAGGTGATGGTTGGTGGTAATGATTGTGTTGATGTTGTAGTGGATGTTGTTGACGTAGTGATGTTGTCGTGATGCTAACTTACAGAGTGTTTTTGACTACGGGTATTGTTGCTAGATTGATAGATGTACTGTTACTATACATAGGCTGCCCATGGGGCAAACCATTGTCATATTGCTATGGTTTTCTTCTCCGTTGTCACAGAGCATGTGTGTACCAACTCATGGTCATTTTCCACTGGTGTCGGCACCTGTCTGAGACGTCAACTCTCCAACTCATCTCCAACTCTCTCCTTCACTCTGTCTATACCTTCACCTCTCTGACAAACAACACGTTGTTGCACCGGATAAAGATCTCGCCTATGGGCTCCTCCTTAACCTCGTCACCCTCACGGACAATCTCGTGGGTCTGTTCGAGCTGGAGATTCATGTAGTTGTCCACCGACACCAAGGTGCCCTTGTATTCGGTACGGTTCCACTTCAACCGCACAACCACCGGCTTATTGACCAACGTCTTCAAGAACGGCTTGGGGTTAATCGGCTGGAACTGTCGTGTTAGTACTGGGCCCATTTCCGGCGTCTTTGGGGGCGTTGTCGCCATACTTACTGAAGACATGTGTAGTCGATAACTTTTGGTATACTGGGTTACCTGCAGGCACCCTGCTTATAGATAAAATCATCACCCAAAGCGAGCTCGAGAACCATCCACGTCATGAGCAAATTGTCGCAGGTTTTCGTTGTGGGAACACTTCTCCGCTTGATCCCGGCGGCGTTCCCGCTGGTAGTCACCAGCATGGGCTCGGCCATTGAGCTCGCGACCCCCACCAACTCGTACCGCTCGCTTCTCGAGGCGTTCTACTACTTGCAACACAACATCGAATTGTACGACGGCGGCGTCAACCACCATCCGCCGTTGTTGGTGGCGTTGCTCCTGATTGTCCACGACTACATCCCGTTGAGCTTGGTCTACGTGGCGGCCGACTTGTACATTACGACGCGGTTGATCCGCATCAACAGGTGGTACAATGAACACGCCTCTCGGCGGACGGGCAAGCCCGTGGTCGGGTTCAACGATGACTTGATTGCGAGCTTCTACTTGTTGAACCCGCTCCTTGTGTTGACCACCATTTCGCACTCGACGCTGCTCTTCTCGACGTTGTTCGTTGTGGAGACGTTGAACCAGTTGCTCATTGTCAAAAACGTCAGTCGCGCCATGATCGCGCTCTCGGTGGCAGGCTACCTTGGCTACACTCCGTTGTTCTTGATTGTGCCGGTTCTTGCCTTGGCCCAGGCCACCCTCGACATCCCTGCCACCGAGATCTACGTGCAAAGTCTCGCCATTTTCCTCAGCTCGTCGGGGTTGCTCATCATGGCGTCGTTCGTGTTGACGTCGTCGTTCCAGTTCATCCATCTGTGCTACGGGACCCCCATTCTCTTTGACAAAATTGCCCCGAACTTGGGCTTGTGGTGGTACATCTTCACCGAGATGTTCGAGTACTTTACGCCGTTCTACATCGGGTTGTTCAACTTGTTCTCGGTAGTGTTTGTTCTTCCCATCACGTTGCGCTTGTACGAGTTTACCACTTCTTCCGGTGACTCGTTGTTGGCCGTGGTGTTGTCGGTGTTGTGGCTCTCGTTCACCAAGTCGTATCCTACCGTCGGCGACTTGGGCTTTGCTCTTGCGCTCATCCCGATCTTCAAGGGCACCGTGTTGCCATTCTGCAAATACAACTACATTGCGGCCATTGTGTTGCTCGTGTGTCTCTTGTTGTCGCCCATCTTCTACTACTCATGGATCGTGTTGGGGAGCGGTAACTCCAACTTCTTCTACTCGATCAGCTTGTTCTATGGTGGGGTCCATGTTATCCTCTTGATGGACTTGCTCTGGGCCAAGTTATCCTACGACTATGTTGCCCAGCTGGGCGTCGCCCCCACCGTCAGATTAACTCAGATATAATCGGGGCATATCTATCTATGTATGTAGAAACAAAAAGTAGAGTATATATCACGTGACACACCCGCCGCCAATCACAACCTCAGAATTTTTAATTCAACCAAAAAAATTTCAGCATTAGAGATCAACCTTCTTCCTCCTCACTCCACCTGTCCCAAATGTTACGTCGTTCTTTAAGCACCGCCTCCAGCGCCGTCAAGTTGGTAGCCAGAGATGCGCCAGGTAACTTGTCCTCCGTTTCCGTCGTTGTCAACAATGCCGGGGCCAAGGCCGGCAAGACTGGTGTGTCACACTTGTTGTCCAAATTCAACTTCTTGAACACCGGTTCCAAGTCTGCTTTGAGACTCACCAGAGAATCCGAGTTATTGGGTGGTGTTATCACCACCGCTTCTACCAGAGACGCCATTGTCTTGAACGCACAATTCTTGAAGGCCGACTTGCCTTACTACATCGAGGCCCTCGGCAATGTGTTGGCCAACACCTCGTTCAGACCCCACGAATTCAAGGAAGTCGTGTTGCCTGTTGCCAGTGCCGAATACGCCGCCGCCCACCAAGACAACGCCTTCACCGCCTTGGAATCCTTGCACGAATTGTCCTTCAGAAAGGGCTTGGGTAACCCATTGCACTACGACGGCACCACCGCCATAACCCTCGACGACGTTGTTGCCTTCTCCAAGCAAGCCTACACTGCCGGAAACGTCTCCGTGTTTGCTTCCGGTGTCAACGGCGAAGACTTGGCCCAATTCGTTGGCGAGTCTGCCTTCAGCGCCTTGCCTCAAGGTACCGCCAGCGCTGCCCCAGTCCAGTTCTTCAACGGTAAGGAATCGAGAATCAGAGCCGCCGGCGAATCCGTTGCCTTGCTTGGTCTTCCAGTCAAGGCCGCCGACTTTGGCAAGTACGAAGTGTTGAGCGCTGCTGTTGGTTCCACCGTCGTGCCTAATGCCGCCTCCCCATTGGCCAAGATCCCAGGTGCTTCGTCCACCTTGTACAAATACCAAGACGCCGGTTTGTTTGTTGTCGCCGTCAGAGGTGCTGCTGCCGACGTTGCTGCCGGTATCAAGCAGGCCAAGAAGGCCGTCGCTGCCATCTCCACCGCCGACTTGTCGTCCGCCTCCAAGGCCGCACAATTATCCGTTGCATTACAATCGACTTTCGAAGCACCATTGGACTTCAAGGTCGAAGCCTCGCAGGCCAAGTTGGGCGAATTCAACTACGTTGCCCTTGGTGACGTGGATGTCTTGCCATACGCCAGCGAGTTGTAAGCAAAACGAGTTCTAAACAATTACACTGCTGAGACCTCCGACACGACCATTTCCTCATAGAACCCTTTCTATATGTTTATAATTAATCAAACTGACAAACGGTAACCATTGAAGCCTTAAATGATGGGTGGGAAGCCTGTAGTGCGCGCACCAATATCACCTTTTTTACCCTCAAAATTTTTCAAATATCAAAACCTCATCCATTGCAACCCTCCAACCATGTCTGATTTCGAAGATAACGCGTTCAATGACGTCGCTGAAAACTTTGACGACTTCGAACAGGCCGAGCATTTCTCGGACGATGAGTTCCAGGAACCAGAAGCCGCTGCTGCCGACACCACTGCGGCCAACGGCGGCGACGTTGCCATCAAGGCTGAAGACGGCCGTACCATCATAAACGGCGGCCTTGGGCCGGAAGAAGGCATTCCGCGCCCCAAGACCACCAAGGAGTTGGCCATTCCCAAGGAAGACCGGACCACGACGCCGTACTTGACCAAGTACGAGCGCGCAAGAGTGTTGGGAACGCGAGCATTGCAGATCTCGTTGAACGCCCCCGTGTTGGTGGACATCGAGGGTGAAACCGATCCGTTGCAGATTGCCATGAAGGAGTTGGCCCAGAGAAAGATCCCGTTGGTGGTCAGAAGATACTTGCCCGACGGTTCGTACGAAGACTGGGGGTGTGACGAGTTGATTGTTGACCACTAGGGCTAGAAAACACCGCGGGTGTCGTCGTTATCTGTATATTAATAAAGCCTAAGCATTATTCAACTAACTATCTCAATCGATGTAGGCATCGAGCCACTTCGACGCAAGAAAGAGCCGTTTCCCGTTGGGCTGTGTCTGGACAAAGCCCGTCACCAAGCGGTCAAAGGTATGGCGGTCGAGCCGGTGGTCGCCCGAGCCGATCTCGCCCAACTGCACCGCGCAACAGGCGTCCTTGAGGCGGTCGGCGTCGATGACGAGGTCGGGCGTGTACTTCCTGGGGTCCAGCTCCTCGGAAAACACCTTGAGTGCGTTGTAGATGGTCATGCGGTCGTCGAACTTCAGGAACTCCTTGGCCATGATGTTCAGGAACTGTGCAAAGTTGATGCCGTCGCCGCTGCCGCCGTCTACGGCAAGCATGCTCGTGAGCTGGGCGTCGCTGGGGGTCTCGAGGCCCAACTGCGTGTAGAGGTTGACGAGGTCTTGTTTGGTGATGGTGGAGTCGCGCGAGTCGCCGTCTATGAGCGTGAACGCATTGCGGAGCTGTGTCTTCTGGTTGGCCGAGAGCGTGTTGAGCGCCAGCATGGTGTTTTTGGAGTGCCAGGCGATGTTTTTGATGATGTTTTTGTTGACGCGCGCATCAAACTCGAGATCATCAACTAGTCGCTCCAACACACACCCCCAATGGACGCTTCCTCTACCTTGTACAACCAGCCGGTTGTCATCGACAATGGCTCGGGAAACCTCAAGGCAGGCTTTGCTGGCGAGGACAAGCCGCGGGCGTTTGGCTCGGCCGTGGTGGGCCGTCCCAAGTACCAGAAGATCATGGCCGGGTCGTTGATGTCGTCCGAAACCGCCGACGCTGCCGCCGACCACCACGACACCTTTGTCGGTGAGTTTGCCCAGCAGAACCGCGGCCTCTTGCGTCTCACACACCCCATAGAACACGGCGTCGTCACCAATTGGAACGACATGGAACGCCTCTGGTACCACACCTACACCCACGAACTCAAGACCAACGCCGAAGAACACCCGCTCTTGATCACAGAGGCGCCATTGAACCCGCGCACCAACCGTGACCGCATGTGCCAGCTTCTTTTTGAGCTGTTCAACGTGCCGTGCATCTACGTGTCGATCCAGGCGGTGTTGGCATTGTACGCCTCGGGAAGAACAACGGGTGTCGTGGTTGATAGCGGCGATGGCGTCACCCACGTCGTGCCCGTGTACGAAGGGTTTTCCCTTCCCACTTCGGTCAAACGTATGGACATTGCCGGCCGTGACATCTCCCACCAATTGGCTTTTAACTTACGCAGGGTGTCGGGAATCTCGCTTCTGAGCAGCTCCGAGTTGGAAATCGCCCGCCTCATCAAGGAAAAGTGCTGCTACGTGTCGAAGGACCCCGTCCGCGACGAAAAACTCTACTCATCGAGCTACTTCGCCAACCCGGGCGACTCTGACCTCTTTACGTCGTACAAATTGCCCGATGGCCACGAGATCCTGTTGGGGGTCGAACGGTTCCGGTCCCCTGAGATCTTGTTCAACCCTCAGCTTATTGGAGACGAATCCCCCGGGATCCACGAACTTACGTCCCATGCAATTAACAAAACCGACTTGGACTTGAGGCCGACCTTGTACCAAAACATCATCCTTTCCGGAGGAAATTCGCTCCTCAAAAACTTTGGCGACAGGCTTCTTTCAGAACTCAAGGGCCTCCAGCATGAACAAACCCCTTCGGCCATCTGGAACAAGAACGTTTCCACCGACTACACGACCAAAATGAAGGTCAAGATCTATGCGCCGCCCGAGCGCAAATACTCTACGTGGATCGGGGGGTCGATCTTGGCTGGGTTGTCTACATTCAAAAAGATGTGGGTTACATCGCAGGAGTATCAGGAAAACCCCGACATCGTACATATAAAGTGTATGTGAAGTATCGGC
Source organism: Teunomyces cretensis (assembly GCA_003706575.2). Classification (NCBI taxonomy): domain Eukaryota; kingdom Fungi; phylum Ascomycota; class Pichiomycetes; order Serinales; family Debaryomycetaceae; genus Teunomyces; species Teunomyces cretensis. The sequence continues at coordinate 876,336 of PPLT02000002.1, read as the reverse complement.
ACTTTTAGATACAGTAGTATCTGTCACCAAAATCGCCCAAACCAGGGACGATATACTTGTCTTCGTCCAACTTTTCGTCAATTCCTCCAGTGATGATCTTGACCAATGGGTACTTTTCTTGGAAGGCCTTGATACCCTCTGGAGCAGCCAATAAGTTCAAGAAGAAGATTCTTTCTGCCTGTACCCCTCTCGAAAGCAACACTTCGACGGCCATCATGGCACTTCCACCAGTGGCCAACATTGGATCCAATAAGAACACGTAACGGTCGGCGATGTCTTCTGGCAACTTTTCATAGAACAACTTGGGCAAGGCCGTTTCCTCATCTCTCTGAATCAAGATCTTACCGATTCTGACCGATCTACAACAGTCTCTCAAGCCCATTTCCATCGATTCACCGGCTCTGACAATCGAAACACCACAGATCTTTCCCAAAAACTTGGCCCCTTGGTATTCGTGTTCGCCATGACATTTGATCGAGGCAGTTTCGACGGGCAATTGGTTCAAGCCTTCTTCCACCAACAACCTAATGATTCTGTCCGAATAAAAGACAAAATCGCCTCTCTTGGTGCTCTGATCACGGATGATCGAGTACAATCCAATGAGCTGGTTGGTTTGTGGGAGTAAGATGACGTTGTTGTTGACTTCAGACATTGTCTTGACGATGGGATGGTTTTTATTGCAAAGATAAGATTTTTCAATTGCGCATGATGCGTGCGGTCCTGGTGTTTCTCCGATGCCGTGTTGCCCCAGACTCCTACAATACTACGTATCGGACCAATGGTGGTCGACTGGCTTGCTACTGGTGATTATCGGGCACACGATTCCACTTTTCGCCTTCTAGATCTGTCATATAGTTCTCTTTTTTTTTGTATTATAGTACATAGAGTGCTTATTCCGGTTGCACAAACGGATTATCTATAATTTCACTGCCGTCAAGGGGAGAAATCGTCAAGAGCGACGTGCTTCTGACAACAACCAAGCCCAAGCTTCTCGTCTTGGCCGTTAAAACAGTGTCATCTTCTGGGTCTCTGATGCTTTCTTCGACTTCTTCCAAGACCAAGTTCATCAATTGGTCAAAGCCCTTCAACACACCGACGATTTGTCTGCCTCCAATAAACTTCACTCTTATCTGTTGGTCTTTGTATTGGTTCAAGTCCAAGATGGCCTCTCTCTTGGGGCCTTCTTGCTTGGGACCGTTGTGTCTCCTTCTTTGTCTCTATTTGTGTTAGTTTTTCGTCTTTCTCGGCTTGCAGTTGACGCCAGTCGCTACCTGGTACTGTGAAGGTCACGTATTTCTATACTTACATTGTCGTTTCTGTCTCTGTTGTCACTCATCACTGATGGATTTCAATACTGTTGGTGAACAAGTAGAATGTTTAATTCTGGTGGAAGAAATTCTTTTAGTTATATGCAGGCGGTCAATAATCCTAACTTAAGCTCCAATTGACAAATCTACTTACTTACACTATATACATGTTAATTCGTCTAGAACTCGCCTCTCAACCACAACAACGACCGCTTCTTCTTATTATCCTTTTTGAGCAACTGTCTGTCCGAAAACTGTTCTGGCTCGACTGGTTGTTCCAATTTTCCTGTGAAAACGTTGATCTTGTTCTGGGCAATGTTGAACTCCTTGCTCAAATTACGTATAGTCCATTTCTTGGGATCTTGGGCTCTCAATTCCTTTATTTTGGCGATGGTTTCTGGCGTCACTTCGTACAGTCTGTCAGAAGCGGCCTCGTATCTGTTGATGATGGGGTAATGTTGTAATTCTTCCTTGGTATAGGTCTTGGAGGCAGCAAGAGTCTTTCTTGGGTCTGTTTCTGGTAAAAATGCGTTGGGGGTCTTGATGGAAGGCTTGTTTATGGATGCTGGTGGGTTGAACACTAATCCTTGTGTTCTCTTTGGTTTGATGTTGAATGCGGACCGGGATTGGTTGTAGGTGTTGATTGGGACCGGTTCATAAGGTATGCTAGTGGATGCAGAGCGCACGAAACGTTTCAACATGTTGATTGTCTTGGTATGGCGTATGATCTCTTGTAGTGGTAGTATTGAAAACTTTTCAGAATGAAAAATCGGGCGGCACACGAGAGTTTTATTGGTAGGCGCACGACGGTTGCAACTATTGTGGACCAAAACTTGTACTATCATGAGGCGTTTACTACATAAGACTGGATTGCTGGCTGAGAAGCAAGATGATGCAGAGCTAAGGAGTATTGGTTGGCTTTACCTTTTCAATTTTGGGTTCTGGCTGAATTTGCAAGGGATTCAAAATATTACAAACTGTCAAGTGACAACAATTGATAGATGTTCTGACAATGTATACAAAGTCGTAGAAGTTATCTCGCTTCATTTACAATATAGAGAGAAGTATTTCAGTAAGTTTTAATGAGTACATGTATGATCTAGACTATACTTTGATTGACTCTTGTAGCCATAGGAAATTTAATCCGTATACTCACGTGATTCTAAAGTATTGGTGAGGCGAACGCAAAACATTTCATATTAGAAAAAGTCCGATATAGTGTAACGGCTAGCACGGTTCGCTTTCACCGAGCAGACCCGGGTTCGACTCCCGGTATCGGAGCTTTCTTTTTTTGGTCTCTTCATGTACTAGACTCGAGTTGGTAATCCTAATTTTGCCAAGGAGTGCAAATTCCTTAAGACAATGGACATTGTGGTGTAAGCCTTTGACCACAGCCGTTTCTGGGAGCGTATGCGAGCCACCGCCGCTTGCAGGCCAATGACGAACCACAACCGTTGGAGACAACGTACAAACACCCAACAATTACGATGGGTATGTTTGTCAGACGTGTAAAAAGCGTAGTGGCATCGACCAACAATAGAACAGAACAATAGGGAGTTGATCTACAAACGAAAGCCTACCAAGCACAGCCCGCGACGTAATTGGTGTTGCGACCAATTAGTACCCCATGCATAATGGCCATTATTATTCCCGATTGGGAAGTGGCATTCTCGACAACCGACCGATTAAGGTTTGGCGATAGCGTCGCTTATGCTTAAGCCGTTGCAAGGCTGGCACGTTTTTTGTCCAGATGGCAACGACGGTTAAGTCCCCATCGAGGGTATCCAGTTACATTGTGCAATCCTCCCCCAGACACCAATCGAGACTAATTACTTGCGTGAGGCACCATGCAAAAATCCGCAAAAGGAATTATTTTTTTGCGTCAATGCCGTCAAAAATTATGCCTGTTGGTGATGTAATTCCCTGGCGATGGCCAACATAAAGCTGCTAATGGGGACCGGAATGAATGTAAAATATTCCGGTTTAGGGCGTCGAGATGCCTTGAGGCCGCTAATAGTTTCAATTTAAATTATCACAGTTAGGTACGTGGGGAGTCTCGGTGCATAAAGCAACAAACATGCCCTGGTTCCAGAAGGCGATAACAGGGCCGTTCCCTGGTTACCGAGGCCCGCAAAACGGTAACAACCAGGAATGGCTTGGGCCCAGGGCCGTCGTTAGGGTGCAATTTACCCTGGTCACCGTGTCGACTGTACGTCTTCCAGCCAAGAATTGGCCCGATTTGTTAGAGATGTCGTGCTTATCTGTCCACCCACCCCTTTTTAAAGTTACTTTGGACCACCACAGACGATATTTCAGCCAATAGACGTCAGGGGATCCTCGCTACGGGGCCGTTATAAAAATATAAAAAAAATAATGGAAAAAAAAATTGCAAAAAAAAAATAAATAATATCCACTGTGCTAGTTGGAGCCTTAGAACGGTCCCAGTACAATACTGCATTGTTTATATAGTCCAGCAAATCCGGGAAAAGATGTAGCCTGTCAGCACGCCAGTATCTATGTCAGCCTTTTACCTTGTCCAGTCTTCCGCCCAGGTGAAGCGGGTGACTCGCGACCAACAAGCACGCAAACAGCGCCGTGATTCCGAATCGATCAAATCCAAGAGTTCGAGCTCGAACCGGTCCGAGGTCAGCTCGCATTCAATTGCCAGTTATAATGCCGTCAACAGTGGCACCAAGAAGTATTTTGACGAATCGACGCTGCTGTACGTCTACAAGACCATCGAGGTGCCCTTGATCGAGAAGCGCATTGGCGAGTACGAGTCGAGGAAATTGCACTTGATCCTGAACGAGTGTCGCTACTACAATCAGCTGAACGACAACTTGAACCGGTACCGATTCAACCGGGACTTGGTGTTTACAAAGGACAATATCCGGATCTTGAAACAGACCTATTATGAAGCCTCTAACGACGTTACCGACCCCATACGACACTCGATCAAAAGTATCCAGTTCTGGAACAACGTCTATCAGGATCTAAAGACAGATACCAATACGTTCCGCCTCTTGCCCAGCATCACGCAGTCAATGAGCTTTTACGCCGAATTGTTGGACCATGCCCTCAGCAACGTCCATTTGTTGGAAGGAAACGAAGACGGCTTGGGAACACAAGACCGTCTCCGCATACGCAACTACTATTTCTACTACTACTTGGACTCCGAATATACCCATTTCAAGCAGATGAGCACCGCCTTGAACAAGATATACCACAAGCAGCTCCGCATCAAGGAAACCTTGGTGCCGACAACGACAAACAGTAATTCACGAGACCACGACCAACTAACCCTCATAACGACGCTCTTGGACACCATGATCGAGAACTTCGGGCTCAAGAAACAAACGGCCCTGCTCTGGAGCGGGTTTCTCAAGTACATTGTCGTCGAGATGATTGTCCGCGACAACATCGTCAGGTCCGAGCCCGAGGCCACTGGTGCGATAAAGGGACCGCGCAACGAGAGCATCAGCTCAGTGAGCACAACCAACTCGACGATGTCCCGAAACGGCAGTGTAATATCGCAAGATTCGACAAACACCGTTCATGTTGACGACGACGTGCCCAAGAAGCATGTTCTGACCTTTAGCAAGATAAAAAAGAGACTTTAGTCACCAGATTCCCCTTGTAAACCTGCAAGGGCTATAAATTGCCAGAGTAAATAAAAGTCCGGGGGTAAATAGCATTCCAAAAGGTAAATATAATTAAAATTGTCAGGGTAAACATTGGCCAAAATGCGACGTCATATCGGACAAAAACAAATCAGAGTCGACCCACAACGCGAGAGAGCTTGGTATCAGGGGGGAGGAAAAATGGTGTTGAGACCCGTGTTTACTATTCGTGGCCCCTCAAACCTATTTATGGAATAGTTGACCCCAACATGGATAAGCACGGGTCATGCTGGCGGGGGTGTGGCAGCACCACACACCACATGGTGATGTGCCCATACAAAAATCTCGATAAGTGATGACTACCAAGTCCGCAGACCTATACAAAGGAAAAAGTCGGCCTGGAGAGCAAACCTTTTTTAGGCTTTTCTCCTTTGGGACAAAATACAAAGAAAACTAAAAATACTTGTTTTTGTTTGGCCACGCCGCAGTATACATAACCACGACACACACAACTTTTTTTTATATATAATGGCTGCCATCTTGCTGCGTTGGGCCGCTTGGTTAGTTCATACAACTTCTTCAGTAGTCATTCGCTCCAGTTACTTCGGCCCTAGCCCACGCTTTTGTTGCCGTACGCCCAACTAATACCCCCATAGCCCCAGAAAAACGACCACCGGTCTTAGTTATCTCGGCATTTCCCCTGGCATATATTTTTTTCAGCAAAGATTGGAACCCATTGATTCGGAACCTTCTTCTCATAAGCATTAACAACACAACATAACATGGTTCCTTTGCCCACATCGGATCCTGCCCTTTTACAGGAGCATGCATTCTACGAAACAGGAAACTTGAAATACGTCTTGCCCTTCATCAAGTTCCAAAACTACCAGCTTGACCTGATCTCAGACTCATCGTCCACCGCTAAAATCGACATGTTCGAGGTAAAAATTACAGTCATATTCTCGCTAGTGGGTCTATTTGCATTATATAACATCTTCACGCATATCCACTCATCATTTTCGTCCCATCGCAACCCTCATATCCACAAGGCAGAAAACTTGGTTTAAGTTTTGCCATATTTTCCAATTCCAGAAATCGCTTTGGTTTGATCTATCATCAAATGATTCTCTGATTTTTGATGACGTATAATGTCTGGACATTTGCATTTCGTTTCGTTTCGTTTCGTATCGACTACTATTAGGTCACCCTTGCATCGGCATATTTTCGAGATTTAGCTTTTAATATTAACATCGGATTACTTTCTTCTTTCCTGTAGGAACCTTAGTTTGCCTTGTTGGCATCCACAACCTTCAAGAACTCGACGTCCCACACGTTCCAATCGTACCAGAAAATCGTGGGGAAAATCGTGAACAAATGCCAGATACAGTGGGCATCGATCAAGCCATAAACGGGAGCAAAGTCGGCCAACTCAAACGTCATTCCTGCCAATAACCAAAGGTTGAAAAATATGGGCAACGTAGGAATGAGCTTCGGTCTCGAAATAGACAAGTGGTTGAGTTTGTTCAAGATCTTGGTCTCAAAGGGAAGCAACTGGAGCGAGTTGTTGTACACAAGGTAGTTGGACAAGTAAACCTTACGGACCTGTAAGGCATGCAATATCCAAAGGGCCATGGCACTGATTCCAAACACCAGATTGATAAGAATGTTGTAGGAGTAGTTCCACTCTAACTTGAGCTTGATACAATGTACCACAAACACCAGGACCAATGTGGCTTGAAATGCAAGAAGAACTCTTGGTTTTTTGAACAAGAGAAAGTATCTCGTGGTGATACAGCCAAAGTTGGTCAAAATAATTCCAAATGCTCCGTAGTAGTCCAATGTTTCGGTAATTGCATTGTCACGGAAGTGGAAGGCCATACTGAAGATCCATCCCACCAACGATACCACAATCAAGATAATGTACTGTTTCGACATGATATCGTAACTGCCTTCGGCCTTCTTATTTTTGTTGTATTGCTTCAACAATTTAAACAAGTTGATGTAGTTGACATGGAAGTTCCCATACGAGAACACCACCGAGAAGAACTCCTGTATTCCCAACACCCTGTTGAACGGCCATTTGCCGTGGAATTGAACCACCGGAAGACTCTGCAGTTTGCGCTGTTTTGTAATCAACTGTTGACACTTATAGTCACAGTCCGAGGCACACGACCAGAATGGTTTGGCAAAGAACCAGAGCTTGTTCTGGGTAAAGTCTTCGTACACGAACCGCTTCTGGATCCGATGCAGAAGGTCATCAAAGACGGTAGGCGGCGCAGGACAGCGCATGTAAAGCGAACAGTCATCAATACACGTTTGAAACTCGGGCAAGAGATCGCCAATTGAAGCGTTCACTAGACAGAACCACAGAAACACACCAAGGGCATTGAGGAGTCTCATGTTTGATGAGCACTAACAATTAGGTTTCTAAAATCAATTTTAATCGGAAACGGCGCGCGTAGATGACACCAGACACGAAATACGTGGTTACAATTATGGCAAGGGTAGCCGTTTCGAGCACAGAGGGCAAAAGTTATCAGCTGTTGCAAAGCGTGTTTATCTGGTGACTAGTTCTATGTAACCACGATGGGGCTACTTCATCTCTAAAGTATCTAGGCATTTAAGTTTAAACTGTAATGTTCAGGGTAGTCCGATCTAAAAATTAGACTCTTCCCTTTTGCTGATTATACAAGCGTGCTTGTACACGGAAGTAGGTGAACGTTGCAATTCCGATTACCACGGTGAAGCCAATTAACACCACATTGACGGGCGTAGGGTTCATGTCAAAGGTGTAGTGGGTCAACCTGTCTAACAAACTCTGCCCAAAGTTGAGCATACCGGAGATGCAAATGATGGCTCCATATACGGTTCCAAAGGTATCAAACCCAAATATCTTGGCACAGAAGTCACTGATCATGGTGTAGAAAAGCGGTCTGTAGACAACAAACAAGAGAACATTGACAAGACCAGGAACAAACGAACCAAAAAGACCGGCAATTCCAATGGCAACCGAGATGACAATGCCCACGGCCAAGACAGTGATGGTCGAGTAGTTATCTATGAAGTACCCCACGAATGGAACTGAAACAACACCACCGAGAGGCAACGCGATATCGAAGATTCTGTTCAATCTCTCGGCCTCGACAACCGACCCAAACAAGTAAGTGTACTGAGAACCAATGGTAGCCACAAAGTAGTTTATTCTCAACATCATAATGGTAGCAAACATGCAAAGCAAGTAGAACCAAGGAGTTTTCAACTGGAACTCGGCCGAGTGACCGTGCAAAATTCCAAAGATGCCTCCAGAATGCTCGACCAAGAACTCTTCGCCCTCTTCTGCGTATGGTTGTTTCAAGGCATCTCCAATGGAGTCTCTTCTCTTTTGAGGAACCAATGGCGATATTTCTGAAGCAGAACTCGATTCTTCAACGTAGTCATCGACACAAAGCGTGTTGTCAGCAGGAGTCTTGTAAGAATCCCAAGGCATGATAGTCAACTGGGCCACAGTAATGAAGGTGGGAACAAGAAGGTAAATCATAAAAAACTGATCCAACGTGAATGAACCCAAGGACCTGATATAAAATACCTTGTAAAGTAAAAACACTGCCGAAGAAGCGTCAAATGCACCCGTAATCAAAGCCAAGATAATCCCACTCTTTTTGGGAAACGAGTTGGACAACTGGAATGACGAGATGAATGCAAATGGACCACCCAACGACAAGAAGGCATAGCCAAACAAGTAAGGGTCCACGAAAGTGCTTTTATCCAAGTAATTGGCAAAGATAAACACAAAGCATGCCAAATACAAGAAGAAGGCACCGATTAACCCACAAACTTTGGGCCCATAAACATCTAAAACTCTGCCGATGAGGAACGCTGACACGTTGGTCAATGCAGCACCCACAGAGAACATCATGTTAAGCTTCAAGTCCTGGTTGGTGCATTTGGCTGTATCTGAGCTACCAGCCAATATGGTAGAAAAGTATCCCACATAACCTTGGTTGGACTCGAGATCGCATGTATATTCGTAGACACGTTCTGCCACCAAGATGGGCTTCAATGCTGCAAAGCCAAAGATTGGGCCTCCAGAGAGAAGACACCAAAAGATGGCACAAGTGCACTGAAGAAGTCGACGCGATTGAGGTACTTCAAACGATTGCATATCGTGTATTAAAGTTTGAGTAGGAAAAGGGAGAAGTGGTGGAGGATCGAGGAAATTGGGCCTAATTTCATGTCTTCGATGCATAAGATAAGACCGCTTTGTGTCAGATAGAACAATTACGTAATTACTTAGTCACAAATTAAAGAAATATATTGGTTTACCTCATTAGTATTCTATTAGTCTATTAAATGGCGTCAGGGTCCTTTTTCAAAGGCTCGTCGATTGAGCCGTATGTCGTAGCAACTTCATCAGAAGTATATTCCACATGTTCTGGTTTATTCAAAGCTTCAAAAGGTTTCCCCGTGAATCTACTGTAAAAGTAAAGACCCAGGATTCTCACGCCAGCCGCCAACAATGTGATTATAACACCACCAACAGGAGCAATGACAAAGGCTCCAAAGGGACCCCAATCTTCAGAATCATAGATACCATTCCAGATCAATAATAGCTTTCCACCTTCGCGAGCGCTGTGGTAGTACACGGTACCAAACACAAATACCCCCAACAAAGCACCAAGTCCCCCCGTCATGACATCAAATCCAGTCAAGAACCAGAAGTAAGTGTCACTCAAACCCAAGAAGACAGCAGGGATGACTGCAGCAGACACCAAATCGGCAATAAGGTAAATTTGTAAGATGTTATTGGCCACCTTGACTGCTAAAACCACGATAGGAACCATGACAAGGACCACCAAACCTCTCGTGTAGTTGATGTGCAATTTGTTTCTAAAGACATCGTTGGAAATAGTCGATACCATGGCCGATTGCAAGGAATCGAACGTACACGTCGACAAGGCCACACAGAAGATCAATACGAAGGCAACAAGCCAACGAGGCATCTTACTCAATAAGATGAAAAAGGCGTCACCTCCGTTTGGATCGGCCACGGTCAAGTCACCAGCCCACACAGCCAAAAACCCAGTGGTTCCGACCAATGTACAGATGGCAAAGGTGACAAACGAGGCAATGGAACATCCAATAATCAAGTCTCTGTTGGTCTTCGAAGCAAATGTTCTTAACCAAAAGCCAGCCATGAAACAATCGTTGGTGACAATGGCAACGGTCAAGATATACACCAATTGCCATCCCAATTTGTTGGCCTTCAATAAACCACTTTCGCCAATCAATGACTTGTCGATCTTGATGTAGGAACCCATACCTGCCGCACAGATAACAAGCAAGAGCAACACAAAAGCTGCTTGGAAGTTATCAGTTATAAAACTGACCTCAAAGCCTCCAATTGCCGTATAAATGGTGGTGACTACACACTCGACGATGACGGCACCAAGAGCATTGACTCCCGTCAAAGTCTCGATTGCAGTACGGATTGCAGACAATTCACCAACCATGAACAAGAACATGGTCAAACAAGTAAAGAATGACAAGTACAATGCAGTAACAACGCCAAATCTATGTCTGACCCATTCAGTAAAGATGAAACCCTCTGGGCATTTCTTACGAATAATGGGTCCGAATAAGGCAAACCCCAAAATAGGAATCGAACCAGAAAGTGTATACACCAACAAGCCGTGTAACCCTGCAGTATTGGCGATTTGACCGTACGTCAGAAGGATACCGACACCCATTGCTAAAATAAGGTTAATATTGTTCAAATGGACCAAGACGGGCTCGTAAAAATCGGGCATGATCCCCAACGGGAAAACAGCTCCAATATCTGAGAACGACTTGGCCCAATAAAACTTCCTCACGCAAGTACTAACTTGATCGAGTTCAACGGTATGTTCTCAGTCCTGCTGCTTCTAAATAGAAGTAGCGGGACACCCGTGTTTTATTGAACTGGGGGTTAGGGTGGAGGAACGAAGCTCCGGACCATGGGAAACGGATTACCCATGGCCATGATTAAAAAATTCACATACCTGAAGCGATAAAGTTCAACGCCAACGGAATACCCCTTTGAGTACCATTGGTCGATAAGAACCCGTTTTTGGAGGTGTACTTCACAGCAAGGAAGACCCCCGTCGCTAACAAAAACGCATACGACAAATATATGATCGCATTACTACCCTGAGAAGAGAGTTGTGCCATTCTTGAAAAGTTGGAATGAATAATGACACGGCTGCTTGTAGATCTTTATATGTCAATTTTTTCTAACCTCTTGCTAAATGTGACATAATGCGTTTAAGAGATTATGCGGTAACGGGTCTCGTCCGAGAAAATGATGAAAAAAATTATGCATTTTTGAGGACAGGGCCAAAAAAAATCTTTTTGCTCCACGGCAGGTTCGAACTGTCGACCTTCAGATAACACACAATCTAATTGACTATGAGACTGACGCTCTGCCAACTGAGCTAGTGAAGCAAAAGAATTCAAAGTGCTCCACGGCAGGTTCGAACTGTCGACCTTCAGATAACACACAACCGGTTGATTATGAGACTGACGCTCTGCCAACTGAGCTAGTGAAGCTACTTCTTGTGGCCCCATTTTGTACTTGGGGTTTTGTCATAGCAAAAATATACTATATGCAGGTAAATTTACGCACGTTTAATTCGATGATGGCACACGATGATGCATTCTGGTGGAGTACCATGATATCGAAACCGGAGCGACCAAGCTCAACGACAAAAACGAAAGATGGTAAGCTTTTAGACAAGCTAGATGACGACTGCTTGCTTGTCAACCAGTTGAAGGGCAAGATGAAGGAGTCTACCAAGTCCAGCGACGTACCAGAGGATCCAGAACAGATGGATGACTGGCAAGTGCAGTCGGAGTACTACAAAGACATTGATACCAAGGCTTTCCGTCAATATGAACTTGCCTGCGACCGTGTGAAGCAGTTTTACGAGGAGCAACATGAAAAACAAACGGTTGCATACAACATTCAAGCCAGAATCAACTTCAAGACCAAGACAAGAGCACGCATGACGATATGGGAGGGGTTAGAAAAGTTGAATAAACTCTTGGATGATTCAGATCCGGACACTGAACTATCCCAGATTGACCATGCTCTTCAAACGGCCGAGGCCATAAGGAGAGACAATAAACCACGGTGGTTTCAGTTGGTCGGGCTCATTCATGACTTGGGCAAGCTCCTCTACTTCTTTGATTCCAAAGGTCAGTGGGACGTGGTTGGGGATACTTTCCCTGTGGGTTGTAAGTTTCTGAGACGGATTATTTTCCCTGATAGTTTCAAGCTGAACCCCGATTTTCTCAACCCGTTGTACAACACCAAGTACGGGATATACTCCAAGCATTGTGGGTTGGATAAAGTTATGTTGAGCTGGGGCCATGATGAATATATGTACCATGTTGCCAAAAACAGTTCAACGCTACCACCACAAGCACTTGCCATGATACGATACCATTCATTCTATCCATGGCATCACGAGATGGCATACTCGTACTTGATGGACGAACATGATGTTGATATGTTAAATGCAGTGAAGTCGTTTAACAAGTACGACTTGTATTCGAAGATTGACAAGCAGTATGATGTCAAAGAGCTCAAGCCGTATTATTTGGAGTTGATTGACGAGTTCTTCCCCGATAAAGTCATTGAGTTTTAACGATGTTACTGGTTGCTGCATCAGACCCACTTTTACACTGGCTCTTCACTATAGATAGGTTTACTTCTGGAATGTTTTATTATTTAATTATGTTTTGTCTATAATACAGATGAATTAGGAGAAAAGAGTAATAGCACCGAAATACTGTTCGACCCCGTATGGGCCAGGGTTTTTCCACATATCGTTGTATGTGGTCAAAATGGTGATGTCACCACCGGTGGCAGCCATGATAGATGCAATGGCAGTTGCTTGGTTGGCAAGAGATGGAACGTTTAATCCGTTGGTGTCACCTTGCGATGGGTAGCCAGTTTCAACGATTTCAATACCCTTACCACCACAGACGTCAACAACCAATTGTTTTTGACTGAGAACAAAGTTACCAGCATCCAGAGGAGCACTGTTAGGGTCGAAATAAGAGTGGGCATTGACACCGACGAAATCAATAATAGATTCAGTACACAAGCTTGGGTTGTCGATGAAACTGTTAGGTGGTTCAGCAGTAGTAATACGGCCGTTGTAACCAGCACTTTGTAATTGAGACTTGACAGAGGCGAGCTTGGAGATCAATTGGGATACGCTGATAATTCCATCGTTGATAGCTTCGTTACCAACAGTGATGTAGTCGAAAACACCCCAACCGTTAGTTTTGGCGTAGTTGATCAAGTCTGAAATACTTCCGTCAATGGAGTCTGGGCCACTAGAGGAGAAGTAGAGACCTTGGTCAACCTTCATACCGAGGCCGGCAGCAGCTGGGATGACACCGTTGAAGGTGTTACAGTCAGTTCCGTACATTCTGATCTTCTTGATACCAAAGGACAGGATGTATTGCAAGTCGCTGTTAATTTCTTGAACACTCTTGCACCCACCATCGTTCGCGTATGGAGAGTAGACAATGTAGTTAGGTGGTGGAGTGTTTCCCTTACCAGTGGATGGACTGGAAGAAGGCGAAGAAGCTGGAGAGGACGACGATGGTTGGCTTGGAGCTTGGGCCTTAGTAGTGGACTGGTTAGGAGCAACGACTTGAGAAATGGTTGGAACTTGACCGCCAGCGTTAGCGTTGGAAGTAGTTTGTTGATCTTGAGTAGTTGGAGTAGTTGGCTGAGCTTGAGTGGTTGGCGTAGTTGGTTGAGCTTGAGTAGTTGGAGTAGTTGGTTGGGCTTGGCTAGGTGGAACTACTTGAGAAATAGTTGGAACTTGGAATCCCTCAGTTGGCTGAGCATCGGTGGTAGGCTGAGCCTCAGTGGTGGGCTGAGTTTCTTGTGGAGCCTTAGAAACAACTGGAACGTCGTTGTTATAAATAGTGGTTTGGGTAACTGGAGTGGTAGCCCATGGTTGGTCAGTTAACGTGAATGTAAAACTAACACCGTCAGAAATGAAGAGTTGCACTGGAGGCAAGTAGACAGTAGTTGTGCCTGTTGTGTAAGTTTCGGTGGTTGTGACCGCCTGGGCCGTGTGGTATCTTGTGAGTATAGCCGGCAAAGGGAGCGAGAAGGCTATTTGTATGATGAAAAGTAACGAAAGTATTATTTGCATTTTAGTGTACTAAGCGAAAGTATAGGTTGGCGATAAAGGAAAGTAAGGTAAAGTGAAGACGAAATTGAATTTTTGGAAGGTACTACCATTTGCAACTTATATATCAAATATTCAGCCACTATACGTATTCCAAATACAGGCAGCATCGTTTCAAATTAGGTGTCATCAACCCAGAAACAACCAGCCAGCCAGCGATCTTAGAAACGTTCTTGGTGAGATTGCAAGCAGATTTGGCAGCCGTAGTGCATATAAGTGCGTGCAACCGCCTAATTTGGCTGATGCTGCGAAATATTGCAGTATGTGCAGGATATGAACCCGTTTAGGCCAAAAGTCAGCATGAAACGGTTGTATCGAAAATTTAAGTCGCCCTCAATCCATCATGATACACCACTGGTGCTGGATTGGTAATGACGTAGCCCTTTTCTAGCAAGTACATGGCGTAACAGCAAATATAACGGACAACAATGCATGCTTGTTTCGCCTCGAGTAAAATTAAACATTCTATATTGCAATTATGGAACCGTAATAGACTAAGTGCCAGGTAAAAATTTCACATTATCATCAACTATAAACATTATGGAAACATGGGTCCGTTTTGACGATCGATCTATTAGTTGTCTAAAAGATCAAAGAGGACTCTCAACTTATCGTCTTCAATGATCTTCAAGCTATTCAAGTATTTCAATAAGCTCTTAACCAACTGCAAAATCTGGGGCACAGATAAGTTGATAATAGCAATTTGCAAAATTTTGCCAATGCTGATGTTTTGGACAGAAATAAAAGTCTGAAAGTACAACAGACTGAATGATCCCATCAAGAATTGACAGTCGATTCTATCAGTGACACCACCATGGCCTGGAATCGTGTCACCAAAGTCCTTAATACCGAAGGATCTCTTTAATCCACTAGCAAAGAAACCACCAAATGGTGCAATCAAGGATGCAAAGGTGGCTAACATGGCAGCGTGAAAGTAGATTGGCTTAATGGCCAAGATTTCAATTCTGCCACCCAACAAGTCTATTATGTTTTGTGGTAATTGGTAGAATTGAGGAATGAAGACCGGGTTTGGTACACAGTGAGGGAAGTTGTAGATATGGGTGGACAAGTTTTCGGCAGGACAAGTAAGGTAATCAGATTGGGTCAAAACAAATGAGAAGATAATGGACGAAATTCCAGTACAGACCCAGGCACCGACAAACCCTTCAACGGTCTTTTTAGGACTAATTTCAATCAATTGAGTTCTTCCAAAAGTGATACCACACAAGTAGGCAAAAATATCGTTAACAATGACCAAAGCACATGGCAAAAAGAACCAAATGATCCCGTTTAAGATGTTATCGATGATGAGGTGGGATTGGAAAACCACGAGCAAAAGGGTCATGTGGGTGATACACAATTGGGCAAACTGGAACTTGTAGTAACCCTTCTTTAATGTCCAAACAAAGAAAACAAATCCGGCTATGTAAAGCGAGTAACTGATGAACTTGTGGTTGACCACCAAGATGGTAAGGAACTTATTGGAAATAATATCATCTTGAAGCAAGCTAACAAATGATTGAGAGTCCAAGTAGTACAACGTGGCAATTAAGAAGTACCAGTTAAGAGATCTGTTGTACGGAATCTTTTTGTCTCTGGCTGGTTCCGAAGTCATTCTAATAACTTCTTTGAAGGTAAGAATCTGGAATAGGAGAACAAGACAAATCAACGATACATGTCCAGTGACTATAACACCAAAGAATCCAAAGATCATAACAAAGGTCCAAATGGTTCTGGTAATAAAGGCCTGTTTCTTTGAATCGCTAGACAGAGCGGCCGCAGCCGGTTTGGCAGATTGTTCCGCAGTGTCTTTGTTTGCCTTCGTAGATTGCTTCGACGTGAGAGACGCAGCAGATGGCACATCTACCGAGGTGGAAATCCCTTCTTCCTTGGTCATATTGATGATGAGATTTCAGATTTGATGGTGGCTCAGAAAGAGATGCAATGGACGGAGGGGGAAAAGTTCAGCAAATCAGTATTGTCGTGAATAGGGTTGATTATTTTTCAGTGCAAAAGTTTGAGTGAATTGGGTGCAGGAGTGGGTTTTTCAAGGACTTTCACATGCTAACGTAGATAAAGATAAGATGCCTGAGATAGATTGAAAACAGGAAGCAACTCCGATCCCAATCCGCTAATATAGGTGATGCGGTTAAAATAGCTTGACTTCTCAGCTCATTATTGACGACAATTTGCCAGATTTTCGCTTACTTTAAACGCCTACTCCAGGTGACAGACTGTACATAAACTGTTGTCCTACCAAAACGACATTCCCCAATACTTTCTTCTGGGTGGGACACACTTTTTTTCATAATAACAAAAAAAAAGAAAAGCAACGAGAAAAATCTGGCAGGCAAAAAAATGATGATTGGAGTGCACACAACCGCTAACTGGGCTTGCCACTACCGATACATCAATTTCAACAAATAAAATTTAGTCGCTGCTTATCCCTAACTCTTTTTCACACTCCAAAGGACTTCTTGCATTTTATTATATGTCAACTATCCAGAACTTAACCGCCTTTGACCCTTTCGCCGACACTGGTGATTCTGAAGCTCAGCCTACGAATTACATCCATATCCGTATCCAACAGCGTAACGGTAGAAAGACATTGACCACCGTTCAAGGGTTACCATCAGAATATGACTTGAAGAAAATTTTGAAGGTCTTGAAGAAGGATTTTGCCTGTAACGGTAACATCGTCAAGGATGAAGAGTTGGGAGAAGTTATCCAATTACAAGGTGACCAGAGAGTCAAGGTGAGTGAGTTTTTAACCACTCAGTTGCAGTTGCCAAAGAAGAATATCAAGATTCACGGTTTCTAAGAGAGTGTGTGTTTTGTTTACGCCAGCTCTTGGTTGTACGTGTCTGGCTACTATTTCTGCCAGGGCATCTCGCCATCACGCAACCACAACCGGCGCCATCCCCTCAGTAGTATACGACTATGTTCTTAGATATTTATGTTGGATCCGTGCGGCCTCCAGTTAGCTCTGGGTGCGTTGCCTCGGAGTACTCCAGTGTGTATGGACCATTTTAGATAAATGGATATCTTTGCCAACCGTATAAGTAGACCGCCCAGCGGCGGTAGTCGACGGACTTTGATCCGAATTGTATATAAAATCAATCGCATCGCAAAATTAATGACTGCAACACAATAATGGCAGGAGATTTGAACCTCAAGAAGTCGTGGAACCCCGCGCTTGTAAAGAACCAGAAGAAGGTATGGGAGGAAGAGCAGTCCAAGTTGACGGAGCTCAAGAAGATCCGGGAGCGCAATGATGAGCTTGTTAAGGAACAAGAATACCTCGACCTCTTACGGTTACAGCACGGAAATGCCTTCAATCCGAACGAGTTGAACAAGTCGGAGAAGTTGAAGTTGAGCAAATTGAACTGGATGTACGAAGATATGCCCAGACAAGACGACGACGTCAAGAACTCCAGTGGATTTGTGGAGAAGTCGCAAGAGTTTACCGAAGGCAAGGCCCAGGCAGAAAGTTTATTGCAGGGAAACCGTTCATTCAAGCAAGACTCGCTCAGTAGCATAAACAAAGTCATTGGAGTTGGCAAGAGCAAGGCAAAGATTGACACGTCTGACGATCCGTTGTTGAGAATTATGCTGGAAAGGAGCAGGCAGTCCAGAGAACGCGATGGTGATAGAAGAGATAGAAGTGAGAGGAGCAGAAGCGACAGGGGCAGAAATGATAGAGAAGGCGGCGATAGAAGAAGTGGTCGAGACGGAAGAGATAGAAGAAGTGACAAACATAGAACCAGCTCTTCGTCGCACAGTTCAAGTGGCCATAGAAGCTCGCACTCCCACAGAAGTCACCGTATCTCCAAAGAATCAGATACCAGATCCTCAGACTACAAAAGGGAAAAGTCTCCGACTAGATATTAATCATTCAACCACATGGAGTATGTTTTTCCATCTCTGTTATACACATGACCATCGAATTCCCACTGGTACCACACTTTCGTGGAATCTGCGTGTCTTGAAATGGTCAAGACAACGAGATCTCCGGGCTCAACATGTGTCTCGTTTACTGGAAAGATTATCGGGAACCACGAGTTACAGTATTCATTTTCGTTTCCTTCTTTGATAATGGTAATTTTCAAGTGTCCATATAAGGTACTCCTGAAGTAACCACGGAAGCCGTTGATTCTGTACCCGTCACATTTGAACTGCAATGTTGCCGTTGGACATGAATTCAACTCCAGTGGATGATTGTATTCCCAAACAAACTTGAACTTGTCCAACGGATAGAACTTAGTGAGGTCGCAGAGGTATGGTCTTTCAAGTGATGCACCCGAGAGTATCGGGGTAAATATGGGCTGCAAGTAATTTGCGTAGCTCGAGGGAATCATTATGGTTGACGGGTCTGTAAACGCTACCAAAACCTCAGGCGAAAGCTCGTTATCGCCAAACGAACCCAATAGTTCGGAGATGACTAGGTCAAAGGTGGTGGGTTGAAAATCGTGGAATCGTACGTCTTTGTTAATCAAAGTAACGGAGTCATTCCAGTGGACGTGATTCTTTTTATGGAGAATCTCCATGCATATGGGGTTCTTTTCAACGGCGTAGATTTTACAGTTTGACGAAATCACGGCCATAAGTCGTTCGATCAATTTGCCCTTTCCTGGACCGACAACCAAGATATTCAACGACGGACGGTCCCCGAGATCGTTCAAGGCCAACTCGAATGCTTCTTGGTATTGCGAGTACTTGTTAGTATCCAACTCGAACTGGTTGTACACGTCTAGGGCAAGCTGGTGGGCTAGAGGTTGGAGTGGATCGATAAGTTGGTTTTGGTGAGGGGGTTTGTGGCGGCGGATCCATTTGACGTACTTGATATGGCCAGCATCTTCGACAAATATGGGAACAGAGGCGAAGCTGTTTAGTACGGAAGCATCACGAAGAATTGGGGAGTTTTGGGAGTTAGAGACAAATGCGGAATTGGCTACGTATACGAATTGCATGGGTTCCGTCAACCAATGTTGCAGAAGCGGAGGAGTCTCTGCAGTCAATTTAACCCCCAAATGGAACCTCCGCAACACGTTCCATTTATTCCATAGCTTCCAGGCGTCATCGGTATAGAACGGAAGAAGAAACACGATGCGAGGGAACACCGCGTGCCATGCTGTCAAGAACGGCACGGCATTTTCCATGACAGCGGGAGGAATTATAACCGTGAAGTTGTTGATAGTTGCAGGGCACCGAATACGATGTTTGTTGGGATCCAGAGGTGTCAATTGGACAACGGTATTGGGCCAGAGGCTGGCGTCCACCTTGTCCCAGTGTTCGGTATACAACAACTGGACGCCCGGCTGAAGCACTTCGCCCACCAATCCGTACATTGTTGACAAGACACGGGGCAGAGCTATCTCGGTGACGACGGGTGTAGCTACACGGTTGGTCACGCGATGTAGCACTGCAATAATGTTCGCTGCGTCTTGTTGGTTTCGGTACAGATAGCGAGCGATGGAAGGGCGCGCGTCGTTTTGAGAAATTTTTTTTCCGTCCCCGTCCCTCTCGAGATATACGGGATCGTTAATTTGAACAACAAGAATTGTTAAGGCTCGCAGACAACCCTCGTTCCTGCTGGCACCACACATCGTAATGACTAAACCACGGTACTTGACCGACTCGGAAAGACACAAGGTCTTGGAATTCCAGGACATGATCCACTACTCGCCCCGGTACAGCGATGATACCCACGAATACAGACACGTCATGTTGCCCAAGAACATGCTCAAGGCTATCCCCCAGGACTACTTCAACCCGGAGACCGGAACGCTCCGTATCTTGTTGGAGGAGGAATGGAGAGGCTTGGGCATCACCCAGTCGCTTGGCTGGGCCCACTACGAAACCCATGCTCCCGAACCACACATCTTGTTGTTCAAGAGACCAATAAACTACGGCCAGTAGACGCTGTTGTTCCGCCACCACAACAGCACGAATCCGGAGCCGCGGCCACCGGTGTCCCGCTGCTCCCCAAGATAGAATACCGGGTACGGGCCCCAGATGGCCTTTTTTTTGTCGGTGCCGTCCCGTACCGGGCCCACTGTTTGTTCATGGAACAGCTCCTCATTCCCTCGCTAGGACATTTTCCCCTCTGGATGTTCTAACCACGTATATAGCCACCCTAAAACAAGGTGGACCAGCGTCCTTCGATCTAGAAATGCAAAACGAGTCACGATTTCCCCTCTGTAGCCGCCGGCCTAGGTGGTGGACCATCGCCAACGCCCTCGCGAAAAATCCACGCGTAGCCATCTTTTGCAACACTAGTACGTGCCATGTCCGTCAATATCTCGCCGACGGAACTATCCCTCTTCCTAGACGACATCCACAAGAACATCAACAATGACGACAACACAGACTTCCGCAAATTGGCCCTCTTTTTGTTTGGATTCACCCACGACAAGTTGGAATCAAATGCCACCAACGACGACCAGCTCCTCCGTCTAATAACAACCCTCGAATTGGTCTTCAGCAAGAAGCTTCATCTTCTCAACTCAGAGATCACCGCAGAAGATACCAAATCCATACCAATCGGCCGCAACCAGTCTTGTCTCTTCTACCACTGGTCGATTCTCTTTGCATTATACCACATCCCGACCTACGCCAATGATCCAACGGTGCTAAACCATTTGAAGTCATTCATCATCAACACCATCGTCTTGGTCACAACCAAACTCCACAGCTTCAAGTATGTCAAACAACTCAAAGCGGTCCTTATCCAATTGATGGATTCCAACCTTGCATTTCTCATCGATAAAGTGTTTGATTCAAGTACCCCTCGTTTCCAAGAAGTGTTGGCATCTACAGTCCATCTCTATTCCATCTTGAACGACTACGACTTATCTAACAAGCTTCTGCTTAATTTCGTTGCATTTCAATTGAAATTCGAAAGCTATGCCAGAAAAATCTGGTTTGTTTTGAACGAAGACAAGTCAAATAATCTTGATAGCTTGAAGTCCGTCCTTGTGTTGAACTTGACCAATAACTTGGTTCTTAATGATTCAGTTACTTGGAACCAAATTTCCTTATTGTTCAACTGGGTAATTGAACATCTCAACTCGAAAGAAGTTTACACATCCTCCAGAACCTTACAACGCTCGATGTCGTATACCTTGCTCAAAGTATATGTGCTATGTCGTGACAAAAATATCATCAGCAATTATATCAACCATAACCACTTCAACAACTTGTTGAAATCCTGCCAACAAGCTTCAGATTTACCCATAACCATCCTCAAAACCTTGCATTTAATAAACTACAATTACAATCTTCAAATTTCTAATCAAGAAATAGTCAATTACTACCAAACTACATCCAAAAACCAGTACATCATTGCACCGTTTAACGACTTCGAACTAGACGGGTTACGAATACAATTGATCGACACTAACTCCCACGACTCGAAAACAAAACAGATTTTACAACTTCTCCAGTTTATTGCTGAGGAAAAGCATAATATAAAGTTTGATACCAACATTTTATCAAGCCCGGCTTTCAACTACTTGCTGTGGATAAACCAAGTAAAAGCAGCAACTACTCAAAACATCGAGGAAAAGTACACGTTATTTTCATTAATAACTGCCCTTGGTCATTTCCCCTGTTTAGTAAACAATGATTACAATTTCGAAGTAAGAGAATGCACTAAATGTTCTCTGGTTAAAAACTACAATCAAAAGATCGACATTAATAGGAAATCAGTCCTCGACGTTCCTGAGATCAAGATTCTTTATCAGCACATCATCATCAAATATTTATTGGGTGCAAAGGTTGAACTTTTGCTAAACAACCCTGTATTATGTTGTAACTTCATGCTTACACTTTTCAAGTTGTTCGCAAGTTACTTGCCTCCTCATGGAAATATCGAAGACGATTTGATATTTAAATTCATCTTGGAACAACTATCAACTAATCGCAATCGTGACGTACGTTTATTGGCTGCAAGACTTATACCGTTATATTTACTACAAGCCAAAAGTAAACAAGTTGATGCAAACTTCAAGTATATCTTCAAAACCATATCGTCTATTGATTTTACCAGTGACTCTAGAAAGCATTTTGCGGAATCGACCATCAGTACTTTGGTTGAGTTGGCAATAATATCAACAGGGGAGTGGCTATGTGTCATTTTCATAAAGTTGATTGATTTGTTGGGAGAAAACAATGATCAACACGTCAATTACGTTTACAATGGCTTCATAAGCATTGCTTCTGCAAAATCATTGGCGCCATATAAACTACTTTCTCCATATTTCCCAAGTGTTGCTGAAGTTATTATCAAGAAGCCCAGGATGTTTCAGAGAATAACCGAATTATTAGGAGTTACCAAGAAATTCTTCTTGAGTAGAACTCGTGAATATACTACTCCACGTCTCTTGGAGTATTACAAGTTTGATTTCATTCAAGAAATTGCTGATGCTTCAAACTTGACAAAGTTTGACTTGGTGGCCAAGAACTTACCTAGGATCATTGCCACATACTTGGTCAAGGAAGTACCCATAAATGAGAAGTATATCATTAATGTCTTGAGCAACATTAATCCTAAATACAAACTAGTCAATTTGAGCAATCTAGTCTCTAGGGTCGGGGAAATCACTTGGTACATCTTATTGCAGATCCAGATTGATGAGCAGGAGCGTTTTACTAATGAAGATAAAGTCTTGAATGCCTTGAACTATGTTGCCAAGATATCTTTAAGACAGAAGGGCCAAGATGTATCCAAAGATAGTGATTTTGTGGAATATCATTTGGGAGAAAACGTCCTCGAACTTGTCCAGAAATTTAGTGAAAACGTTCACCATATTAAAGGTACCAAACCTTTCTTGGAAAAAGTAGCATCTCTCAGGGCCATTGAATTTTTGATCAATAAGAATATTCAATCAGTAACTGCAGCTCTTGGGCAGATTTCCACTTGTTTACAGGCATCGTTGGAGAATCCGGATTTTCAGTGGTTAGCATTAAAATGCTGGAACGGCCTTGTCCAAAACTTACCATCCAACCATTTGATTTCGTTGATTGACATTGTGATCTCATTGATCTTTCAAAAGTTTGAAACATTTGAAAACAAGTCAAAAGAAATTGCTATTGACATCTTGAAGAAGATTTATGATGAGATTAAGGTTAAGCACACGAAATACTCGCTTTATTTCTTATCGATTCCTTTTTTGAGCTACATTCAAGACTATAAACCTATTTCAGGTTTTAAGAATGTTAAGCAAATATCCAGATTAAGCATATTCCAAGAATTTACCAGAAGGTTACAAACGAGTAACGAATACGTCGTTCAACATGCTTTGTATGACTTACTCAATTACTGTCAGAAATATCAAGTTAATTGTCAGACGGAATACTTTCGAGACCCTGTTCTCGAACCGTACATCAGTGAACTCGTTAGAACACTTTTGGACACAGCTTCAAAATTTAAGAACAAGAATGAAAAGATTTCGACCAATTGTGCTCGTGTGCTTTCTGTTATTGGATCCTTGGACTCTAATAAGTTTAGTTTCAAAACGATAAGAACCCAGATTATTTTGATTCAAGATTTTAAGGATTATAAAGAAAACTGTGAGTTTCTTATTGATTTCATAGAGAATATGGTGGTGAAAAACTTTTGGGCTTCCAACGATCCAGTCAAACAGTTGTTTTCTGCATATGCAATGCAGAACTTTCTTCAAGTCATGCGTTTAGACTCGAAGGTACTTGCTGCAGGAAGCCAAGATTACCTAGTTGATGTTTGGAATAAGTTCTCTGACGTTTCAAAATCCACTTTAACTCCCTTGTTGTCATCCAAGTACGTTGCACCACCGTCTAGATTTGAACCAATATCGTATCCTTACTTTAAAATGGGAATGAAATATGAGAATTGGTTAGTTGATTTCACGTCGAATTTACTTAAACGTCCCTTGACAAGTATCTTTGAAAAAAGTACTCATCCATGGAAACAATCTATATTCCAGACTTGTTCGAAGCTTATTAGGGATCATGATATATCACTTTGCCAGCACTTGTTGAAATATGTGGCATTGAGTCATATTATTAATGGGGATGCCGAGTCAACAAAGGACATAAAGGAGGAGTTCCTTGGTATCTTGAATACTGATTCAAGTTCTAACTTCCCTGACAGAGTTGAGCTGTTGAAGAATTGTTTCCAAACGGTGTTTGAAGTTCTTGATTATTTCAATGCTTGGGTTTCGAATGCTACACAGTATCTCAATAACTATCAACTTGAGGCTGCAGAATCTGGTAGAATCAAGAAACATATTCGATTTGTTAATTCATTTTTGGAAAACATACCTATGGACCTTATTGCTGTTAAGTCGGCTGAATGCGATTCATACGAGAGAACCATTCTTTATCTTGAAAAATGCTTCCGAGATGGACAGGTTGATGAATCATTCAAACTTGACGACTTGAATATTGTTTCCACGATGCAGTCTATGTACTCTAGTATCAACGATTATGATGCATTGAATGGGGTGCTCAAGAAATTCTCCACTAACAATTTGACTGAGAAACTTTCGACATTTCAGTACAACGAAAGTTGGTCATTAGCTCAAGAATCTTTTCAAATTTTGGGGAAAGCAGGTGACGATAAAAGCAAAGTCGCCAACAACACTAAGTTATTGAAATCCTTAAATGAACGTGGTTTGTACGATGAAGTTTTGTCAGCACTTAGCTCGAAGTCAGATTTCAAAGATTTGCTTTCGATTCCCTTAGATTGGGCAATGGTGGGATTGCAATCCTCGGTCTTCACTGGGGATTTAAGTCAGATTAACAAGTGGCTATTTGTGACGAACTCTATTGGAAAGCCTCAAGATGTGGAAACATTAATTAACTACGAATTTGCCAAAGGTATAAAGTTTTTGTTCGAAAGAAAACAAGATGAATTCAAGAGGTCTGTGGAAAGCATGTTCAAGATTATAGGAACATCCCTTGTTCCATCTGTTTCTTCTAGCTTTTCACGGAACACAAATCTTATGAATCAATTGCATGCTCTTTATGATATTTCTTTGGTCACAGCTCCAGAAGCGGATCATGATGATATTTTCAGACAGGAAAATGAAAGAATTTTGAAGGAAAGATTACGAAACATCGACCAGGAGTTTGAAACGCAATGGAAAACTTTAACCTTGCATTCTGTTGCAAACCAGACCAGGCTGGAAAAGAAGAAAATATCCAAAATATTACTTTACTGCTCTTCTTTAGCTCGAGAAAAGGGCCGTTTGGATATTTCCACTCGTTCTACAATTAAGGCCATGGTGTTGAACGATCAGGAAGCAAATATTGAGTACGCCAAATTGTTGTGGGCCCGTGATAAGCAAACTGAAGCCATTAAATCGCTTGCAGATATTATTGGAGACAACCAGTTTAAAAATTCCGACAGCAAGGCGCAAGTTCAATTGCAATACGCCAAATGGTTGGATGAATCGAATCACCTTTCATCTCAAGCCATTATTAACGAATATAACAAGACCATCAAGCTTAATCCTAGTTGGGAAAAGCCCTACTACGATTTGGGGGTCTATTATAATAAGATCATGGAATCCACAAATGACCAAAGTGGATACTACGAACGACAAACGGTTAGGCATTTTTTGAAAGCGTTATCTGTTGGTACACTGTTTATCTTCGAAGCATTACCAAAATGTATAACAATTTGGCTTGATTTTGCTCAGAGGAAGCACCGTTCAAGAGATGCCGAAAGAAATTTGAACCAAATCGTTGAAGATATAGATACCAGTCTTAAAAACATTCCAACGCATGTGTGGTACACAGCTATCACCCAAATATTGTCGAGAATTGTCCATGAGCACAAACCATCTTATGACAAATTGGCCTTAATAATTGTTAATATTATCAAGACTTATCCCCGTCATAGTCTTTGGTACATATTGTCACATACCAGTTCAAATGACTCTGTGAGACGGGAGAGAATTACCAATATTCTCAAGTCCGTTAAAGCCGAAAACTCGACTTACGGGTTAATTATAGAGAACGCAAAGGAATTGTTCAACAGTTTGATTAAGATTGCTAGCTTTAAAATCCCCAAGTCTCCGCGAGCCAAAAGATTGTCATTGGTTAAGGACTTTAAGGTCTCCAATCTCAGCGACCCGTATGATTCGCTCGTTATTCCAGTAAGATCCAATTTGGAGATGAGACTTCCGGCAATCCAATCTTCCAAATTCAATGCCTTCCCTAAATCATCGTCGATAACGTTTGATGGGTTTGACGATAATGTTAACATATTTTTCTCTTTGCAAATGCCAAGACAAGTCACTGTTCGTGGATCGGACAATAGACCTTATAGACTTATGGTTAAAAGAGATGATACACGGAAAGATGCCAAGGTTGTTGAATTCACTACCATGATTAACCGGTTATTGCTTGCTAGTACCGAAGCGCGAAAGCGTAGTTTGCAGATTTCAAACTATTCGGTTGTACCCTTGACAGAAAACATGGGGGTTATCGAGTTTGTAACTGACGTTCAGACCATGAAAGGCATAACCACAGAACAGCGCAAACGTATGGGGAAAACTATCAACGAGCGGAAAATGTTTATGAAGCTCGACGAGGCTCAGAAGGAATTGAAAAGCTCAAAACTGTCTGACCTCGAGCCATTGCGTAAACTTGTGGACTTGTACAAAGATATTTGCGAAGAAAACCCTCCCGTTTTGCACAATTGGTTCATTGATCAATTTTCTGATCCTACAGCATGGTACTTGGCTCGAAACTGTTTTATAAGATCTTCGGCAGTTATGTCTATAGTGGGGTACATTATAGGTTTGGGAGATCGTCACTGTGAGAACATTTTGTTCTTTAGGAGAAACGGAGGGGTGTTACATATCGATTTCGACTGCTTGTTTGATAAGGGAGCTACGTTGCCTACTCCCGAGATTGTTCCTTTCAGGTTAACCCAAAATATGGTTGATGCTATGGGAATTTGCGGTATTGAAGGAAGTTTCAGAATTACTTGTGAAGTGACTGGTTCATTGTTACGTGCCCACGAAGCTCCTTTGATGAATATTTTGGAAACATTGTTGTACGATCCTTTATTGGATTGGAAGAGTATCCAAAAACCCGAAGTTCACCTTTCAAAAGTGAGAAGAAAGATTAGAGGCTTGGTTAACGAGAAAGAAGGTTTAGCGATGAATATTCATGGTCAAGTGGATGTTCTATTACAAGAGGCATCTTCTCCTGAAAGATTATCACAGATGTACGGCGGTTGGTCAGCATATATTTAAATATTTAATGTATCGGGAACTTCTGAGAGTTTCTCTTCTGGTAAAGGCATTTGGGGAGACGCTGGCATATCATCCGGAGGTGGTTTTCTATGCAAATGGGAATGCGATGCCGTGACTGTACTTACGCCATTAGTGACTGTTCTTGAAGTATTTGGTAAAGTGTCGCCAGCAACATTTACCACGTTCTCGTTAAAGTCCAGATTGGATACTGAATAATCGTCTTCGCTCTCCAATATAGATTCCTCGTATTCTTCATTGACAAACTTAGAAACTGACGACTCTTCTGTTGCCACTGGATTCAATTTCATCTTGCCGAATTCGTACGATGGTTGTTTCCTGAGATCAGGGGTATGAGGTGTCTCGCTAGAAGCCTTTTTCACCCTCCGGTTCAGAATCATTTCAGGTGGAGTGTACTCCTCCCTCGAATTCCGGTCGTCTTTGAAGTACCATTTACCAATCTTTTTTAGCATGGCATTCTTGGGAGGGATCGATTGTTGAGACGAGATCGAGGCTGCATCATCGGTATTTGATTCTGAATTGGCAGTCTTTGATTTGATTATCCGCCTTGATACATCAGATAATACCTGCATCGTCTTTCTCGACTTAATTGGTGAAGGTTTCTCTTCAGTGACGATGATTTCCGTCTCCAATTCGGGTTCAGAGACCAGTTCATTACTATGTTGCAGCTGCAGTTTGGATTCTCTTTCCGCGGGGTCCCAGATACCACCACGGTAAACTTCTTTCTCGGAGTCATAGAACACAATATCATCCCAATGTGGAAGCACGAGACTTTCTCTGACGGCTTCCTTAAACTTCTTTTCGATAGAATTGGTGACTATATTATAAGTCAATTGTCTCGAACTGATAATGGGCTCAATCTTTAGGTTCATGATAGGCTCAGTTTCAAAGCTGTACCATAATCTCTCTGAAGGTGGTGGTTTGAATTTGATAAGCATGGGGCCATGTAATTTTGTCAAGGTGATTTTCAAGAGAACATCGACTTCACGAGTTTTGAAACGAGCACCAAGGTTAATATTGACCTTGGTAGCCACTTCTAAGGAGAGGTTACCGGAATATGAGAGAATAGTTTGAACTATTAATGTTCCATCAGGAGAGATCTCCTTAAGGGAAGGAAACGTGAGGAACGGGGCGGAATCACCAGGATATATCGACTTGATGACGAATTTGTCAAGGAATCCCGGTTTTTTGATCTTGTTCAACTTCTTTTCTATCTTTGCATACAAGTAATCTTGAAGAGTTGAAGTCTGCTGGAGGGCAAGGAATATTCTGCCTATAAGAGCATTGAGCCACTTGGTCTGGAGTTGGCCCTCGGAACTGTACAAGGTCTGGATCAAATCTATCATGTGGCTTGTTTGGAAGTGAAGGGTTTTGGCATGTATGTGTGGACTCAATTCCGGCACAATATCGTCATTCTTGAGCTTGGTGGCTCTGATGAGGGCAAAGTACCAATCTTCCTTATCAATGTTCAAGTCGCAGTAGATAAAGAAAGAGCCCTTGGGGGCATTTTCACTGTCGAGAGTAAACTTGGCCGTATTTATGACAGCAATGGCCGATGCTTTGGTGAAAAGTTGGGCATTTGTCAAATGACGTGGCCAGACTGATACGAAATGGTTGGCAAGGACAATAACATGTTTGACATCCTTGAGAGACTCGTCTTTGTATAGAAACAAATTGCCATGCTTGAGGATTGCATAGAACCGATGTTTGCGTTGGCTGCTCCTTTGTTCCAAGTTGGAGTTAGGAGGAATCACCATTTGGGGAGGTTGGTCAGAATCATAGGCGTTGAACGAGTTGGACCGCGACTTCTCAGGAGCTTCTTCATCATTGACTTTATCTTTCTTGACCAATTTGTAGAGCGAGGAATATGCCGACTTATTATCGGCGGATTCACTGATTGACTGGGTCGTGGGTGCGATATCGTCTGGCGAATCCAAGTATTCTTGTGTGACAATGACCCAACCGGCTTTGTATGTGTCCAAGCCCGACTGAGAGTCTTCTTCTACCTCACCAGCCTTGAGTCCTGCGGCATAGTCGAGTTTCTCGCCGGCTGTCGATGTAGCAGCCGAGTCTTGATTTGATGGAGCATGTGTTGCTGATCCGTGTTGCTTGATGGGGTGGAGGTAAACAAATGCAACAATAAGAAGAGGGAAAAGGGTGAGTCCGCCTGCAATGTACGCATATACAAAGTGTAGAAGGGCCATTAGCGGTGGCAAAAGCAATCGAATATACACGTATAGGTGGGTAATATTTGGTGCTGCTAAAATGTGAATCCGGGTCGGATTGGTGCATGTGACTTGTTTCACGTGTCATAGTTATCCCCCGGAAATGAATTTCGTCTTTACCCGGCGGTTTTTGTGGAATGTTTTTCTAATTTTACGATCCTGTCAAAAGGCGCTATAAAATATTAGAGGCAATCCCAAACAGGAAACGGTAAAAATTTTTGCCCGTTGCGACCTGCAGTGGAGCCGAGCCCGGGACCTATAGGGGCAATTTGATTGTCAGCTAACAAGTTCAAAATAAACAATATTTCGTCAACTACCAGCATTTCGTATAGATGTAACGTCAAGTGACGATACGAGCGAGTTGACCGTATGGCATTTGTCGTTGCTGTGTCCTTATCAGCTTCCCCTTCTCTACACTTTTTGTTTTGTTTTCGTGTGCCTGGCGTAGATTTTTCACTCTATTTTTCACTCTATTTTTCATCTACAATCGCTAGTTGTTTTAAACACAGTTTTATTCAATTAAATATTCATTATAATCATAAGAAGAAATCGTTGATGAGGAAGTTGCCGGTACTGACCATCTCGCTGGCCTTGCCAGTTAAAACCGAACGCTTGTTCAAGATTTTAAAGAGTTCATGCTGTTCTTGTTCTTCAGAGTTGTCGTTAGAAAGGGTGACGGGGGACTTAGCCATGTAGGCGTCTGGGTTTTCCAGAGACAAGTTGAGGTTGTTTTGTTTATGTCTGTAGTGGAACCTGAAGTTGTTGTTGAATTTGGTCGAGTCCGAAGGCCCAACGTCTTCGCTGTCATTATCGGTTAATTCGTCATATGAAAAGTACTCTTCAAACGGGTATGCAGATGTGGGCGACGAAGGCTTGGGGTTGAAGTTGACGTTCTTGAAGAAAGGAACTTGGTGCGCTGGCAAGGGAGTGGCAGGAGGAGCAGCAGGGATTGCCTCTTCCTTCTTCTTGTTGAGCAATGCAAATGACGAGTGGTCGTTGTAGATTTCCATAGGCGACTTCCTGAAGTTAGTATAGTACGACCTGATGTTGTCGTTCAAGATCTTGGTGAAGTTGAGCGACCGGATTTCGTTATGACTGGAATCATCGTCGTCTTCGTTATTTGCTGGGTGGCTCGACTCAAGATTAAGAAGGATGTCGTTGTTAGTAGTGGTGAGACTCAACAACTTCTCAACGGGATCTATCTTGTCAGACTTTTCCTCGTCCTGTTGTTGTTGTTGTTGTTGTCTTACCGGGTTGTTAAGACGGATCTTCTTGTGAGCCGGAGTTTCAAAGGAAGAATCTTTTCGTTTCTGAACATGTCTCTTTGCTACTGGTTTATTGTTAGTTAATCCATTACCGGTAGCCAGAACCTTGGCGGTCAGGGTACGAATACGATTAGACTTACGAATTGCCATTGGGGATTGTAGAAGTAAAATAATGGGGGGTTGTAGGGGAACTTTGGGATGGTTGAAACTGAAATAACTATTAAAAATAATTGAGTAAACGTCTAATTGAAATGAAATGAAGTAAAGAAACCACGGAAGAATTAAAGAATCACTTGTAGACCTTAGTTGTTTCAATAACTAATGGGATTCCCCAGGCTATATATATTTGAAAAATTTTTATATCTATGTCCCCCTCCTCTAAAAAAAATTCGCATTAGGAAATTATGTGCGAGCCGCAAGCCGCACGCTTGCAAAAAAAAATTTTATCTTTCTATTTATTTTTTACCGATTTATCTTGGTGATTGTTAACGAAGAAGTTTGGGTACTGGGTTTGAAGGGGGCGGGGGGTAGTGTCGTCAGAGGCAGCAGCAATGGTATGTAGAGGAGTGGAGGATAAGGATAGAGTTGCGGAGCAATTGGACATGTTTTTTTGGGGGGTTTAAACCTTCAATTAAACAATGTGGTTACGGTTCTGGGCCAAACACCGCCGATTGTGTTCTATATGCTGTCATATTATTGGGACAACAGATAATTGGCGGAGCAAGGTAAGAATACAAAAGGGGCCGTTTGGGAGCACATGCATTGGCTGCGCAAGGTTGCCTCACTGTTCTACGTGTCAATTCCGGGACTATTCTGAGATTAGGACGAGGTTACGGCGATATTTTTTGGGTCTCCTTTTAGATGTAATTTTCGCCAGTTGTAAGATTTTGTTTCTGCGGCAAATATCGGTAATCCTGCAGACAACCCATCCAATCGCTTCCATACAATTATTAACCGGGAACCACCAGTGGTGGCAAACGGCGTCGGGCAACCCGATTTCTTCGGCAATTATTCGGAGCGGCATGACCTCCTGGCGGTGGCCACTGGGAAACAACCTGGGGACCGCCAGGCCACCAACTGCCGCCGCAAACCCGCCCCGGTGCCAGGTCGAGGTTCCAGAAGTCACTGGGCTGTGTGCAGGCGTGTCCGGCCGCGGGGGTTTTTTTTCCTTATTGTTCTTCCTGAGGGGGTTCAAGGGGTGGGAGGAGCTTATCTCCACGTGTAGCGGCCGTGTGGGTGACACGGAGGGGACGTGGGATTCTGCCGTTTGGACGAACAAATAGTAGCGGAGATGCAGCTGCAAGCGAAGCACCGTGGCACGCACATGGCGGAAGGATCGACACCGTGGGCTTTTCCAGCGTCGTGGCACGGTCCCAACGGTCGGCTTAAAGCCAGAAATTGGATCTGTTCTCCGCCTTTGGCATCATGCCTAAACTTAACTGAAATATTGGCACAATGTTCTGTAGGTTGTCTGTGGCCGACTCCGCTTCATTGTATTAAGGTTGCTGTACCAATTGGGGAGTTGGTGACGGGGGGAAACCGTGCGGAAAAACCCCTCTGTGTCAATGGATGTATGGTTTCGTCACGGCCATTGTCCGTCTTTGGAACGGTAATGTGGGCCAAGCAGGCTTGTTCTGGCTACATTGCGCTTGGGGGATGTGCATTGGCAGCAAACGTCGAGAAATAATGGCAAAGATAACAATTCCTTGTCGTTGAGCTCGCACCGTAACCATGGTGAAACGGGCCTATAGGTGCCTGTAAGTTTGGATCCGGATCGTTTCTGTGTTGCTTCGGGTGGCCGCCAATCCATATCTGGCCCCGATAAGAAATGGCCCCATCCGGCTGTTCTTTTACCTCTGGCTGCAGCCGTCTGTTTAGGCCGGTTCTAAGCAAAGTTTAGTGACAAAGTTAGGGCTCCCAATGGTTGATATTGCGGTCCTGGTGTTTTGCTTAAAGATCGTTTTTTTTCGTTTCTATTTTGCTGGTTCCCGCACGACCCAAAATTTTTCACTATAAATTTTTAAAAGTCACAAGCCTTCAATCACCAAACAACAATAACACAATTGTATGTATTCCAAGTACTAGATGATTATAATGAGCCCTGGAGGCTCTATTCTATATAAACCCAGCTCTTCGATACTTTTTGTTTCATGAGAAGAATAGTTAAGATAGATGATTAGTACCCACAACCGTCCGATTCCGATATACTAACTTTAGACCTTATTCGTCTTCGTATTCCAATGCGTCCTTGATCACGCCGATAATGCCACTGCTGTGGATCTTTTCGTTGCCTCCCTTGGAAATGGCGTACTCGATCTCGCTCAAGCCCTTAAATATCTCTATCCTCGTCTTTGGCTTGAGCTTGTAGTTGTTGAGAATCTCGATGAAACCACTGATCATATCGACGAGCGCCAATCCGCTGACGGTCTTGTGGGTGTTCAACGTTACGTAGGCCGTGGTCCAGTCCTGTCTTAGTATCGAGTCCAAGATGGTTTCGACGTCCTTGGGGTGGGGCGCTCCGATACACTCGTAGATCATCTCTTCGTCGATGTCGGCATTGTCTTCGCCCGTGGTGGCTGCCTTGCATGCCTGCAACACGTTCAACGCCCGTCTCATGTCTCCGTTGGAAAGCTTGAGGAGCGCCGACTCGGCGTTGGCGTTGATCGAGATCTGTTCCTTGACAATGACGTTCTTGATGCGTTCCTTGATGGCGTCCTGGGGGATGGGGTTGAACCGGAACCGCGTGCATCTCGACAACAACGCCGGGTTGAGTTTGTGGGCGTAGTTGGCGAGGATACAGAACCGGGTGTTTTTGGTGTACTTTTCGATGATTCGTCTCAACGAGTTCTGGGCCACGGCGGTCATGGCGTCGGCCTCGTCCAAGATGATCAACTTGAAGCCCTTGGAGAAGATCTGTCTCGTCGACGCGAACTCCTTGATCTGGTTTCGTACGACGTCGATCCCTCTGTCGTCGGACGCATTCAATTCCAACACCATGTTCTTGTAGTTGGAGCCGTAGATCTCTCTGGCAAGCGCAATGATGGTGGACGTCTTTCCCGTTCCCGGAGGCCCGTAGAACAACAAGTGGGGCAACTTGCCTTCGTGGACAAACTTCTTGACGGTGTCGACGATGTTCAGCTGGCCGTACACATCTTCGAGGGTTTCTGGCCGGTACTTTTCGACCCTGTGGTTAGTAGGAGCGCTGGAGGATGGTGCTGGACACCAAGGGAGACTTACCAAGGCAAATTGTCGCCGTCTTTCGTCATGGTGGAGATGAGGACGCGTTTGGAGATGAACGCGAATGATTTTTCGCCTGATATGAGGATGGAACAAATAGACAACAGTATGAGACAGAAGAGTATGAGACAGAAGAGTATGAATAAACAAGAAAGAACCAATAAGAAGCCAATAATGAGATGAATAGAGATGAATAGACGATAATAGACAAGAATGGATGAGAATAGACAAGAATGAGAAGAATAGACAAGAATGAGAAGAATAGACAAGAATGAGAAGAATAGACAAGAATGAGAAGAATAGACAAGAATGAGAAGAATAGACAAGAATGAGAAGAATAGACAAGAATGAGAAGACAATAAGGAGAAGATCAAGAAAAGATCACGAAAAGATTACAAGCTAAAGAACAAGACAGAATGTGAAGAGAGAAGCAGTGATCATGGTGGTTTCGCAAGATATCATTCAGATGTAATCCATTGATTTGTCCAGAACCACCAATCATCATCCATTGCAACACCCAGTCCACTTGTCTGTTCCTACGTGGTTGTGGAAGCAAATCTTGTATTGCTCGATGTGACATTGCATTTATCCTGCTGCAGTGTCCCATCATGTCTATTGTAATCCTGTAGCGCCTGTTTAGGGGACTGGTCCAACTGTCTCAGCAGTAGGACCGTCTTGGAGTGTTTGAAAGACAGAATTTCACTCTGTTGGTTGTCGTCTTTTTCTATATCACCGCCAATCCCACCCACAACATCACCATCAACGTCCAGTTGATCCCCCATCTCACCACGCCACTCGTGGCCGCCACGTACTGCCCCACGTAGTTGCAGCTTGGAGGAACCGTTCCCAAGTCCCAAAAGTACGAGATGCTGATGGCATCGTCGCGGGTGGGACACAAGAACCCCAACGCCGCCGGACAGTCGCGGACAATGGCCTGGCACACGTTGAGACACGGCAACACCTCGTAGTACAGCAAGTCGGGGCGGATGACGTCGTTGATGTAGTC
The DNA here is from genome assembly GCA_003706575.2 of Teunomyces cretensis. Lineage (NCBI taxonomy): Eukaryota > Fungi > Ascomycota > Pichiomycetes > Serinales > Debaryomycetaceae > Teunomyces > Teunomyces cretensis. The sequence continues at coordinate 841,154 of PPLT02000002.1, read as the reverse complement.
GTTCCGCGACAGGTTGACGTTGCGCTCCAAGTAGGCGATGTTGTCGGTGGTGGTGCACCGCGGGATGGTGACGGCACACACCCAGTTCTTGTAGCTGGCGGCGCAGTCGTCACACGTCCGGATGGGCGAGAACGCCGCGTCCAAGGTGGTGTTGCACGCTACTTGCTGGAGGGCCTTGGAGAAGTTGGCGTAGAGGTCGCGGGCGCGGTCGTCGTACAACTTGGTGACGTCGTTCTTGCTGAGAAGCGAGTTGGCCGGCACCGAGTACGCCACCTGGTCGCAGAAGTCCAAGTCGTAGATCAACTCGCACGCCGGGGTGTCCATGGTGGTGAACTCGAACGGCAAGAACACCGTGCCGCCGTAGGAGGTGCCGTTGAAGTGCGACACCAAGTAGGCGACGTAGGTGGTCGACAGGTTGAGCCCCGTGATGAAGAACTGCTGCTGGAGGCCGCCGTTGCGCGTGGTGTACGAACTGGCGATCTGCAGCGGCGCAAACAACGTCGGACCGCTGCTGACAGCACACCAACTGCTGTTGAGGCGCAGGAACTGGTTGCGGTCGTCGTACAGGTAGATCAAGAGCGAGTACTGCGAGTCGGTGGCGTTCCACAACAGGACGTTGTAGTTGGGGTCGGGCGCCGTCAAGTTCCCCGTGACGATGAGTGCCGACTGTTCGTCGGTGTCGACCAACTGGGCCCACGACCGGTCGTCCCACTGGAACACCAAGTCGTACTGCGACATGCCGATCTGGTAGTTCCAGGCGGCGGTGAGGTTGGTGTTTTCCGGCGCCCGCACGGCGATGTAGAGCACGGTGTCGTTGGGGTTGCTCGTGGTGGTGTTGGACACCAGCAACTCGGCGAGCGCTTGCATGTATCCGTTGTCAAACAACGCCATTTTGCCCAACTCCATGTTGCCAAACATCGACGCGTTGAACGAGTAGTACACGGCGAGAGACGTCTCGTTGGCCACGACGTTGTCGGGCTCGGAACAGATGTTGCCGCTGAGGAAGATGAGGAATTCGTAGTACTCGCCGAGGCCTGTGGTTGTGTTGACGCTGAACGAGTAGTAGTGGGTGTCGCTCTGGACGATGGTGTCGCGGATGGGCGTGTATTCCTGCAATCCTTGCGGACTCAGGCTTCCGGGCCCGTCGTAGCGGCTGTAGTCTGCCAACGGGCCGTCGACGAACTCGTAGCCCGTTTCGAACGCGCTGCACCACCCGAGGAGGAGGAAGAGAAAGAGCATGTTGTGGGACTGATTTGGCTGAGAATTCGCACCAAAACGCTTCTATTTTTACTCTACTTCTACCCTGATTCTACTTCTATTTTTACTCTACTTCTACTTCAACTTCTTCTTCTTCTGCTTCTTCTACTTCTACTTCTACATTACCATTACATGTTCTTTGTGGTGCAGTTGTAGTTGTGGTGACGATGCTGCTGTGATTGGCGGTTCTGCTGTGCCAAATGGTCTCAGCGTTCTGTCTGACTTTCTCGCGTTTCAATTCTTGTGCTGTTCTACTTCTACTTTCTACTTCTACTTCTTAATCTTTCTTCTACTTCTACTTGTTGCACTTGTTGTACTTGTTGTACTTGTTGTACTTGTTGTACTTGTTGTACTTGTTGTACTTGTTGTACTTGTTGTACTTGTTGTACTTGTTGTACTTGTTGTACTTGTTGTACTTGTTGTACTTGTTGTACTTGTTCTACTTCACTTCTCACTCTTTCTACTTCACTTCTTACTCTTTCTACTTCACTTCTTACTCTTTCTACTTGTTCTACTTGTTCTTCTGATTCTTCTCCTTGTTCTACTTGTTCTACTTCTCTTGTTCTACTTCTACTTGTTGTACTTCTCTTGTTGTACTTCTCTTGTTGTACTTCTCTTGTTGTACTTCTCTTGTTCTACTTCTACTTGTTCCACTTCTACTTGTCTCGTTCATTAGTTTATCGATTCTATCCAAAAAGCTTCCAGAACTTCTTCTTCGTCTTTGACGGCTTCTTGTCCTTGGTCTTGCTGGCATCCTCGCTACTCTTGGACGTGGTCAAGTTGATCGACATGTCTGGATGTGACTTGAGCGGCTCCAACTTGGGCCGACGTCCGACCTCGATATCGTGCGACAACGACTTGGCAAGCGGCGTGCTCGCCATCGGTCTCGGCAGCGGTGATCCCTCCTTACTACGCGGCGTCTGCAAGTCGACAAACTTCAAGCTCGTCTGGCGCGGGGCCTCGATGGGCGATGGCGCCGGACTGGGACTCGTCACCTTGATCTGGAGCGGCAGCGGCGACTTGGGCGTCGGCGTGGGGCTCTTGGACGATATCGCACCACTGTTCATCATCAAATTACGCTTCATTTCCTTGTACGAGAGCCCCGGCGTCGACGATGCCGGCTCGTCCTTCTTGGGCTTTTCCACCGGCATCAACAACGACTTTGTCTTGAACGGAACCACCCCAAACGAATTGGACCCCGTGATGGCCCGCGCCAACTTGGCTCCCTTGCCCTTGAAGTCAGGGTCGACGCCACGGATATCGCGCGAGAGCTCTGACGACTTGTCGGACACCACGCGGACAAAGTTGGCGAAATACTCGTCATTCATGGGCTCCTTGACCAACTGCTTGATCTTGGCCCGCATGTTGTTCTTGTATGAGATGTAGAGCTTCGAGATCTCGTCGTACGACGAATACGAGTCCTCCGAACTGATACTGTCTTCCGACGAGTCCGAATTGATCGACAACGCATCGGAATCGTCTTCGTCTTCGGTCGCAGCGAACCCGTGGTGGAGATGTTCGTGGTGGTGGTGGTGGTGGTGGGTGTCAGCGGGGTCGGTGGGAGGCGCCGTGCCGTACTTGGTGTTGATCTCCTCCTCCAATTGGTTCTCGAATCGGTTCATGTTCATGGCCGGGACCACAATCACCGGCAACGGGAAGTTCTTGACCAAACGATCGGTCAATTTCGACAGGAGCCACGACTTGAGGGGAGCACTCGCCCTCAGGTTGGGCTTGGTACCCGTCGAGACCAAGTTGGGCTCGTAAAGCTTGTACATTTCCTGCAAAACACTCTTGGTTTCGCCGACAGCGAGCTCGATCGAGATCCGCGAAATGATGTCGGGGTTTATGACCTCCATGATGTAATTCATGATGTTCTTGGCGATGTACTTGGTGTATTCCGGGCGGTTTCTCTGTTTGTATCTCATTTTGGCGGTTTTCGGCGCAAGACGGTGCGGTGACGAGATGGAGCTGCGTGGGGCGGTGTTGGCGTTGTTCAAGATCAGCTTGGAGTGGATGGCAGCCACCACCACCACGGTATCGCCGTGTTCGATGAAGTTCTTGAGGATCCAGTCCAAGGCAACCCACGTATGTTTCCTGCCGCTGATGTAGACGAGAATGACACGCTGGTGCAACACGGGCTTCAAGAAGCCGTTTTCGGCGTTGTTGAGCTTGCCCTTGTACAAGTCTTCAAACTGTTCGTGTCTGCGGGTAAAGGTGCATCCGCGGTGGGTGATGATGGGCGTCGTGGGGTAGTCGACGCGGGCCTTCGACAACATGCGGGTCAAGTCCAGGATGTCGAGCTGGGCCAAGCTGTTGCCTATGCCCGGCATGGGCGACAACCCGCGTGCTGGCGACGCTATGGGCGACCGCAGGCCTGGCGACCCGCTGGGGGACCGGGCGCGGCCGCGGGCCCGTCCGCGGTCGTAGGGATTGAGCGACGAGCCGAAACGGGCGGCGGCGTCGTCTTCGCGGTAGTCAAACTCGTCGTCGTCGTCGTACTGGAGGTTGATGGTGTCGAACGACACCCGTTTGGTGTAGTGGGCCATGGTTGCGTTCTCGGAGCCCTTGGTGGGCACGATGAAGCGCTTGTCGCGGTAGGCGTCGCGCAGACGGTTGTTGAACCATTGGAGAAGGTCGTAGTCGTCGTTGGCAGCTGCTCCGGCCAACGGTCGAGATGAATGAGGCGCTGACGGCGCCGGGTGTTGGATATTGACGGCGGGGTCGCTGGCGCTGGCGTGGTAGGTCTGGAGGTTGGGCGTCGTGTTGAGATGGGCTAGGTGGGGCGGCTTGGGGTACTGGACCTCGATGTTGGAGGACGAGTGTGTGATCTGGTCGTCATGGTGTGTCATTGGGGGCGACCGTGTTGCAGGTCTGGAAGAGAAGTGGAGCTTATCGTTAACCGCCAGTTGATGGTTGTGGGTTTTTAACAGCGGGAGCGAGGGTGTGCATATAGAAAAAACACCAGGACCGCCGTTTTTCCCCCCGCCGTCACTGCTCCAGCAAGCACGGCCGGACGCAGCCATTAGCGACGTTCCGAAACGGCCAGAGTCAGAATGGTGGAGCAAGTCGCCGTGTCAAACGCCTGGCGGCGGTGGCGCAGCGCCGGGGACGCCAGATCCGGCAATTCACGGGCGCCAGGCGGGCCAATTGTGGGACTATGAAAAGTTTGCAACCGAAAATCATTCGAGGTTGACGTATTTTTCCACTGGTTCTGGGTCGACGGCTGTTGGTGTTGCTGCAGTGCTGGTGGTTCGTACCTGCTCGTACTGAGTGTGCTGCTGCTTCCTGCTTGTTTTCCTGGTGTGCTGTTGGCCGTGACGGTTGCTGTGGTGTTGGCAGCGCTCTCTTATTGTTGCATTTGCAGCTTTGGCGCCAGCCTTGCGTGGTTTTGGTGCCCCCGTCACTAAAGCTTAATTCTCTGCGGACGGCTAACCGTTGGGACACGGCAGACTTTGGCTGGATGGGCCGCCGGCGCCAATCTGCGTGATTAAGGTTTCTTCGCCGTTCCGACGCCGTTGCGGCCTTTTGTCGTTGTCCCGTCCCGTCCGTAATGGACGCAATGGGTGGAATGTGGAGAACGTACTGCGGTCCGGGTGTTTTTTTGGAAAATGGGGGAATTTGCGGTCCTGGTCCTGCGGTCCTGGTCTTTAATTTTTTGTTGCCGAACCGACATTCCTGGTCCACGCACGACCGTTCTCCCACGTCATTTCTCCACGCCCAACGCAGGGTCCCCCACCAATGACCACCGCCTCCATGCCCGCAGCGTCGCCGCAGGTGCTGCTGTCGCTAGACAACAACCGGCTCCTTGCCGCGTCGTACCTCTACAAACGCTCGGCCACCACGCACCAGTGGAAGAAGCGCTGGGTGTCGCTCCGTCCGTGCCAGCTCTCGTACTACAAAGACTCGTCGGAACACAAACCGATCCGTGTCGTCGGCCGCGACGCCCTCCAGTCGTACAGCGCCGTGCTCGATCTGCAGAAACTCCATTTTGCCGTGTATTCCACCAACAAAGTGTTCCACTTCAAGTGTGACTCCGTCGACGTGTACGACAAGTGGATGGTGGCGTTGGGCGAGTACTTTGCCGAGACCGACGGTGCAGCACCGGACCAGCCCCATCCAGACCCGCCGCTGCCGGTATCGGACGACCTCTCCGACGCCCTTGTGTCGTCGGGCATCTCTGACTCGCATCTCCACGACGAGGTCGCGTATACGCCCGACATTGCGCCGATTCTCGAGGAAGACAAGGGCGACGTGCCCAACCGGGTCGAAAACCTCGCCGACGAGGAGTGCATCATCCAGCAGGGCTACTTGTTGCGCCTCCGCAAGGCCTACAACCAGTGGAAGAAGTTCTATATCATTCTCACCAACAAGAACTTGTACTTGTACAAGGACCGCGGCGCCAACGCGTCCAAGTGGCTTCCGGTGGATACGTTTGTCGACGTCATCGAGTTGGACCCGCTCTCGCGATCGAAACTCTGGTGCATGTTGATCATCACCCCAACGAAACGGCTCCGGCTCTGTGCGCCGACGGAAGACGATATGGTCCGCTGGCTCTCGGCGCTCAAGACGGTGATCAACCGCAACAAAGAAAACCACTAGACCTCCAGGGGAGATATGACATATGATAATGAATGACGACTGTATGTTTTGGTGGACCCGATGGTGGGCCAAATGGTGGTGAGTGTAGTTTATCTTGACACCATGCAACCGTAAGAATGATTGCGTTGGAGCATCGGAGAGAAGGTGCTTCGGGGTCATTTTCAAGCAAAGGATCAATCTGCCTTGAAGGTAATTTGACCAAAATGACCGTTGTAGAAGAACCAATGGTAATCTATGCGTAGTGAGGTAGTGTTCTTCTTCACCAATCAATCCTTCAATGCGTTGTTTGCTTCAGAAGTTGGACCTCTGGACGGTTTTATTTCTGTCTGATGCTTGTCCCCATCGGGCTCTGATTATACCACACGTAACTCTCTTTCTCTAAACTACGCTCAGATTATACCACAAGGACGTGACTTTCTTTCTTTGCCTTTAAACTACACTCAGATTGATATCCGCCGTGCATAAACGGTAAATTCACTGTGGGGCAGTTTATTTTGCGACTCTTTTTGCAGCCATACCGGCTGCAAACCCATAAACAAACCCGAATAGACCTTGTTGTTGCGGAAAAGCGTTGATTTCCATACCGCATCGTCTTTGAGAATGCATTGCGTTACATCTGTGTAAAGTGAAGCGCAGTTCTCGTTCTCGATAACTGGAAATCCATCTGAGAGCATGAATCCAACCCGAACAAAACTCGTTCAGTTTAGGCCCAGTCCTTGGAATATCAAGGGATACATACTCTAAAGAGGGCTCTACGATCAAATAGATCATTCGTTACTACTAACACCCAAATTGAACCACCGCTTTGGGTCTAAAGCTGTAAACTTTGATGCTGCTGTCCATTCTCTTGTTGTTAAAACAGTGATTTTTCCCTGGAGCAGAGACCAAGACGCCTCAATCAATATCATTAACCAGCACCACTACATCACTCCGCCGTGTATCATTCCTACTACAATCAAGCGCAGACGATATCTTGGTTGAAGCAATGCGTTGTAGAATCAAGCCATTGGTTGGATCCATCTTCAACTCGGAGCAACACCACGCCAGAGATCAAGACTGATCTGGATTCTGTATCAGTGACGTTGTCAGACATTAGGAAGTTTCTGGCCAATCCCAAAGCAAATCCCAACTGTTTAACTCACTGGGCTTGACAAAGTTTCACTCTCGACTGACTCTGGAAAATCAACTGTTGTTGTTTCAGCTCCTATGTTTCTTTGCATCGTTTATTGTTTCAGAACTCGTCGATAACTCATGACTCGCTAACACACAACTTTAAACAAGTGACGCTACAAACTCTACTGGTAGAAGAAAATGGTCAGGATGAGACAACAGCGCAGAGCAAGGCCAGAAAGCAAAGTCTTTAGTTCTACAGAAATCTAATTGACCATATTGGGACACCAGAGAATTGAATCAGTTGGTTTTCAAGGTCTAGAACTAGATCCTTTCGGAAACCTGGTGATAAGGAACCATTGAAGCAGCATGCCGACTACCATCAATTTGAGGGTATTCCCTTGCGATCAACACCCACAACAACCAATAAGAGACCATCGGGTCTCTAGAGCTCCATCGGGTCCAATTGGTCGACTTGAGGAGAAGTAACGGGACGTTTGATGTTATCCTACATATAGTCCCCGATCCCTGTGTATAATGAAATTACACCTGCACACAAACCAATATACCCGACCGTACAAATCTAACCGTACCCAGCAAGATGGAAACCACGGCCGAACACGAGGGTTTCGGCTCGGCCGTTGCGGATGTTGACGAAAGTGTCACCGGCTACGATCTCACCGACGCAGACTACTCCGAGTATGTCTACGATTCGCTCGACGAGGACGACGACTTCATCGGCGTCGTCGAGACGTTGGCCGACCTCTTTCCCACCTACAACAAGACCGAGCTCCGGATCAGGGTCAAGCTCTCGGCCAGCATCGATGCCTTGCTCGAGGAGCTCTTTGTCGAGCAGGAAAGCCACGAGCTCCGCCGCCGCGTCGACGATGGCGACGCCATTGATATTCCCATCGCGGCGCCCCCCGTCCGCTACTCGCCGGGAGCGGTCCAGTTGAAGGACATGTTCCCGCAGCACGCCATGGACCACTTGGAGGCGGTGCTAGAAACGTGTGTGGGCGACGTGGTGGCCGCCACCGACCAGCTATTGGCCGGACCTCGCCAGCGGCCGGCGGCGCTCCAGTCCCAGCCGAAACCTAAAAACAACACCTGGGCCAATCGGCACGACGCCGCCAGCCGGTTGAGTTTGGCTACGGGTCTTCCGTTGGGAGAAGCCATCAGTTTTCTTCACCAGTCGAAGGATAACTACGGGCGGGCGTTGCGTCTTGCCGTCGCGGCATACAAGCGGCCGGTGGTGACGGTCGAAACTGGTGGTGGTGGCCGAGTTCAGCGCGGTGGCCGCGTCCAGCGCGGTGGCCGCGTCCAGATGAGTGGACCATCACGGTCAGGACGCCCAGCCTCTGGTCAATACGTCTACAGCCCCGAATCGGCCGCGGCCGTCGAGGTAGCGGCGATGTGCGCCAGCAGCGTCGATTTGCGCCAGTTTGACGCCGATTTCCAGGCCCGGGCGCTCGAGATGTGCCACGGCGACGTCCACAGGGTGGTGGCGGTGTTGTGTGAGATCGTGGAGGCCGGCGGCGGCGGCCCTGAGCCCGTACGGACGGCGGTGCCCGTCGCAATGGCGCCGCGCTCCATCAACACCAGCTTCACCAAGTTCCACGTCAAGTCGGTGCGGCAAACGGCGTCGGCGCTCGACCAGTATGTCGCTAGTGGCCGGCTCGATCTCCATGGCATGCGGCTAGCGCCCGCCGTCCAGCTCACGGCACAGGTTCTCGGCCGGTGGTGGGCCCGTGAGCTCGAGCTCCGGGCCGTCGACGGGAAACTCGACAAGTACGGAGCTCGGGCGGTCCACGTCGCCGAGATGAACGTGATCACCGGCCGCGGCATCCATTCTGCCGGCGGCGTGCTGGTGGTGCGGCGTGGGGTGGTTTCGTGGCTCAAAAGCACTGGCTACATGTACGACGACCGGCTGGGGTCGTTCTGGGTGTACGGGTTCCGGAAACGGAATTAAGGTTTGGCCGCGGGTTTTCGGGGCCACGACGGTTTGTTCTGTTTCTGGAACGGCTCGGTGCCCCTGAATGCGCCAGACCAATCATCTGGCGCCCAAGATTGGACCATTGTTGGTGATGGAGCGATGTTGAAAAGAGTGTCGCAAACGGTGTCGAAACGAGTGTCGCAAATCGTGTCGCAAATAAAACACGACAATTCGTCGCCGACAATTCGTCGCCGACAAATCGTCGCCGACAAAAACCATTGGTGTCGGACGACGACGGAGGAAAGAAGGAATATTGTCGGCCAAACACCAGGACCGCTACTCGCCCCAACCGCTATCTGCCCACTGCACCACCGCCACCTCCACCTCGTCTATTGCACGCCACCCACCGCTCTCTTGTTGTTGCCTCAAGCTCGCCTGGTCCACGCGGGCCAGACACAAAACCACCGCCGGCAAAATAAAATGTCCCAAAGTAAAATAAAAAAAACTCGACAATTTCGGGAAAAAAAAATGTCTGGAAAAGGACAACTTTTTTTGGAGCGGCGCACGACCGCCAGACGTTCCTGGTAACCGCCAAAAACATATCAAGCAATATTTCACGTAGTCAAACACCCAGTTCCCCCGGTTCTATATAGGCACAGACCCCGTTCGTGCTCCATTTCCTTGCATCTCCGTGCCGTGCACCCACGTCCACCACCAGCTCCTCCGCGTGCCATTGGCCTGTCTGTTCCCGCTAGCGCCGCTCCCTCCCCGTTCTTATCAACAACCCCGTCACCACCGCGCCAAAACTGCCGCCATGGACGCCCCTCCTTCTCCCAGCACTGGTGCTGGAGCCACCGAACCGGCGGCCGACACGGCCGTTTGTGGCCACGCTCACGCCGGCGTTGACGCTGGCGCCGTCGCGTCTGGTGTCGCTGACGTAGACGCCCACCAAGGCGACCAGGCGCTTGCCGACGTCGCGCCAGACCACCACCGCGATGGGCCCGTCCAATCGGCGCCAGAACCACGCCCAGTTGTCGCCACCGCCATCCGCACCGAATCCTCGGCGCCGTCGTTGGGGTCGCCCATCCAGGAACGCATCTCGCTGTTCACCGACCGCATTCTCTCGGCGACCGAAGGGTCGTCGGCGGCTGCTGCTGGTGCTCCTGGTGGCGCCGACGTCCACGAGTCGCCCAACTTGCCGCGCATGCCCGGCACCTTCAACGTCAACGGCCTCCAGACCGACGACGCCGACAACCACCACTACTCGCAGTTGACCGAGTCCCTCAACCAAAACAACGACACCGTCGACTCGTTCGTGGTGCCCGAGCAAGACCCCGACGCCACCGTCATCCACCACGCCATACTATCGAAGCCCGATGAAGCCCCACCGGCACCGCCCCAGCTCCATCTCCAGCCACCGGCGCCTCCAGCCACCGCCGAAACCGACTCCATACGCTCCACGTCCACCTCCAGCGTGCTGGCGAAACACTCCCTCTTGAACGACCACGAAGAGTCGCTCATTTCGACGCCCGAACTCAACAACTTTAAATCGACCTTGGACCCAGGGAAACCAACCGGCGCCAACCCCGTGTCGTCGGGTGGCATTGACAACATTCTCGACATCAACAAGTACAGCAGCAGCGAGTTTGACGCCACCTCCGACGCTACCCTGATCTCCACCACCCCCAACATCCAGAACAGCGATACCCTCCAGAAAATCCCCACCACCAACGACGAAAACATCGATGACACCGCCGTGCCTCCGCCAGCAGCACCACAGCCACCACCACCAGCCCAAACGCCGACATTACCGCCGCCCGTGGTGTCGACGCCGAAAATAAGAGCGGCACCGCCGCCACCAACGGCACTGACGCCGTCCGTTGCCCTGTCAAGAAACGTCTCGTCGGGCTCGGTTGTCAGGAGCCCTCCGCCACCCCCACCCTCGACCTCACACAACCAGACCGCCGCAATTACCCCGGTGTTGCAGCAAACAATGTTCCACCAGACCCCGTCGTCGACCAACTCGTCGACGTCGACGTTGGGCGTGTCGGGCTCGCCGCGCGACTTGCCCGGAATGGGCGTCACCACGTCACCGTCGGTCAATGGCAAGAAGAGAAAGAGCGGCAACCGGGTCAAGGGAGTGTTTTCGCTGATGTTTGGCAAGAACAAGGCGCTGGGGTCGTCGATCGGCCACCCCAACGGCAGCACCAACGGCAGTTCGGGCTCGCAGGAGGTTTCTTCGATCAACATGAAGATCTCGACGCCGTTCAACGCCAAACACGTTGCCCACGTCGGCATTGATGACAACGGGTCGTACACCGGGTTGCCGATTGAATGGGAACGATTGCTTTCGGCATCGGGGATCTCCCGCAAAGAACAACAGCAACACCCGCAGGCCGTCATGGATATCGTGGCGTTCTACCAGGACTCCAACGACAACCCCGACGACAATGCGTTCAAGAAGTTCCAGTTTGAAAGCACCCACCAGAACCATTCGAGTGGTTCGATCACCAATAGCTCGGATACGCCGCCGTCCACCCCCACCATCACCCATTTCAGCGGCAGTCCCCGGACGTCGTCTCCACCATCATCGACCCCCAAGCAAGACGATCTTGCCAGGCAGCAGCCCAAGACGCCCAATGCCGCGTACGAGACGCAATTCATCCCCAGCAGACCCGCACCCAAACCACCCATGGCCCAGCAGCAACAGGCGCCGGTGCTGCACACACCCAAGCAAGCACCAACGACGCCGTTGTCGCCATCGTCAAACAGCAACATTTCGCCATCGAAGAAGTCATTTATGGGCCGTTCGTTCTCGTCCAAGTCCATCAAGTCATTGAGAAGAAACAACTCGAGAAAGGGCTCGGCTCCCCATGTAGCACCACCACATCCACCTCCTCCACCGCCTCCCGTGACAAACCAACCGGTTGCCATCCCCAAATCCAAATCGCATAACAACTCGCTTGCCTCGCAGACGCGAATCGAGCCGAAACCACACGGAACGGCACCAATAGCGCCCACGGCCAAGTTTGCCCCGGACGAGATCAATTACCCCAAGCAACGGACCAAGGACGATTTCAAATCGCACCGTCCACCGCCACCACCGCCCGTGGCGGCACCGTCGGTGGCGACGGCCGAGTCTCCGGCCAAACACCAGGAGATCCCGGCCAATTTGAGCGGACCCCAGCAAGCGTTGGAAAGCATCACGGCGGCCGGAACCAAAGAGAAGTACGACAAGCAGCAGGCCGAGTACCAGAAGAAACAGGAGGAGAAGCGGTTGCAAGTACAAGCGCACGATGCCGCGCCCGAGAGGAAGAAGCCCAACCAGCAGCCGGTGCGGGACGCCAAGCAGGCGGCGCTCTTGGCCCAGAAGAAGCGCGAGGACAAGAAGCGCAAGAACCAGCAGATCATCAGCAAGTTGCAGGCCATCTGTAGCGAGGGTGACCCCACCGAGCTCTACCAGGACTTGACCAAGATCGGGCAGGGGGCTTCCGGGGGCGTCTACATTGCCCACGACGTGCGCGACGAGTTGCGTGCCGTCGCCATCAAGCAGATGAACTTGGAGCAGCAGCCCAAGAAGGAGTTGATCATCAACGAGATCTTGGTGATGAAGGGCAGCAAGCATCCCAACATCGTCAACTTTATCGACTCGTACTTGGTCAAGGAAGACCTCTGGGTGATTATGGAGTACATGGAGGGCGGATCGTTGACGGAGATCGTGACGCATTCGGTGATGACCGAGGGCCAGATCGGTGCTGTCTGTCGCGAAACCCTCAAGGGTCTCAAGTTCTTGCACTCAAAGGGTGTCATTCATCGTGACATCAAGTCCGACAACATATTGTTGAACATCGACGGGAACATCAAGATGACGGACTTTGGATTCTGTGCCCAGATCAACGAGATCAACTTGAAGCGGACGACGATGGTTGGTACGCCGTACTGGATGGCTCCCGAGGTTGTATCGCGTAAAGAGTACGGCCCCAAGGTCGATATCTGGTCGTTGGGGATCATGATCATTGAGATGATCGAAGGTGAGCCGCCGTACTTGAACGAGACGCCGTTGCGGGCGCTCTACTTGATTGCAACCAACGGTACGCCCAAGCTCAAGGAGCCCGAGGCGTTGAGCTACGATATCCGCAAGTTCTTGTCGTGGTGTTTGCAGGTGGACTTCAACAAGCGGGCCAATGCCGACGAGTTGTTGGGCGACAAGTTTATTGTCGACAGTGACGATGTGTCGTCGTTGAGCCCGTTGGTCAAGATTGCCCGGATGAAGAAGGCCGACGATGAGTGATGATGAGATCTGACGAAAGGTGTTGATCTACGGTGTCATTTTTTATATAATATACGTGTCTACAAAGTGTCGTTCAAGAAGTCGACGATTCTGACAAGGCCAAAGTACTTGCGGCGGTCGACTTGGTCCACCGTCAAGCGTGGATTGGCGGCGATGTCGCCGAGCAAGACGTTTTCAAACAACAAGCACGCATCGTGGACGCCCCACGGCTCGACATACACGCGGACCAGCGGTGATGTGGCCAGGCGTGGCCGGACGTACAGATGGATGCCGTCGACGTAGTTGGCGTTGGAGGCGCCGTAGCGGTGGCCGGCGAGCGGCACCAGGAGCGCATGGCGTGCCCACGTCAAGTTGTCGTCGAGAAACACCTCGTCCTCGCCGCAAACGAGCAAGATGTCGTGGTTGGGGTCGCGGAGCGTCGCGATTCCGTCCCACTGGTGCTTCAGGAGCGGCACACGGCTGTTGGGCGACACTTGTTCCAACGACGACTCGCCGATGATGCTGCTGATCTTGGCCGAGTTGGTGACGAGGTCCAACGACACGACGTCGCGGTCGGCGTTGTCGTGGTACGAGCCGGCGGCGAGCTGGTCGGCGTCGGGCTGGAGCTTCGTCCAGGGACTGATGAGGATCAACTTGGCCGGTGGAGGCACGTCGAGGCCGTCGTTGCGGAGTTTCTCGAGGAACAACACGGCCAAGTTGCCTCCCGCAGAGTCGCCCATGAGCAGGATGTTGTGCGAGGTGCGGGCGAGCTTGGCATAAGTGTCGGCCAACTGGTCGACTTGGTACGGGACGTGGTACTGCTTGCCCTCGCTGGTCAACTTGTAGTCGAGCACGAGGATCGAGAGGCGTTTGGCGGGCTCGACCAACTTGTAGATGGCGAGCAACGACTCGATCTGGGCCGGATTCGTCTGGATAAAGTAGCCTCCGCCGTGGAGATAGATGAGAACGGGGTCGTTGGCGGTGCGGTCGGGCTGTTTGACGAGCCAGAGCGAGTTGGCGTCGTAGCGCGTGCCGTAGCCCGGCAACGTCGACGTGATGGCCGAGAAGCGGAGGGGGATGACGGTGTTCAAGAGCGCCGAGTTGCTGATGAGGTTGACGACCCATGCATCGTGCGACTGGAGCTGGAGGGCGGTGCGGAACACCGTGAGTTTGAGGGCGCTGAGCCAGTCGTGGGCATAACGACGGTACTTGGTGCGGCCGACGCTGTGGAAAAACAACTGGACGGCAAGCACGACGGGGAGTCCGAGGACCTTGTAGAGGCCGTGGAGCGAGAGCATGGAGGGGTGGTGGAGGAGTGGTGGAGGAGTTGAGTTGGAGGAGTTGAGTTGGAGGAGATTTCGTTCTGGCGGGGTTGAGACTGCGTGGAGTTGTTCAGGTGATTGCTCAGTCTTCGTGGAGTGTTTCTAAGGTGATTGCTCTCAGTCTTGACGTTGAATTGCTCTTTCACGTGTGGAGGTTGACTGTTGGAGTTGTTGTAGTGCTCTGTTGGTTGCTGGAGTGCTGTGGTCTTGAGTGCTGTGGTTGTTTGAGTGCTGAGTTCTTTTTGAGTTATCCGTTATCATGTGACTGCGGGGTCAAAGTCTCATTCAAGAACTCAACAATTCTCGTCAACCCAAAGAAGTCGGTGGTGTTGACGTCGGATAAACGTAGTGCCGGGTTCCGTTCGATCTTGCTGAGCAACCGGCCCTCGATGGTGAGGGCAGCGTCGTGGATCCCCCATGGCTCGACGTAGGCGACGATGTGGGCCCCCGGCGTCGTGCTGCGGTACGAATGGAGCTCGGGCACGTAGTTGTTGTTGGAGTCGCCGTGGTGTTGGCGTGAGAGCGGCACGTCCAAGGCAAAGTCGGCAAAGGCCAAGATGTCGTCGCGCAACACCTCGTCCTCGCCGGCGAGCACCAACACCGAATGGCCGGCGTCACGGAACGTCGCGATGCCGTCCCAGTCCTGGCGCCGGTGCGGGAGCTTGCTGACGGGCAGCGTCACGAGATCTTCCAACGGGAGGTCGCCCAAGAGGATCTTCAACATCTTCTTGGTGATGCCGCGGGTGATCAAGTCGCGATGGCGGTTCTGGTGGTACGAGCCGCTGACGAACTGGGCGTGTTCGGGAAAGATGCGGGTCCACGGACTGACGAGGATGGCCAGGCGTGGGAACGGGAGTTTGGGCAGGTTCATCGTCTTGAGGGTCTGGAGCATGCCGATGGCCAAGTTCCCGCCGGCCGAGTCGCCCAACAAGATGAAGTTGGTGTTGCCGTCGTCGAGGGCGAGCGCCCGGTAGGTTTGCATGAGCTGTTTCAACTGGTGGGGCATGGCGTAGCCGTCGGCGGCGAGTTTGTAGTCGAGAATCAACATCGAAAGGCGGCGCCGTTTGGCGGGCTCGACCAACTTGTAGATGGCGAGCAACGCCTCGATCTGCGGCGGGCCCGCCTGGATGAAGTAGGCGCCGCCGTGGAGAAAGATGAGGATGGGATCGTCGGCGGTTCTGTCGGGCTGTTCAACTACCCACAACGAGTTGGCGTCGTAGCGCGTGCCGTAGCCGGGCAACAGCGCCGTGGTTTTGGGGTAGGCAAACGCCATCGCCAGGTTCAAGAGCGTCTTGACACTCAACACGTTCAACATCTTGGTGGCAGGGAGCTCCAAGTTGGCGCAGCTGCGGCAGAGCGTGATGAAGAGCGTGTCGCCCAAGTCGCCCTGGTACTTGCGGAAGTTGCCGCCTTTGAAGAGAAACCGCACCGTGGTGCCGAGCACCTGCACGGGGATGTACGACACTTTGAGCACGGCCTTGATATGGTCCATGGAGTGTGGTGTGGTGTGGAGGTGATGTGGTGGTTTAGAGTCACGGCGCGGGTTTTGAGTTGACGTGTGTCAAGCACGTGACCGGGGGCCACCGCAAGGTGCCGCCGGAAACATCCATGCCGCAATCTGGGGGTAAACATCCATACCTCAATCTGAAAACATCCACGCCGCAAATATTTCCCCAAAAATCCAAACATCCACACCGCAAATCTCCTGATCAACATCCAAACATCCACATCGCAAATACTCCCATCACCGCTAGATCTTACTCTTTAACGGAGCCAAGTCCGATCCGGCGGCTCCGGGCTCCCACCTACCATCGCGCAACGCAACGTACGATGATGCCTGCTCGACGAGGCGATGTCGTAAATTGCCGTATCCGATAGCAATCTAGCAACCGAATCCGATTCGTAAATGGGCACGTGAGCCGTCGAGATCCCAACCTCGCCCAAACAAGACAACGAGATGGAGGGGCGGCCATCCGGCACTTGCCTCGCCGTGCCTGCCGTGTCTGGCCGTGCTACTGCCGGTTGTGCTGTCGTTCCGTCACTGGTGTCTGGTTTGACCTGGCCGCATTGGGCCGGGGTTACTGAGCCGCATTGGGCTGGGACGTAAGCGGGCACCCCTCTATATGCAGTCGTGACATCATCCGCCATATATAAACCAAAAGAGTAGCCTGTTTGGCCGCCCCTACCAACCACCACTTTATCTACCAAACACCAGCATGTCCGAGGAAAAGTCACCCCAGTTCCAATCATATCTCAACAACGACGGCATTGACGAGTTGCAGCCGCTCACCCGCAAGCACCGCGTGCTGTCGTTGTCGCTCCTGGACCTCAACCAGTGGCAGAACGGCTTGACGAAGTTGCTGTCGCTGGCGTCGCTCTCGAACTCGAAGAACTCGTCGTCCAACTTGAAGAAGGTCGACTCGCTTGCCAAGTTGCTGCGCAACTCGTCGATCATCAAGCGCAAGAAGAAGAGCGTCGTTGACCACGTCCGGGTCGCGTCGTACGCCTTCTGTTTCGACATCGACGGTGTCATCTTGCGCGGGCCCAACACCATCCCCGAGGCCGTCGAGGCCATGCGTCTTTTGAACGGTGAAAACAAGTACAACATCAAGGTGCCGCTGATTTTCGTCACCAACGGCGGCGGCAAGCCCGAGCAGCAGCGGGCCACCGACTTGTCGACGCGCCTCGAGACTTTGATCACGCCGGAACAGATCATCCAGGGCCACACGCCCATGAAGGACTTGGTCGGCATCTACCAGAACGTCCTTGTGGTTGGTGGTGTCGGCAACGTCTGCCGTAACGTCGCCGAGTCGTACGGGTTCAAGCACGTCTACACCCCGCTCGACGTCCTCAAGTGGAACCCGGCGGTGACGCCGTACCACGACTTGAGCGCCGAAGAACTCAAGTGTGCCCGCGACGTCGACTTCTCCAAGGTCCTGATCGACGCCATTCTCGTGTTTGCCGACTCGCGCAACTGGGCTGCCGACCAGCAGATCATCTTGGAGTTGCTCCTCTCGCAGCACGGGGTCATGGGGACCGAGTCGAAGGTGTACACCGAGGGTCCGCAGATCTACTTTGCCCACTCCGACTTCATCTGGGCCACCAACTACAAGTTGTCGCGGTACGGGATGGGGGCGTTGCAGGTGTCGATCGCGGCGTTGTACCGCGAACACACGGGCCACGAGCTCAAGGTCAACCGGTTCGGCAAGCCGCAGAAGGGCACGTTCAAGTTTGCCAACAAGGTGTTGACGTCGTGGCGCCAGGGGGTGTTGGACGAGCACTTGAAGAAGTTGTCGATCAACGACCCCAACGCCGACGACGCCGACATCTTGATCAACGAGAACGGCGAGGAGATCATCAACCAGGCCAAGTTGGAGACGTACTCGGGCAGCGACGACGACGACGACGCCGCCATCAAGGAGCCGTTGGCGCTCGTGGAGAAGTTGGAGAAGATCACGTTGGAGTTGCCTCCGGCGTCGACGGTGTACTTTGTCGGCGACACCCCCGAGTCCGACATCCGGTTCGCCAACTCGCACGACGGGTCGTGGCACTCGATCTTGGTCAAGACGGGGGTGTACCAGGAGGGCACCGTGCCCAAGTACAAGCCCAAGCACTTGTGTGAGAACGTGTTGGAGGCGGTCGAGTATGCCATTGAGCGTGAGCACGAGAAGGAGTTGGCCGAGTGGAACGAGACGGCCGACGCCGACGACGACGATCGCGGGTCGAGAATCAACTTTGCCGACTTGATGATGACGCCGAGCGACAAGGACAAGAAGCCAGCACCTTCGGTTGACGACCACGAGGCCGTCGAGGTGCCGGTGGTGTTGTCGGAACAGATCAACAAGGTCAAGGACGTCCGTGTGCAAAACAAGTAGCCCGTTTTATTGTTATAGCTTTTGATAAACGTATACATTCACGTCGTGGCGACGTAGCGCACGAGGAACCAGTACCAGGGCGGGAGGAAGACGTGGAGCAACCACCGGTGGACGACGCTGGGCTTGGTTGGGGCGTAGCGGTCGAGTGTTTGATGACGGAGCGCCTTGCGGGCGGTGTTGGTGTCGTGGTAGACCCGCAGCACGAGAAAGTCCCGACAGAACCACCACACGTAGCCGACGCCAAACGAGAGGAACGTGCGGACCGCCAACGTCCTGTGGTAGTTGTTGGTGAACACCAGGGCGTCGCCACGAAGAACCATCGCCATGTTCTCAAAGAACTCGGGCAGCAGCGCCAACGTGGCCGCCAACTGGACGTACGGAAGGTACCGTGCTGACACCGGGAGGAAGCCCATGATGTTGATGACTTGGTCGGGGTGGGTGTAGCACCATACGGTGAGCAACAACTCGTCGAGAACGGGCCCGAGCACAAAGAGACGGACCTGGTAGCGGTAGTATGCCACCGTGGCTGCACACACCACCACGAGGCAGAGCTGCATCAAGTAGTAGAAGTAGTCGATCGTCTTCAACCGGTCGACGTAGGCATCAAACTTGCGCTGGTGAACCGGCGACAACGCGGCGTACTGCGGCGGATAAAGCAGCGGCGTGATGGCGTACGCGTCTTCCATCTGGCGGCTGACACGGAACATGATCAGGAACGCCAACGACCACGAAAGGTCGCCGTAGTACCAGAACGACGTGTAGAGGCGCCACGGCTGCGTCAGGAACGCTTTCTCGGGAAGAAACACCAAGGTGCTCTCGTGCACGTGCCGCGATGCCTTCACGGCCGAGCACGCCACGATGGCCATGCTCCAGTACTTGGTTACGGTGGGATAATCGCGGAGCTGGTCAATGAATCTGTCCATAGTGGTGATAAGTGGTGATTTGAATAAGAAAACGCGACATTTGAGTTCCGGGGACGTGGGGTTTGGCGGTTGCAGGTTACGGCGCGCAAAAAATTGAGATCCGACCACAAATCTCCCTATTCCGACCGTTTACAGGTTGGGCCACGTCCACGCGACATTTCAGTTCCGACCCATCACGCTTGTTTGACCACTACCACCACCATGGATATCGACAGTTTGATCGGCCCCAGCCCCGCCGAACTCCCGGCGCAGATCCTCCAGCCGTACCGCTACCTCGAGAGCATCCCCGGCAACAACCTGGACGTCAGACGGCGCTTCCTCCACGCGTTCAACGACCTCTACTACCACATCGCGTACCCCGAGTTGTTGGCGCAGATCGCCGACACCATCGCCATCTTCCACGACTCGCTGTTGCTCATCGACGACATCGAGGACGGCTCGTTGTACCGACGCAGCCAGCCCGCGGCCCACGTCCACTACGGCGTGCCGCTCACCCTCAACTGCGGCAACTTGATGTACTTTGTGGCGCTCCAGCGGGCCCAGCAGTTGCCGTCGTTGTACGCAGCGTTGACGGCCCGCCGCATGCTTTCGCCACCGCTCGAGACGCTGCTGGAGCCGCTGGCGCTGTTGGAACCGCTGACGGCCGACTACCACCGCAAGTACCAAACGTCCCAGATCCTCATCGACGAGATGTTGAACCTCCACCGCGGCCAGGGCTTGGATATCTACTGGAGAGACAACTTCGGCGCCATCCGCGACGCGTTGCCGCTGATCAGCGACTACTTGCTCATGGTCAAGGACAAAACCGGCGGTCTCTTTCGCCTCTCCATCAAGTTGCTCGAGTTGTTCTCGCGGCCCGCCGACGACGTCATCGCCATCGCCAACTTGTTGGGCATCCTCTACCAGGTCCGCGACGACTACTTGAACTTGCTCGACGACCGCTACTCGCACATGAAGGGCGTGGTCGGCGAGGATCTCGTCGAGGGCAAGCTTTCGTTGCCGATCTTGCACTGCTTGCTCACGGCGCCCGACTCGCCCGTGCTCGTCCTCTTGTCGACAACAACGCCCGACGAACGCAAGCACGACGCTCCGGCCATCGCCCGCTGCATCGCGTTCATGAAACACGACTCAAGGTCGCTCGCCTACACCTACGACTTGATCAAGCAGTACGAGGCCAAACTCACGGCGATGATCGCCAAGTCGACGCCCGTCCACGACTCGAAGCTCGTCGCTATCATTACCCAGCTATGTCAATTACCTAAACCCTAATTGCGCCGTTATGCCAACGGAACCGTCCGTTTGAGCTCGTCGTCGCTCTGCCGCAAACTGGCAAAGAACACGTCGAGGTCGCCGCTGCCGAATCCGCGGCTCGGGCCAAGGAGCGTGCTGGCAGCACCGCCAAAGTACTCGGGGCCCAACACGAACTGCGCCTGTTCGCGGCCGATGTTCTTCGGGAACAACCGGTGGTGCAACGCCA
Source organism: Teunomyces cretensis (assembly GCA_003706575.2). Classification (NCBI taxonomy): domain Eukaryota; kingdom Fungi; phylum Ascomycota; class Pichiomycetes; order Serinales; family Debaryomycetaceae; genus Teunomyces; species Teunomyces cretensis. The sequence goes on along the minus strand of PPLT02000002.1, from coordinate 820,388 downwards.
TGTCGATGGTGCCGGTGTTGTCGCGCGTGGTGTTTCGGTTGATCATGGCGATGAGCTCGTCGTAGCTGTGGCCCATCATCACCTGCTGCTCGAACGTCGTGCCCTTGAGCCGGTGGAGTGCCGGTGGAGGGACCTGGTTGGTCGTGGTCGTCGTCGCCTTCTTCTTTATCGTCCTGAACGTCCGGTCAACGGGCCGTTGCTGCGAATTATAGCTCGGTCTCTTCATCGACACCACCTCCATCGCACCCTTCCGTTTGGGTCTCCGGGCCGCGGCCGTCTCCGGCACCGTCTCGTACACGTCGTCGTCCTCTTGCTTGACCTTGGGACGTCGTCCCGGTCTCTTGGGGGGAATATCTTGCTCCAAGCCGTGGTTTTTTCGGATAAGATCGTTGTACCGCGCGATATCGAGCTCGATCTCGGCATTGGTCCGTCTGTTGCGCTGTGCCCTCGTCACCATGGTGTGCTTGTTGTGCAAAGCGATGAGGTCCATTTTTTAAACCATCTTGACATGATCACGTGATTGTTTTTGAGAAAATCACGTGATCTAAAATATTCACGTGACAACATCGCCAAAAAATTTCCATCAAACTAAAACCACCAACCAACATGCTTTACTTGATTGGCTTGGGGTTGTCCCACGAGACCGACATCACCGTGCGCGGGTTTGAGACCGTAAAGAAGTGCAAGCGTGTGTACTTGGAAGCGTACACGTCGATCTTGATGGCCGCCGACAAGGCCCATTTGGAACAGTTCTACGGCACCGAGGTGATCTTGGCCGACCGAGAATTGGTCGAGTCGGGCGCCGACGAGATCTTCAAGGATGCCCTCACCGACGACATTGCGTTCTTGGTGGTCGGGGACGTTTTCGGCGCCACGACGCACACCGACCTCGTCATCCGGGCCCGCGAGTTGGGCATCAAGGTCGAGGCCATCCACAACGCGTCGGTGATGAACGCCGTCGGTGCGTGCGGGTTGCAGTTGTACCAGTTCGGCCAGACGGTGTCGTTGGTGTTTTTCACCGACACCTGGAAGCCCGACTCGTTCTACGACAAGATCATGGAAAACAGACGGATCGGCTTGCACACGTTGGTGTTGTTGGACATCAAGGTCAAGGAACAGACCATCGAGAACATCATGCGTGGCAACGGCGTGTACGAGCCTCCACGGTACATGAGCATCGCCACGGCGGCCCAGCAGTTGTTGGAGACCGAAGCGGCCCGCGGCGAGCACGCCTACACCCCCGACACTCCGTGTGTCGCCGTGTCGCGGTTGGGGTCGCCCCACCAGGCGTTCAAGGCCGCCACGTTGCAGCAGTTGGCCGCGTACGACTCGGGCGAGCCGTTGCACTCGTTGATCGTCATGGGCAGACAGGTGCACGACTTGGAGTTGGAGTACTTGTACCAGTACACCGACGACCGCGCCGAGTTCCACGGCCACGTCGTGCGCGACCAGGAGTACTTCAAGCCTGCCGCGTACGTTCCCGAAACCACGGGCGACGACAGCGACTGATGTGTATTGATGTAATAAATGTGCCTAATCGTTCTTTTTGGCGGCATGGCGGGCGATGTCGGGGACAACGTTCTCGGCCACGTCCCACACCATCCAGTCGTACCACCCCAAGTACGCCGGGAAGATGGTGACCAAGTGCCACAAGCTGTGGGCGTCGACCAAGTCGTACACGACGGGGGGAAAGTCGAAGATCTCGAGCGACATTCCCACGATGACGATGGTGCTGAGAAGCAACGGATACAACGAGTAGAGCTTGGGCGACCGGGCGTAGAAGCTCGGCAAGATGATGCGGCCAAAGTCGATGTAGTTCAAGTGGGACAAGTTGGCGACGTTGGGACTACGGTTCTCCAAGTCGTAGTACTTGCAGTAGAGACTGTAGCACAACAAGCACAAGCACACGTTCTGGAGGAGCCCGACGGCGACGTTGGCTTGCATGTTGTACGTGTACAGCCAGTCGACCACCAACCGTACGACATGGCCAGCGTACGCCAACGCACAGCCAGCACCAAACACCCACCGCCACCGGACGTTTGCAGGACTCGCCAAGTTCATGAGACGGGAACCAATCAAGTGGAACCCCGACAACACCGTCAACCCGGCAAAGTAGTAGTCCAACTTCTCCGTGAGCCAGAAGTCGCGGATATGGAAGATGGTCGAAAACACCCAGGCACAGATCGTGATGCCCGACACCACCAAGATGTTCCACACGGCGTAGCGACTGCCTCCCAAGAGCGGCAGCACCGCCGTAGCCCGCCACACGCGCTGGAACCCAACGACGTGCACGTACAAGTTGCCGAGCGAAAACACCATCGACACGAACTCCTGGACGCCCAACACGCGGAGAAACGGCCACTTGCCGTGGAACTGGTACACCTCCTCGTGGTTGTGCTTGCGTTCGCGCGTGATGGTGCGCTGGCACTGGTAGTCACAGTTCTGCCGACAGTCCCACAACACCGCCCGCAAGTACCACGGCAACGGCATCGCGTCAAAGTGCCAGTCGTCGTTGTAGTACGTGAACTCAAACTCGGGATTGGTGTCCACCAACTCCTGGCGGAACTCCTGCTGCCACAAGTGGTACGGATTGCGCTGGCATGTTATCTGTTCACACTGGAACAAGCAGTCGTCGAAGGCGTAGAGGTCGTCGCCGGGCGAGCCCTCGACCAAAAACATCCGGAACGCCATGGCGGCCACCATGCCTATTCTGGAAAGTATCATCGTAGCGTAGCGTAGCCTGTGTGTGCCCAATTGATCACTACGTCGCAGTACCGGCTTTATCAGTTGACGTGAAATTTTTTGCGGTGTGGAGCCAATGTACTGCGGTCCTGGTGTTTTTCCATTTAGAGTTGATAAAAAGAATGGACGAGATCGGAGTCGAACCAATGACCTTCTGCTTGCAAGGCAGACGCGCTACCAACTACGCCACACGCCCTCAATATTCCAAGATGTAAGTCGCCGAGTTACCCAAGATCCACCAACTCCTTCTTCTACATTAACTACAGTAATGTGCTTTACGAACGAATCGCCAGACTAGTTTGAATTGAATGTACCATTATTTAAAGTAATCTATTGAAAGTGGGATCGGCGAGGCTCGCTACGCTTGTTAGCACCGCTAGCTTGATCCAGAAACTACTAACTTCTGCAAGTGACTCATGAAAACTTGCAATGAAACGTCGTCGGTCAAGACAATGGCACCGTTGTTGACAAACTCATTGCTGTTGTAGGTAATAGAAGGATTCAACTTGGAGTACAAGAATCTGGCCTGAGATCCACCCTCTTCAGTATCAATGAATCTGGGCAATGGGTAACGATCAACCAACAATTCCGAAGCTTCCTGCTTAGGCTCGTCCAATAATTGCTTAAAGTTCTCGTACTCGGGCTGTTCCTGGTACCCAGCCTTCCTCCATTGGGCAATGGTCTTACCGTGGAAGATCAAGATATGGAAGAAAGTGTCAAGCAACAAGATTCTGTCGTCCTTGATCGAGACAGAGTCCAACAACACCGGTTGAGGTTCAGTATCCAACGAGAACGACGTCAACGTTGGCTGTATCATGATTAACGAATTGTTGGTATCTTCGGTCAACAAAACGTGTCTGTAGAATGCAGTTTCATCGGGCGAGTTGTTGAAGACTTGCAAGAACTGAGATCTTCGTAAATAGTAGATGAATTGGGGATATAACAGGAATTGTTGGCCCAATCTGAACGAGTTTTCTTGGTCCTTTCTGTAGTCAGCAAACTTCTGACACAATCTAATCAACATACGGTCGATCCATCTCAAGACATCGGCACCGTCGTCCTGTTCAGATTTAAACAAAGTCACTCTGGCCATCAAGACGGCAGCGGCCTCTTGATCAAACGAATTGGTCAAGGTTTGTTCGTCACTGGTCAACAAGTTGGAAATAGTGGTGACCCTAATTCTGTAGGTTCCTGAAGCATGTTGGTAGTGAGTAATAAATTGGATGTAACTCTGGTAGTTTTGTGGCAATGCCTGGGTGTTGACCACGTCAAAGAACACACCGTAGGAATGCTGGGGCGAGATGGCACATAATCTGTATTGCGAAGTACCACCAATACCCAATTCGTTTTCCGAAACGTTGGAAGTTTTGGCGTTCAAGGAAGACACATGGCCAATAGCACCACTCACCTTCAATTCTCTTGAAGTCTTTATGTCCAAAGTACCGTTGAAGCCCATCAACAAGTAACCTTCGCTGTCACTGTTGAACAATCTGAGGAAAGATTGCTTGAAAATAGAGGTGGTGAATGCATCGGTCAAAATGAGGGTACCACCGGTCTTGTTGCACAAGTTCTTCATTTCATAAACCCCCATTTGATCCAAGCAACCGACGAAAAGGTCGATAGCGTGGCAGTTCTTGACAACTCTAGCAGCGATGGAGTCGTAGAATTTGACAGCCTTTTTGAAGTGCTTGGAGTTGTCCTTGTCGATGTCAGAGTGGGATCTGATTGGCTCCTTCAATTGAGGGCCGACAATCAAACCTGGGTTCAATGTACATGGGCCAGCAGAGAACAACATGATTCTGGCACCAAAACCAGGGAAAACGGCGCCCAACAAGTTGGTGGCGACGTTCAACGCGGAACCGGTAGCTCTCAAAGATCTGTCACCGTTGGCGACAGTCCAAGGGTCTCTTGATAAGTTTTCCAAGAGCGAAGTCAATTGGAATTCAACTTCGTCAACTTGCAAGAAGAATCTCGACAATGAGTTGGCAAATTGAGGTGGTTGACCTTGGGCGGTAGCCACCGGTCTATTTAACATGTCGGCGATCTGTTTTTCGGTGTATTCTTTGTCGCCTCTGAAGATGTAGGATTTGTTGATCTTGTCGGAGCCCAAGTCGTGAACCTTGACCATGGTTCCGAAAGTGATCAACCCGATCAAGGCGTTGGGGGGCAAGAAGGTCAAGGAGATGATCAAAGATTCCTTCAAGGACTTCAAGTTTTCTTCGTCCTGGCACAAATCAATGACAAAGAAGAAGATGGGAGGGTTTTGGACTGGTCTAGCCGTGATGTATTCGATTGTGGAGCTGTTTGGTTGTAATTCGAGCGGGAGGTTCTCGTGGGAAATGCCTTGGTAGTGAGCGGGTAACGGGTTACGTTGGCCACACAAGGGACAGTGCCAGAACCCCGTGGGGTCGACGGTACAGTATGGATTGAGCACGGACTTACACGAGTGGTTGGCACAAAACACCGGGTCGTAGCTGGCGACCGGCAAGTCGTCTCTGTGTTTCAACGGCGTGTACAACGCACCTGTGGGGACGACGATCTTGGCTGCCTCGGCCTTGGTGGAGGGAAACGAGTTCCAGGCGAATCTAACGCCGTTTATATCTTCAGCTGCTTCGAAGTCCATGGTTAACAGTTGGGAGCAGCAAACAACACGCAATTGATTCAGTAGAGCCAACGATCTGGAGTTGTTGATGTTTCGTTGAGGACAACTCATAAAATTTCGTGAGAAATTTTCCTGCACGTGATGGTAAACGAGTTGGTCACCGCCAGGAGAGTTAGAGCTGGTGGGGTTGGCGGCGCGTTTGTCAGAGTCGGTGGTGCTACGGTTACGTGGTGGTGTGAGTTTGGAGAGAATTGGAGAGGCGACGGGAGGAGAGAAGCCCGATTCGGTCTGGTGGTGGCGGATTTGTCAACATTGAAGTGAGAACGGAAGTGTTGCGGCACGGATGTTTTTCCGGACCAAAAACGTGATTCCCCAAATAACTGACGGTTGTAGGGACGGTTGTATGGGCAGTTGTAGGGCATCGTTACTGGTGTGAGGTGTTGGTTGTTGAATGTGCTGGTGTTGGTTTATAGCTAAAGATTCAAGTAGAATCACCAATTGCTAGAGAATGTACCGAATTCTAGAAATATGGTAACATTGAGATATTACTACTGGTACTGAGCTTTATGTATTGATGGATGTTGGTAAAGACTTGTTTGAGTACATTTTCATACACGGACCATCACAAGACCTTCTCTATGCCTAGACAAGACAGGTCCATGCCTAAGAGAGAAATGACGTCCGATATATGTCATGTTGTCGGGTTGTTGCAAAGACCGAAAACAGCTGCGGTCCTGGTGTTTTGCATCCTTCTCCCGATCCATCTCAAATCGACGTTCTATAAATAACCGTGCCGATTGGGCTGTCGCAGTTAAGAACATGGCCCTTCCGTTTACGGTAATCGGCAGGAGGTCTGGCGGTGGTGGTGATGAGCCCTAAATAATATTCCCACTCGAGACTGTGACGAATTTGGTTGGATTGGTCGAGGGTGGTGGATCTGTTGGTGGAGGCCGATTTTAGCCGCAATCTGATTGGTCAGACAAGCTTTTCATGCGTGGTCACTCCCCCTACGACGTAGTGGTGCCGGCCCGGGGCCATCTGGAATTGCGGCACGGGCACTACCGTCATTAAGACGTGTCGCTTTCTAGGAACCCAGCGACTTGGCCCAGTGTCATAAAGCCACTGTGATCGGTGTTGTCGGTGCTTTGTAGCGACCCTCAACCTTTTGTGTCCTTATCTCATGCGCTTGGTGATCCTATTGTTTCATGTCGGCGATTAGACCGGGAGTACGGAACCTATTTTTTTCGGCGTTAGACTCCGAATCCGGAGTGCCATCCGCACCAGCGCATGCAAAAAACTCCGGCCCCAACATCCATCGTCCCATACGACCGTGTAGCCTCCCCCTTACTCTAATTGTCTAACGTGGCCCGTCTAATCTTAATCTTATCGGTGACGACCAAATGGACGTCGCGATCGCCGCCAACTCCGAGCCCGAACCCGACCCCGATCCGTCCCCCTGTACCGGTTCCGCAACTCCTCCGCCATTTCCGCCTCCACATCTGCGGTTACCCAAATTTTATTTACGAGGTCGTGCACGCGGCCACGTCCTAAACCCCGCCAATATATCAAGACCCACTTCGCTAATTTTACAGCGTTAGCCTCCTTCCTTGCTGCGCTTCCAAGTCCCTTACCCCACAAAAAGTGTTGGCCATTGACGTGTTGCGTTACGAGTCCTGCTTGGGAATCCTATTACTATCACCGCAAAAGACGTTTTTTTGGATCCACCAGGTTTTATTTCTCCCCTGTTCTGGTCCTCCCATAAAGAATGCAGCACCACCCCGTTCTCCTAGACCATCCCAGCATGGCCAAATCCACCGCCCTAATATCGCCCGACTCCATCTCGTCGCTAGAAGACCACAAGGACTTGCCGCCGGCCGCCACCAAGAAAGACTTGAAGATCCTCGCCAATGGCAAGGTCATGAAGGTGCAGAAGGCCCGCCAGCGCAAAATCCTCTCGTGTGTCTATTGCCACTCCAAGAAGATCAAGTGCTCCCGCATCCACCCCGTCTGCAACAACTGTGAGCGATTGGGGATAGAATGCAAGTACTTCATGAACGAACGCGTGAGTCGAGGCGGCAAGAAGAGCGCCCGGTTGTCGTCGGAAGAATTGGAAAGAAGGACGTCAGGAGCGTCTGGGATCTCGTCTAACGCCGACTATTCCAATGATCACGGGTCGTATAGCTCGTCAGACTCAATCTCGTTGTCTCCCGAGACCCACATCGACGACGACGATATCTCGGCTGCCCTGATCAAAATGGAAGAGGCAATGCGCCAGCTGATGAAGGAAACGACGCCACCGCAACAAGCCGAACTTTCATTTGCCACCGCAAACCCCAACATCGCCCAACCACAGGTCTCAAACAGCGTATTACAAACGCCTATCCTCAACAACCTTTCCAACAACATCACTAATGTCTATTTCAACACAACCAGACCCGTGGCACAAAATGGTTTTAACAATGATGAATTATATTCGTTTAATATGAGCTCATTTACTTTTGCCAATAATGCCACCGCCGCTGCCGTCGAAAACGCAGTCCTTAACAACCGCATCTCAAACAATAACTCGCCCAAGAATAACCACCCCCTTTCTCACACCAACAGCAGCACAAACATCAGCTCGTTTTTTAATAAACAAGCTGCTGCTTTGGACTCCTCCACTACGAGTGAACTATTCTCCCCATCCATCCAAATGTCACTCCAAAACAAACAACAGCCAATCAACCCAGGGTTACACAACTCTCTCAACGCCAGACCCTCCAACCCGGCCACCACCATCAACTACCTTTATGGAACCAACAACTATTACGAAAATGACAATTTACTTGACGACTTACTCAAGCACATGCCCACCAGAGACAGATCGTTTGAGTTGATGGCCCGCTACCTCAATTCAGTCCACATCTTGTTACCCCTTATGATTAATGTCGATGATTTTTTGAAACACCACGAACAATATTGGGAGCTTTGTTCAAGCAACACTTACCCCCATGAACAGATTTCACGCAAGAACTCCCATCATTCGGGCCATTCGAGTCCTTCATCTACTTCTTCCAAATCCAATTCTTTCAATTACTTACAGTTCTACACACTTTACTTCCCCATTCTTTATGCATCTACAATCTCCGAGTTTGAAGAGTACGATAACTTGTTACTTAACCAAGACATTGACAAGTACTTGAAGGGATTCAACAAAATCTGCCAATACTACAACTATCCTCATGGTATCAAGACCATACCATTACTTTTGGGTAACGTCATTATCCAGTCAACCTCTCCAAATCCCTCAACAATGGAAATGTCCCAGATTATTCGGTATGCCAAATTCTTGCAGCTCCATAAGGACCCCTTAATCACGTTAAGAATTTCCGACTGGGAGGTGATCAAGTTCAGAAGACAATTGTGGTGGGTAATCTTTGGATTAGATGCGTTAACTTCTCACAACTTCTGCTTGCCACCTGTGTGCAAATTTGAAGACTTCAACGTGTTAATGCCCAATGATGAAGAACCCATTTTTAACGAAATGGGGATGATTAAAGAAAAGAAATTAAATGTGGGGATCCTCTCCATGAACGTGAAATTTAAGTTTGACCGTATTCTCAGTGAGTTGGTATACCAGCTTCATAATGGGTTATCAGCAAACCTTAATGTTTCACAAATCAACGAAATCAAGGAGATGATTATTGAATTGTTTCGGTTTATCAATGAATCTATCCAGAGAATGAATCAACACTTGCGCATTAACCCTCCCAACACGGTTCAGGAAATGAACTTGACCAACTTTATAAAGAATCATTCCTGGAGTTTTGTGGACCGTGCCTTGATGTTGCTTCACAAAAAGATTTTGTTAAGTGACAACAAGAAGTCCGACTTCGGAGAGTTTGACTACGATCAATTTTTGGGGAAGCAGGAGCAGAAAGATTTGGAGAGATTGGACAAGGCCCGCGGTGGGGCGTTATCATTGAGTCAATATGAGGATACATTCGGTCACATACAGGAGGCCAACATCATAATTAACTTTGATAATTCGTCGATTTCGAGATTGAAATTCAATCAATATGAAAACTTCTCGTACGATAACCTTCAAAACAACTTGATCCCTTCAATTCTACACAATTTGAACGATTTCTTGAAATACAATGATTTCATTAAATTCGGCAAGTACAATTGGTACGTCAAGAGAACGATTCCGTTGGACTCAATTATCTTGATGTTCATTATTATTACTGTCAAGTTCAAGTACGAATTTATGACGATGAACGAATTGTGCATATACGTCAAGCTAATCAACAAGGCGTTGTTTATCTTGAACAGAAAATGGTTTAAGAATGAAAAGTATAAGCGGATGTTATCGCTCACAAATTTGACGTGGGAGTTTATCTTGAAGCGTTATAACGTGAACAATTTAATCACCCAGTTTAACGATCAAAACAAAGTGACCAACGGAGAGAACCACATTGAGTTCTTTGACTACCAAGTCACCGGACTCATGAACATGAATGAATTGTTTGATGTCATGGATGTTCCACAGCCAATATTGAATGACGATGGTTCTACGACCGATGAAAGTGTGCACATGCTGCGTCTGTCGAGCAGTTTCGGAACCAATATGACTGCAAATGGGCGCCACTCGGAAAAGAAAGACATCAACGACATGTTTACCGTCACGCATCATACCAATAACCAACTTGCCCCCACCACGAACAACCTCAGCATGGAGACCAAAACGGAATTGGTCCAATTGAGTGAGAAAATATCTTACGATTTACGCAACAACTTTGTTGATGTGAACGACTACTGTGCGTTCTACACCAGCTTGGAGAACATTTTGCATGAGTTGATGGACTATGTCCATAAAGGTTCACAATGAAAACAAAAAACCCAGCTATTTATTCAGTTTATTTATTAGGTATTATTTATTACACGGTGTATTATTTTTTTTGCTATTCATGGTCTGGGGCCGTAGACGATGGAACTAACTTTGACGGGGCAGGTTTTGCCGTACTTCAATAGGGGCCAGTGGCTCTTCCAGTAAGAAACAAAGCCGAAGATGGTTTTCTCCAAACACCCACCTCCCTCACAAAGCTTAACGATGCTTTTTGAGCGCATAGCCACCGAATTCATAGGACCATTCCCAAAAGAAGTCTAGTCCGGTTGGTAATTAGCTCATTCTGTGTCGACTAGACCGACTGGGTCAAGTATATAAAGAGACAGACGCTGCCTAGTCGTCAACCCAGTCTGTTCAGTACTACACAACCTTCGCAATATGCAATTCACTTCCCTACTCGTTATATTAACCGCCGCTGCCTCTGCTAGTGCTGCTGCTTCTTCAGAGGAAGCGTCTTCCGCCTCCCGTGGCAGTCACTCTGTATCGGGATCTCAAAGTAGCACCCATCCCAAGGCTTCTGCTAGTGGTGCCTCGGCTTCTGAATCAACAGCTGCTAGCTCCAAGTCTTCCAAGGGCGGAGCCAACAACCTCATTCTCGGTTCTGGTACCCTCGCTGCTATCGCTGGTGTTTTAATGTTGTAAGAACCTCGCTTTCGGAATCACATTAGCCTTGGGTTCGGGTCAAACCGGACTCAATGATACAGAAATATACTTTTAGTTTTTACAACACCCTTGTAGACCTTCCTAGAGCCATTGGTGGATATCCTGTTACGTTACTGATACGTCTATTACACGGAACAGGGTTCGGGACCATACCGAAAGTAGATTTAAGCACGAAAAACTCCGGCTTCGGATATACTATGTAGCCGTACCACCGGAGTTTTTGCAAAACAACTATAAACTAAAAGGTCTGGGGACTTGAATGCAACCCTTTAAACCTTGATTCTTCTATTGTTCCAGCCGCCTATGTAGCTATGTAGTGCTCCTAGCTGGTTCCTTGAAGGAAGGATGGTACTGCACCGATCCGTTCATCGTTCCACTTTATGCGGGGTCGCGATATCTGACGGGTGTTGGAGTAGTTGTAGCTTCCCTAGCAAAGTTGCGGCTTCTGCGGCTTCTGTTAACTTGTTTTAGTACTGAGGATATTGGTGACGTTCTCTTGTGTTGAGATCACTGAAGATGTATTAGGTACTGGGTATGACCCACCGCTGAAGCGATCTGTGATTCGTTGTCTCATCAGCTTGCAGCATTCTATACTTATTTGCGGGTATTACATTGCCGACCTCTTTATCATTGCAGGAAGCCCCATTAAGGAAAGTCTCCCTACTGATCTAGAAGTATAGCATGACTTTTCAATGCTATTAATATTACATCGTAGACTGTCACCCATACCAAAATTGTCTATTTAAACAAGAAATATAAGAAGTGTTATATATAAGAACCAATAAAAAGCGCAAAGTAAAAACCGAATGAAGTAACCTAACTTCAGAATAAGTATTATTGAAAGGAATGATTTGCCAAAATTTCAAACCATGAATGCAACGAAAATAGCGAAAAGTGTGGAAGCAAAAGATGCAACAAGCGAAGATGCATTATTGGCAAAGGTGTTCACGGTGGGTGGCACAGAAGCTGTTTGTGATGATGCTGAAAGAATTGCTGGTTTAGGAGCTGAAGTTGCAAGAGTCGAAGGGGTTGCACTAGATTTTATGACACCAGGGATAGTTATAGATGTAACTGCATTGGTGTCCGTGCTTGGTGTCGCTGCGATAGATCCAGTTCCGGGTGTCACTGCGTTAGAGCCAGTTCCAGGTGTCACTGCATCAGAGCCTGTTCCGGGTGTTACTGCATTAGAGCCAGTTCCAGGTGTCACTGCGTTAGAGCCAGTTCCAGGTGTCACTGCGTTAGAACCAGTTCCAGGTGTCACTGAGCCAGTTCCGGGTGTCACTGTATTGCCTGTTGAAGTTGGCACAGTCAAAGTTTGAAAGCTTGAAGTCGTAGATTCGCCAACAGCAGATGGTACAGTCAACGTTTGGGAGTCTGTAGGCGTTGAATCTCCCGTAGGAGTTAGAACAATCAACGTTTGGGAATTCGTGACTGCTGAATCGTCCGTAGGCGTTGTTGAGACGACGGTAGAATTCCAGGGAATGGAAAGACGACTCGACGTTGGCGGAGTAACAACTGGAACCTCAACAATTACCGTTACTGGAACTCCATCGGAGTTGGTTTGAGTAGTGGTGGTCGTGAAAGTTTCAGTCCACGTTTGGGTGATGGTTGGAAGAGGTGGCTCAAGAACTGAAACAGTAGCTGTTTCACCAGGAGTTACAGTAACAGTCACTCTGGTAGATGAACCAGTCCAAGTACTAGTAACCGTAGTCGTTGGAATTGGTACTTCCTCGATAATCGTGATGGTTTGGCCAGGGCCAGAAATGTAAGGAAGTGTTGTAAGCGTGGTGACTGAGCCAGTGTAGGTTCTCGTACTGCTCACAATAACATTACCATCTCCAGAAGGTGGTGGTCCGGTAATGGTACCCCAAGTAAAGTCAAGGTTGTACGGCACTTGAGGTTGACCCACACAATTGTAATTATTTGTGTAAACGATCAATGCAGCGTCGAATGGCGCAGTTGTTGAAATGGTAATCCAGGGACGCCATCCAGCCGGCAAATTCAGATAAGTCACCGAAGCTCCTCCTGAATTACATAAAATAGTAGGCAGGTCAGCCTCGCTTGTGGTTTTAGGATAGTACCAAGCGTTCAAGTCATTCGTGATTCCAAAGACCAAAGTCAGACAATCGAAAGAAACGTATTGCGAAGTCAACCCTATAGTACCACTTTCTGTTGCCCCTGTAGGGCAACCGCACCCAACTGTTGAAGATTCGCCACTCTTTTAGTTAATCTCATAAAATTTGGGTCAAGTCCAAAGAATCCGGTAGCGTCGAAATCAGCTGGAGCGGTGAATGTGTTAACGCCATCATTGATGGTGATTTGGTTAGTGCCAGCTGTGGTGTATCTGTTTGCACATTGTAAGGCATAATCTCCATTTCCAAACCCCACGTTGAAATAGTAGGAAAATGACACAGTTCCTGTGGTTATTTGGTTTGGATTGGCGTTGGAATTGGCGGTACATGCCAATTTAGAGTCTGCGTACTCCAACCCTGGAGTCACAACACACAGCGCATAGACGGTGTTTCCCACAGATAAATTAATTGGACTTGTACCATAAATAGTATAGAAACATGGCATGTTCAAGTTGAAGGTGTCGCCGGGATTGACGCCAGCAAAGTTCCAATTCAACAGGGCAGTCCATGTGGGCAAAATGGGGTTGTGCTGGTTGGTACCGCTGTACGATATTGCGAAATTGCTGAAAACATTTGTTTTAAGTTCAGCAGCCACGGAAGCGGCTACATAAGCTACGCTGAGTAGCTGTGCAAAGTGCATTTTCTTCGTCGTACCAAATTCTTACGTCGACATGGTCCCCTATATATCGCAAATCGTTGTATTCCCGTTCCGTTCCAAGTGAGCCGGATGGCACCAAGAAAATATCGGACGTAGAACAGGATTAGAGCCACTCTTGCCCTTATTGCAACCTTGGCTGGTTACGTTTTTATATTTTTCAACATATCGGGATAATAAAATAATCGTAAGCATAGTTGCATCTGGTGTCAATATTCCAAATATGCAAGATGCTTCTTCTTCACCAAGAGAGAAGACACGTGCATGATCCCTGACTTAATCCTATAGCTAGCTTCCACTGAGTCTAAAAACCAACACCACACACGATGAAGGCACTGAAGGCTTCGAGCTCGCATATGTGAGTGTGCTATCAGGTGGTCTGCCAGAAAGGGAGAGAGGGGCCAACAAATCAGTATGCAATTCCACGCCAGCATTATACGTAGAACGATTTCCACTTGGAGCCATAAAATTATTTTCCAACTCCTTTTTACATATGCGCTCAACAATGCCCCAAAGTGAGGTAAGCCAATTGGGATGGTTGCCATTTTTTGATGATTTCAAGATATTTTATTTCCCAAAGCATTGGAAAAATGCGACCTATTGTTATTAATAGATAGTTGTCTTGGCTTACAATCAAGCATGTAATCAATGACAATGATTTCACGATGGGAAAATAATTCAAGATGTGGGTCTCCGAGCAAAGGGCACAATTGTTACAAACAAAAATATAATGCTTGCATTGTTTTGTAAGCAAAAAATAAAATGCATGGAATTTGTTCGATGGAAAATAATAAACTTTATTTGGGCCGATCTTTCAACACATTATGATTGTACGGCAGTACAGTTGTTGCAAAAGATAGGCGAACCCGTTGTACAAGACAACAATAGATAGAGCATTACCACCATTATACCAAGGTGTCACCGTTGAGAATACCTGATTCCCCGTAGCCTTGTGTCCTCAGGAAACGGACGGTTGCCATCCCAAAGCTACGGCATGTCCGCAATAATAATGTAGAATTTACGACTGAGCAGGGATTTTTTCATAGAGATCCCAAAAGATGACTAAGATGTATGATGAATCTCCTTGAATCACCTGGTAGATTCCTTGGGCTAAAACGGCCTAGTTCCCTTACGGACGCCAACATCAAATGTACCACAAGCCCGGCCGCATCCTGCGTCTCAAGATCGGCAGAAATCATGGCTTGGTAATGCATAAGGCGGCGCTCATTCCGCGTTTTCCCCCCCACGACTCGGATTCGCGAAATGTTCTGGTACCAATCAAGGGTATTTTTTGCTGAAAGGGTGATGAGGATGTATGTCTGGAAACATGAGGGATTAACTATAGCCGTGGAGACTTGTCTAGCAAGTTTAGAGGAATCGGCCGATTTAATCCATCTTCGAACGCTGCTACACTGCAGCCCGGCGACTAAACTAGTACGAAATGATCCTGGTGATGAAAAATTGAAAACGGCCGCTCTTCAATAACTCTAGCAAAGCAACTGATGTCGGAATATATCTCCTATTGGGAATTGCAAACACACCCATTATTTTCTAATACGCCGCAGTAAAATATTTGTTCAACAAGAGCCATTGATGTAGAATAGTTTCTTTGCGCAGCTCATTACACCGTGGCTCAAGCAGCTTGACCGTATCAAGCTACGACATTTCACGGGCTAGAAAATAGCAGACAAGAACTTGAAGGTGATGGTTATTTTTTATGGTTGATCCCAAGCAAATTTAGTTCTCTCAGCTTACAAAAGACGATGACCTAGTCTATTCCACTGGTTCTAGACAACCCCAAGCAAAATCCCACGCATGACACCATACAAGAACCTGAATTGGGAGCCCGTTATACCTTCTAGTTTCATGTTAGTCCGATACGATTAGCGTGAAGAAGTCCATGAATTAGGTTTAGTTTTCTCCTCATGCAGAAACGTCCCTTCTAGATCCTTGGCCATAGACCAACTCTTGGAAACGTCTAAAGACGAAGACGTAGCTCCATAATATACGAGCTCTCGTTTAAAACAAAGCCATACTCTACAAACACCACTTGGACACGCATATAATGTCGGTTGGGATACTAACTAATTATACAAACACATTTGGTTTCAACGTGCATGAGAAGCATGCCGCTTAGAGTACACTTGTTGATAAAAATTTATTGTTCATTAATACGACTTCGTGGCCAAGCTGGTTAAGGCGTAAGACTGTTAATCTTGAGATCGTGAGTTCGACCCTCACCGAGGTCGCTTAATTTTTTTTGAATTTCTAAACAACTACAGATGCTAAGCATTCACAAGCTGTCATTATTCACCCTTTATGTTGTCTAGTGTAATTGCTTCATATGATCCATATATTTTTGTCCGATATTTCGTTATGTAAGGGCCCGGAGCCAGGGCCAGGAAAACTTTCCGTGGTCATCTACTTATGTTTCTTCAAAGGTTCAACGACCAACTTGTCAAAGGTGAACATCTGGGAGATGGTCGTCTGTCTGTGTAACTGGGCCAAACTGTCAACACCTTCGTTGTAGAATTGGGTTATGGCGGCTTCGTCCTTTAAGGACTTATTGGCCTTGAACGAATCGACGATCTTTCTTCTGGCAAACTCTCTGAAGTTGTAGTTGTCAAACTTGGAAGCCTTCTCCAAGAGCTGTTTGTACAAGCCCAATACTTGTTTTGAGGAACTCATCGTTATTAGTAGATCGTTCTTGTATTAAGGTTCTCGATTAATTCGTAATCTGAAAGGCAAAAAAATTTAGGCGTGCGCAAATCACTTTTTCCTATGGTGCCAAAGGCCGTACATATAGTATATCATATATTAGTGGAGTCGGTCCCGATTAGTGTTTGATTTCTTCTTCTTCTTCCTCGTGCTCTTTAGCATAACGTCTCATGAAATCGTCCATTGCGGCGTTTTGAGGCTTGGCTCTCCTCTGTTTTGACGTCTTTTTGGCAGTTGCGTTGGCCATCATATCTTCAAAGAGAGAAACCTCTTCTTCTTCCTCAGCGGTTCTTTGTGTTTGTGCCATCACCTTACCGATGTATGCAATGGCCTCGGCTCTGGCAAGTTTTTGTTTCCTCGAAAGCTTCTTGTCTTTCAATACCGTGCCGCAGACCTTGTTCAAAATACCGGTGACTTCAAACTTGGTAACGGCCCACGCAGCAGCGAGGAACTTACCGGTAATGAGCTGTTCCAACTCGGCTTGACGATACCTCTCAGCTTCGGTAACTTCACCGCCACGTAATTCCAAGGCTTCCTGCTCCTTCACCATTTCTTCCACAGCAGCTTGTGCATCAACGGAAGTCTTGATAATGGAGTATCCATTCTTGACGGTTCTCGTCGTGGACTTGACGCTGGAAAAGATCTTGGAAACACCAAATGTTCTGGCCGATTGAATGGCAGCACTTGCTTGTTGCTGGTAAACTTTACCGATCAATTGCAACAATTGAATACCAAAACTTTCAATCTTCAAGTCCTCCAATTCCTTCTGTAATTTCTGCACAAATTGAGCAAGAGCTTCGCGATTGGAAGCTACGCTTTGGTAGCTTTCTATCTTGGAGAGCAAGTTGCTCGACAACTCTTCGACACGAAGCAATTTGGCTTGTCTGGCTTCTTCATCAAGCTTGGCAAACCTTTCTCTCTTTTCAGCCGAGATCTTTTGCTTCTTCTTAGCCTCAATCGCTTCCGATGTCAATTCCGGATGTTGTGGAGGAACTTGTCCGTTTTGGTCATGGACCGCCACATCGGTTGTTGTCGGAACATCTGTGGTTTCGTCGTCATCTCCTTCCAATACTTCTGCCTTCTTCGAGATCTCTTGCAACATGGTCAAGTCGCCGATCCAGTACTTGAAACTACCTCCACCAAAGATCATGGTGAAAAATTCAGCAGGATCAATATCGGCTGCAGCGCTCGCCACCTTGTTGTCCTTCATTCCTTCGACTCCTAATTCATCGTATAAGGCTCTCGATTCGGAATTCTGCAAGATGCCGTAGGCTTCTCCCAATTCCTGGAACTTCTCAGCTGCCTTGGGGTCGTTTCCGTTCTTGTCAGGATGGAGTTTGATGGCTTGTTTCCTGTAAGCCTTTTTCAACTCAACATCGTTGGCCAGCGGGCTGACACCAAGAATGTCGTAGTATATCGTGTCCTTCGCCATCGTCTTGATTGAATTAGAATCTGTCCCGAATTGTTATGATCTGCTTTGCGCAAGTTCCGGTACCTCACTCACGTGCCTGTCGGCGCAGCGAACATTGATTGAAATTGTTGCAAATTATATTTATGTACAGGGACTAGAACGAAAATGTAATACTTTCCAAGTCGGGGACCACCAAGAGGGTTTCCAGCCCGTTTTTGACGTCAAAGTCCATCGAGAAGTCCTTGTTGTCGGATAAGCCTCGAATTGCCACCTTTGGTGGCGATAATTTCCCGACATTTAGCGGTATTAACACCATGTTGATTTTGGTTCGGTTCTCACTCGTCGCTTCCACGGTGAAACTATGTTTCTTAAACCCCGAGATTAGCCAGTTATCGTCATTCTGGACCGTGAGCTGAAAGCTCTCCTTCCTGTTGTGGGATAATTTGCCGTTGGGCGACGATTCTGCAAGGGCCACGCTAGGTTGACTTTCGTTGTACCATCGCGTATACGTCCAGACACTCAACAGAACATTGATGGGCTCGCCGACCAAGAAACGACTGTTCTTGTTATAGTCAAATTCCACCACTTGGAGATACTTCAACAACGGAACAGGAACGGAAATCTTCAACTGTTTGATCAAGCTGTTGATGCCATCCCCCTCTTGTACTGAGGACGAAAATAGTTGTTTGAACAAGTCAGTAAGTGCTTGTCTTTCATGTGCGGTTGGAACGTGACGCTCAACAAGCGTATCGACTGCCACAAGCAAATCCTTTCCATTCTTGATATTGATTACTCGGTTGATGGCATAGTTGTTGAGGTTCAATAATGCTTTATGAATAACATCATACTTGAACAAGAACAAGTACTTTGTAAGCTTCAATTCCTCCAATTTTCGCAACAATGTATTCTCCAAGTATAATTTGCATTCGTCGTGTAAGTTGGAGTAATCAATTACTAGATCAAGTGTATCAGTCTCGGAAATCAAGTAGTCCTTTTGAGGCACTATCTTATAAAAGAAAGTCGCCGGCTGATCTCCAAATGCCACCAATTGAGGAATAATGGTTTTAGGTTTATAAATGCAATATTCTTTGTTCAGCGTTGACAAGTCGTTCGACAATATCCTCACAGGAGATTTCAGGTTGGAAGTGCCAACTTGGAACTTTGAATAAATATAATCCGGTTTGAAGATGTCTTGCACAGAAACCGATATTTGCAAGGCAGTATCGATTTCATGATTGATGGAATGTCTATAGGTTTCTCCATCAACATCGTAACTTAGACTTGCCTTCATGCTGATAATTTTATTGTCACTAAAGTAAGTGAACGGGATATCGAGATCGTGGACCAGATATGTTTCGAGAGACTTGAGTTCCAACGCACTATTCTCTAGTTTGACTCCTTCAGTTCTCGAATTGTAAGATATTTGCATGTTCGCAATTTCATTGGAAGAGATATGAATCCTCAAGACCAACAGAGTTTTCCCGAGGTCAATGGTAGATGGATTCAAAAATTCACACCAAACCTTATCGATTTGCGGATAAAAGTACAAGTCTGGCACGTCACTTTGGCTTAGTTGTAACACCGAATCACGCGGCGAGCCATTCTTGATGACAGAAACATCATAATTGTAATCCTGAAATATTTTCAGGAAACGTAATTTATCATGCAACTCAATGTTTAGTTTGTTGAGATAAAACAAACCGGAATGAAAGGCGTTGGAACTGAGCAATACCTTATGATACCCCTGAGAAGTAATGCTTACGTTATTTGTCACAAACAGCAAAGCAGTCAAGTCATCTTGGTTGGTAATTTCAAGATCTATATTTGAAAAATTAAACCGTAAATCAAATGGATTCGAAATCTTCAACTCGATCAAATACTTGTCCAAGGACAGTTCATGGGGTTGAATGAAAGGAATAACTTCAACCTCAAACAATCCCTCGATTGGGAATTCCATAGCTTCATCCATCCTGGACGAGCTCTCTATTATTTTATCAAAAATGTTTTGGATTTGGGTCTTGGATTTCGTTAAGTTGTAATTGTTGATGCCTACCTTGTTCTTGTTAGTCACCAAACTAGATAAGAGCTTCAAGCAGGTAGACAAGATCAACTGGTTATTGTCAGGTTGTAATTTTTCAATGCAATCAAGGTATATTTCGAGTAAGATTCCTCCCATGAAATTCCATCCGTTCAATATGAAGAAATCGTATGAATCTTGAAGAATATTCAAGGATTCTTGGTAATTCTTTCGTTGATAATTCAATAAAGAAAGATCTATGCTCAACATATCAATGGTCTTGGGTCTTTCAGACGCCACAAAGTCTTGAATAATCTGTTCTGTAAGCTTTTCAAAAGTATTGAAAAACGATTCTTCTGTCTTGGTGGCTTCAATAATGGGAAGGTACGAAAGCTTGAGTGCTTTCACCTCATTATCTTTATTCAAGTCAATTTCCTCAAATATCTGATTGAATCCACTAATCGTATAACCTCTTTTCTCGGCTATCTTGACCAACTTCGAGCGTTGGAAGAGCTTTAGTTCGCCGTGAAATTCCAATATTTCCTTCAACTGAAGAACTGGCTCAGTAGTCTCTTGATGGTGACCCTTTTCAAACAATTTGATGGAAATAGGTAGATTCAAGTAGGTATCAATCATTGCAAACGTAAATTCGTTTAAATCAGAATCCGGAAACAATTTTGCCATATCATTTAGGAATACAAGAAGTTTCTGAAACAAGGAGGAGATCGAAATGGCAGAAATGGACACTGAGGTGGAAAGATGTCCTAAAGATTGGAGGAGAACAGATTGACGCATGAAGATATAACATTTCATGTTGAACAAGTTGATTTTCCCGTCCACTAGTAAGTTGGATCTGGAGCCAAGTGACTCGATGCGAAAGTTGTTCAAATCGTTCGGCAAATATCCGATAGAGTAATCTAGCTTTGAAGGATCTGTGTTTGTGTAATCCATCAAATCCTTGTATAATTCGTTGTAGTAACTCAAAGATTCCAGGTGTAACTTCATATCATTCAAAAGATTAGCCAATTTGAGTTTTAACAAGAATATGTGCTGGTCAACAGATTTTGAGGATGCAAGACTCGAGGTTAACAGTTGATATTTATCATCGAACGAAGCCAAGAGCAACTTTTTCAAAGTTACGGTCAACTCGTTGTATGTGTCCAACGTTTCAAGCTTTTCTGCCGCTTCACTGATCTTAAAACATCGCTGGACATCTCCCAATGTTTGCAGATTGAATTCGGGCAAGCTATGGAGTTCCTTACCCTCTGGACCAAAGTCGATTTTCAATTTATCAAAGCTGGAAGTCTTGATCAAAGTGGAGTGTTTGTCTTTGGTAGTCAGGGGTACGTAGAGAAGAATCATCCATTCGACGTGATTGTTCAACACCAAGTGCTTGAGCCATTCTTTGATCAATGGCCGCACCTGTGAGCGGTACACGTCCAAGTTCTGGATCTTGACCAACATAAAGCGGGCATACACGTCATGTGTGTGCCCCACGTCTTTCTTGGGCACTTCTTCGATCAACTGGACTGGTAGTAGCGGGATCGACTTCAATGGTTTGGCTGCGTGATACTTCCAGTGCAAGTTGGTAAGAGGAAACTTGGCCTCAAGGTCATTCTTTATCAACGGATAGACACTGAACGGATCATAGTAACCCAACCGAACAGGATCACCTTTGTGGACGTCTTCGGGTTCCATGTCTGATGGTTCGTTCAAGGCGCGTTGGAAATAAAAATGAACAGTGAGACAATAACATGCGCATTGCAACTGAGGGCCAGGTGAAATATACTAAAATTTACAGGCAAAATCAAGACCAATTCAACAAAAAAGAAACTGGCCACCAACCAATACCACACATCGGTCCAATAGTACGTCATTGAGGATCACAGTTTGAAATGACGGCGGTAAAAAAGACAAAAAAGTATGCGCAAACCCGGAATCGAACCGGGGGCCCAACGATGGCAACGTTGGATTTTACCACTAAACCATTTGCGCAAAGAAAGCTCCGCGACGGGGAATTGAACCCCGGTCTACCACGCGACAAGCGGTAATTCTAGCCACTAAACTATCACGGATGTTTCGTGACTTTGAAAGTTTTGTGATATACACACGCTAAAGCGCCACCACTTCTCGTTACAGCCACTATGGCACGATAGGGTGCCTTAAGTGTGCTGCCTACAGTGGCAGATGACGTCCTGATAACACACTATACCATTGTACTACGCTATTGTTTTTATTTCCGGACGGCTATGTCACTGCTGTAATTGTGCTGCACTTTACAACTAGGAATGAGGCTGCAAATTCGCAATCCAACTGTGGCCAATATATAAGCAAACATTAGTCAGATCATGTCTTTGAAGCCAAAACCAACATGGACCGTGTTCCTCTCCTCAAGAAGGCATCCCTTTCCACCATTATAGAGGAGGGACCTATCATAGACTTGGATTTATACAGCGACGTGTCATACCAAAACAAGTCCACCTCGTCGTCGCTTCTGCACAAACTTCAACGCTTCTTCAATGATAGCTACGATAAACATCCCTTGGAACGGGCATTTCTCTCAAAGTTGGATTTCTACCTCATGACTTCGAGTATGTTGGGCTACTTCATCAAGAACCTTAACCAGTCCAATATCTCCATTGCCTACAATAACGGGATGGATCAACATTACAACATGGACAAGAACCAGTACAACTACTTGCTCTCGATCTGGACTTCGGGATACATCCTTGGCCAACTTCCGGCCAATTACGTGATCCACCAGAATCTAATCAATTTCAGATACTTTCTTGGGTTTCTCCAGATCTGCTGGTCTGTTTTGGCGATTGCCCAGTACTATTCGACGTCACTCACCCAACTTTACGTGCTTCGGTTTATTTTGGCTATTCTTGAAGCTCCTCTCTTTGTCTCCTTGGAATACTTGTTAGGAAGTTGGTACTCTTCTACCGAGTTGAACAAGAGATCAACGTATTTGGCCATAAGCTCGGGATTTGCTTCCATTATTGCCGGCCCATTACAGCAGATAGTCATTGAGATCTCAAAGACATCCAACGTGCCTCCTTTCAAGCTCAATTTTCTTCTTGATGCATTCATCAGTTTACCGGTGGCTATTTTCACCTTGATAGGGAACCCCAACACTCCTGTCAACACTAATAATTGGTACTGGACAGAAACAGACAAGTTGGTGGCTCTTGAAAGACGGCGAAAGATTGGTGCTACGGTAACAGTCACACCACACCGCGAAGTCTCATATACCCGTTTCTTTGGAAGATGGCAGGCTTGGATCTTTCCCATGATGTTCTGGGCATTTAACAACTCGGCTCATGCGTCTTCCCAACCAACGCTTGTTAGTTGGATGAAAATTGACTTAAACCTCTCTTCGTTCTACTACAACGTCATACCATCAGCCTTACATGCTGTCGGGATATTCCTAGCTCTTTTTGTCGGATACTACAACGACTATTTGGGTGGGAAATCCAACCATATCTTCCTCAAGATCTACTTCGTTTGTATGGTGACGGGATGTTTGCTCTTGGCCTATTGGGATCTACCACGATGGCTTCAGTGGACAAGTTATTGGCTTATCAGCGTGCCTGGATCGTGGTGTCAGCCCCAGATCTTCTCGTGGATCAATCGTCTCTTGGTGAAGGACGATTCCTTCAGAGCATTTGTGGTTTCAGTTACCAATACATTTGCGTATATTATCGGGTGCTGGGTGCCTATATTTGTGTGGAATACCAAGGACAAGCCCCAGTACTTTGTTGGGTTCGTGTATACCGCTTGCTTAAGCTTGTTCGGGTTGATCATGACGTATTTTGCAGATAGATATACCAAGAGAGACGAAAACATAGAAAAAGGCGGAACAATAGAGTTGGAACTAACCTAGAACAACTTAAAACCAAGGCAACTTGTTATTACCTTCCCAGATCAAATCGCCCTTAACCAATTTCTCCTGGCAGTCAGGGTTGTTGACTAAGATGGCCGACCTAGAGCCATTGTCGATTCCATGCTTGGAGTTTAACGAGTCGACCAAGTAGGACTTGACATTCTTTGAGATTTCTGATTCCCAAACAACAACCTTGGAGACAGTCAGGTTGTTTTCGGGAGCGGTATGGAGATGGTCGTGGATCGAGTTAATCAACCTAATGGAAACAGCGTCCTTGTCGAAGCCGTCGTTGACTATAATCTTCAACACAGTGGCGTAGTTTTCTTTTTCGGCAAACTCGTACGTCCAGATTATGGCTCCTATCCATTTACCGTTTTCGACAATCTTCAACCCAAAGTGACGGGGGTTAATGTTAGCAAACTTGTCAACTATTTGTTCGTAGTTGGCATCAAGGAAGTCCAATGGAGCGGGGTCTTTCTCTTCATAGAACAATCTATAGCTAATGTATTTGGATCTTAAGTGGAACCAATCTATCACGTCGGACGTAGGAACTAAAGCCACTCTGGACTTGTGGTCCTCAGAAACCTTTGATTCTATTTCCTTTTCGTGTTGATCGCTGTATACGGACAAGTATTCGCCAAATTGATGGTATTCAATCAATTCGTAACGTTCGTTGCTTGGTTGCTTGACCAATGGCGTGTGTAACAAATCGATACCAAACGAAGTAAATCCGTTCTTGGTATAGTATTCGCCGACCTCCGAGTACAAGAATGTGAAACCGTCAGGACCCAAAAGGTCCTTCTTGGCCAATGTGACCAATTTGTCAACCATGATGCGGGCTACTCCTTTTCCTCTGTGTTCAGGGTAGGTGAACACTCCACCGACACAGCCGCTCAACACCAGTTTCTTGATGACTTGGCCGTTTTCGTAGGCGAATTTCCACGATTCTCTGATCAAGAGCTCAATAGACGACACAGGAACGTCATTCGAGTCTTTCAACATGAAAACGAGCAAACGGTTGACTGGCGAAGACGCGATCTTGGATTTCCCCAACACCAGCTCGCGGATGACATAGTGCTGTTCCAGTAAGGCGCCCTTCCAGGACTGGGAGTTTTGTTGTCTAGTGAAGTGGATTAATTCCTGGTCCGTGATGTGGACCAAGTGGTACTGTTGGGGGTCTTGCTGAGAGGGCATGTTTGGGGATTTAACACCGATGACTATTTGCACCCTTTATATATTGTTTGTCGGGCCGTTAACGTTAACTAACGCCGATTTCCTAATTCGGCAAATTAGGCGCAAAGCTAATCATCCATCGCAAAAATTAGTAAGTAAAACGATGGCAGAGGTCTCGTTTCTCGAGGCAATGGATACCACTGGTTGGAAGAAGGGCTGGCGATAGTTGGTTTGCGTTCAAACAAGCACGAAATCGGCCCAACGTCGGTGGAATTGTCGAGTGAGGTCTGAGACTGGCTCCACATCGTTATCTAACCCCAACCTTGATCCCAGCTGTCTCCTGCCGTTAGCTGCCAGCCGACTGTAGCCGTCGATAGCCCGCAGCCACTCCCCTCTCTGGCGCCTAGTGGTTTTTGTGAGAAGGAGGGGGAGATTATCTGCAGGCCATATTTTATCCACACTGACAAAAAAACGAGTGTCTGCTACGAAGTGAGTGGAACATATAACTACGAGAATGGACTTACTTCCAGAAGGACAGAAAAACACAGCAGCCGAAGTGCTATGGGAAGATCAACAGAAGATCAACAAGTTCTCGACCTTGATTACCAAAAAGGATGAACAGCTCGAGACATTGAAGAAGCTCAAGAACGAAAAGGAATACCTCGACGATTTGGCGATGGAGATTGAATTGTTGGACGAAGACGAAAAGATCCAATACAAGATCGGCGAAGTGTTTGTGTTCTTAAAGGTCGAAGACGCTGTGTCCAAGATTGAACAGGAAAACGATAAAATGGAGACCAAGATCAATGACGTAGACAATTTGATCGACGAATACGACGAGAAGTTGTCGGAATTGAAGAAGCAGTTGTACGCCAAGTTTGGCAACAACATCAATTTGGAGCGTTAGGGAATCACACAACGGCGACTTGCAAGAACAACCATACATAAGCAATGGCCATGGCCAGGTGCTCACCTTTCATAATGCATGTACATAATACACAGTTAAGTTCATTGGAAAGGTTAGATTCCTTACTGTCAGGATTGAAGCTCTTTAAAACTCTGTGGTCACGTCCTTTTGGAAGCACACTTCTCAAGAGAAGCCGACAGTCCATCACCGTAGGATCCAGAATCCTGGTGGTCTTCAAAAAAACAACCTTTGAACAAGGATTCTAGCTAATACCAACGTTCCGCCATAGTCCGAATTTTAAGCTTGCCCACACATACCTACAATACACAACAAACATTATACTCTGGCCATGTTACAGTTATTAGGGTTTGGACACCCATAGATAACGCAGTTGTGGCTGTCTCCGGATTTAGAAATTTGGTCACGACTAACATGCAAAAGTACTAATTTACACTTTAACATGCCCTGAGTCAAGCCTAATTTAAATCTATACTTTAGGTGTAGTTAGCATTTGTAATTGAAGCTTATTCAGCTGCTATGCTCTGGAAATCGCTTTTGCCGCTGACAAGTGCCAGCGATTCCAATACGGTATTTAGCTCTGCCGACTTTAAACTTAGTATTCATGTGTTGAACCCAACAGTATATCAGAGACACCCCAGGGATATGAATGAGGACTCCACTGGATTCCAGCTGTTGGTGGGCAATTTGGTATTGAGTGTCTACAATGATGTCCACTTTGATGAAATACAGGTGCAGTTTGGTGGACACAGTTCTGAGCCCATTATCGAAGCTCTGGGGGACAGTATGACGAGGAAACGGATCCAACACGCCGAACTAGTTGACGAAAAGTCCGTTTGGAAGGTTGGAGGTGTAATAGTCCCCGGGATATACACTTATTCGTTTACTTTTGTTGTTGATTCGCTGTTGCACGAGTCGATGCAGTCAGAAACCGTCCGTTCGAATTACTGGATCGCCATTGATGTACTATACAAGATAATGGAAGAGACCAGGACGATCCACCACGAGACTCCTATCAGTATTGTCCGGTCGTTACCAAGTGACCAGGCACTTTATTCAGAGCCCATTACTGCCACGGGCAATTGGAGAGATAAACTCGTGTACGAGTTTTATTTCCTGTCAAAGTTTGCCATCCAAAGCCAGCCCTACACCATGACCCTCAATGTGTACCCCATTGGAGACTTCAACTACACTTTCCAAATCTTTTCCATATCCGTGCAATTAATCCAGAAAATTCTGTACCACGTCAACTCCGACCCTGGTGCCGAAAAGGAGGACTTCTCCGAAAATCACAACTTCATGTTATTTAAAAAGAGTATATCCCTCTACGATATGTACCAAGCCAGCACCGACGAAGGATTCATGCGCTTTGAGAACGCGGTAAAAATTCCTCTGCTTGACGAACTCCAAACAAACGTCTTGGACATGAAATGCAAGGAGAGCGTTTATCCCAGTACTTCTTACCTCAAGTGCAAGTCCGGCCTAACAATCACCCATATGTTGAAGACCAACTTTGAGGTAGCAGAAATCAAAGATCCTGATGTCAGGAACTTTCCCCCATTCAAAAAAACTGCCTCAAATGGCTCTCCTGGACTAAGCAAGCCTTCAGAATCCGCAAGGAATGTCCCAGCATATTCCAAGTATCACGAACCTAAAGATGCTCCCAATCATAAGAAAGTCGAGCTTACTTTCACGGCACCTATATTAGTCCTTGGGTCTCGGTCTATCGTTGGCGGTGTCACCCCACCCGCATACTCTGCCAAAGTTGACGGTCCCGGTTTTGGCGAACATATGGCATCATTCTTGAAGAAGTTTGAGCGTAAATCCAAGGATGTTGTTCCACAGTTGCCTCCACAGTATACCCAGGTTCAGATGTAAGATTCCAGATATTTTCCAGGATTGGACCGGGCCAATATCCACAGAAACTTCAATTCAGCAGATGAGAACCAAGTCGGCACCACTCAAATCACGTTAATAGGACTCGTTTATGTATATTAAAGGTGTTGCATAATAGTTCCATCAAATCAAGTAAAGACGACTGGCTATTTTATTTCTATCAGTTATTCAAATATAAGTCATGTAATTCATTAATACCGCTTCCAACAAAGTTGGATCAGTATTCTCTGTACAAAGTAAATTACTTGTGCAACTTGTATTGTCTGGTCGGTTAATTTTCGCTTGTACATTCGGCTGCAAAATGAACAATCACTATATGCGAGGAAACAATAACGCCAGAGATCATAATGAATACCCCCAAAATATCCAAGAATAACTCACTGCGGTAAAACAGTGTGTACATGGAATGATACCAAATCTCGGCGATATTTCGGTAATGACATGTCCAGTGGTAAGAGTGGCTTCTTTTCTTGCAAAGTCTCGATTTGATAACTTGGACCCCTAAATATATAGGTTTAATAAACTTGTTTTGCAACACCCCTTATGTATAGAAAAATATCATGGACATATCTCTGATATATCTCATACACAAGACTTATAAGGATAAACTCCATGCGTTACCCTTTCCCCGTCTCTCAAATAGACCTTCAAGTTCCCCAGCCAATAATCACAAATCTAGTACAACATTGTTTTTTGTTCGAAAGATACAACTACCAACTCACACACCTCATACACTGACTATTAACTCAAGTTGGCATCTACAGACGACGGTCCAACGTAAATGTGCCAAAGTTGACACTTATAGGGGCCGCACGTGCGTGACGTTATCTCAAAAATTGGGGATAATAATTGTTGCAGCACGATCACGTTTTGGGCGGCTCGATTTAAGCTTCGCCAACCCTTGAAGTAATTCCTTTCCAAACAGCTGTAATCAACCATGAAATTAAGCTTTAACTGTTTCACCCAGCGTTAGTACAATAGTTTGACCGTTATTAAGTAGCTATGTTTTGGAAATCACCGTTGTCGCAGTCCACGAGCGACTCAACGACGTTATTTACGTCCTCCCACTTTAAACTCAGCATCCATGTATTGAACTCGACCATCTACCAGAAGGAAATCAAGGGCACCGACTACACCTCGGCAGGATACCAGCTGCTTGTGGGCAACTTGATCTTAAGCGTCTACAAGGACACCAAGATTAATGATATCCAAGTCCAGTTTGGTGGCCATACGTTCGAGCCCGTGTTTGAGGTAGCGCTTGGTGATCATATAGCCCGGAAGAAGATCGAGAACACCCGTCTAGTCAACGAAAAGTCCATTTGGAACGTCAGAAGCGTTCTTGTCCCCGGGATTTATACCTATTCCTTCACGTTTGTCGTCAATCCACTGTTGCCCGAATCGTTACTCACCAAAACCTTGCTCACCAAGTACTGGATAGCTGTTGATCTCGAATACAAAACCCTGGCCCTCGTCAAATCCATTCACCACGAATACCCCATCAATATTGTCCGGTCATTGCCCAATGATCTGGCCCTCTATTCAGAGCCCATCATAGCAACGGGTAACTGGAGAGACATGCTCGTGTACGAGTTCCATTTCCTGTCCAAGTTTGCATTCCAGGGCCAGCCGTATACAGTAACCCTCAACGTGTATCCTATTGGCGGATTTAATTACAACTTCCGAATCTTTAACCTTTCGGTACAATTGATACAACGAACATCGTACCATGTCAAGTCGGGATACGGTGTCAACTCCAAAAAGTATTCGGAAACTCAAACTGTCTTGCTATTCAAGAAAAATATTTCCTTTTACGACATGTACCACGCCTCCACTCCAGGAGGTTACATGCATTTCGAGAATGAAGTACCCATGCCCAGAATCAATGAGCTCCAGTCCAACGTTTTGGACATGAGCAGCAAAGAATACATCTTTCCCAGCACATCCCATGATAACACCTCCGGTATGGTGGTTTCC
The DNA here is from genome assembly GCA_003706575.2 of Teunomyces cretensis. Lineage (NCBI taxonomy): Eukaryota > Fungi > Ascomycota > Pichiomycetes > Serinales > Debaryomycetaceae > Teunomyces > Teunomyces cretensis. The sequence goes on along the minus strand of PPLT02000002.1, from coordinate 790,706 downwards.
CATGCCTTGAAGGCAAGCTTTGAAGTAGTCGAAGTTAAGGAACCAGAACTTAAAACCCCACCTCCTTTCAGAAGGTCTTCGTGTGCAACATCTTGTTCTTTAGGTTTGTCCAAATCGACAACGTCATCGGAGACGGCCGTTCCAGCATATTCCACGTTCCACGAATCAAAAGATGTTTCTAAATATAAAAAGGTTGAGTTATCTTTCTCGGCACCGATTTTACTTCTCAGTTGCCAATCGATCCACGGATCAATATCACCGCCAGCATACGCTAGCGAGTTGAATGGACCGAGTTTCAGCGAGCACATGGCATCATTTTTGAAAAAGCTTGAACGCAAGACCAAGGATGTTGTTTCACAGTTGCCACCTCAGTATAATCTGGTCTCACCACAATAGGTGCACAGATGTTAGATTAATATGGAATATGGTGGGTATAGATGTACTATATTAATACCATCTACAATAAGTTTGTTGTACCAAGGCACGATTGGCATCCAATTGGCTTGCATATGATGATACATATTGACGGATCATTGTGTCCGGTGCTATTTTAAGCCACAGCGTTGGCCCATCTCGCTTGTTATATTGACAGGGTTCCACACTTGAACAATCAGTTGGAGAACAATGCTGAAAACTGTGCAGTATTACCTGATGGGAGCGAGAAAATCTGGCAACAATTTATCCGAGAAATTTTGCAGCTGCAAAATTTACCAGCTGTCAGAATTGCGCGCGCAACTCTAATTATTCCATTGTATCATCAATAAACGATAACTCTCGGATCTATGATGGTAGGACCCTTGTTTCCGGGTGTAATTAAGCTCTAACTTTCGCAATTTCTCCGTCTCTTGGCCTATAAAACGTTGGAACCACGCATTGGCGTGGATTTTCTCCGCCGATGCCATCCTGTTTTGTTCAATTCTTTTAGGTACATGCACTGGAAATCGCTCTTGTCGCTGTCAGAAAGCGACCCCAGCATAATCTTTAGCTCGTCGGTGTTTGAGCTTAGTTTACACGTGCTAAACCCCACTCTTTACCAGAAGGAACTCTTCAATTCAGAACCAACCAGCTGCGAGCGCCAGCTGCTCTTGGGTAGTTTCTTCTTGAGTGTCTTCAAGACGGTGTTTATCGGAGAAATCAAAATCCGATTTGGGGGCCAGAACTTTGAGCCACTGTTTGGGATACTTCTGGATGGCCGTGTTGCCAGACGGGGTCTTAAACATACGAAGCTAGTCGACGATTCGTTGGTTTGGCCGATCAACTGTGTTGTGGACGAGGGAATATATACCTATGGGTTCAACTTTGTTGTCAATCCGCTGTTGCCCGAGTCGATGCTCACCATGAACAGGTTGACCAAGTACTGGATTGGTGTTGAACTCACCCATAGCCAAAACACCACCAATAAACTTTCCAAATCCTTCCACCACGAGTTCCCCGTCACTATAGTCCGGTCGTTGCCAAACTCGCTGGAGTACTACTTGGAATCGTTGATTTCAACCGGTAATTGGAGAGACAAATTCGTGTATGAGTTCCAGTTCTTGACCAAGTTTGCGTTCCAAGGACATCCATATACGGTTGCACTCAAAATATATTCTCTTGGTGATTGCGACTGCAACTTTCGGGTATTGAACCTCTCGGCACAGTTATGCCAGACCACTGTGTACCATATCAAATCCGAGCCACGAAACAAAAAGTTTTCCGAGACTCACCAGGTATTGCTCCTCAAGAAATTCATCACCTTTGACGATATGGAGAACGCAGTTACCCCAGATGGTTGCATGCGGTTTGAGCTTGATGTTCCCATGCCTACAATCAGCGAGCTCCGAACCAATATGTTGAACATGAACAGCAAAAACTACATTTATCCCAGCACTTGCCGGGAAATCAAGGCAGACATGGAGGTGACGCACAGTTTGACTGCGACTTTGGAGGTGGTTGAAATCCACGACGTAGATGCAACCAGCCTGGCTCTACTCAGAAAAGTACCCAGTGCCGTGGCCAGTTCTATTGGTACGTCCAAGTCAGATTCGTCGTCTGGGGTAGCCGTTCCTCCATACACAAGGTACCACGAACCACCCGACCCCAACAACACGTCAAGTTACGGCCAATCGGAAGAGGTCTCTACGTCAACCCCGTTATGTCTTTTTAGCTGCGAATCAATCTACGGTTCGGATTTACCGCCGGCCTACTCTACCAAGTTGGATGGGCCGAGCATTGGCGAGCACTTGGAGTCGATCTTGAGCAGGTACCAACGCAAGTTTAAACAAGGGACCCTGCTAAAGTTGCCCCCACACTATACCGTAACGGGGTAACATCCGTATCGTGGAAGGAGTTCCGTCACAAGCAGACGGTTCATGGCGGTGGTCGACAGGACATGGAGCTGGCGGTGCATTCTTTTTTTTCCGGGCAAACTGAGTCTAATGCCCGATTTGGCAGGGGTTCCCCGGGTGCCCTTCCGCTTTCGGAACCCGTTCCGGAATAATTTTCGGGTTATTTAACGGTGCAGCAACCCGCGCCATGCAACAGCGGTGCGGCTCAAGCCCTGGCAATATACCGAAACGGTGAATGATTGGGCGTAACTTGCGAGGGCCCGGGAAAAGCTCGCGAGTCGCAGTGCTTAATGCATGATCTTATTAGTAATTATGGTGGTGCGTGTTTCATTCTGACTGGACATATTATTCTTGGAAGGGCATTTGGCTGCGGCTGGCGCATTGTTGGTCGCAATTACCTTACTAAGCCATCGCAATTATGTCGTGTTATATTTGACACCCCCAGAAACACCCCTACGTGGTGGCCATGCATAAAACCCCAGCACGATCCTCTGGGGTTGACGGTGGAATTTTGAACCTGATTTAGAAATGTTTTGGAAATCGCTCTTACCCCTGGCGGAAAGTGACTCGTGTGCCATCTTCACGTCGTCCAAGTTCAGTCTCAGTGTGTATGTGCTCAACCCGACGCTCTACCAGAAGGAACTCAACGGAGCCGAGCCGGTGACGGCCGATGCCCAGCTGCTTTCGGGAAATTTGATCTTGAGTGTGTTTAAGGATGTCCATATCGACGAAATCAAGGTGCAGTTTGGTGGCCAGCATTTCGAGCCGGTGTTTGGCGTTGCAGACAACCAGATCTCGCGCCGGGGGCTCAAGCATTCGAAGCTCGTCGACGAAAACTCGGTGTGGAACGTCAACGGCGTCGTGGTGCCAGGAATCTACGACTATTCGTTCAGCTTCGCCGTCGATCCCCTGTTGCCCGAGTCTTTGCTTGCGAGACACACCTTGACCAAGTACTGGCTCACCATCGACGTGGCGTACGGCAGGCCGACGGCCAAGTCCATCCACCACGAGTATCCCATCAAGATCGTCCGGTCGTTGCCGAGCGACCTGCCGCTCTACTCGGAGTCGATCGTGTCGACGGGCAACTGGAGAGACATGTTCGTGTACGAGTTCCAGTTCCTCTCCAAATTTGCATACCAGGGCCATCCGTACAAGATGGTGTTCAACATGTACCCCATGGGCGCCGGCCTGTTCTGCGGCAACTTCCGGGTGCTAAACCTCTCGGTGCAGTTGATCCAGACCATTTCGTACCGTGTCAAGTCGGAAACCGGCGTCGTCGAAACAAAAAACTTTGCCGAAACCCACCAGGTGGCCCTTATGGACAGACCAGTGTCGTTGCAAGACATGTTCAAGGCCCTCACGCCGCAGGGCTTTTTGCATTTTGAAAACAACGTGGCGATGCCGACGGTTGACGATCTCAGAACCAACTTGTTGGACTCCAACAACAAGAACTACATCTATCCGAGTACCTCGCGCGAAGCCAAGACCGACATGGCGGTGACGCACGCCTTGAAGGCCAGCTTCGAGGTCGAGGAGGTCCAGGACCCTAAGGCCAACAACCAAGAGCCTCCGAGAAGAATCTTGTGTGAAGTTGTCTGTTCCATCAGTTCAACCAAGGCACCAGCGCCCACCGAAGTCGCAATCCCGGCGTATTCCACCTTCCACAAGCCCCACAAGCCCGAGCTTGCCTCCAAGTACGACAAGGTCGAGCTCACTTCCAAGGCTCCGTTGTTACTTTTCAGTAAAGATGCCGTCTGTGGATCGGACTTGCCTCCCACATACTCGTGTGAGCTGGAGGGCCCCAGTTTCGGCGAACACATGGAATCGATCTTGACCAAGTACCAGCGCAAGTTCAAGGACGACGCCCCCATGATGTTGCCTCCGCAGTACACTTGGGCCATGAAGCAGTGTTGCTAGTTTTACGCCGTATACCGCGAGGTGTACGAATCTATATGTATCCTTTACAATCGACCCATGTGAGATTGTGCCTATTTATTATCTAATGTTACAGGAGTTATTTTAGCTTAATGTACACCGCAGACTATTCCGAGTCGCTGTCTTCGTAGGTTGGGATTTCGTCCAACACGTCGTGGCCGTTTTCGGGCTTGCTTCTCTTGGAAGGATGTTCTTGGGAAGGAGCAGATTCGACCTGGCGCTTTTGGGGAGGCGGAGCGATCGACCCTCGTTCCTTGGAGGCCCGTTCTCGGTCGTATGCCCGCTTTTTCCACGCCTTGCCGATGGCTCCACACGAGTCGATGATTTCCTGTTCTCGGACCCCATCCTTGATGGAAAGCAAGATCTTTTCCACCACGCTGACGTGGTTCCCGTTACTCTTGTCGTTTCTGAACCGGAGCATTTCCCAAAAGCCCGGTTTGGTCGGACTCTGCCTGCACTCGACGATTCTTCCCTGGAGCGGCTCGCCCAATTCCTTGAGGCGTTCCCAGTCCAGATCTAGTAAGTCCAACTTGGTAAAGTCTTTGTGTTCGATACCACCCTGCCATACCTTCAACTTTATCAAGTCGGGTTTGGCATCGTAGTCGGTGTATGTCGACGAAGGGTCCTTTTCGTCGAGATCGGGGTCCTGGACCTCGTTGAACACCAACTCGAGCTTGTAGTCGATGGTGTTTTCTTCGGCTGGTTTCCATTTCAAGAGGGAATGATCGGTACCAAAGACGTACGGAGTCTCGGCACAGGTGTAGATCAAGCCGTCGGACTCGTGGAACAACTGGTCCTTTTTGGCCAACACATCGTCGGCGTGGTATGCCGACGTCATCAACTTGAAGCTGACTTTGAATGGGAACTCGGGCGAGTTGACTATGCGGGGATTCTTTTGTTTGAAGCGGTCGAAGGGCTTCATGACGTTTTCGGTGATATAGCCCAAGCGTTTGGGCAACGGTCTGTCGACTATGGTCTTGCTGTTGATGGCGAGGGCATCAAAGATACAGTATCTCAACACGGGCTCGCTGACGTTTTTGTTTTCCAACACGAGCTCGCCGTCCAAGAGGGTGCCGTGGTGGTAGGTGCGGTCGTTTTCGGTCTCGTCGACCGACAACGGGAAGTGGATGTTGGGCACAAAGTAGTATTCGTTCTCTCTCGTGACCAAGAACACACCCTCGCCGCGGTCGCGGTCGTAGATGATGAACAACAAGCAGCGCAAGCCGTCGGACTTCTCGCACACAAAGTAGTCACGCTCGGCCAACGTCTCCTCCAAGTGTCTTCTTTCGAACGACACCGGCTGCGAGCCGGGGAACATGGGGTTTCTGCGGCCCAAGAGGTCGGCGACCATGAGCTGGAGCTCGCGGGTCTCGTGCTCGTCGAGTTTGTTTCCGGGGATCACCGGAATGTCCCTTTCTGCTAGTTGGATCATGGTTGTGTGGGGGAATGCGCGATGTGACGGGCAAAGCCGAACGGGTGTCTAGATGTGGGTGTCAGAAACAGAATTGAGTAGGTGTCGTGGAGCGCGAGTCTCGGGGCGTGGTGGGGGAGTCTCGGGGCAAAACAACAGAAGCTCAAGCTGGAAGCGGTCAGAAAATGCGCGCTCGATGTGTAGACACCACGGGGATATGACGATCGAGATGGATCGGAGCGTGGGGCAGTGCAACAACTGGGTTGGGTGTTGATGGTGTGAATTATTTGGTGGGTGTGGAAAATGGCGATGTTTGTGTGCAGGCGCCGGTTTTTTTTTTGGTGCGCGGCGACAACGCCTGTTTAGGAGCGCGCGATGCCTCCGCCAGACGACACAGACAGACAGCCCCCCACCCACGAGATAGGCCCGGTTCCATGAGACTCACGGCCCAGACGATCAACAGTGCGCCGGTCGTGCTCAATCCCGAGGGCCAGCTCGTGCTCCAGTTGCGCGGGCTCCAGATTCCCTACATCGAGAACTTGGGCATCACCCACGACAAGTATGGCGTAGTGGACCTCACCAACAACGAGTTGGTCGAGTTGGGCAACATCCCTGGCGGCTTTGTCCAGTTGGACACGTTGCTCCTTGCCAACAACAACATAGCACTCGTTGGCGACAACTTCCCGCCCACCAACCGCATCTCCACCGTCGTATTGGCCAACAACAACATCCGCCGGTTTCTCCGCAGCTTCCACACCAAGTTCCCCGAACTAAAGACGCTTGTGCTTGTGGGAAACCCCGTGTGTGAGCTTGCCAACTACCGTTTGTTTACCATCTGGCTCATACCGACGCTCGACGTGTTGGACTTCCATCGGGTCAAGCCGGCCGAGCGCGCCGACGCCAGGCGTCTCTTTGGCAGCACCTACGCCTCCGCCACCGCTTTGGCGTTGTCGTACCTTGGCCACGATGCCCAGCCACCGGCTCTGGACGCTGTGGGCACCGATCTGGCCCCACCGCCGCCCCGTGGCCACCTCCACACCATCGCCCACAAGCTCTCGGACGCGGAAAAGGCCGCGTTGATGAAGAGACTCGAGACGGCGCTGTCGTTGGAAGAGATCGACGACATCGAGGCAGCACTCCAGCGCTAGCCACCGCGGGGTTGCCGGTATTTATAGTAAATTAGTCGCCATGTAAAATTTATCGTCGTCGCAGTTGCGGACATGCCAAATTTTTTAAACCACACCACCAACTCCTCTTCTTACCACCAGTAACGTAACCCCAGCCTCCACCATGTCGCTCCGGCCCAAGCGAAAGGCTACCATCAACAAGTCCTACATGGATTCACTAGAGGAAGTGCCCTATGACGATGCCGCCGCCAGCGGGTCTTCTTCGTCGACGTCCTCGGGCTCCTCAGCCCAACCACCGCCGCCAGGCACGTCGCCGTCCAAGAGGAAACCCGCCAAACGCACCCTGCCGCCAGAATCAGTGCCCAAGTCCAACAAACCGTCCATTCCCTACAATTGGCAGCCGTCTCCGGCGCCCACAGACTACTTTTCCCACAAACTCAACTTGACCGACGCCTACATCGATCTCCGCGTCCAGACGCTCTACTGCCCATACCACAGTGCCAGCGGTGTCAACGATTCCAAACGCAAGAAGAAACCAACGTTTTCCATCGCCAGGGGCGACTACATCTACATGGTCAGCGAGCCGCCAGGTGAACCCTACTACATCGGGCGTGTCATGGGCTACAAGGCCAGACGCAAGGAGGACGCGGCCCTCAACGACTACGTCACCATCCAGAACACTGCTGATCCCGTGGTGCTTGCCAGGGACTACCAGTTCCAGATTCAGTGGTTCTACCGCCCGCGGGATATCTCCAAAATCACCTCGGATTCCCGCCTCCTCTTCTCCTCCATGCACACAGATACCTGCCCGTTGATTTCCTTCAGGGGCAAAGTCACCGTCAGACTCAAGCAGGATATCGAAGACGACTACAACCTTGCCCATCTCGCCCGTTCCGACAATAAGACCGCCAAGAAGGCCCCGTCGCCAAGCTCCACAGCATGCTTGGAAGAGTACACCCAGGAGCCCAACTGCTTCTACTTTGACAAGCTTTTTGACAGATACATGATCAAGTTCTATGACGTGTTACTGACCAACAACCTCTTGCAGTACGCCAAAAACGAAACCAGCAGAAGCAGAAACTTCTTGATTGCATTAAATAAAAGATTCGAGTTCATCTTTGTCGAATCACAAAGGACCAAGTCATTCATCAACTCGTTCAGCTCGTCGTCTTGTAACTGTGAAAAGTGCGGCCAATGGTGCGCCTCGAACGATTCCATAAACTGTGTCCTGTGCATGAAACATTACCACATGCTTTGCTTGGAACCACCGTTGTTGAAGAAACCAAGCAGAGGGTTTTCATGGTCGTGCGCCGTGTGTACCAAAAAGCACGAGATAGAATACCTGAAAAAGAGGATGTTGATGTTGTCCAACGACAACAAGTCTTCCAACGCAAAACAGTTGTCTAGCGAACTCATAGCGTTGAGCACGTCGCTGAGCGACGGAAAACCCTCGCTGTCACCATCTGCTTCATTATCTCCAGAAGAAGAGATCGAGTCAGATACCATTCCAGACGAAAGCTCCGAAATAATTATGCCCAAGCACGAACTAATGGCTATAGACTTCCTCGATAAGGATTCCAAAATGACATTTGAAGAAAGGCGATTGTCGGAAGAATGGTGTTTGCGATACCTTGGTATACACGCTAGATTGGAAGACGCTGTTGACCCAGAAGACAGATCTCCTTATCCAAGAGCATCCACAAGATTGGGCTCCAAGCATCAAGCGACAAATATTCCTGAGTACGAGGACCACCCTATAATATATTACGACGTGGAGAAGCAGATCAAGAAGAAGCCGACGACGACTAACCAAAAGACTGCTAAAGAACCAGCAACAAAGCTCGAAGTCCCTGAAGAATTCAAGGATACTTTACCTAAAGATTACCCACAATGGTTACAACCTCGACCAAAGGGATACATAGAAAGAGGTCTTGATGATGGCGAGGGCGAAACGTGTACATTGTTGTGGAAAACCCGAGAGGAAGACATTGACGAAAACTTTGTTAAACTTGATACATATATCGAAAGATGTGACCCAATCGCTACAAGTTTGAATATCTTACCAACAACGCCGAATTTCATGGATGCTATACTAAAGCTGTATCTTGTACATGATGGGGATGTCGAGGCAGCTTTTGCAGAGGTGCAACAATTGACCCGCAAAAGCTTGAAGGAACCCACATTTAACCGTGAAGAAATCAAACGATTCGAAGCAGGAGTTAAGGAATTCGGAAGTGAATTGTACCACGTACATAAGAATGTGAAGTCGCAAACTTGCGGGATGGTTGTTAGATTTTACTATAATTGGAAGAAATCAAAGAATGGCCGCTTGATATGGGGTAACTTTGAAGGAAGACTTCACAAAAAAGTGCAAGCTCACAAGGAAGAAGCAAAACTGGAACATTCACACACTGCTATTGACGATTTTGCCAACCCAGAAGACGACTCTTCCTACGAAAATGAAAAGGTGCTTACTCAACAAAGACCATTCACCTGTAAGCATTGTCACACATTTCATTCTCCACAATGGTTTAGAATTACCGGACATGACGCTAACCTGAAGAAAAAACGAGAAGAAAGCGAAAAGTATCCGCAGAATACCGTTGTCGGCTTGTGTTTCAGATGTGCTAGATTATGGAGACTCTATGCCGTTCTCTGGGAGGATCCCAATGAAGTGGAAAAGAAAAAGAGCAAGCCTACTGGTTGGAAACGGAAAATCGAAATGGAATTGGTTACCGATGCAACAAGAATTATGGAGGAAGCCGAATCTAGAGGAGCGGTGCTATCTTTTTCGGAAGATATTCCCGGCCAGCCGGTTCTGTTGCCTGACGTCGTCAAGAAGAGGCCCCTGGTTACCAAAAAGGTTGAGGTTAGGGCCGAAATTAAAAAACAGGAACCCAAGAAGACAGTGGAAACTAAAAAGAAGGTGACTAAGCCAAAGAAGGAACCCGAGAATTCTGTCCCTTCTGTGGATGACGATAAGAAGAAAGCCCCAAAGCCTAAGAAGCGGCCAGTGAAGAAGGAGACTAAAACGAACGAAAAGATCAAAATTGAAAAGGAAAATGACATTGAGGCAAACACTCTCAAGAGAGTCATGGAGGAAACACCGGTTGAATCCAACGGTATAGCTGAAGATCCTACCGTAAAAAGACAAAGACGGCCCAACGTATCTTTGCTGGAAAAGCTTATTGCTCCATTCTATCGCAATTACACGTTACCGGCCAATCCTAAGCTAGACAAGAAGAATCCTCTCAGGCAATCTCCAGAATTAATTGCCAACTTTGTTACGAACTTCAGAGAAAGACAGCTTAGTGACATTGCATCATATGTCCAAAGTCTTCAAATTCCTCATATTTCTTCGATTGAGCTTCCATTTAATGTCAACGAAAGAAAATGCTGCGTATGTCGCGAGCATGATACTTCAGAAGCATCCTCACTGGAGATGTTGATCTGTTCACATTGTGGTGTTAACAGTCATGCTTCGTGCACAGCGATTTCTGTTCCAGAAAACGTAGGCAGGCCCGTAAAGGAATGGTTGTGCGATGTGTGCGTGAATGACTTGAACCCACGTCATTCTACCGTTTATTCCTGTTGCTTGTGTCTTGCTAATGAGTCGAATTATGAACTATCGATCATGGGACTACCATTGGTAAAGCCCGATTTCTTGAAGAGTATCGGCGAAACCGGTAGATGGTGTCATTTGTTGTGTGCCTTGTTTAGTCACAAATTGATTGAATTCGTTACCGTTCCCGAAGTTCATCGCAAAAAGGATGATTTGGTGGAACCAAACTCGACCCTTGGCATTGGGTCCGTCTCTCGTGTTTACTTGAATAATTTCACGTCGACGTGTGGGATTTGTGATTCGAGAAACGGTTCGCTCATCAACTGTGAGTTGTGCGAGGGTGACAACAAGTACCATGTTACTTGCGCTCAAGACACCCCCAACTTCAAATTGGGATTTAAGATCGATAGTTCTGATAAGGATAATCGAACGATCAGTGTCGGCGGAGTGTATGGGACGTTGAAGCCTATATTGGTTTGTCCGAAACATGATCAAGCTAGCTCCACCGTTTACAACATACGGACGCTAGGAAAGCGAAATGGCATCAAGGAAGAGAGGCCGTTGATTCAGTTGTTCATCGAGGATATCTGCAAGAATGAGACCACCAAGTTGAGTGGACCACAATTCCGGGCGTTCAACTACGTGCTGAATTGTCAAACCTTTGACCAAAAGCAACACAATAACATCAAGGTCTCCTCTGATCCGGTGGTGAAGCGAGAAATTGCCTGTGATAAATGTCACAACACCGCCTCCCCCATCTGGTGGAATGCCAGCGCCGTCGGCCAAACAACATCAGAGGATGACTATAGACAGCACATTTACCGGAACCCAGACCATGCATCCAAGGTGTTGTGTCATTCGTGTTTTAACGATACGGGAGACATCGAGGAGGAACAGAACTTGGTAGAGGTGTTGAGCAAGCTGTTGGAAGGGGTCAACTACGGAATTGTCGATGAAAACGACAATTTGGCATCGATTTTTAAGCCAAACTTGGTTTCTCTAGGTGCCGAAAGTCTGGACAAGGTTCCTGGCGAAGCAGAGGTACGTTCCAGCATCTCTTTGGGCGATATATTGTCGTAATAGGTATCAGTCATGTGACGTTGTCATCTGTATGTGAATGTAGGGGTTATGTGCCGGAACTCGTTTTACGGAGTTGTCATTATCTTATCGCACAACAAACACATTGTGTGGGGAGTCAAATACGATTTATACAATAAAGATCCATGTTTAACGAAACAGTGATAGTTCCTGGCGAACGTTTGGGCAATTCGCTTGTATTGGGCGAGTCCATGTTTTCCATAGTGAAGCAACTCAACAAGTTTGACTACAAGCTCAAGATCAGCTACAGCGACAACGATTACTTGAACGTGCCCGTAACGGTAACGTTGGTGGAGTATGGAATCCGGTTAATATTTGACAAGACGCAGGCGTTAACGTTAATTGAGGTTCTTGATGTCGGTGGCAAGCACAAGCGTCCTGCAAAGTTGATCTACAAGGGAATCAGTTTGAATGAGTACGAGGGCGACAGCACGGTGTACGCAACGGCCAAGGATTCGTCGTCAAGCACGGTTTCGAGTGTCAATTTATTACTGCTAGAAGATACGCCTGCAACATTGACCAGTCCTACGTTGCGCCAGATTTATAACAAGATTTTTGGCCCGACGTATCCTGGAACGTTGGGCGACCATACCTATACGTTGTCATATCCTGGGGTTTCGTTCCGATTCGCATTGGCTAACGAGGAGTTGTACCGGAGGTTGGTGGAGAGCCGTTCCGAAAGCAATGGTGACGATAAGATATTGTCGGAGCTCTTGAACTGGGACAACCCTACAGATGTCCGGTGCAAACACATTGCGTTGTACAAGGGTAAATCGTGGCAGAGTTTCAAGTTTGATGTGGTGGAAGATAACAATTTTCTGGTTAAAGTGCTGCTACCCAACAGAAATATTAGTTTCCAGGTAGGTGGAGAAGAAAAGATAATTGTTGTGGGCGCCTCCACCCAGCAACGGGTGCTAAGCATTCTTGGCCCGCCCGACACCTCGTTCAACAAGTATGATTCGCGTCTACTTATCCACAAGCATCTCAGGGTCGACTCTGCTGAGCAGGAAGTCAACCAGTACAAGTTCCATAACTATTTCCGCCTCGGGATAGATGTGCTCTATGATTTGGGGAATCACGAATGTAAACTGAGCTCCATCGTCAAAAAGGTCATAATACACAACGGACTGGTGGCCGAATCGCTCAACTTTATGAAATGGGGCCGATGCAATTGGGAAATCACCGGGGTGCTAGATGAATCCGCCATTAAGTTTGACTCCTCGATGTACTTCAAGCAACTACCTCAGCAATTACAAAAATTGGTGCCCGTTTTGTTGAACAGAAACGAAACCGAATTCATAGACAACGACTTGGACATAATCGGGATCCAAAAACGTCCAGCCGCGGCAGACTCAAAGGTAAAGACCTGGGGGCAGTCGCGCTTATATGGGTTTGATGGTTGTATTTTTGAAGTGCTAGATTCCAACGGAGTGATATCTACAGTCACTATTTTTTAGAAATTTTTGAACTAATTGTACAATTTTCTATAAAAGTCCCCTCCCAAATGAATACCTTGCCAACACTGAACTACTGAGTGAACTTCAACCGGAAACGTGAAAGCTTACCTGAGCTTTTTATGCTGGAAGTATCTCTTGTAGAGTTTTCTCTCGAAGTTCTACTCGAAGGGGTAGATGGAGCACCTGCAAGTGATTCCTTGGTACTAAAGATGGAACTGACATCGGAGTACACCCGTGTGAGTTTGTGACCTTCCTGGTCCTCTTGTTCGTCCAACTCGTTGATATCAGTGCCAATGGGGGTTTTTGAAGGTGATTGCTGCTGCGGCACGGGTCCATTTTGCGGCACGGATCCTGGAACCGGGAAGTTATAACTCTTCATGGCGACCTTGATGTTGTTGTTTTGGGAATCGATTCCCAGGATGGCGGTTTTGGAAGCAGATTTAGGCTTGGAGTTCTTGCTGAACTCTAAAACTTCGTTCAAATCGGCGTTGGAAGTATAGTTCATGGCTCCAGATGGTTTTCTCGTCCCGTGTTCGGTGTACTGGGAATTGTTACTTCTATGCGAATGGACCGATCTGGAGTCGTCATGGGAACGGGCATGGAGTGCTGGAGCAAGCGCAGCCTTAAAATCGGCGGGACCCAGCGAAGAATGGGCTGTGAGGGCAGTTTCGCCCGACGATATCGTGCCATTGGACATGATCGACAGCTTACGTTGGTGTATGGAAGAAGTCGAAGATTTGGGGCTTGCCAGCGGTCTCGAAGACGACGACGCCGAGGATTCAGAGGTCTTGGAAGACTTGGACCGAGACTGCTTCTTTTTGTCAAGCATCTTCTTCTTCAACTTTTCTTGGGTCTGGTACGAAACGGTGGGGATATTGTAGAAACTCATGGTGGTTGAGAGAGAGCAAGAACCAGAAGCAAGGAAAAACGGGCGATCCAGCGGCCTTTTAAATATCAGACTAGGGAGTTGAGTTGCATAACGTAGATAAATGGAACGTGCAGAAATACTGCGGGAAAATTCCCAATGCGGAAGCCTTTATATCGCCAAACAATGGGCTGGAGGTGTGTACGACTAGCCACTCTCTATATCTGCGGCACGACCAGGCCCTGTCGAACATAATTTAGTTCGAAAATCACGACAAGTTTGGAGCCAGAAAGTCACCGCAGTTACGTGCCCGCGCAACGGAATCAAAATTGGGAAATATTTTTTCTGCACGTCTGTCGCCATTTCGGGTTAAATATTGAGGCACCAAGACAAAGCTGGCAGGGCTGCCTTGCTGATTGGTCGCCGCCGGTGTTGGTGCATGGTGATCAGGGGTGTGAGTGCAGTGCGAACCCCCCTGCCAGCCAGCATGAGCCACTTTGGGCTGCTGTGCGAACTACAATAGCATATGCAAGGGTATTATTGTGGGTGGATCCAGCCCGCCCCAACAATATCAGCCAGAGGGCCACCACATGCGCCCGAATCCGGCGAGGCGGGATCTTCCACTGAAACCAGGCGTGGCGTGTGTTTTTCCCCATAAGAAGTGGCATGGTCTGGAGTTTTGCCTTGGTCCTGGGGTTCACGTATGGTCCCCCACGCCGGACGCGTTGCACCGTCCACGTTACCAGGTAACACGGCATAATTAGGTTGAGTTTCATCTCGCATTGAGATCAAATAATTAATTTAGATGCAACAATAGCGAATCTTTTTTGGGGACAAATTATTTCTTTCTTCTATTATGCGCCGATCGGGAAGTATTCCCTTCTTTTGTAGCAGAACAATCACCATTGTGTGTTGAGACAATCACGACTGGAACACGACCACTGCAGGGCGGTGACTGTCTCCTTGAAACACATCCTCGACGACACTACACCAGTGGTTCGAGACTCACCGCCGATGTGCCGGCCCCAAATGTTGCTGAGCAAAAATTTTCCATTCCTTATTCAGACACCTGCATGGTCTAGTTGTTTTCAGCAAGTATACCCTGTGCCAATCGGGCTACTTTAACCTGGCACGCCCGTCGTTGCTAGGGGGCTTGCCTTGCTGACAAATTCCGTCGCTCCATCCGCCAACTTGCGCTCGGCGCATTGCGGCCAAAATGTCGTGCCTACGATGTCGTCCAGAGCGCCATGTCGTTTCCTCTCCATGTCTCGGCGCGCCTACCTCCGTCGCGAATTCCGCGAGTTATCCCGGTGTCTATCTCCGCGAATATCTCCGGGCAGTTTGTCGCAAGCGTCTATAACTGCCATCCCCTCCCCGCTTCTCGTAATTACAAGCTACACCTTCATGAACCTATTGGGACGCCGAGATTTGCACTTTTCCCCCACACAATTCGGACCGAGTGCACTAATGCCCGATTGCTCCCCCACACTTTGATCGCATCTCATCGCGGAGTAACCCCTCGGAGTTTACTCCACCCTTCAACTATAAATCCTCCTCCACCCCTACCTTCTCATGTTGTATCCATATCCAAAATGACAGTCCCTGACACTGCTAATATTGAACACTCTCAACAGGTTAATCCTCCGCTTGTCCACGAGCCAATTGACTCCGATATTCCCCCAGAATACGTTTATGGCCGCGACGTCAAGCCCAATCCAGAATTTCTCCGCAAAAACGACCATCTCAAGTTGGCTCAAGACTGGATTTCCCAATTCAATGCTCAATTGGATGCAATTGCTACTGGTAGTGCCGATTTGACCACGGTTCTTGCTCCCCATGCCGCCTGGAAGGACCACTTGTCTGTTGCATGGGACTTTCATCAGTTTCACGGAGTTGAAAAAATCCACGAGGCATTGGTCGAGCAGCGCTCCAAATTCAACATAAAGAACGTCGCTATAAATGTCAATGTGGATCCGACCATCACCAACGGGGTCAAGTTGAACACGGTCCACCAAAATAATCCTCCAATTGAATGGTTGGAGGTTTTTGTGACCTTTGACAACAACTTTGGTCATGGCTCTGGGATCATACGTTTGGTTTCCATCACGGAAAACTCCGAGCTGAAGTTGAAGGCGTTTACCATCTACACCGTATTGGAGAACATCACCGGCAATGAAGAACAAAAGGCCAAGTTAAGACCAGAAGGTGTCAACCACGGCCAACACAAGGGACGTTCTTCCTGGTTAGAAAGAAGACAGAACGACTTTGTTTGGGGCGATGACAAGCAACCAACAGTTTTGATTGTTGGTGGTGGCCAAGGTGGCTTAAACTTGGCCGCAAGGTTGAAAATTATGGGAGTTTCTTCGTTAATCGTCGAAAAGAACCCCAAGATTGGGGACAACTGGAGAAACAGATACAAGTTTTTGGTTCTTCACGATCCCGTATGGTATGACCATTTGGCCTACGTCAATTTCCCAGAAACTTGGCCGGTGTTTACCCCTAAAGATAAGTTGGGAGATTGGTTCGAGCAATATGCTGATTCCTTAGAGTTGTCTTACTGGGTAAACAAGACTGTGGCCGGTGCTGAATTCAACGACACGGAAAACCGCTGGACGGTTGAAGTTGTTGACAACGATTCAGCAAAATTGGTCAAATTGAATCCCAAACACGTAGTGATGGCTACGGGCCATTCTGGGGAACCAAACGTACCACGCTTTAAAGACGAGGGAAAGTTCAAGGGGACCATTGTACATTCCTCTCAACACACTACCGGTAAGATGTTCCAAGGAGAAAACGCAATTGTGATCGGTTGTTGTAATTCTGGACATGATATTGCTCAAGATTTTTACGAACAAGGGGCCAAGACCCATATTATCCAAAGATCAACTACTTGTGTTATCAACTCGGAAATTGGTCTTCGCGAGGGCAACAAAGGGTTATACGATGAGACTGGGCCTCGAGTTGAGGTGGCCGATTTAGTTAGCCATTCCATGCCCTTCAACTTGTTGAACATGGTGATGCAACAGCAATACCGTAATATTGTCGGACTTGAGAAAGAGTTACACAGCTCATTGAAGTCGCTGGGATTCAAGATGGATGCAGGATATGGGGGAACTGGGTTATTCGGAAAGTACTTCAGAAGAGGTGGGGGATATTACATTGATGTCGGTTGTTCCAAGCTTATAGCTGATAAGAAGATATCATTGAAACAAGGTATTGAAGTGGAAAGATTTACCGAAGATGGAGTCGTCTTTTCGGACGGTTCGATTATTGACAACTTATCCATTGTCGTGTTGGCTACTGGCTATTCAAACATGAGGGATACCGCAAGAAGGATTTTTGGAGATTCGGTTGCTGACAAACTTAACCCTGTCTGGGGTTTGGATGAAGAAGGCGAAACCAAAACCATGTGGAGGGATTCTGGTCATCCTAACTTCTGGTACATGGGAGGAAACCTTGCTCTTTCACGTTACTACTCCAAAAGATTAGCTTTGAAGATAATTGCGCAAGAAAGGGGTATACTTTAATTGGCGTTTCTATTTAAGATATGTTGTCCCTTTATGTATAGGCTGTTAAATAAAGTAAAATTTTGTGAATTTTAATAACTAATAATCATAACTTACAATTAGTCTGCTAAAAGCAAAGAAAGACAAAATACCACGACGAAGTTTATAATTAACACCAGCTTGAAGAATTTAGATAAGGTTTAACCACAAGGGACAGATTCGGAATCATAAAATATTCTCCAACAAAACAAGGACAATAACAAGCAATAAGGATAATTGCCTTGTAGATGCCGACCCTTCGTATGTGTTAATAGACGAACTCGGGGAACCTCTGAAACCTGGAATTATAACAGAACCAGGACTGCCGCTTGATTCAGATGCACCGTTTGCACCAGAACCACTATTAGTACCGGAACCACCATTAGAACCGGAACCACTATTAGTATCGGAACCACTATTAGAACCAGATCCAGTATTAGAACCAGATTCCCCAGTCGAGCCAGATCCACCATTTGAACCAGATCCACTGTTTGAACCAGATCCACTGTTCGTACCAGATCCACCATTTGAACCAGATCCACTGTTCGTACCAGATCCACCATTTGAACCAGATCCACTGTTCGTACCAGATCCACCATTAGAACCAGATCCACTGTTTGAACCAGATCCACCATTTGAACCAGATCCACTGTTCGTACCAGATCCACCATTTGAACCAGATCCACTGTTTGAACCAGACCCACTGTTTGAACCAGATCCACCATTTGAACCAGATCCACTGTTCGTACCAGATCCACTGTTCGTACCAGATCCACTGTTCGTACCAGATCCACTGTTCGTACCAGATCCACTGTTCGTACCAGATCCACTGTTCGTACCAGATCCACTGTTTGAAACGGTATCTATAGTTATAGATAACGACAAGGAAGTACTAATGGGAAGAAACAGAGTGGTAGAATTCGAATAATGTCCCGGCAAAGATACAATGGGGCTCGGAGTTGCCGAAACACAACCGCCTCCATCTCTCACACAAATGACGATAGAGCCATCAAATGTAGATGGAGACGCAATCAACGACGTTGATGTACTCAACTGTCCATTAGAATCCGTGGTAACGATCACAACGCCTGAATCTGTGGAAACGGATCCATCCGTATTGGTTGTCGTGAATGTAGTCGTGTACGTTGTGAAATGATCAGACGTAGCCACGGCTGCAATCAATGACGTTGCTGTACTCAACTGTCCATTAGAATCCGTGGTAACGATCACCACGCCCGAATCTGTGGAAACTGATCCATCCGTATTGGTTGTTGTGAATGTAGTCGTGTACGTTGTGAAATGATCAGACGTAGCCACGGCTGCAATCAATGACGTTGAAGTGCTCAACTGTCCATTAGAATCCGTGGTAACGATCACAACGCCTGAATCTGTGGAAACGGATCCATCCGTATTGGTTGTTGTGAATGTAGTTGTGTACGTTGTGAACGGATCAGGAATGAGGGAAGTAGTCGTACTCAACTGCCCAGCAGCATCTGTCGTAACAATCACGACACCTGAATCTGTGGAAACGGATCCATCCGTATTGGTTGTTGTGAATGTAGTTGTGTACGTTGTGAACGGATCAGGAATGAGGGAAGTAGTCGTACTCAACTGCCCAGCAGCATCTGTCGTAACAATCACGACACCTGAATCTGTGGAAACGGATCCATCCGTATTGGTTGTTGTGAATGTAGTTGTGTACGTTGTGAACGGATCAGGAATGAGGGAAGTAGTCGTACTCAACTGCCCAGCAGCATCTGTCGTAACAATCACGACACCTGAATCTGTGGAAACGGATCCATCCGTATTGGTTGTTGTGAATGTAGTCGTGAACGTTGTGAACGCATCCAATGTACTCGAGGAGGACAGAGAGAAAGTTTCATTTACTCCCACAGTTGGAGGGACTGGAAATGAAAGACACGTCTGACAAGCAGTCGGTTGTGTTGCACCAGCTGGAACAGGACCATTGTATGTGACAGCAGTGTTTAATGGGAGACTAAGATTACTCCAAAGTTCCCAGGCACAACACTGAATAGCGAGGGGTTATATCCAAATCCGATATTAAAATTCTGCGAAAAAAGAGTCGAATAAAGAGTCAATACACCTCCAGAATAGGCGTATGGCACTGTGATTCCAAAAACGTTTGGGTTGAGGGGTAAAGTCAACCCAATGATATTTCCATTTCCAAATCCAGATACTTTAAAAGTTTGAGATAAACTTAATGCCAGTACCTGAATACTTGAAGTGCGAGTGGCTAAGTTTAAGGTTTGATTGGGATCGAATGATAGCAAAGAATTTTGGATCCAGACGTTGGAGTTTTGCCCAATAGTAATACAACCAGAGCCAACAACTGCGGTAGTCTGATCATAAACTTCATTGTCAAGACAAATCTGACCACTGTTTGTAATACTACCGCCGGGAAAACCGAGGGTAACCACTCCGTTGGATCTGACGTTTTGGGAGAATTCCAATAAACCATTGTTTGTAAATGTCAACGCAGTGATGGCCATGATTGGGATACCAATAGAACCATCGCCACCAAAATACATCTGACCATTGTTGGTGAAGCTGAGACCAGCAAGACTGTATGTTGGGGATGTCAAAGATTGTAACGAATTAAATGCAACAGTGCCATCATTAGTTATGGAATTCAAAACCCCCGCCAATGAAACAGTTAACGCAATCAAAGAAGAAGTACTTGTGATATAAAAACCTCCTCCATTACCAACACTAAGAGATCCAGTAAAGGATGATATGGCATTATCGAAAATGGACCAATAAACGTTAGGGTCGATGTTGATATCGCCAATGGAGAGATTGATGGTACCATAGTTCACAGAATTTTGTGAAATTGTTTCTGCAAACGTCAATGTCGCCCACACAAGTGTAATACAAATAAACGGCAACCACATGAAAGTCATTTAGTAACAGTCGTTGAAAAAGTTGTCAACTGAATATATAAAGAAGAATACATCGGAATTTATACAAGTCCTGAGAGACATGACTACCAACTTTTCTCATAATTCACTTGTCAATTACGACCAAACTATAAAAGCTCCCAATCATGCAAACATAATTACGTTAGCTAAACTTTTGATAAGTATTTAATTCTTACTCTGGGCAGTCACTTTGCAACTGATGCATACGGAGCTAAATCCAAAACATCTCCAGTAGTAACTAGAAAAATAAAATGAAACTTATCGGTAATTTCTACATTCAGTGCTTCATTTTGGGATCTTGCCTTGCATTTCATCGTATTACAGCGCAAATTCTAGAATACAAGGGAAAACATGTGATGCTCCTCCACTTCAGCCTATACGACAATTTACAATATTGCTGAAGTATGGCATCGCTAAGTACGTACCGTTATGAACAATGGTACTAATTTTTAAGCTAAAAGTATCTTTAGAGTGTTTAGAGGTGAATTAGACTTTTCTAAGTCGTCGTCATGAATTTCTTTCCCAAGTAAATATTCAAATGGGTAGTAGTCAATCTTTTCAGACAATAGGTTATAAAGTACACCAATTATGGGCACGGTTGTAACTTGACATGTTAACCACATCAATTTAAGCTGAACGAGTTTGAATTACTCTCTTCATACGGGGCCATACCAAATGTAGCCATATTTGCATAAGCCTCGTTGGTGATTTCATTTCAGGATTACTTTCGTCCCATTCTCCTCTTGTGAACCGCCCATCTGAAAGATAGATGTGGTTTAAAGTTTACGAGCGTACTTTATTTGTCTACGGTAAATTAATTCAGTATACCCCAATTTCAGATGTTCATTGTCACAAGTCTAAATTCTTTAACCTTTCAGCCCCTCTTTCATTTTCTTTAAGTTAGTATTTGGTTCAATAAGGAAGTGTCATGCGCCTATTTTTTGCAGCTCTTGCATGAGGAAATTTTTGGATCTCATTGGGACTTCTCCGCGTTACACAATTTATTATCTTTCATTGTGCTGGCGGAAATATACAGGCGTGCCGGTTTTAGGACGATATGTTTTTAGGACGATATGGTTTTAGGACGATAGTGGTATTAGTGTAGAATCAATTTAAGTCAAATCGACTAGTATTCATGTGTCTCTTGGGATAGATTTATGGTTTCACTTTCTTTTGCCAGCAACAGATAGTAACTTAGGAACGTATCCATAGGTTAGGCCATTGCATTGAATTGATGTAGGATTCTGAATCAATCGTAAAGGCGCATTGTTTTGGAAGCAAAACCGTACCTGGCATGGTCGTGCAAATGGGAGAAAAAATTCATAGGATTCGTTTTTGATCCTTTTGTGTTGAGTTAGTGCGGCTTTTGAGGTGAGGTTGTGCACCAAGACTGCGTAAGTACCTTTAGGTACGTTGCAAGTCTCAAACGGTAAACCTATAAAATATACCCCAATTCACCCTCTAAATTCAAAAGTAACCAATATTAAAGGTGAGTGAGTTGCTGTACAATAACCATCATTCTGGGAGAAAGAGAAAGACATGAAACCTGACGCCAACTTTAGGCTAATGGTTCTAAGTAAGATGGGTCTTGTCTAAAATGAGACTAATTTGAAACCAATTGATGACGTGTCCCCGTAAATAATTCCAAATGAGGAAGTTTACTGTACACTATGATTTACTCCCACATACTAGGCGGTAAATATTGTAAATATAATCCTTCAAATACCGAATTGCGGGGGTTCTTTTGTTGCATATAATCTAGGGAGATGTCGACAAACCTCAATGTAATCCAACTTCGGACATTTCACATGGACAGTTAAAGATTGATACACATCGTACAAATTATATTACCACTGTAGAATAATTGAAACGTAAATTTATTAAAAATAATAATGTATACTTTTGACCTCTAAAGGAAAAGGGTCTTTTAGAAAATTAATGAGAAAAGTGTCAGAGAAGAAATGAATATTCGCTCGCCATATCAGGCAAAAGCAGAATTTAAGAACACCATCGTGGAGGTGAATGGAGTCTAACCAATATTGAAATTTTAAAACAGTTTTGATGTGACTGGTAGTTGCCTGGTACTAACACAAGAAGAATAGCAATACCGAAATAACACAAATCGTCACCGAATAACCAGATCTGGAGGCAGAGCCTTCATAAGTGTTGATGGGGGAAGAAGGTGCGCTGGTAGATGCTGCACCGTTATTGGAACCAGAACCACTGGTACCCGATCCGCTATTGGAATCTGAACTGCCATTGGAGCCCGATCCGTTGGAACCTGAGCCGCCATCGGAGCCCGATCCGTTATTGGAACCTGAGCCGCCATTGGAGCCGGATCCACTGTTTGATCCAGACCCACTATTTGAGCCCGATCCGTTATTAGAGCCAGACCCATTATTTGATCCGGATCCACTGTTCGATCCAGACCCACTATTGGAACCCGATCCGTTATTGGAACCTGAGCCGCTATTGGAGCCCGATCCGTTATTAGAGCCTGAGCCGCTATTGGAGCCCGATCCACTGTTCGATCCAGACCCACTATTTGAGCCGGATCCTGATCCATCACTAGTCTCAACGGACGATGTAGTAATGGTAGTAGTAGCAGGGTCAGAAGTGACGGTAGTATTAGCATAATATGTTGTTGTTACAATGCTACTCAGCACAATGGTAACACAATGATCAGCATCTCTAAGACAAATGGTGATTGGGGTAGCCGAACTGGTACTTTCAGTAATTGCAGACATCGAACTCTTCGAAACTGAGGAATCCGTCGTGGATGACAACGTATCCGTATTGGATACCGAAGATGTAGTAGCAACAATCAAGGAGGTTGTCGTACTCAATTGTCCAGCAGAGTCCGTGGTAACAACAACAACACCGGTATCCGAGGAAACAGAGCCATCAGAGTTGGTGCTGGCAAAGGTAGTGGTGTAAGTTGTGAATGGATCGGACGACGACGAAGATGAGGAGGCAACAATCAAGGAGGTTGTCGTACTCAATTGTCCAGCAGAGTCCGTGGTAACAACAACAACACCGGTATCCGAGGAAACAGAGCCATCAGAGTTGGTGCTGGCAAAGGTAGTGGTGTAAGTTGTGAATGGATCGGACGACGACGAAGATGAGGAGGCAACAATCAAGGAGGTTGTCGTACTCAATTGTCCAGCAGAGTCCGTGGTAACAACAACAACACCGGTATCCGAGGAAACAGAGCCATCAGAGTTGGTGCTGGCAAAGGTAGTGGTGTAAGTGGTTGCAGATAGGTTTGATCCAGACGCAGTACTGGAACTCAAACTTGAGCTAGATGCAGAACTTGAACTTAAACTAGAACTAGAACTGGAACTGATAATTGGACTAGAACTGGAACTGGAACTGATTCCTGAACTGGAACTAGAACTAGAACTGGAACCAGAACTTGAACTAGAACTTGAACTAGAACTTGAACTAGAACTAATAATTGAACTAGAACTGGAACTGGAACTGATTCCTGAACTAGAACTTGAACTAGAACTTGAACTAGAACTTGGACTAGAACTTGAACTAGAACTTGAGCTAGAACTTGAACTGGAGCTTGAACTTGAACTGGAGCTTGAACTTGAACTGGAGCTTGAACTTGAACTGGAGCTTGAACTGGAACTTGAACTAGAAGATGATGAGGATGATAACGATGAGCTTGAAGAGATATTGGCTCCTGTTGTAGGTGGCACTGGGAAAGAAGGACACACTGTGCAAGCTGTCGGTTGGGTTGCGCCTGACGGAACAGGACCGGTATAGGTCACAGCGGCATTCAACGGCGTACTGATATTCCCTCCGTAATTTCCTCCTACAACCTTAAACAAGGCTGGGTTATACCCAGTTCCAATATTGAAACTTTGTGAGAGTACCCCTGAATAAAGAGTTAAAATACCTCCCGAATAGGTGTAGGGAGTAGTAATAAAGTTCGGGTTGAGAGGCAAACTCAATCCAATAATATTACCATTTCCAAACCGGGAAACCTTGAAAGTCTGGGATAAACTCAATGCTTGTACCTGAATACTTGACGTAGAAGTAGCTAAGTTAAGGGTTTGATTATGATCGAATGATAACAAAGAATTTTGGATCCAGACGTTGGAGTTTTGTCCAATAGTAATACAACCAGAGCCAACAACTGCGGTGGTCTGATCATAAACTTCATTGTTAAGGCAGATTTGTCCGTTGTTAGTAATACTAGCACCGGGGGCACCAAGAGTGACAACACCATTAGATCTGACATTTTGGGAGAATTCCAATAAACCATTGTTTGTAAATGATAACGAAGTGATAGCCATAATTGGGACACCAATAGAACCATCACCACCAAAATACATCTGACCATTGTTGGTGAAACTAAGACCAGCAAGACTGAATGTTGGAGTTGTCAAAGATTGTAACGAATTGAATGAGACAATACCATCATTGGTGATGGAATTTAAAATCCCAGCCAACGAAACAGTTAAAGCAATCATAGAGGAGGTACTAGTGATATAGAGACCACCCCCAGTGCCAACATCAAGCGAACCAGTGAAAGTTGAGAGGGCATTGTTAAAGATGGTCCAATAAACATTGGGATCAATGTTGATATCACCAATGGAAAGATTAATAAAACCGTTAGTTAAAGTGTTCTGTGAAATTGTTTGCGCAAGAGTAATTGCAGCTAATGCAAGCACTATTACGAAAAAATTCAACCACATGAGAGCAGTTCAGTTTCTAAGGTCACACTAATCACAATAAGTTGATCTAAAGACCCTGTAAATTTGCGAAACCTGGCATTACTATATATAGATAGACATTATTATGCATGGAACCGCTAAAATACGACAGCCAACCCTGAAAATATTGGCCCCAAGTCATATTTTCTCTGGTTCCAAATCTCATCGCTGAAAAATAATTCATTACTGGTCTTTCTTTTGAATTTCGCAATATTTTCTTATAAAACTTTAATAGTAGCCAGACATAGGGGCGGCGTAAAAGTGGAGGGACCTACTATAATCGTTACCAATACTAGCCGAAATCACCCCAATTCGAGACAGGTTGAGAGAAATCTCTGCACTGATACTAGAAAGAATAGGCGGCCAGCTAACGCATGTTTGCCTAAGTGTAGATGGCCTTTGATATTTCCCAAGATTTCGAATCGGTGGAGCAGAATGGAGATTGTATTGCCCAATTGGGTGATGGTTATGAGCGCTGCGTGTATCCTGCATTTTCTAACCAGAAAATAGCTGTCTAAATAAGCTGCAGGTCGTTTTCCGTGAGCACGCGGCAAATAAAACCGTAAGGTCGATGCTCTTCTTGAAGGGCATCAAACCTGGTTTCGAAAGTTTAGAGCTGGGGCCATTTCCTGCCACGCACTATATTTATGACACACAGCCCCAATCCATGTAACATGGACATTGGTGACAATAGGGGTGAGTTATCCCTGGGGGTATACATGTTGTAGTTCAATTCGGTTATGAACTTGAGTTTCAATTTATTATTTAGCACAAATATCGTTAGATCTACGATCACCGTCGGGGGTTACGTGGGTATGCGCGGAGTACGCCCTACCAGGTTGCATTAAGGGTGCAGGAAGGCGCTGAGCGGTTAATCCCAGTATCGTAAGTGAAAAAATGAGCACGCCTTCAAAGACGATTTGAAATGAAGACAGTCAGAAACCCCGAATAAACTTTCATGTTCCCTTTTGTCCTCTTCTCTTTACAGAAATTAGGTTCAGTGGGGTTAACGAGGGCAGCTTCGGAATTTCGAATCTGTTTTAAATCATCATGCATTGCATCAGTATAGTAGCGATTTAGCTACCCTAAATAATACTGCACGCCAAAATATGACATTCATTCAGCAAATCCAAACAGAACGCTTTTACCACTATCCCTCCCCGAGTTCCAAGGTGAGAACAGCAAGTTTGGTTTTTTTGAAGCAAATTACACACCACTTGACTAAAAAGGATAGCACCAAAGCCTTTATTGTTCGCGTTGAATTTACGACCAGCAATTAGGCTCTCTTATTGTTGCATTGCGTGACGCGCTTATTTTCATAATTCTTGGTATTCAAATGGTGCTATCTTCTGATTTTTATTTCCCTATTCTCGAACATGCGTCTGCGCTATGTAAAGAGACAATGTCTCGAGGCCTCGAATCTCTTTCTGACCTTAATTGATGCGAGCACATGTCTTCTGGGTCAACTTTTTGATGGCGCCTGCATATATTTTTTGAAATGAAATGGGGCTTGTTTAAAGTACGGACTACGATAGGTGTCTCACTTGACGTGATGCATGCGTATGCCTCCTCACTCAAACAAGACATGGGAAATAAAGTTACGTTCCCAAAACAACGAAAAATAAGAGCAAGGAAAGAGCAATCGAACTACAACCCCGATTAATCTTGAAGGTCTCGCCAAAAGATGACCTGGTCACCTCAAACCTTAAATTAATATAAACAAGACAATTATTGAGCCTTTTTGTAGGTGCTGAGAGTGTACCCCGCCAAAATAAAGACATGGCGGGGCGTGGATCATTCCTACGCATTATCTGAAATGAGCCTCCCATGTTCTAGGTTTGGGAGAATCTGATATCGAAACCCTCCTGGACAGGTCCCATCCAGGTGATGAGTATAATACCCCCCGTTGCATTTGAGGGATTTTACACTTTCGGCTACAAGCTCTGACTACACCAGCACTGCCTTTTTTCCCCCGCATTGCAATTTTTGCAAAATAGAAGAAAATATAACAACTGAAGTGCAACCAGACGGGAGAACCTTCTTTAATTGTAGCGGCTTTCCTAAAACAAAACAACAGTTCGAAAATTCCTCAAATAAAGAGCATTTTGGCCTCTCAATAAGATCAGCAGCCAAAACAAAATGGCAATAGGCAAGTTTTCACAAACAACGAGGGCTTGGATTTGCCTCTAGCGTTGAAATTAAGATTCTTCGTCGCCTCAAAGGTGCGTTTTAGGTGTTTCTGCCCTTTTCTGTCAGTGAAATGCCAATCGATACGGGGAACTTAAATCCAAAAAAAATTGGCATGAAATATACACTTTACCGGTAAAAACACGTTGCTCCTTTTTACTATTAGAGGGCTAGACTCCTGTGGGACAAGCTTATGACTACGTATCAAGTGGTTTTGCCTTCCAATAATCTTCAATAGGGGTCACTCTGAAGAATAGCACCCAAAATATGGGGAAAAAGTCTGGACCGGAAAATCGTGGCTTAGCTTTGTTAAGCCCTCTCCATCCCCAAGTATATTTGGTGATAGATACGTGCTCTCGTATTGAAAGTCTACTAGTTAGGTTAGACTCCGATTATAGTGGGTCGGTAGGTACGGAGAAAGAGGAGAAGGATAAATGACGCTCATATTATAGTGAAGATACGCTCGTAAACTTTGCATATGGTAGCTGTCAATCCTTTTGAGAGCGACGATCCTGAACTTTGCTTCTTTTGACATCTCCCTGTCAATGCCAATTTGTAGATATGTGCCCTGTAACATCCTCATCTCGATTCAATTAGGTGAATATGTCACATGACGAAGATGACTCTTGCTGAGGTCATGATGACTCTTCCTGGGGCCATGATGACTCCTACCGCCGCAATAAAGCTCGGATTGTCCATCTCGATCATTGTCATGGGCATACGATCGTTTATATCGTCGTATGAGTCCTACACGCGCGCGGTTTCAGCCCGATCGAGGAGGGGCAGAATCTATATTTAACACCAGAATCTATATATAACAGTAGAGCTCGTCCACCGTTAGCGTAGTACTATCAGCAAGCTCAAACATGTCACTCACCATTAGGCCAATTGAAAAGAAAGATGAAGCGGAATGGCTCAACCTCTGGACTGGAAAGAACGGCTACATTGACTTCTACCATTCCCAGGACAAAATTACCCCAGAGATCTCCAAGACCACCTTCGCCCGGTTCCTCGACCCTAACGAGCCAGTATACTCGATTGTTGCTGTTGACGACTCTACCGGCAAGGTCATTGGTTTTGCCAACTACTTGACACACAGAAACACCTGGACCATCAATGATGCGTTGTACTTGAACGACTTGTTTGTCAGCGGTGATTCGAGATTGAAGGGAACCGGTAGGAAGTTGATCGAATTCGTTTATGCCGAAACCGACAGATTAAAGTGCGAAACATGCTACTGGTCCACGCAATTCGAAAACCACCGCGCCCAGTTGTTGTACACCAAAGTCGGGGTTAAAAGTGGATCTTTGTTGTATAGAAGGCCCTAGGCATGCATCAACTGGTCGAACATATTCTTGGCGGTCCTGATCTTTGTTTTGCGGTACGGGTGTTTCACTATAACTTGCACAGAGACCCCCAACTCAAGAAATTAAGTGCTAGAAAACGCAAGAAATTGGTTCATCGGTCCATAACAATGATGTATTCCCTTTTTGACAAATTGTTGAATATATACCTAACTTATATTTGTTACATGTAGACAGGTACCGTTATAGATTTTCCCGTTGAGATAATTTCACTTTCCTAAAATTCTGTCAATATTTCACTCAATATTTCACTGAAATTATGACAAACATTGTCCAAAAACGCACAGTTCTATTTCTTCCGACGGCAATAACGTCGATCCGTTGACGAAAGTGGCGATAGACCCTGTCCGAAGACAACAACAGGGAGATGTTCCGATACTGCGGCAGATGTTCTTGCCGCATGCAGGGTTTGGAAACCCGTCAAATCTTATCGGACCCGAACTGCGTGCAGGATTTGCACCCGACAGTTTTATCGCACCAATCATATTGCCACCTGATAAAGCTGGAACGAAACGTTATCGTACGTCATCGGAAAAACTCGGTTTAACAAAGTGGCTGTTGTCGTGGGATTAACTTGAATCTAAAGGTTTACTATTCCTTTTTAAACTTCACTTATACTTACCATATGAGCGATACCAATCCGCCTAGCTTGTCGCTGGGTTCCACGCGGTTCAACTTCAACGTCCACAACACCGAAATGCCAGTGAGCCTATCGTCGCTCTTACACGATGAAGAGACCAATTTAGACAGTCTCTGGAAGATGTACAACAACGCACGAGATTCACTACCCTACAAGAAGCGGATGGAGAACATTACGTGGCGGATGATGTTTATCAACGTCAAGAAAAAGGAAGCAGAAGCCAATAACTACTTCGAGAACCAATCGCTGTCGGCCAAGGATTCTCCGGTAGTTGACCCTGCCGCGGATGATTTTGACTACGTGGCTCACATCCGCAAGATGGGCCAGAGTGAAACGCCGGCAAACAATAAGAAAAGACCAGCCGAATTCTCCCCTCTCATCACGGCGTCTCAGTCATTGTCAACGTCCATGCCCCCCAAGTCGATGTTGTCGAAATCGATTGAACAGCGCAAAGATGCCGGCCATTCTTCTGCGTTTGAGTTTTCTCTTGACCCGTTAGCATTCGAGGGACCCAACAACAACTTCGACTTGCTGATGGCAGCTTCGTCCACCATGTTCCAGCCTCAACAATACGGCCTATTTGAAGACGTTGACTCGGTTTATAACCCCCGAGACAGCATTTCCAACGGAAGCACCATCTACGGCGGTGACCTCAGAAAAAGCATCTCCGGAAGCCACGTCTCCACCCCTACGCTGTTTCTCAAACACCAAAGTTCCTTAGTGAGCTTGCCAGACCTCCACACCAACTACGAAAACTCCAGAAACCATGCACATAGATCCGTAACCCAAACTCCCCACAACCGATTTACATCTCCGTCGGACAACTTTCGTGATCCGTTCCATTCACCACAATTGGATCAACGGCATACTCCACAACTCCTGAGCCAGATGGACACCAGCAACCCCGACTCTTCGGTGTATTTCGACAATTTCACCCAGAAGCAGTTTTCGGCCAACCAGTTTTCGTCATCGTACACAGACATGTCATCCTTTGGCGTCAACTTGTCAAGCTCATTGCCCAACACAACATCATGGAATGACAAGCCACTGAAGAAATCCAAGCCTTCAAAGACCAAAAAAAAGCCATCGAGCCCCGGTGGCTACGTCAAGAAAGAAGATCTCAAAAACTCGTCGACGCCGGTTTCTTGTACCAACTGCCACACCAAGACGACGCCGTTGTGGCGTAGAAATCCCGAGGGCCAGCCGTTATGTAACGCATGTGGTCTTTTCCTCAAGCTCCACGGCGTAGTAAGGCCACTAAGCTTGAAGACCGACGTCATCAAGAAGAGACAAAGGGGATCCGGCAATTCGACGAGCTCCAAAAAGGCCGTGGTCGATGGCGACGACTTGAACCCGACATCGATATCCAAGAGCGACTCGAAACTAATTAATAATATTGCATTGAACTCCAGTTCTTCCACCAAGAGACCAAACGAGACCAGGAGCAGCAGTGTTTCCACAATCAAGCGGACCAATCTGAGAATCACCTTGCCGTCCTCAACAAGTATAGACCCCCAGTTGCAATCGAGCGACCCGAGCCACAGCTACGTGCAGATGTTCAATTCGTATTCGTCGAGCTACCCCGTGAAGCAGGAACACCAGCCCCAGCCCAACTCCAACTCTAACCGAAAGGGCAATTGGGACTGGCTAAGTATCCCGTTGTAATGTATAGAATAAATGTCACGTTTTTTGCAACTTTGAATCATCATTTGGTGCAACAATTTGGCGCGGGACACACGACCAACTTCATCTCTCCATCCAATGTCCTTGTCAGCACGCTTCCCCCGCGTCACCATTCAGTACTGTTCCAAGTGCAAATGGCAGAACCGCGCCTTCTGGTACCTTCAGGAGATATTCCAGACGTTTGACGGCGTCATCAACGACGTGTCGCTCCAGCCCATCCAGGACCAGCCCGGCGTGTTCCAGGTCCTCCTCGAGCGCACATCGGAAGAGGATGCCGTCATTATATACAAGAGAAAGTTCAAGAAGCCCGAGTTGGCAATCAAGTACGGCGATGCTGACGGCTCGCAGTCCCAGGCATATTACTACGAAGGATTCCCCGACTCCAAGTTCTTGAAGTTGTTGATCCGCGACCACTTGGACGGAGGAGTGGTGTTGGGCGCCCATTTGGAGCAACAGGGCGACAATTTCTTGACTACCGACAAACAGCCAGACGTATGTGTAGACTGTAGTACTGAGACGGGCACGTCGTGATGCAAACGTTGGGCGATTATACTATTAAATTATACAGACGAAGAATAAAAAGAACTAAACGAAATATCCCGGCCACTATTCCAAGTCGTCGCTGAACTGGTGTTGGTATGCCTGGTCCCCCAACTCGTCCCACCCGTTGTTGGCAACCACGTAGGGCAACGAGCTGCCCAAGGTTCCAAAGTGGGCCGTGTTGTTTGGTAAGCCCAACAAACTCTGGTACTGCTTGATGACAAAGGTAGGCGACACGTTCTTGGCCTGGGCCTTCAGGTATTGCAGACCTTCGGGGCTCGAGTTCTGGTTGATCTCCTTGGTGATCTGTTTCCACTTGTGCTTTTCTCCAGCGACCAACAACTGCTTCAACACCTGGATGTCTTGCGATGTGAATTTACCTCTGGCATTGGCCACGGTGTTGGATGCGCTCGAGCCATAGTTGGAGTATGGTTGTTGTTGGTTTTGTTGGCTTTGTTGACCTTGACCTTGTTGGCCCTGCTGGCCCTGCTGTTGGACCTGTTGCTGTTGTGATTGTTGTTGTTGTTGTTGGGGCTGGCCTTGTTGTTGGCCCTGGCCCTGTTGCTGTTGTTGTTGCAACTGTTGGTGGTACGAGTACTCGTTCAAAAACTGTTGCGTGCTGGCACCGTTGGCAGTGCCGTTGACCGAGCTGCTGTTGTACATGTTGTGACTAGTGGGAGTTAGGTGGTGGTGTTGGCTTCAAAACAGACCATATATCGGGGAGAGATCCGTGCCGATGAAAATGGAGCTGGGCAAAATACGGAGCGGAAAAAAGTAATTCCTCGGTCTAATCAGTCGGAGATGCTCAAGTATATCTCGAAAGTCTCGCGTCGCTATTGGTTGGTTCCTCTGCAAGCGTATCCGTTTGTATCGAGTGACGCTGTTTGGGTGTGGGTAAATTAATTTTCTCGCGGGAACGGAGATTCATTCATCTCTGATTATATAATCCCGCCTTGGATCAAAAGTATGGCATTATTTTCTTGGGGAACTACAGAAACCAACTCGGGCATAAGCCCAGGGCCAGATCCATGTATGGTGTAGGTGGTATATTGATTGATTAATTTTAATTATTTACTCGTCATCTTCGTAATCTTCGCTTTCGTCTTCTTCTTCTTCTTCTTCCGGATCGCTCATTTCCTCGTCGTCGTCGCTATCTAACGTGTACACCTTGCGTGCAGCCGTTTTTCTCTTTCCTTCCACCTTGGGGGCCATCTTGGGAGGAAGTTCTAAGTCGTCCACTTCGCTCTGCAAGGTTTTGGTCTTGGTGGGCGGGACATCCACACTGGCAGGCTTATTGGGCGTAGAATCCTTACTTAAGCCAAGTAGAATATCGTCGTCCGAGTCAGAATCAAACATTGACGAAGAAACTCTCTTGGGAGTCGGTTTGGGCTTGGACTTGGGCGTGCTCTTGGCTTTGGTTGCAGCAGCAGAAAAGAACGACAACGCATCTGGCTGCTTGGGTTCCTTCTTCACAACAACGACAGGTTCGTCTACGATTTCCTTCTTGATGGAAGTCGTAGGTGTAGGAGTCGACGTCTTCTTTTGTTTCTTCGTCGATGGCTCCGTCTTAACGGTATCCTCCTTCTTCACCCGTTTTCTCTTTTGCTTGGCCTTGACTCCAGCAGCAGGAATGTCACTCTCTCTTTCCTTCAAGTCCATTTGCAAAAACTTCTCCCATGCTTCAAGGAACCCATCCAAATCTTCATTCCACAAATCTTTGGCAGATTTACCAACCAAAATCTTCAACTCTTCTTCCTTTTCGTCTCTTTGCTTCAACAATTTCTCGTACCTCTCTCTAGTTAAAGACCAGAGGGCCATTCCTAACAAGTAATCATAGTAGGCATATATATGCTCAGGTCTATGTTCACCCTCTTCGCTCAGCCCAACAGGAGCAATATTCACCAAAGAAATATCGCCAACTTCCTCCTCCTCTTCTTCAAGTTCCCGTTCTGCTTCAACAAAGAGCCCCAAATCAACATTCTCAGCCACTGGCTCGCTATCTTTGTTGAACTTGACAAATCCAAACTTTTGCAAGAGATCCACCAAATCAGATCTTTTCTTGTTTGAAACAGACAATTTCTTCTCGATTATCAATTTTATGAACCTGGCCTGCTCACTCAACTTGGACAATTGGTTTTGAAGTTGACGACTCATGTGATCCTTCCGCTTCTGGTAGTATTCTAATCTAACGTAGTAGAAGTCTTTTAAGATCTCATTAGGTGATTCGTACTTCTTAATTCTCCCCAATGGATCGAAAGCCACCATGTTACTCAAGTTGATCGACGAAATCAATTTGAACCGCTCCAACAACCCAATCTTCAAAGATTTGGTCATTTCGGCGTCGGTCAATTTGATCACGAATCTAATGTTCAACCCATGCTGTTCTTCCATGTCTTTGATCCAGGGACTGGTCTTCTCATTTCCTAACCCTGCCAACAAGAATTCCTTGACATTGTTAGTCCAGGTCTTGACGGGGATTTCGGTAATTTCCAACGTCGTTTCATCGATTTGTTCGATTCTACCACTCACTTTAAATTTATCAGGCCCACTAGGCTCAATATCACCTTCCCAGGCTTTATACCAAGGCATCATGTTTAAAACCGGTTCTCCCTTCATCATTCTTCTGATGTTATCAACTAGATCAACCGGATTGTAACATGGAATATTGGTGGACCAACCGGTACCAATACCTTCAGTTCCATTGACCAATAGCATTGGAATCACAGGCAAATACCACTGAGGCTCCACTGTCTGTTCATCTTCCTGAACATATTCGTACAAAGCATTATCCAATGGATTGAACAACTTTCTCGTAATCTCGGTGATTTCAGTAAAAATATATCTCGCGGCTGAGAAATCTTTACCACCTGCTGCTCTGGTACCAAAGGCACCATTTGGTTTCAATACATTAATGTTGTTAGATCCAATGAAGTTTTGGGCTAAACCAATAATAGTTTGAAACAACGAAGCTTCACCGTGATGATATTGCGTGTGTTCAGAAACGTAACCGGCCAATTGAGATACCTTGATTTCACTCTTTAAATTTCTCTTAAAGCAAGCGTACAAAACCTTACGTTGCCCAGGTTTAAACCCATCCAATACCGAAGGGATGGATCTTACGTTATCTGCCATAGAAAACAAAATCAATTCCTTGTTGATAAATTCGGAAATTGGAATCTCGGCCAAATTGGGATCAAGATGGGTTCCTGGTTGAAATCCTTGCAACCACTCCTTTCTATCATCAGCCTTCTTTTTGGAAAACGCCAAATCGATCCATTCTTTATCATCTCCTTGCAAAGCATGGAAGATCTTCTTGTGCTTAGCCAAGTCCGAGAAATACTGACGAGCTTCCTTCGATGTCGATGTACCCAAACCCTTGTAATATTTCTGAGTCCAACGACATTCCTTGCCCTCAGTTTCACGCCATTTCTCAAATTCAGGCATCGAATAAAAGGGAATGATATCTTTACCACCGCCTCTTTTCTTCACGGTAACCTTGATAATTGGAGTGATAAACTCAAGTAAGAATCCGGGAATATCCAACAAGCCGGGGAAACTTGTTTCCAAGAAGTTGATAATTAATCCTTTAATATGCGAACCATCTTGATCCTGATCGGTCATGATCATGATGTGGCCATATCTCAAGTTCTTTGCGTTTTCTGGGGTGTATTGTTTTTTGTGCTGGAGACCAATGATTTGTTTCAAGGCGTTGATCTCAACGTTTTTGGAGATTTGATCACTGGTAGCTTCTCTAACGTTCAATAACTTACCTCTTAATGGGAAACATCCATAGTAGTCTCTCCCAATAACCGCCAATCCAGACACGGCAAGTGACAAAGCAGAGTCACCTTCCGTAAGAATAAGGGTACATTTGTGGCCCTCTCTGGTTCCAGCTTTGTTTGCGTCAACCAACTTGACTTGGCCCTTGATTCTCAGTTTTTTCGAACCATCGGCCTTTTGCAAAGCTTTGTCTTCGTTCGAGTTGGCAATTTCTCTAATTTTATCAACAATACTAGTCTTTAAGATTTTCTTGATGAAATCGTCACTGATCACGAGCTTTTCATTTGATTTCCCACCAAACTGTGAAACCCGAGTCGTCAACTGTTCCTTGGTTTGTGAAGTAAAGGCAGGGTTTTCAATAAGACAGTTGACAAATAAAAACATATTGTTTCTGACTTCCTGGGGTTTAATCATCAATTTCTTCTTACCCTTTTCCTTTTTGGATAAGGTTTCCACTAATTTGTTAATGATTTGATCCGAAACATACTTGACATGCGTACCACCGGTAGTTGTCGCAATGGAGTTGACAAAACTGACTTGGTTGAATGATCCGTCACTGACAGCAAAAGCCAATTCCCATCTGGGATTTATCACTTCATGGACAATGGTTGCGTAGTTTTTAATTTCTCCATTGGCATCTGGCGTTGGTTCCGGAGTTCTGTCCTTGAGAGCCTTTACGTACATTTCAACGTACGTCTTGAAGTTCTTGATGTTCAATCTTTTGTCGTTCAAATAGACGTTACAGTCTCTGACCGTCCCGCAAAGATCGTAAACTCTTCTACGCAACACCGAGAGGATCTCTTCATCCAAAGATTCCATGCCGAACTTGGACAAGTCGGGCTTGAACGTGACTTTGGTGAATTCCTTCTTTGTTTTCATCTTGGTGATCTTGGGTTTGGATACTGTCGACATGTTTTTGGTCCACGTTTGTTTGTACACCTGTTCTGTGTTGAGGTCTGCGGTCTCCAAGAGGAATTCCGTCGAGAAAATGTTACACAACTTGGCCCCATACCCATTCCGGCCACCCGTGACTTTCTTTTCGTCGTCGTCGTAGTTGGACGACGTGAGGAGGTTCCCAAAGATCAATTCGGGAATGTAGATCTTTTCCTTGGTGTGAATTTCAATGGGGATCCCCTTCCCGTCGTTCATGACTTCGATGGTGTTTGTTTCTGGGTCGATCTTGACCTTGATGTTCTTCATCGACGGGTCTCTGATCTTGTTGTCGGCGGCATTGACCAAGATTTCGTCAAAGATCTTGTAGAGACCGGGGACAATGCTGACTTCCTTGTAGAGCATTGATTCGGAGGCAGCGTCGTAGCACCACATCTCCATGCCCGTTCTTTCGACCGACCCGATATAGGTGTCGGGCCGCTTCAAGATATGCTCGAGCTGCGAGAGCTTCTGGTACTGTTCGGAAGCGTTTGATTTGGAGGCATTGGAGATGTCCACAAGGGCAGGCCGGTTGGGATTGGCGGTGTGGTTGGAGCTGGGAACGGTTTCGTGGTCGGAGCCGTAGTCGGAGCCGTCCGAGAACTCTGATTCTTCCGACATGGGTGGGTGTGATGGGACAAATGTTTGGATCGCGACGCGGTTATATATGGAAAAAGTCAAACAAACCCCAAACAACCGGTGCAAAACGTACACAAGTTCGAAACTCGATGGTGACGATCCACAAACACCACACACGATAAAACAGTAATGAACGTCGTGTAGTTGTACGGGGGTTGTGTGTGGTAGTTTACCGTTAACTATGTATTATGCCTATAAACCGTGTCTACTTCTTGCTTCCAGCCCTCATCTTCTTCTGGATGCGGTCAAACTCGTCGTCGCTGATGTCGTTGCCGCGTTTCTTGCCGTACTTTTGCTCGAGCCCGCTGATCAACGTATCGAGACGCGAGCTCTGTCTGCTCTTGATCAAGGCCGCGAGATCGGCGTGGTTGCCGAGCTTCCTCTTGCCCTTGTCCTTGATCTGCTTCTCCAACGCCTCGGCTTCCTTGGCTTCCTTGGCCAACTTCTTGAGCATCTGCTTGACCTTGGTCTTGCGTGATTTCTTGTACTTTTCCCATGTCTTGACGCTGTTCTTCTCCAACGCCAACGTGCCGATGGCCTCGTCAATGATGTTGTAGACACGCGCCTCCTCGTCCTCGGTGAACTCCAAGTGGGGGATCAACTCAAAGAGCTTGAGAAAGTCGCCTTCGTAGTACACAAAGTTCGACACGATATCTAACCGTTCTTCCTCCGACCCTTGGTACTTGATGCGGTCCTCCTCGATCATCTCGAGACTGATCTTGGTGGTGGTTGCGGCAAAGTATTCCTTCCAGTCAAAGTCGTCCTCCACCTCGTGCAAGCTGCCGGTGTTGTCGTACCGCTGTCTCCGTATCGGGTCGCTCAACAATGCATACGCGTACTGGATCTTGGGAAACGTCTGTTCGCCAACGAAGCCCTTCTGCTGCTGCTGCTTGTCGGGATGGTGCTGCAAACTGAGCTTCTTGTACGCCTTCTTGATCTCAATCGGACTGGCATCACTCTTGACCTCAAGAACCTCGTACGGATCTATTTCGCCAAATTCAAGCATGGATGGGTTTTTACCGTGACTACTGAGATGGGGCACGATTCGGTTTGCCTAACTAGACGGAGACAAATGTGCTGCTGAGACAGCGTGTCGCGGCCAAAACCAAACAAAAACAGAATCATTATTTCCTGCACACAACAAAAGACATACTAAAATACATTTACAATACAAATAATTAGTTATACAAAATATCCTTACTCGTCACGCTTCTTAGCGGCATCCTTCCACTCTTCGATCTCTCTGTAGGCACGCTCCAACTCCTGCTTCAACTTTTCGTTGGAAGCACTCAATTCACTCACGGCCTGCTCCGTCAACAACTTCTCCAACGTCCATTTTTCGATATTGTTGTTTTCGTTTTCCTTCAACCGCTTGATGTACTCGACAGCCCGCTGCAAGATCTGGGCCTTGTTGGTGTCAGGGGTAGGAATTAGCGCCGCCAACTCCTTGATTCCCAAATTGATCGACTCACGTCTTCTTCTTTCGACCTCCTTGTGGTTCTCGCGTCTCTGTCTGTGCCACTCGTCGCTGCCGTGTTGGGGCTTGTCGGGGTTCGAGGGCGGCAACACCGTGGGCTGGAACGACGAGCTGCTTTGTGGGGGTGGCGATTGTGTGTTTGCCTGGTGATGGTGTTGGTGGTGTTGGTGTTGGTGCGATTGTTGTTGTTGTTGCTGCTGTTGCTGCTGTTGTTGTTGTCTGTATGCGTTCTGGTAGGCCAAGTGTTGTTGCAACTGTTGCTGGCTGGTCTCGCCACCGTTCTCATTTGACGTCACTGCAGCAACGGCAGCAGCAGCAGCTTCGGCAGCCGCGACCGCGTCGTGATCGTTCGAGTCATTTTTGTGGCCGGAACCACTGTTGTTGCCGCTGTACGACGACTGCTGGCCCAACAACTCGGAGTCAATGGCTATCTCATCCTTCTTGTCTCTCTTGAGCTTTTTGTTGTCCTGGTGTTCTCCTTCTCTTTTAGGCATTCTGCCGTTAGTAATGGTTGCAAATCACAATTAAAAAATCCCAAACCCAAAACAACAACAAAAGGTTGTTGGGGGTAATTCAAGGGGAAGGGGGTGACGATTGTTGTCTGTACGTACTTGGCTAGCGGTTTATTCGTGTGTCTGAAATGGTTGCAAAAAGGTGGCGTGTGTTTTGCAGGTAGTTTTCTCGCTTGTGCACCGAATCACGTTTATGTCCGTTTGTTTTGGTAGTGGTGGTGGTGAAGAAAAGTGGGCGATACATCACGAGGATTTTTCTCACATGTTTTGGGTGGTGATGTCTGTGTCCGGGTAAGTTCCCAAAGAGGCAATTGTCCATAACGGGCAAGTCTATCCGAAAAGGGAAATGGTCACGAGAACTTGGCCGCCCAACCAACCGTCACGTGGCGCAAGACTTTTTCTCGTCCGACCTATTCGGGACGACAGGTTCCATGGCACGGACCCAATCGAGTCGACTCTCATATGATGGTGACGGTATTTACGAGGTTCAGTCGACATTGACCGTGCAAAAATAACCACACAAGGCGTGTGTAAATGTGTTACTTTTGCCTTTGTGAATCAACCACATTCCACCTGCAAGTAGGCACTAAATACTTTGGCCTAATAATATTACGGGACTACCGCGACGGTATTTTTGCAAAAAGCTGTAGAGAACACGACCACACCAACCGCCATCGGTGGCTCTGGTAAGGTGGACAGAGGCGTTTCGGAAAATCCACCCGTTCCGGCCATTGTCGGGCCTCCGTGTCCCGCCGTCTGGTGGGTCATGGTCCTGCCACCGTTCCACCTGGACATTCTGCAACCGTCTTTAATTCTCCATCGGGCGACGGATCAGCCTATTTCTTCAGACAACACTGCCGTGCCGCAGTACTCAGCACGGAAAAATCTGATCATTCTTGCATAATATGCGCTTACAATTCACGGGCTTCATTTTCCGCGCCCGAACCATCGGACTATTTCTGGGAAATTATGCGCTTAGCCGGGCAGGCTCTGTTTTTGCATAAACGCATAGGAACCCTCACCTTATGCGCTTAGAACACATGGTGCACCGTTATAAATAGGCTGCAAAATAGCCAGGGCTGGTCAAGCCTTTCCTACCATCCCCAATACAAACACCAAAAACCACTACTATTACTTACCATGTCTGAAGTTACTTTAGGTAGATACCTTTTCGAAAGATTGCACCAGCTTGAAGTCGACACCATTTTCGGTCTTCCCGGTGACTTTAACTTGTCGTTGTTGGACAAGGTGTACGAAGTCCCCAACATGAAGTGGGCCGGTAACGCCAACGAATTGAACGCCGCCTACGCCGCCGACGGTTACTCCAGAATCAAGGGCTTGTCCTGTTTGGTCACCACCTTTGGTGTCGGTGAATTGTCCGCCTTGAACGGTGTCGGTGGTGCCTACGCCGAACACGTTGGTATGTTGCACGTTGTCGGTGTTCCATCCATCGCCTCGCAAGCCAAGCAGTTGTTGCTTCACCACACCTTGGGTAACGGTGACTTTACCGTTTTCCACAGAATGTCCAACAACATCTCGCAAACCACCGCTTTCATCTCCGACATCAGCTCGGCTCCTGCTGAAATCGACAGATGTATCAGAGAAGCTTACGTTTACCAAAGACCAGTCTACGTTGGCTTGCCAGCCAACTTGGTTGACCTCAAGGTTCCAGCCTCGTTGTTGCAAACCCCAATCGACCTCAGTCTCAAGCCCAACGAACCAGAAGCCCAAGAAGAAGTCGTTGATACCGTGTTGGACTTGATCAAGTCCGCCGAAAACCCAATCATCTTGGTTGATGCCTGTGCATCGAGACACTCCTGTAAGAAGGAAGTCGAACAGTTGGTCAACGCTACCCAGTTCCCCGTCTTCACCACCCCTATGGGTAAGTCTGGTATCAACGAATCGCACCCAAGATTCGGAGGTGTCTACGTCGGTACCTTGTCGCAACCAGAAGTCAAGCAAGCAGTTGAATCTGCCGACTTGGTCCTTTCCATCGGTGCCTTGTTGTCCGATTTCAACACCGGTTCGTTCTCGTACTCGTACAAGACCAAGAACATTGTCGAATTCCACTCAGACTACACCAAGGTCAGACAGGCCACCTTCCCCGGTGTCCAGATGAAGGAAGCCTTGACCACCTTGCTCTCGAGAGTTGGCGGTTCTCTCAACCCAGCCTACACCCCAGTGGCCGTTCCTTCCGTCAAGTTGACCAACTCGCCAGCCGAACCAAACACCACCTTGACCCAAGAATACTTGTGGACCAAGGTTTCGTCGTGGTTCAGAGAAGGTGATATCATTGTCACCGAAACCGGTACGTCTGCCTTTGGTATCGTGCAATCGAGATTCCCCAACAACACCATCGGTATCTCGCAAGTGTTGTGGGGTTCCATCGGGTTCACTGTCGGTGCCACCTTTGGTGCTGCCATGGCTGCTATGGAAATCGACCCTTCGAGAAGAGTCATTTTGTTTGTCGGTGACGGTTCGTTGCAGTTGACTGTCCAGGAAATCTCCACCTTGTGTAAGTGGGAATGTAACAACACCTACTTGTACGTGTTGAACAACGACGGTTACACCATCGAAAGATTGATCCACGGTATGAATGCCACCTACAACGACATCCAGCCATGGAACAACTTGCAATTGTTGCCCTTGTTCAACGCCAAGGACTACGAAACCAAGAGAGTTGCCACCGTTGGCGAGTTGAACACCTTGTTTGACGACGAAGCCTTTGCTAAGCCAGACAAGATCAGAATGGTCGAAGTCATGTTGCCAAGAATGGATGCTCCAGCCAACTTGGTTGCCCAGGCCCAATTGTCCGAACAGACCAATGCCGAAAACTAATTACCATCCCCGGTTTATAGAGTATAGATTAATGAATTGAAAATACGTTACGACCCTAAAGAGACACCTCATGCGAACCACCAATATCCTCATCGGAACCACTCTAGAAAGAATTGCAACCGAATTACCCGAATAGTGCAAAGGGGCCCCGATTATTTTTCATGCTGACATCACCTGCGTTGCCCCGGCATCGGATCATGGATGCTCCAGAGACGGACACCGTATACAAATCAGTGAAAATTTTTCCTCAAAAGGGTATAGATGCGGTAATAGCTTGATCCGGAGCTGCAGGCCACCCTGGATTTAGTGCTAGGCGCATCAGGGCTGGGTTAATGCATGGCGCCTATGACCGTGGTTGGTTACCATGCTGGAAAATAATAAAAAATTAAAGTATTAAACATGCATAAATACATAATGCTATAAATCTCAATGCAAATCGTAGGCCTTGACCATGGCCTGGTACCGCTTGATCTCCTCGTCGTAGACAACGTAATCGTTCTTGATCTTGTACATGAACGGATCGTACTTCATTGGCTTGAAGTCAGGGGCGTTGTTGATCAATGAAGCCGTCGATTTTCCAAACAAAAGCCTCATGATCTCGGCCTCGTGGAATTCGGTGAACCCGTTGGTGGCGTAGTATTCGGCAAAGAGCTCGTCCTTGCCCAACAACTCGAGAAGCTCACCGTAGTTCATCTTGGAAATCGACGGAAGCTCGTCGTCAGAAACGTGGATCTTCATCTTGGAAATGTCGACCCCCTGTTTTTCCTTTTCCTTCATCATTTTCTCGTAGTTTTCAAGTTCCAGAGGTGAATGTTCGTACCGTGAGTCGTCAAACCCGTGGCCCTTGCCGCTGGCAAACTTCTCGTTAAAGCTATGGTATTGTTTCCACTTGGCCTTGTCGTGACGGAAATAGTACAAGTCCCTTTCACTGACCCAGAGTCTCAACTGAGGCACAAATACGTGCTTTTCAAACTTTTGGTTCTGGAGCCCGTGGGAGTACTCAATCGTTAACAAGTTGGTGAACTTCTTAGGGACGTATCCGATTTCTCCTTCGATCGAAGTCTTGATCAACGGAGACAATTCGTTAAGCTTGGCGAAATGGTTGTTCTTACAGTTGTATGCCTGTAACTTTCTGTTCTTGCCCATGGTGTCGAGCTTGTCCTTGTCGTGCCAGCCCTTTTGTTCGGCATTGTACCGTTCAGGAGCGTCAGCATTGGTGAGTGCCAATCCGGTGATATCGATGTACAACCCAGAGTCCACATCTATGAATCTGGCGTCAATGTTATTGTTACCATTACCCTTTTCTCTATGGGTA
The DNA here is from genome assembly GCA_003706575.2 of Teunomyces cretensis. Classification (NCBI taxonomy): domain Eukaryota; kingdom Fungi; phylum Ascomycota; class Pichiomycetes; order Serinales; family Debaryomycetaceae; genus Teunomyces; species Teunomyces cretensis. Next base: position 747,808 of record PPLT02000002.1, on the reverse strand, counting down.
ATGAATGTACCACAGTCTAAAAAGTACCGGCCAAAACCGTCTTCGGCATCTTCAACAATTAATGTTTGGTTAAACTCAAGCGAGAGTCTGCTCAAGTCCATAATTGGCATCTGGACATCAATGTCCCAGTCCCAGGGGAATGCAATACCGTTCCAGTACCACGAAAGCAATGAGCCGTGGGCAACCCAGGTACGGATACCATTTTTACGCGAAAACGAGAGCCAGGTTCTGATCAAACGATGGAGAATCAAGTTTTGTTCGTAGCTTTCATGGATCATTCCCGAGAAAAACCGCCAGTCATAATGGTCACCGTGTGTAGTATCCTTGAGTCTGGCTTCGTCAAAGTACTTTGGTGGGCCATGGGGCTTAATAGATTCCGAATATTTTAAGGTTTCCATATAGCTCTGTTCTTCACGAGAAAGATCGTTTCTTGCCGAATAGTCGGCAATGATGCCGGTATAGTTGTAGATGAACGACTCTTCACTCAAGTCGACCTGGTAATCCTTAATCACCTTGTGCTTGTTCGTAGGAACCTTCTTCTGGAGTTCACGGAACGATTTCAAGACGTTGGCCTTCTTGGTTTTCTTGTCTTTTATGTATGTCTCAACCATTCCGTTGTCCAAGAGTTTTTGTCTTTTAGTTGGATCAACAGAAACATTGTAAGCACCGTCGTTGGTTAAGAAAATGATGGACCGTGGTGGAGGGGCGTATGTGTAAAGGTAGGACTTCCCTGCCAATTGGGCCTTGAGATGGGTTGTTTTGCCTGGGTTTTTCATCATGTTGAACCCAGGATATAATGCATTGGTTTTTAAGTGTTCAGGAAGGTCTTCATCGTTGATGCAGAATTCCACGGTGAGGGGAGTTGTTCTCTTGGCTTTTCTTGCGGAAGTGTCTGGTTTAGCAGCATCTGGACCCTCGACCTTGGCTACCACAGCGACAGCAGCAGCAGCAGGATCAGCAGGAGCAGGAGCAGCAGCAGGAGCAGCAGCATCAGCCGGCTTCACTTCAGAAGATCCGCCAGCAGCTTGTGCCTTGGCCAATTCTTCCTTTTCCTTCTTTTCCTTTTCCTCCTTTTCTTTACGTTCCTTTTCCTCCTTTTCTTTACGTTCCTTTTCTTCCTTTTCCTTCGCTTCCTTCGCTTCCTTTATTTTCTTCTCTACTTCTTCCTTGACCTTCTTGTCTTCCTCTTCCTTCTCCTTTATTCTTTCGCCCTTGGTGAGCGGGTCCATGTAGTCACAGTCCAACTTGTCCATGCGGGACGAGAGAATGTACTTGTTCAACATCGAGAGGTCTACCCAGTCGTCCCAGTGGAAGGGAACCGAAGGCACCGCACGGGGTTTCTTGGAGAGTGTCTTCTTCATGTGGTGGTAGTACATGGTGTGGGTCAACCGCGGGTCGAACGGCTGGATAGGTGGCTTCTTGGCGCCGGCGGCGTAGAAGTATGAGGGAATGGTGATCTCAAACTCCGACTCTGGCACCGGATCCAAGATCCAAAACTTGGTTTGGAGGTCGGCCGACTTCTTTTTGGAGTGGAGGGCCTCGACCTTGTCGGCAAAGTGGGCCTCTGGGTCCGAAACGGAGCCGGAATCTTGGTCCGGGCGTCTCTGGTATATCGTCAGTGCAAGGGTGTCAAAGTAATTCAACGGGTTGGACTTGCCGATGAGCGAGTCCTGGTCAACGTACGATGTCGATAGGAGCGACAACGACACTATGCATATGAGGGACACTATGATGAAGAGCTGGACATGTTTTCTTCGCAACAGGAAAAACATGGCGGTTAGTTGTTGTGGGTAGGGGTATGTGTTGTTGTAGCGAAAGTGGGTCGTGGTTAGGTTGGTGTAAAATGCGGCGGATGGGGTCTAGTATCGTCTATAGCAAATGGTAGGGTGGTGGCCTTAAAGTAAAATACTGGCTGTTTTTTTGGATGTGGGACAAAAGAACGTCAGCAGGCTGGGTAAATAGTTGGGATGTGATGGGTGTCACGAACACTTTTAAAGGAAATGGACGTTATTTAGTATTGTCCAGCGATTTTTTATTTTGGAATACGTCGATGATCAATCACCGGCGGTTAGGTCAGGTTGACCCATTGGGGACAATCGACCACCAAACCACATCATCGGGATGCAGGACACAAAACATGCACACGACATAACTTTTTTATTTTTAGTCCGATAAAAGTTAATTTCGCATTGTTGTTGTTGGGGGAAGAAAAGTGGAAAGGCCACACAACGGTGGGGCGACGGCGGACAGAAACTTCTGTTTTTGCAGCCCATAGACCGCTGGACGGCAGAGGCCATAGTGCCACCAGGTACCGCTTTGGGTTGGCTCCACCCCCACACTGGCAACGTACGGCCGCAAACGGTACCTTGGCTGCGGGTCAATCCTCCTTACGTTGGCGTCCTGCACCGGCATCTCAAATCATCTGCGCCAGGCATTTTCTGAAGTTATTTTTAAGCAAGGTAAGAAATTATCTAGGGAAAATTTTCCTGCAGGAGCAAAGTCTTGGCAAGTAACTTTTGCCTACGTCACGGTCAGGCCACGAACCAATGGAACAGCTATCCATACAGGGCCATTGTACGTCACACGATATAAATAAAATTGGCCCCCAATAAACACCAGGGGCCCTAGGGCCCAGGGCCCGCTAACGCCACTCTAACCACCCTGGTCCCCTGCCCATTAAGGTTCGAGACAAGTGTCGCTGGTTCATGTGAGAAGACACGGAGATAGTGAATTAATTTCACACGTATGGTTGGTTGCTTTTTTTTTCTTCTGAGTGGCCACGGACATAAGCCTACACAGCGCACCCACATTATTGGCATTCCCCCCGTCCCTTATGCGGCCCGAATAGGGAGGCTTTGCTCCCGCGCTGGTTATGACAACGCATTTCCAAACAATGCACAACCCGGACGCGCTAACCACAAACAATCGTGTTAATAATATGGGACTCTCAGATTACACTCGATGTCCCAAACCGAAACGGGGTGTTTCACAACGCCCACAATCGCGCGGATCGAAGCCGTTTTGGTACGGATTTTTTTTCTCTTGTTTGTCGCCCGTCGTTGCTTTTTCTCTCGATGTCGCCCCTCCCCCTCGCGCCCACCATCAGTGAGAATTCCATTCTGGAGAATCCCACGACACAAAACCCTAATTCACGGGGTCAGACCGCCAAATTGCAGAGATAAGCCCGGGCCCTGGTTTGTGTAACGTTTTGACTCGGCCGATATCTGGCAACGAACAGGAGAATGGCCGTTTTAAGATGTTCCATACATGGACCCGCAGCCGTGCTGATTGCGGGTCGCCAAAAGAGCATATTGTCGTGCCATGGCCCCGGCGGTTCGTCCATGCTTCCATGTAGTTGCTGGACGCCGTAATCCAACAGAGATCTACCGGCCAAACTGGTCCGGTCGCCGTCGCATCCTGTGATTCGTGAAAATTGGCGGCGCGCGCGCACCGGGCCGCGAAATGGCGATCTCCGCCCATTGGCGATAAGATTCTTATCTGTAATTAATCTTATCAGCACGCCAGTGGCCATCTCTATTACATTATAAACCGTTGCACCTGCCGTGATCTCCATGCATAAGCGCCAGACAGTACCACCACCTCGATGCATCTCAACATAAAGCCTACTCTCAAGCGTCTCGCCCGCAAGTGGACCACCAAGGAGGGCGTGTTTGGCGACTACGACTATGCCTACCTCTTCGTGCCGGAAATCCCCTTTCTTTCCAAGGAACCCAAGACCCAGCCGTTCTTTGGCTTGAACTCGGACATGCCGGTGTTCTTGGGCTTTATCCTCGGCCTCCAGCACGCCTTGTCGATGCTTGCTGGTGTCGTGACCCCGCCCATCATCATCGCGGCGTCGGCCAACTTGTCGACAGAACTCCAGGAATACCTCGTCCTGTCGTCGTTGATCGTGTCAGGAATCTTGTCGTGTATCCAGATCACAAGGTTCCGTCTTTTTGGCTCGCCCTACTACTTGGGGACGGGACTTTTGTCGGTGGTGGGGACGTCGTTCGCAACCATCACCATCGTCACCAAGGCCCTTCCCATGATGTACCAGGCCGGCGAGTGTCCCATCGATGCTTCGGGTAAGCAGTTGGCGTGTCCTGATGGCTACGGCCGCATCTTGGCCACGGGGATCGTGTGTTCGCTCTTGGAAATCTTGTTATCGTTCATGCCTCCCAAGGCATTGCAAAAAATCTTCCCTCCCATCGTCACGGGGCCCGTCGTGCTTCTTATCGGTACTTCGTTGATTGAATCGGGGTTCCAGGACTGGGTGGGCGGTTCCGGCTGTGTTGGCAAGGTATGTGAAGTCGGCAGACACTCGTTGGAATGGGGCTCGGCCCAGTTTGTTGGTCTCGGGTTCTTGGTCTACGTCTCCATCATTCTTTCCGAACGGTTTGGTTCGCCCATCATGAAATCGTGTGCCGTCATTGTCGGGCTCTTGGTCGGGTGTATTGTGGCCGCAGCTTGTGGCTACTTCAGCTCGCTGTCGATCAAGGCTGCCCCTACTGCTACATTCATGTGGGTCCACACCTTCAAGTTGAGAGTCTATGCCCCCGTTGTGCTTCCGTTCTTGGCGGTGTACATCGTGTTGATGATGGAAGCCATCGGTGACATCACGGCAACGTCCGATGTCTCGCGTCTTGAAGTCGAAGGAGAACTCTACGAGTCGAGAATCCAAGGTGGTGTTCTTGCCGATGGGTTCAACGGACTTCTTTCCGGTCTCATGACCGTCACTCCAATGTCTACGTTTGCCCAGAATAACGGGGTCATTTCTGTCACCAAGTGTGCCAACCGTCGTGTTGGCTACTGGTGTGCATTCTTGATGATCGTCATGGGAGTGTTCTCCAAGTTTGCTGCAGCAATAGTCTCGATTCCCAACACGGTTTTGGGCGGAATGACGTCGTTCCTTTTCACAGCAGTTGCTGTGTCGGGGATGAAGATCATCGCCACCACAGAATTCACCAGAAGAGACCGGTTCGTGTTGACGGCATCGCTCTTGCCGGGGATCGGTGCCACTCTCGTGGGAAACTGGTTTGACAACGTTTTCACCTACAAGGGCGACAACAAATCGCTTACGGGATTTTTCAACGCCATTGTGTTGGTCATGGAGACTGGCTACGCCGTTACCGGTTTCATTGGTGTCATTTTGAACTTGATGCTCCCACAAGTCCAGGACGAGATAGAAGAAATCAACGAACTCGTATTGGAAACGGTCGGCTCGGCCGACCAGAGAGGAATGGAGCTCTACGCACAAAAAGAGGGAATCAAGTTGGAAGCCATCCGTTCCCAGATTACAGTTAGACAAGAAGGCATGTCATCGGCATCGTCTTAACCTTTTTCATCCCCCACCTCTTAACCCCACCAACCTTAAACTGTTAATAATATATTCTTCACGTGCATATGGTCACGTTCAATAAACTTTATTTGTAGATAATTGTATACAGGATTTACCATAAATGTTACACACACGACCACATAAGCTCCAAAAAGAACAGGCACGTGACATAGAAGATACTAAAGGTTAATCAAACAATACTTAAAGCACCACAGTTAAAGAGCTAACCATTCTGGCTAACCCAGAAAGCTTAGATAAATCTTGTAATAATCTTGTGGCTAGGTTGGCTAGGCTGCTCTAGTACGGTACACGGACAACCTAGCGACTTACATTAAACACCGGCCTGTTTGTGAAAAGTATAATTAAGGTTCCCGTCAAGCCATTTTCTTTTCGAAAGATGGCCTAAATATATCTAACTAAAACTTTGTTTATAATACCACTTCACGGTTCAATAGTTCCCCAATTACAACCAATAGAGCCCAATTTAACCGGGTCCGCGGTGATACTTCCGGCATAGTAAAAGCGCTTTAATGTATGCGCTATATCACGTGAACGCATCTAACTTTATTTATATGCATGCAGCTTATCGATGTATACAGGACCCCGCATTTTCCTTATTCATGTAAACTTTCCCTCGGTCCAACCGTTAAACGTCTAATTGTCATATTATATCATGAGTCTTGCTACGTTTGCATTGGCGCCGTTGGCTCCTACGAAGAAAGGACGTTCTCCCCTTCCACTCCACAAAATTCTCCGCGTCATAGAGACCACCCGCAAGGCCGTGTTCAGCCGCAAGTTATATCTGGAGATCAACGACAAGATCTTGGCCAATACATCGACGTTGGACGCCAACCTCTACTTCATATGTTATGCTACGTTATTGGCATCGCTGGTGCTCGACAACAAGCACCACATACGCGCCTTTTTGGCGAAGCAAAGACACAACTTGTTGATAGTATTGCAGAAATCACTAAAGACATTGTTTGACTATGAGTTGAAAGTGAAGGCATCTGCGCCGCCATCTTCTCCACAACAACAAGAAAAACCAAAGAGCTCGGGTTTGGCCGTTCATCTCAAACAGATCTCGTCCTATCTCTCCGATATCCGGATATTTAACCGGTTAACCGACTCCATCAAGTATGTTCCATGGATTGTCGACGAATTCAGCGCCTTCAAAAGCGGGCCGGGCCCACGCTTGGACAGGTTTGTCAACCTTCTCCAGTCGCTCAACTGCTTGGTGTTGGAATTGTTGGAGAACGCCGGCTGGTTGACCGACCACAACTGGGTCGGAACCAGCGACAACCCCTACTGGTGCATCGAGACATACATCTGGTGTTCACGGGTATGGGGAGCATATCTCTTGATTGAGATCGTCGAGTTGATCAGAAGAACTCCCGTGAGCAAGTGGGACAAGAACTGGAAGATTGCTCTCTTCCAACAAGTCATCCAGGTTCCGTTAGTGGTCCACTGGTCCTTGTACGAAGGATGCTTGTCTCCGTTCTGGGTTGGGGTCTGTGGCAGTGGGGCCTCATGGTGGGGATTCAGGAAAACTTGGAAGTCCATCTCATTAGACTAGACCTACTATTATTTATTATTTCCATATTATGCGCTTCTTTCCAATTGTCTTGACCGATCAAAGTACAAGTTTGGATGGTTGATATGTAATCCCTCTTGTTTGGTACCGGCCAACTGTTTCTTATGTGTAAGTTCAAACACCCGTGTGCATGCTACGGTGTAATCCCTTCTACTAACATCGTCAATGACTCCATTGACGTCCAGTTGGTCTTCAATACCCATTTCCTTCAAGTTATCCACCAACTTTTCAAGGGGGAAGTCTCGGTATGGACATCCGTGATGCTCGTCCTTTCCTGGCTTGGGTTTCGACAAGATCGTGGCACAGTCCCATGGACGGTAGTTCGTTCTCGACCCTTCCAACCCGTAATTGTGTCTGATGTTATACTTGTATTCCTTGTTAAACTTCTCCAAACTGATTCCTGAACCCTTGGTAAACTGAATCGACCAGAACTTGAGGGCCTCGTCCACATTTAACCCAATACCTTTCAAGAAAAGCCCGAGCTGTTGACGACCTTGGAACTTCAAGTGAGAGTTGGCCATCAAGCTCTTCTGTAAAGTGGTAGCACAGAGTGGATAGTGCTGGTTAATGGCCGACTGAGTGATCGACATGGCATTGATATCGGAGCTTGCGGCATCGTCGCCAAACTGGGCTTCGTACTGGACGTTGGAGAAATTACGCGAAAGGTTGTGCAACAATGGCAATAAACGGTCATCCTCCTCCAAACGAGGAATCGACTGGAACGTCTTCAATAAACTGGCACTCAACGAGTCCTGGAACTCTATTGATAAAAGGTTCAATTGCAATGTCGTGGGGATGTAGGCAAACCCTGCCCTAAGGTAAATGGACCGTGAGCTCAATAGGTTGGGCACTTTTTCAAAAGGTAACTTGATAAAGTTTTCCTTCAATTTGATGTGCTGTTTGATCTGGTCATTGGAGATCTGGAGCGACCCTGTCGGATCATCCATGAGTAAACTATTCTTGATAATGAGCCCGGTAGCAGCGTAGAGATCGTCAAACATGTCGAGTTTCTCTTCGTTGGTAATATACTTCCAGGGCAATTTGTCGTGGTACGACTCGACAAACTCAAGCTGTTCCTTGGGCTGCAACATGTTGTATCTGACCTTGAACAAAATGATCTCGTTCTTGACAAACTTCTTACGAAGCTCTTCCAGGCGACAGAACACCAACCGTAATATATAGTGGGAGTAGTGGTCTTTTTTGCGTTCAAGCACGGCCTTGGAGTCGAGCTGGGCGGCGGGGCTCAACGGCAAGTATTTTGCAAGCAACGGCTTGATGGTGGTTTCGATTTCCTTGACGGACTTGCTTCTGGCCACACAGGACTCGATTTCGATCAAGATCTTTAATCTGTCGATGGCCCACGTCTCAAACTGTTCGAGAGTGATCTCTTCGAGCGGCGGCGTGTCGTAGAACAGCAAACGTGAGTTGTAAAAAGATGGTTGTGATTGGTAAATGGAGGCGGACTCGTCAAAGTTACGACGGCCGGCCGTACGACGTTTGGCAGTACGAAACATGGCGGTTGGTGGTAATCGTCGTTGTGTTTGGTTTTGGTTGTAAAAAGACGTAGACGCGACGCGCGCACGCGCACTGGCACCCCCAACATGCAAAAAAAACTTGACCGAAAATGTTTGCAGGTTACCTCTAGCTTCAATCAAAGTCGAAAAAAACCACCTTGGAGCAATTACCACGCGTTATCCTCCCAACGAACACAGCAGCAATGGCCGAAGTCCACATTGAAGCTGGTGCCTTTGCAAAGAGATTGGCGATCTTGCAGGCGAACTTGGCTTCCGAATCCATTTCGCAGCTCCTCGTACTTGTTGGCGCCCGTGATGACGAGAACACCTACAAAAAGTCCACCGTATTGCAGACTTGGTTGTTGGGATACGAATTCGTCCATACTGGGTTGTATATTTCCGCCGACAAGTGTGTGTTTGTCACTTCCGAAGGTAAAGCCAAGTACTTGAAGGAATTGGCCAACGACAACGTCGAAATCTGGACGAGAACCAAGGACATCGCCCACAACAAGCAATTGTTTGTCGATTTGTTGGCCAAGCTCAAGGCGGGTGGCGAAAGCTACGGTACCGTGCTTAAGGACCAATACAAGGGTAAATTCATTGACGAATGGACCGAAGAAAGCAAGGAACTTGATCTTAAAAAGGAAGACATCACACTCTTGTTATCCAAGTCGATGGAAGTTAAGGATTCAGACGAATTTGCCGCCACCAAGCTTGGTGCCAAGTCGTCCACCGTCATGATGGATAACTTTGTCGACGAAATGTCGCTAGTCATTGACGAAGACAAGAAGTTGAGCAACGCTGATATTAGTGACAAGCTAGAGGACAAGATCGAAAACAACCGTTGGTTCAACAAGAACGACACGGGGAAGAAGTTATTGGTACCTGTGAAAGATTTTGACCCTGATTTGGTCGAATGGTGCTACTCGCCTATTGTCCAAAGTGGTGGCGAGTACGACTTGAGACCCAGTGCCGTCAGTAACCAATCGCGTTTGGTCGGTGATGGGGTCATCTTGGCTTCCATTGGGTTGAGATACAAGTCATACTGCTCCAACCTTGCTAGAACTTTTTTGATTGATCCTACCCCAGAAATGGAAGCTAACTACGACTTCTTGTTGAAGTTGCAGACTCACATCACTTCCACATTGTTGAAGGATGGCGTTATTGCCAGCGATGTGTACCAAGGGGCTCTTGAGTTTACCAAAAAGGAAAAGCCAGAATTGCTTACTTCTTTCACCAAGAACTGTGGTTGGTTACTCGGGATTGAATTCAGAGACTCTACCTTTGTCCTCAATGCCAAAAACGACAGAAAGTTACAGAATGGCCAGATTCTTTCGTTGACTATTGGGTTCAACAACCTTCCAAACGATAAAGCCACGACTTCAAAGTTGAAGCAGTACTCCTTGTTATTGACTGATACCTTTAAGGTCACCGATAGCGAACCAATCTTGTTGACAACTTATACCAAAGTCAGAGCTGAAAACTCGTTCTACTTCAGAGACGAGCCTAAGAATGATACTCAAAAGGTCAAGGCCGAGAAGGATGTCAAGGTCGAAAAGAAGCAGCCTGTCAACGACGTCAATTCTAAGATCCTCAAGTCTAAATTAAGACACGAATCCAATAACGCCGACGATTCTAACGCCGAGAAGGTCAGACAAGAACTCCAGAGTAAATTACACGAAAAGAGAGTACAAGAGGGGTTGGCTCGTTTCAGTAAGGCCGATGCTAACGACTCCTCCGACTTTAAGCCAGTATTCAAGAAGTACGAGTCTTATGTCAGAGAATCGCAGATACCTGCCAGCGTACGTGACTTGAAGATCCATGTCGACTACAAAAACCAAACCATCATTCTTCCTATTTCTGGTAGACCAGTTCCATTCCACATCAACTCGTTCAAGAACGGGTCTCAGAACGAAGAAGGCGACTTCACCTATCTTAGATTGAACTTCAACTCGCCTGGTGCCGGAGGTAATGTTTCGAGAAGAGCTGAATTACCATATGAAGACTCTCCTGACAGTTCTTTTGTCAGAAGTATTACTCTTAGATCGAGAGACCGTCAAAGAATGATTGACGTGTACAAGGCCATCCAGGACTTGAAGAAGGATTCGGTCAAGAGAGAGCAAGAAAAGAAGCAAATGGCCGACGTGGTTACCCAGGCCAACCTTGTTGAATTGAAGGGCTCTAGAGTCAAGAAGTTGGACCAGGTTTTCATCAGACCTCAACCAGACACCAAGAAGGTTGGTGGGGTTTTGCTGATTCATGAAAACGGGTTGAGATACCAGCTGACGTTCAAAAACGACCACAAGGTCGATGTTTTATTTTCGAACATCAAGCATCTTTTCTTCCAGCCATGTAAGGATGAGTTGATTGTTGTTATCCACTGTCACTTGAAGAACCCAATTATGATTGGGAAGAAAAAGACACACGATGTCCAGTTTTATAGAGAAGCCAGTGACATGGCGTTTGACGAGACCGGGGGCAGAAAGAGAAAGTACCGTTACGGTGATGAAGACGAATTGCAACAGGAACAAGAAGAAAGAAGAAGAAAAGCGTTATTGGACAAGGAATTCAAGGCGTTTGCCGAATTGATTGGCGATTCGTCGAACGGGGCCATAGATCTCGATATTCCGTTCCGGGAATTAGGGTTCCAAGGTGTGCCATTCAGATCCTCGGTGCTCTGTATGCCTACTCGTGACTGTTTGATCCAGTTGATTGATCCGCCATACTTGGTGGTTACGTTGGAGGAGATTGAAATAGCCCACTTGGAAAGAGTCCAGTTTGGGTTGAAGAACTTTGACTTGGTGTTTGTGTTTAAGGATTTCAGCAAGCCGGTGGTGCACATCAATACGATACCGATGGAACTTCTTGAGGACGTCAAATCGTGGTTGACCGACGTCGACATTCCTCTCAGTGAAGGGCAGATGAACTTGAACTGGCAGACGATCATGAAGACAGTGCAGGCTGACCCATACCAGTTCTTTGCCGACGGTGGTTGGAGTTTCTTGACTGGAGAAGGAGAGTCTGAGGACGAAGACGACGAAGAAGAAGAAAGTGACTTTGAAGCCAGTGACGAGGATCCTAGTGACGAAGAGGTCGTTAGTGCTGCGAGTGAAGACGACTTTTCGTCTGGCAGTGGAAGTGAAGACGAAGAGGAGAGCGAGGGTGAAGACTGGGATGAGATGGAGAGAAAGGCTGCAAGAGAAGACAAAGAGTTTGGCCGTGAGTAGTGTATAAGTAAGATAACAACAGTAACATATTAGAGATGTAGATGGGGAGACAGACAGCGAAGAACACGAATAAGTAGGACCTAACAAAAGGAAAGGAACAGAATAGATAAAAGAAGAGCAAAATAGCGAGGGAACAGTGGAAGCACCGTGAACAGAGAGATAGAATCAGTGCTAGTGGACAAGAGAAAAGCCAAGTTAGAAGAATAGGAACAGCATAGCCAGGAAGTAAGAGAAACAAACCAAATATTACAACTGGTTTGTAAGTCGAGCAAATTCCGTGTTAAAGTCAGAGTCAGAGTCAATACAGTAGCAAAGTAACGGTATCAGTAACGAGAGTTCTGCAGTGACAGACGTACAGTGCAACAAACTATACGGCACAATGGAACGAGGCATGGTGGCAGAGTAACGGTGTAATAGAGCAACAGTAGACAATGATAGAGAGTGATGGACTGCTACAAAGTACACTAACACTACCGACAGTAGCAGACAAAAGATTTGTTTCGGTAGCCGACACCAAAACAGTAACCGACACCAAACAGTAACAAACAGACAGTCACAGACAGAAATGCAACAGACAGAAACACCTGCCAAATTAAACGAGGCAGGAACAAATCACAGTGACAACACGAACCCGCCAATTCTTACAACCCACGACATTTGCCGCTCCTTCAAGCCCCCCAACCCCCTAAAGCCAAACCCTGCAGCACCACCACTCCACCACCAACTCTGCAATGTAACGCCGGCACCACGCACCCGCCGGTTGGGACCTGCGCTTGGCGGCGGTGCCCATCGCAATCGGGCGATTTCGCGTCGTGCACATTCACGTCTGAAACACAAAATATCTCGCTAGCGCTGATAAGTCGGAACTATCACCCACCACCACCTCGACAGCACCAGCATCCGCTCCAGCAGCACCACCTCCAGCACCAGCACCAGCACCAGCTCCACATGAGAGAGATATCGTTTCGGGTCAGCGACCACTACCAGGTGCTCGAGATTGTCGGCGAGGGCGCGTACGGTGTCGTGTGTTCGGCCATCCATACCCCCACCAACCAAAAGGTCGCCATCAAGAAGATCGAGCCGTTTGAACGGTCGATGCTCTGTCTCCGCACGTTGCGTGAACTCAAGCTCCTTAAGCATTTTAACCACGAAAACATCATCAGCATCTTGGCCATCCAGCGCCCGGCCACCTACGAGTCGTTCTCCGAGATCTACCTTATCCAGGAACTCATGGAAACAGACCTCCACCGCGTCATCCGCACCCAGAAACTCACCGACGACCACATCCAGTACTTTATCTACCAGACGTTGCGGGCGTTGAAGGCGATGCACTCGGCCAATGTGTTGCACCGCGACCTCAAGCCGTCCAACCTCTTGCTCAACTCCAACTGCGACCTCAAGATCTGCGACTTTGGCCTTGCCCGCAGCATAGCGTCGAGCGAAGACAACTTTGGCTACATGACCGAGTACGTGGCCACCCGATGGTACCGGGCCCCCGAAATCATGCTCACGTTCCAGGAATACACCACGGCCATCGACGTGTGGTCGGTGGGGTGTATCCTCGCCGAGATGTTGCTGGGAAGACCGCTCTTCCCCGGCCGCGACTACCACAACCAGTTGTGGTTGATCATGGAGGTGTTGGGCACTCCCAACATGGAAGACTACTACAATATCAAGAGCAAACGGGCCCGCGAATACATCCGGTCGCTTCCGTTCTGCAAAAAGGTGCCGTTCCAGGAGCTCTTTGCCGAGAACGCCCCCATCAACCCGCTAGCCATCGACTTGTTGGAGAACTTGTTGATCTTCAACCCGGCAAAACGGATCACCGTCGACGATGCGTTGAAACATCCGTACTTGCGGTTGTACCACGATCCCAACGACGAGCCGGAAAGTGAAAAGATCCCCGAGGATTTCTTTGACTTTGACAAGAGAAAGGACGAGTTGAGTATTGACGAGTTGAAAAGCATGTTGTACCAGGAGATCATGAAGCCATTGTAACGGCATGGTGAGCTAGCTGAGCTAGCTGGCCCGTAGGACAGTCCTGGAGTTAGCACTCTCTGTATAGAGAATAATGATTGAATTAAAAACGTGTAGAGAATGTAGAAACAACAGAAATACGGTGTTGGGGAGTCAGTAGGGACTGGTGGAAAGTATTAAGGAGTATTGGGGAGTATTGTGAAAAAGTTGCAAAAGATCAAAATCAACGAACAATATTACGATGGAAATACCGAAGGAAAAGATCAAGAACAAAATACATCGGCAATAAAGAGGTTTAACGTTGTCATAGTCATCCCCAGCTCCACAACCATCCGGTTGTGTACTGTTTCATTGTTGATACCAACACATCACCAGTTGTTCCTCCTGACAAAATGCGCTTTGTCATCACCACTCCTTTTACGAGATCGATGAGATCAAAACTATAACATAAGCCCGCCGTACATCTACATCTACACCTCCTTCGTGGGGTGAAAAAAACGTTATCCAATATTATACATTTCCCTAATATACAACTACTTCTTCTTTCTACCAAACAACCCTCTCTTCTTCTTCTCGGGCTTCAAGCTGCTGGCACTGTAGTTGGCGGCCTGGTACACGGGCTGGTCGCCGTTCAAGTTGAAGCTGATGGGCGGAGCGGCCGATCTGTGCTCGACACCGTTACCCAGCAAGTTGTAGTACGAGAAATCCTCGTGGAACCCCCAGCCCAACTTGTGGGACTCGAGCTGGTCGCGGTAGGCCAAGTCGCCGGTGATGGCGTACTCAAAGCCCCGGATGGTGTCCAAAGGACGTTCGTTACGCGAACGCGTGGGGTTGGAAATGTCGCCCTGTCTGATGGCGTTGCCAAAGATGTCCTTCAAGTCGTTGGACTCGTTGGACAAGTACGACGGACGTCTGTTGTCACGGTGGTCGTTGGCCTGTTCGAACGGCTGTGCTTCGTTGACCGCAGTCAAGATCGGGTCGTGCACGTTGGCCGAGTGCATCTTGTAGTCACTGTCGGACTTCTTGTGGTTGTACTCCATCGTGGTGTTGTTGTTGTTACTTTTGCTTCCGCTTCTAAAGATGGCCATTTTGGTGCGGTGATTTTGTCTTTTGGAAGGGGCAGTGTGGGAGGTCTCCTGCGGCGGGAACGGGCGTGTATATAAGACGGGTTAGTAGTGAGCGGGTGCGGGGGGTCAAGCAGTTCTGGAGCTGGGGTTAACGGCAAGAACGTCTGGTAAAGAGCGGGTGGTGGAGAAACAACTGTTTGGAGGAAAAACAACGACAAATGTCCCACATTCCCCCAGGCGTAATTTTATACCCTAGTTGGCTCTCCCCCCTTTCTTGCCCGTTTCGGGGAAGATTTGGCTTTTGCTTGGATTTGCGGGCTGTGTGCCTGTACACAGGACGGCATCGGCTTTTTGAACCCAGCCCCTGGCACTGCAGGACGACGTCGCCCGAACGGGATTCCTCAAGTGGCCCCTGTGGGCCGAGGCCAGCAATAACCGCCCCACGCTGGGGATTTTGTCGGCAGGTTCACGCGTAAAGGGGTTCAAACCCACCGGGGTTGGTAGGGAAATGGGAAGGCCGACGCGAACGAAGCTTCGATCGATGGTTGGCTGCGTCGTACAATCCGTTCTCCGCAAATATCCGTCGTAAATAGTCGCCGATCGTACCTATGTCAAAAGATCAAATCACGTGAAACAGAAAAAAAAAGATGAGATCAAATCGTGCACGTGAAGTTTAGCACATGTCAATTTTTTTAATTCTTACACACGTGACACAACTACCCTTCCCGTTTCGGTTAATTACACGCGTCTCAGTTTTTTCATGTTGGAATCCTCCATCACATCCTCTTCTTCTCCATGTCTTCACCACCGCCCACGAGCAACCCACACAGCAATCCCCACACCCTGGCCAACGTGCCCCGGGACTCCGAGTCCCAATCGCAATCCCAGACCCAAAACACCCCCGGTGTGCCCTCGTCGCCCCTCTTCTTCGCGACGTCGTCAAACCCAGCGTCCGAGATCAGGAACGTCTCGTCGCCACTCCACTACACCTCGTCGGTCCACCACTCGTCTGACAGACCCAGACTTACCAGCGATGTTGACAGAATTATCAGAAGACCCCACAGAAGTGATTTGCACGATGCGACGTCGTCGCCCATGCGCCGCCGTATCTTCACCGAAGCGGCGCCTCCAGGATCGCAAAATTCAGACAGACCCAACTTCTCGTCGTCGTCGGCTCTCAATACTGACCCCATGGACGATGAGCCCGTCAGAGTCATCTGGGGGACCAATGTGTCCATCCAGGACTGTTCCAACGCGTTCAGAGACTTCTTGATGTTGTTCAAGTACAAGTACCGTAAGTTGGCCGATGAAAGAGACGTCGAGCCCGAAGACAACCGACTCTACTACGTTGAACAATTGAGTAGTATTCGCGACTTGGGGATCTCCAACCTCAACTTGGACGCCAAAAACTTGTTGTCGTACCCACCAACGCGTAAGCTCTACCACCAGCTCATCAACTACCCGCAAGAAGTCATTCCTATCATGGATCAGACCATCAAGGACTGTATGATCCAGATCGCCACCGACAATAACGAGTTCTCTAACCAGCCAGTCAACTTGGACGATATCGAAACCAACATCTACACCGTCCGTCCCTACAACATCAACTTGGTGCCTCGTGGTATGCGTGAATTGAACCCCAACGACATTGACAAGTTGGTCAGTGTCAAGGGTTTGACATTGAGACTGACCTCCATCATCCCTGACATGAAGGTGGCATTCTTCAAGTGTAATGCGTGTGGCCATACCGTCGCCGTTGAAATCGACCGAGGAGTCATTTCCGAACCGACAAAGTGTCCTAGAGAAGTATGTGGCCAGACAAACTCGATGATGTTGGTGCACAACCGGTCGTCCTTTGCCGATAAGCAAGTTATCAAGCTCCAGGAAACCCCCGATTTAGTCCCTGATGGACAAACCCCCCACTCCATCAACCTTTGTGTCTACGATGAGCTTGTGGACTGCTGCCGTCCTGGTGACCGTGTCGAAGTGTGTGGAATCTTTAGATCGTTGCCCGTGAGAGCCAACTCGCGCCAAAGAGCATTAAAGAGTCTCTACAAGACATACTTGGACGTTGTCCACGTCCGTAAGATCGACAAGAAGAAGTTGGGTGCCGATACCACCACTTTGGACACTGAGATTATTGACAGCCAGGAAACGGAGCAGGTACGGAAACTCAGCAGTGAAGAAGTGGCCAAGATCAAGGAAGTGTCCGAACGGGACGATTTGTATGAAGTATTGGCCCGGTCGTTGGCTCCATCCATTTACGAAATGGACGACGTCAAGAAAGGGATCTTGCTTCAACTCTTTGGAGGTACCAACAAGACATTTGTCAAGGGAGGCAGATACAGAGGTGATATCAATATCCTCTTGTGTGGAGATCCTTCGACCTCCAAGTCCCAGATCTTGCAATATGTCCACAAAATTGCTCCCAGAGGAGTCTACACTTCTGGTAAGGGTTCCTCTGCCGTTGGGTTAACGGCCTACATCACCAGAGACATCGACACCAAACAATTGGTGCTTGAATCCGGGGCATTGGTGCTTTCTGATGGTGGTGTTTGTTGTATTGATGAATTCGATAAGATGAGTGACTCTACGCGGTCGGTGTTGCACGAAGTGATGGAACAGCAAACGATTTCCATTGCCAAGGCTGGTATTATCACGACATTGAATGCCAGAACCTCGATTCTTGCATCGGCCAATCCAATCAACTCGAAATACGACCCTAATCTTCCAGTTACTTCCAACATTGATCTTCCACCGCCATTACTATCAAGATTTGACTTGGTTTACTTGATCTTGGACAAGGTCGACGAGAAAATCGACCGTCAATTGGCCAGACACTTGACCAACATGTATCTTGAAGATGCGCCCGAGACTGTTACTTCCAACTTCGTGTTGCCCGTTGAGTTTTTGACTTCGTATATTCTGTATGCCAAGGAGAACTACAATCCAGTGATGACCGAAGAAGCCAAGCAAGAATTGGTCAAGAGTTACGTCGAGATGAGAAAGTTGGGTGACGATTCGCGGTCGCTGGAAAAGCGTATCACCGCCACCACTAGACAACTTGAGTCGATGATCAGACTTTCGGAAGCCCATGCTAAGATGAGACTTGCTGAACGCGTTGAGCTCATTGACGTCAAGGAAGCCGTGAGGTTGATCAAGTCGGCCATCAAGGATTATGCTACCGACCCTATTACCGGTAGAATCGACATGGATATGGTGCAGACCGGTACGACATCGGCCCAGAGACGGGTCCAAGAAGATTTAGCCAACGAGTTGGTCAAGATCATCGAGGAAAACAACAATATCATCCGGGTTAACGACTTGTTGGTGAAGTTGAACGAGAGATCGAGTGTCCGGGTCGAGTTGCAGGAAATCAATAGCGTCATCAAGCGCTTGGTGTTGGACGGAAAGATCCAAGAAAGCGGTGACAGTCACCGGAGAACATTGACCAAGATCAGTTTGTTCTAGTCCGTCTTTGCAGCAAAAGGCCAGTAGTAGTTTTATTTCGATTCTGTGTATTATAAAAACTTGCTTGATTCGATCTTCGTAGGTGGAGTAATTGGTTGCTGTTGTTGGGATGCAACGTCCTGTATTGGTAGCTTTTCCGTTTCTTGTGCTGGGTTCTGTTCTGGCTTGTCTTGAAACTCTTTAAAGAGCTGTTCCAACTGTTCATCGAGCTCAATATCGGTGACGGTGTTGTACTTGTGTTTGGTGAGCGTGTTGGCAATGCGAAGTTCACGTTGAATATCTACATGTTCGCCGTTTTCGAGCTTGCCAACAATTTCGTCGAGGATCTCGAACTTGGCCCGGTAGGTCAGGTTGAGGGCCTCGAGCTCGCGCTTGTTCTTCATCAAGTCAACGACAACGGTGCCGAACACAAACGTAAGAAAGATCGACTTAAAGATGGGAGTCTTGATTGCCTCCCTTGGGCGAATGGTCATAGAATAACGACGGGCTGCAACACGGAACATATCAAATTATCGATAAAGTAGAGACAAGTGGTAGCAGCGACAAGATTTTTTAGGCGCAAAACTTAAAATCCCACAAATGTTTGGTCATGGGAATCAAAACCTGCACAGAAACCATAAACATTATTTACAACCAACACATTCTTCCCACCAATGAAGGTCCCCAAGGCCACCAGCATCTTTCTAGTGGTGCTAATATCGGTGTCGTTGCTTAACTTTGTCCTTAAGTACTACACCTATTTTGTGCTTGTGGTTTCGTCGTCGAAAAAGACCGCCAGCGATGTCAATTCCATCACCCAGGAAACCGGCGAGGTGCCCCACCCCCATGAATTGTTTGTGCCGTTGTTGACGTTCATCCCTACGCGTTCTCCTGTGCTCCTGAGGCCGTGGGTGCTTGTCACCAGCGCGTTTGTTGAAGAGAACTTTGTTGGATTGACCATAAGTGCCACCTTGTTCTTTTACTTGGGCAAATACTTGGAATCGATGTGGGGAACAAAGGACTACGCCAAATTTGTTGCTACTGTCGGCGTCATTTCCAACGTGTGGCTCTATTTGTACTATACCTTTAAATCGTGGTTTGTCTCCGAACCAGCAGTGCCGCCTGTTGTTCTCACCGCAATGGCCATAGACATGGCACTTCTCGTCGCCATTAAGCAACGCATTTCCAACCACTACTTTCTTCTTTTTAAGAACAATGTCCGGATTAAAGTGGCACACATCCCATTCCTTGCCATTGTTGTCATCTTTGTTCTCCAGCTAATCAGTGAAGAGTTCTATATCGCCTACCTTCTCAGTTTCTTGGGCTTTGGCGTCAGCTGGACATATCTCCGGTTCTACAAGTCGGGAACCAACGAAAGACAATCGTACCTTCTTCCATTTGCCCTTAACAAGAGAAAGAAACACAATCTCCATGACATCGATGACCAGATTCACCCCACAACCAGCCCTTCCATCGTCGATAACAGACCCATGAAGGGAGACAGATCAGAACAGTTCTCCTTGTATACGTTTTTCCCCTACCCGTTCTCGTTGATCATCAAACTTGCATCTAATGTTGTATTCAAAACCTTGGTCACCTATAAATTCCTAAACAAAGACGATTTCACCGATTACGATGAAGATCTAGACACTTTCGAAGATATCGACTCATTACAATCAAATCTCTTTGGATTGTCGCCGTTGAAAGGAGCCGGCAAAGTGTCAACCATCTCAGGTGTCGGCTCTTCCATAAAGAACGTGTGGACTTGGTTCACCAAACGCAAAACTCCGGGTATAAAAACCAGCATGGACAAAAGAAGAAAACTAGCATTAAAGGAATTGGAGTAATAATGACAGAATATTATTCAGACTGCATGGCCTGAGTATCTCCTAGGCCCTTCTGAATAAACCCAAGCAACAAATGGTCCCGCTTGTACCACTTGTCGTTGATCTCACTGGTATTGTACACATCTTTGATGTTATCTAACAAATACCGAATTTGATTTGGATTTTTCAAGAATAGCCATTCCTTCATCGACAAGATGTACCACATCGCGGACTTTCGAAACCGCACGTAGCCCAAGATTTCTATGTTGGGCGGAGGCCTGAGTTTATTAGGATTATTATAGAAGCCCTCTTCCTGCTCCTCCTTTTCCTCCCTGACTTCGTGCGACTTCCATCCTTGAAAGTTCAATTGTTGACGAGTTTCAGAGTTCAAGAAAACACACTTGCCGCAGCTATATCCCAATCTCTCATACAATATGGCTCGAGTAACCTGATACTTTAGGTTATTGGTCAACAAATGAGTTTCGAACTCATCCATAGATTTCAATAGATACTTTTCAATTAAATCGTACCACCACCATGGGATATTGAACACCACCGACATGCACAATAACAATTCTATGACGATAACGGAAGCCTTGAGCGAGTACGTCTTCAAGTTGAGTCTGGATTTGAATGTATAGGTGAGGTTATCAAGATACGGCTCGACAATATCGTACTTTATCTTCCGCAAGGTGTTCATGTCGGGAGGAGTGGGTGACGAGCCTACTTGTTGGGTCTGGGCCAAAAGCAAGGATACTATACACATCTCCTGAGTAGATGCCACATACACCCAGGCCTTGTCGTTCGTGTAGTCCTTTTTAATGAGGTCATAAGTCGAATAGGCGTATTTAAAGTCTTTGAGTATAAGAGACCAATCTGCAAGTTTTCTGATGGTTTGTTCAGGTGACGACTTGTAGTAGTAGTTTTCGTTATAGTTGAATGCAGATGGTGATGGCGATGCTAAATTGGGCTCGCTGTTGTTGAAAAACTTCTTAGATGCCGAGAAGAACCGACCCGTGATCGACTTCTTCGGCTGCAACATCAAGTCGTCCCACACACGTAGCTTCTGTTGCATATGAGGTATAAGATATCTGTTGACGTATTCGTAAAGCTTGTGCCTGAGTACCGAATCTATCGATTTGGGGACACAGATATGGTTCGAGGGGTTCGAAGACGATTGCTGCAACGAAATTCGTTGCAAGTCTTCTTCTATAGTGGAACTTTCAATCAACGAAAGTTCCGTTTGGTCCTCATTGGGGTCAAAAGTCATCGGGATTCCGGTCGAATAAGCGTTTAAACTCGACCTGATGTCGTTTTGGAATGCAAGGATGTCGTTATGAGGGGTTTTATTGGTATCATAGAGGATAAACACATGGATCAACAAATCGTCTATCTGGAAGTATTTGGGGAAATTATAGTTTCTGAACTCAACAATCAACTTCCGTAATGTGTCTAGGGTATCGAATTCGTGGTTTATTATGAATATCTGCGATACGGGGTGGTTAAAAGTCTCGAACGGAACTAAGGCATTGGACGTGATGATCTTGTCAAAGAAATTAAGGTACAAATCCTTAGGCGCAATTCCCTCCTTAGCCGAGTGTTTGAGAAGAATTTCCAACGAACTGATGCTGAACAATTGGTCTAATTGGTCCGAGGGCGACTCGGTGTTCTTTTTGGCACTGTGGAGCGACAATAATTCGGGCAACGACGGTTCAAATCGCACGGGGAAACTTGGGTAGTTCTTGGTAATGAGTTGGTTATTAATGATTTTGTATGATTGGTTGGGGATGGTGTATTTGGCGTTGTTTCCGTAGGGTTTCAAGATCTGGAGCAGCGACACATCGTGATTGCTGACGGTGTGCTGGAACAATTCATCGGCAGCACGAGTGGCTTGCACAGATATGAGGGGCGAGTATGTATGGTGCAACAAGTGTTGTCGGGATGTATACGGATCCAAACCGGCCGGGAAACTCATTATTTAGCCCGCTATTGCTCCAATTTCATATGGTAATCTATAAATCGGTTTAGAAACTGATTTTGGCCCTAGTTCGTGGAGGTTTGGTGCGTCTCCTGCACACAGTTTGCTAGACCTGATTTTAGAATCGGTCTTCCGCATTGGGACGAAATCCAAACACGGCATGGAAACAGTCCTTTTCCAGTCGAAGGTCGACGAAAGCTTAAATCGGCGGCTATTGCTGCGTGGTAAACAAAATATGGCGGTGGTCCAATTAGAACTCGCCGGCAATCATCCACCTCTACCTTTCTCTAGCTTCTCTCCTGCACCTGTTTCAGCCGATAATGGAGGCACAAGTGGACATCGTCAAAAAATTGTTTAGAGGCCAGCGCACGACCCCTAAAAAAAACCCTAAAATTATCACCAAATAAACAACCGTGGAACCATTTGTGCCAACTCCTTCTTTCGTCTTTCTTCTGCCGTTACTTTTCTAGTATTTCGTATCCAGCACGTATACAAACAACGCTTTCCATAATCTAGAACTGTTTTACCAAGGCACCACGTTCATTTCATACTTCACAACCACCTACATCACATTCCCCGTTGGGACCTGCCAACATGACTCAACGGCTGAACATCACCTTATTAATATTGGTGTTTCTAAACCTCGTTGTCGCTTCCACATTCGAACAAGTGATTCAACCGGCATTACAATACAAGGACTTCGGCAATGCGCTAGGTTTCTTTGGCTCCTTCAATTCTTTATCGTTTTATTCATACGTTAATTCATCATCCTTTTTAAATGCATCTCCCTCATCCACTACATTCACAAACAGCTTGTTTTTGAGGAACTCCTCCAACAATGACAATGTCAAAATCGCCGATTTAAACGGCCAAATCTCCCAGTTATATTCCTTGTCTGACGAGACTATTATCCTCAATGGTAACTTCACCACCTTCAACAACCAATCGGTAGCATCCCCAATCATCTACAATATAACAAGCAATAAGTATACCACCATCATCCCTTCTTCTTCCTCGAAGAGAGCAGACATCCCGACCATAACCAACGGAACCGTTAGCACCATATACGTAGACAACGATTTGATCTACCTCGGAGGTGATTTCGAGTTCAACAACACATATGGTGCTGCCATTTACAACCAAACCTCTCAGACCCTATACTCCACACCATTCCAAGGGTTTGGTAAAAACGCAAATGTCTATTCTATCAGCAAGATATTTGACGACGACGATACCGAAGAGAGCGGTTCCATCATCTTTGGGGGTCTGTTTAACACCTTGGGTTTAAACAACTTGCTTGTGCATAATGTCACGACCAACTCCACCAAAAACTCGACAAATGTGTCTTTAGTTACAGCTGAACAGTTGATTTCCTTAAAGCATGGCATATTTACCAATGTTAATGGAGACAATAACGACGACTCGTCTGTGGTTTGTTCCAGTAACAGTCCGGTATGGAAGGCAACTGCTTCGCAGGGTGCTGAATGGGCAGTGCAATTGCCCCAGGAGATGCAAAGTATCACGCCTACAAAGGTGAGATTGTACGTTCCAGATGGTTCAGATTCCATAAAAACGTTCCGTATCTACTCGTACCCTAACAATGGTATTATGAACCTTTCATACATTGATCCAGATACCAATGAATTATCATACTGTGACGCTTGGTGTCCTTTGAAAACTTTTGCAACTTTGCAAAATGCAACCGATCACAACAAGCAAAACAATTCAACAGGAGAAGATGATGATACAGAAACTACCTTTATCAATGACGATGGTTCATTTGCCACGTACTATGATCCAAGTACGCAGACGAAAACCTTGGGGTATGGTGCAAACTACCAAGAATTTGCATTTATCAATAACGTTGCTCTCGATAAAGTTGGTCTTACCATTATTGACTGGTATGGCTCCTACGGTGCATTTGCTGGTTTTGAATTATATTCTAATGCCATCACCGTCTACGGCAACAATACCTTGAATGAACCTAACTGTGGTTCTGATGGTGTCAATAATTTCGCCAAGGTGAGTGAAGGCTCTTTTGATTCCGTTCAATCAGTTGTACCTGGTTTCACAGCATCTGATTACTTAGTTTCTGTGGGCAGCGACTCCCTGATCACACTTTATCCAAACATTTCATATTCTGGCAACTATTCCATTATCTTGAATACTCCTGGTTGTTTGGCAGATAATTCGTGTGCTCAAAGATCCATCGTCAATGTTTCGGTCATAGATTCAGGTGAAAATATCTTGTCGTCGAACCTTATTTACCAGAACAATAACGAGAACAAATTTGACTATTTGTTCTATGGACACATGGAGGGTACGGCAGATTCAGAAGATGGAGGACAGAATAAAATTCAAATATCTTTCCTTGATTCAATCATCCCGAATACTAACAACCCATGGGTTGTGGTTGACAAAGTTACTGCTAACATTGTTTCATTGGACACTTATTACGAAAAGAACAACACTAATTCGACGTCTTCCAGAAATAGAAACGGCACTGAATTGGCCTATATTTCATTAAATGGATTGTTTGAGTACTCCTTGGCCAACTTTACTGACTTTGATGAAGGTTTGGTTTCTTACAGTATCAACAACAAAACATACATCAGTCCAAATAACACTTTTGTGGGTAACTCATCAATTAATGTCTTGAGTTCCGAATTAACTAAGAGTTCCGTCATTAAGCAATTGACTTTACTTGACTCTTCTAATGACAGATCATTATTACTTTTGGGTGAATTTGAATCCAGAACGAAGAATTTAACCTTGACCAATAACAATTTGATCACACTTACCATCAACTCTTACAACAATACCTCAAATCAGACCGAGGCGGAATTCAGCTCCAAGAAATTGAGAAAGAGAGATGACGTTGATATTTATGGAGCTACCTTTAATAATACTGTTTCCAAAATGGTAACCATCGAGGGCGGGCTTTTGTTCTTGGGTGCTTTCACGTTGACAGGTGGTTCATCGATGCGTGACTTGTCAAATGACAACCAAACCACGTCTACAATAAATAACATTGCCTACTATTCCAACAAAGAATGGTTCGGTTTTGGGAATTCATTTACCGACGTGGCATACGATCAGTTTGCCAATTTGACTCTCGACGATATCGAGTATTTTGTTTTCTCGTCGTCCGCTGACTCAGACAGTTCTCTCATATGGGATAACACTGACCTGCAGTGGTCTAAGATGAAGTTGGATATTAATCAGGCAGTTGACCTCAGTAACGATCAGCAAATTTTGGGTGGAGCATCTTTCCATATCATGGATTTCTACAATGATAATCAAGCGTACACAGCTGGAAACAACACGTTCGAGAGCTACAATTTCAATGTGTCCGATGATAACAGTTCCATAACGACGACGTTTTATGTCAACAGTTCTTTGAGTGTTGTTGGTGGTAGATTTTCCGTCGGAAAAGTAACCAATATTGGATTCCTTTATAACTCGACAAACACCACCTTGACTCCCTTAAATGGAAATATCTCATGGGGTTCCAACGCCAGTATACAAAGTGTCTATGTTGATAGCAGCTATGAGTATTTATTCATAGGTGTCAATGGAACTGTTTCCATCAATGATGAATCCAACCT
This sequence comes from Teunomyces cretensis, assembly GCA_003706575.2. NCBI lineage: Eukaryota > Fungi > Ascomycota > Pichiomycetes > Serinales > Debaryomycetaceae > Teunomyces > Teunomyces cretensis. Next base: position 722,229 of record PPLT02000002.1, on the reverse strand, counting down.
CACCGGGTTGGTAATCTATGATTTACAAAATAATACTTTTGCTAGTTTCCAGCCTCCACAACTTTCACATACAAACGGTGCTAGTATTGACGTCAATTCAATTGTTTTGTATGATCAGGCCAAGCAGTTGTTGGTTGGTGGTAGTTTTGATCTGGCTGGATCTTTAGACTGTGTTAGTTTGTGTCTTTACGATATTCCAAACACAAGATGGGTCAATCCGCAAGGCAATAACCAGACTATTTCAGGGGAAGTAACGGACATCAAGTTTTTCCAGTCTAATCAGGTATTGATAAGTGGTAACTTGACGGTTAACAATGAATTTGCTAATTTCTTGACCTACAATTTCGATGCAGTTCAGTTTGGAGTCAAGACATCTCTTAACACGCTTGGTTCATCAAAACCAATTAATAAGTTTGTCGTCAATGACAATGCCAATACAAACTTGAATGCCAGAATGGTGGCCTATGGTGAAGGCTTCATTGCTGGTTATGGTGGGTCGAATTGGACTGACATTGATTCTGAAATCAGTTACGATTCAGAAACAGTATTCACCGATTTGAAGTTATTGTCCTTGAGCAAAGCCAATAGCAATAACACAGGAACGTTTTTCGATAAAGATATGATTTTAGCTTTATCGGGCTCGTTCAATTTACAAAAGTATGGACTTGTCAATGTTGCATTGTTTAACGGGACCGATTGGATTCCATTTATCTACACGGCAACCGGCAGCAATCAACTAGGACAGGTCAATTCGTTGTTACTTGACGATTCTTACCGGTTCCAATCTTCAGACGATATTGGCAAGAAAAAACAGTTATCCAAGGGTAAGATCGTTGGGATTTCCTTAGCGTGTGCTTTGGGATCGACTACCTTGTTGGGATTGCTCTACATAATTCCATACTTTTTCCTTTTCCGAAAGCAGCAGGAGAACGAGATCAAGAACCAAAGGATCCAGGAGAACGAGATGATGACGGCAGTTAATCCTGAAGATTTGTTCCATGAGATTGATCTTCAGAGAAATAATTAGAGTTTAGCATAATATAAGATAATATAATTAATAGTGAAACCCAAAAGTAGACCATAGGCAGGTGTTGATGTATTTGAAGTCCAGAGAGAATGCAAAAAAAATATGACACGAGCAGGACTTGAACCTGCAACCTTTTGATTTGGAATCAAATGCTCTGCCAATTGAGCCACCGCATCACAACTGTTACCAATATTGAGTCTTGGTTATCCAGGAGCATGACCAACAGTGCTCAGAATAGCAAGATATGTCTCCTCTCACGATAGTAGGAATGACTTCAACAAGTAAAATAGTTTGTTTCTGGGATGAAATAGTTACCAGGAGAAATTCCCCCCAAAATCACACAACGCGGTTTCACAAATGGTCATTCTTTTGCAACCAAGCACCACCCTGACTACAAACACTATGAAAATGAACTCGTCTACAGTGACACACCTGGCTAAAGATCACCGTTAGTTATACAAAAACCGACACACTTGTTGCAATTTCCAAATTACGTACGCAAGAAAATGTGTCTAACTATCGGCAATGACATGTGAAACAAAGGGTCTCATACGAGATGAAACGGGTCGTGCGCTGGCCGACAGACCCCACTCTATTTGTTTATAAGCCCACCAATTCAGCCAAATAGAGGCGGCAATTAACGGCTTGTAAAAATAACTGCACTATTTAGCACGTACACTTTGCCTCTCGTACAAAGACGGCATTCTTGGGTTGCAATTATCGAAGAAACTCCTCACATTTTTTTGACGGGATCAACCTGTGCTATTCGTCCGCGACACGACTTTTGCTTTTTTCAGTTTCGTGGCCATTTTCCCCCAGATCAAATACCACACCGACCAACACGTTCAGTAGTGGCAATTGGCTAGAGAACAGAGTATAATTCTACATAATGTCATACCGTGGTCCTAATCAATTTCAGAACCAGTTCAACAATGCCAACGGCGGTGTTCCTGCACCATCGGTCGGCCCAGTGTCCACAAACAAGTCTGCATTGGACCGATTCGAGGACTTTTCCAAGAAGATTGAAGACGTTTTGGACGATAACTTCAAGCCAGTGAAGCCATATATCCCTGCCATTGGCCGTGCATTTATTGTTGCCACTTTCTTTGAAGATTCCATAAGAATCGGCACCCAGTGGAGTGAGCAGGTTTACTACTTACACAACTACAGACACATTTGGCGTTGGTTCACTGTTGTCTTCCTCGTGGTCAACATCATCATTATGGTCACTGCATCATCCTTGCTTGTGTTGAGAAAGAAATCTCTCTGGGCAACCTCGGCCCTCGTTGGCATTGTTGTGTTCCAGGGCTTCGCCTATGGTTTGATTCTCAATGGCCAATTCATCCTCAGAAACTTGTCTGTTGTAGGGGGCTTGATCTTGGCCTTTTCCGATAGTTTGGTCAGAGATAAGCGTTCGTTGAACTTGCCGGGCGTGCCTATGTTGTCCAATACCGACCACAAGAAATACTTTTTGTTAGCAGGCAGATTGTTGTTAGTGTTGTTGTTCTTGGGCTTTGTTTTCTCTGCTTCGTGGTCCTTCACCAGAGTCTTAATCATCGTTGTTGGTTTCTTGAGTTGTGGTTCCATCATTGTTGGCTACAAAACCAAGTTTGCTGCTCTCATCTTGACTTTGCTCTTGTTCACCTACAACATCTTTGTCAACACCTTCTGGGCCTACAATTCGCATGATGCCACCAGAGACTTTTTGAAGTATGAATTCTTCCAAACCTTGTCGATTGTGGGTGGTTTGTTGATTATTGTCAATGCTGGTGCCGGTGAGTTGTCCATTGACGAAAAGAAGAAGATCTACTAAACAGGAGTATGAAATGTAGATCATTAAATAGTACTAAAAAGACAGAAGAAAGCTCCCTAATAGCGGTGTTAGCAAAATGTACATTTCCCAATTAGGCAGTCTAAAAACCCGTGCACAGGCGCACGCTATTTTCCCACCCCAATAGAACGAATCAAGAAGCGATTTAGTAAGCGATCCACAGTAAAACCATCTCTCATGGCGGACGAAGAGCAACCAAAGTGTCCAGTTGACCACTCGGCAAGAAGTGCCTGGCTCAATCAATCTGCCGACTTAAAACAGGAAAAACTGGCGTCACAACAGCCTCAAGAACAGCCCGTGTGTCCTGTTGACCATACATCGAGGGCAGAGTGGTTGAAAAACGTCAGCGTCACCGCCAGCACACCCGAAGCCATTGAAGTTGCCAGCGGTAGTCATTCTGCCGATACCGCATATCCTGCCAGCAACGTCAACTTGCCTACAGAGAGAGAAATCTCGTCGATACCAAGGACATCGGCATCTGCAAACTGGATCTATCCGTCCCAGAAGCAGTTTTTTGATGCCATGACCCGCAAGTCCTCCAACCCCAATGCCACAGATATGCAGACGGTGGTTCCTATCCACAATGCTGTCAACGAACGGGCTTGGGCGCACATTATGCAGTGGGAACAGGCCAATATCGAGGCCGCCAACAAGAAGTGCGGTGGGTTGTCATTGACGAGCTTTAAGGGAGACCTGAAGAAGTTGACTCCACGGGCCTGGATTAACTCGACTTTATGGGGTTATCAGAAACCGTTTGACAGACACGACTGGATAATTGATAGGTGTGGGACCGAAGTGGAATATGTTATCGACTTCTACAGCGGCACCGGTGTCGGTGCATCGTTCTTTTTAGATGTGCGGCCCAAGTTGAACAGCTGGGAGGGTGTCAAATTGAGAGTAGCCCGGACTTTGGGATTATCGTGATCTAAGCCAATCAGAGCACCCATAGCCACTGGAACACTAGTCGTTGCCGAGTTTGCCTCCTAATATTTTACTTCGAACCTAGCGACGTTTCCACCGTTCCAAGTTGTCCATTCACATCATAACATCAAGGGGGTACCCTTGATCAGACCCACCAAAAACCATATCTCGTCTACATCATCTCTTCTCTGTAAATATTTATTCGGATATATACATGTAAGTAACTTATCTACCCATAAAAGCTCCCGATTGGCCGATCTTTTGCATGTTTTCACCAACTTGGACGTTGGTTTCGAAGTACTTGGAGACACATCTGTCCAAGCACAAGGCTTCGGCCTTGGTGACGTCGGAGTCAGAGTACGACTTGTTGATGCACTTGGCGTGACACAGCGAGACCAACTGGTTGAACATGCCGGTAACCATGTCCAACTCAGCCTCAGCGGCCAGTAACTTTTGTTGGGAAGTAATCTGAGGAGCAGCTCCGCCTAATCCAAACATAATGTAATAGTATAGAGAGTTTTGATGGAGATGTAATGGCAAACTTATTTTAAATTTTTTTCAGCTTATGTAATCGCGACCGATTGCAAAAATGTTGCTGCACTACAATTGTCATCTAAGTATATATGCAGTTAAGCCAATTCGTTGAGGTTTTTATTATAATACAATGTACTCCTTTTCCTTATTATTCATAAACTAGGGAAGGTGAAATGGACGTGGATCCCCCATAACATCAAGTCAGAAGGCACTTCCTCCTTCAATTTGGCCCAATCTTCCTTTTTCTGGGGACTTGGAACACAGAGGCCATGGCAAATGGTGATACTCTTGCCGTTCAATGAGATCGAGCCACCATAATTATTTACCCTGGCATCGATCCAGTAATCTCTGCTGTTGATTCGATCGACAAATCGGTCAGAAACGGCATCGCTAATGTCATAAAAGTATCTCAAAAACCGCCACGTTTGTGTTTGGAGATTCAATATCGGTATACGCATGGTATTTGAGTTGGTCGACAGAAAGCTGTATTTGGCCAAACGCGAGATATCAAAACTGTCTGATTCGTACGGAACCTTGTCAAAATGGCGCAAGTATTCGTTGCGGAATCCCCCCATGAATATCACATAATCCGACAGGTCACCTTGGTAGAATAACGCTGTGTGGTGGCATGAACGCAATTCGGCTTCAATTAATTTAGGATTGGCTACTTCATTCTCCTTTGTCAACTCAGAACTCTCATCATCCTCGTATGGCTGGATTGGATATTCAAAGTAATCGTAGGAAAACGTCAGAGTCGTATGCCACTTACCGGTATCAAAAGAGAAAAAGTAGAAGTCACTAAACGTTTCTCCAGCTTTATTACATCCACCTTGAACCATCAACATCTTTCCACGATAAAAGTTCTCGGCACCACGTTTCGATGCAGTAGGTGGTTGCAATGAACCTATTGAAGACGGGTTGCTCAACTGCGAGGATGTTCTGTATAGCTCTTTCATGTTGTTTTCGGTGTAATACCTTTCTCTTTCTGTATATGCATCAACATTGCAATTCTGTAGTTGGTTCAGCCCGTTGTTCACAAGTGCATAGGCAAAGTATCCTCTTGGTGTTGGCCAAATTTCCTTCTCTTCGGCATTTGGCGCCGTTCGTCCGACATTGAATACCAATGCTTCTGCAGAAAATTTAATACCATTCAAATCATCGGTACAGGCCAAGTCAATCTTCAACAAATCATTAGAAGATTCAAATTCGATTTTCCCGTTCATTACGACGGTGTAAAAGCCTCCAAACACAAATATCGACACACCTGAAAGTCCAGATTCAAGTGAATCGTTGAATAAGGTATCAGAGCCTCTTCTAAACGAATTTATAGTTGAATTCTCGGACTTGTATAAGTTATCGGCCAAATCAAGCGACTTCACAGAATCTTCAACGGATGATGAACGGTGAGATGCCCGCGATATCGAATCATATCTTGCAATGTGTGGGAAATACCTTGTTGGATCTGGCGATGGACTTCTGGCATCATTATCGTTTTCGCTTTTTGACGAAAAACTTGATGTAGCAGGCTTTGACGTAGGCAGTAGCAAGGGTGACACTGGTCTTTCATATGTCTTGTTAGAAATCAGCCGGTTCTGGTTCACCTGTTTGGCATATGTGTATTTAAGTGGGTGGGTTGACGAAGGCGACTTAGGGGAAGTGACAGGAGGTGGAACAATGGAAGTGGCTGGAGGTCCGCTTGCTTGACGGTGGTGACTTCTATGAAAAATTCTCGACGATTTAGATAATACACTGCTCATTTTGGACTTTGCTGAAGAAGTGTGGTGACTTGAGTTGGTGGAACTATTTGTTGAAATGGCATTTAATGTAAGGTTCAGCTTGGAACCGGAGCTTTCTGAAGAAATATTAGCTTGCATATTATAGCTGGATACCTTACTCGTCGAACTTTTGGACGCTTGACTCGAACTTGGGACTGATGTTGGTGTTGGAGGCTCGCTGGTCTTTTCTGGTACCAAAGTGCTATTGGTGACTGAGGATATAGACGAAAGTGTTATGCTATCGTCTGGTAATTTGAGATGATCTGGGGCACCGCTCTTGTGTGGACTGGTTATAGTGGTAGTAGTTTTTGTCGTCACCGGACTCAATGTAGGGCTCTCTATCACTGATCGTTCGTTTGTATCAGAAAATATGGGTGGGGAAGGAATCCGAGCCGGTAAGTCATTGCTGCTGAAATCGCCTTGTTCGTAGATATTGGCACAAATGGCACTTCCTAATCTTCCAAGGTGAATATTCAAATCTTTTCCCTTTGTTTTGAGGGCAACTTTGGCAAACTTCAACGTACCAGTATCAAGAACGTATCCATCCTCATTCAATTCAATGGTTCTCTCTATTATCCACCTGTCGATTTCTGTTTTGTATTCAACCGACAAAGTTTTGAGTCTGAAGCCTCCATAAAAGAATATATGACGCAGCGAAATACGACAGCTGATCAAAGAATTGATTCCAGTAGGGTCATTTTCACCCAGGAGAGTATCCAAGAATGTGACCGTGCCTCTGACGGGGTTGAACATAAAAAATCCGTAGTTTTGATGCATGTAAGGGCTGGACACGATTTCAGGGTTGACAAAGGGAGGCAATTCACAGGGGAAATGTACCGAAATCCTGTCTTGATCGACATCTCTTGGGAGCCCCAAAGCTGCAAAGCTTGTTCCCTTGGATGCATAAAGTCCACCGAATGAATAGGTCAAGTCGTCCCAATCGTAATGGTTCTGGAAACAAAGTTTGGGAATATCATCAGCACCACCTGTCATCGCCTTTCTTTCTGACTGCGGTACGTTGAGTGATGTCCTCGGCACAGTAAAATAGCCTGAAAATACTCGGTCGCTATTATCGTTCAAAGAAATGTTGGGACCTTCTCTTGTTTTCGTCTTGGGGGAATGGTTGCGAGGAACAGTGGAGGAATCCGCGGCCAAATCAACTCGGTCCAAGACTAGCGATGGGTGGAACATGTTGTTGTCTTGTGTTTGGAACGCATTAATGCACTTTGAGTCGTCAAACTCCATGGCATTAAACTTAAATACCGACCAGGGAGTACGTACACCATGAAACCAGCCATCCTTTGTGGAATGGGTCTGCACAAACTTATCTTCGCTGCTGGTAACAGATTCTGTCTTTATTGTGTGGTTTTTGGTGCTTTTAGTATCTGATTTGTGGAAATTATCTGGACTCAGGCCGAAATTTGACGGATGGGACTTTAAGGTGTTTAAGGGCGGCAATTGGGGCGGGACTTGCAGGTTATCGGCACCAATGGCCGCCGATATACCCGACGAGTCAACCCCTTGCAGAAAAGTAGGTTTCATTGGTCAAATACAATCACAAAGACCAATGGTGTGAGGATATCGAGTGGGGGGATACTGTGCTGGTGTGGTTAATTGCTAGTATGCAATATAGCGTGGTGTGCATATAAATTTGCGTTCCTTGTTATTTCGAATTTGCGCTTTTACGTAATCAAATATCGATCTATATCTATAGGGGGATCTATCTAAATGTCTAGCTTTAACTCCAGAGTAAAAGAAAACCTCAAGAATAGGGGTTGGGTATGGATGTCTATATGTTAGGACTTAACATATCCGATTTGACCAACGTATTGATATCCTGAATGGAGGCATTGATAAACTGTCTCACTTCCAAGGCCAACCACACCTTGATCATACTTAAGGAATTTTCATTCTTCAAGATATCACGGCCCTCTTTCAGGACCCCAAGCTTTCTCAAAACCGGCAACGAACTAGACGTGTTAGTACTATGTACATCATTAACCAAAAAGGAAATCATTTTCCGTGGGGAACCCCCATAAAAACGCATATACGAACCTTGCAAACAAGTCCAATTGAGGATCCAATTGTCTTCCTATTCCTTCAAGTAAGAGAATTGCCACAATCACGGTGATAAAGTCTCCCTCCATCCTCACGTGGTGGTTCCTCACCATGCTCAACACTTGGTCCAAAAGATCGCCAATGCTGACATTCCCCAATGTAAATGTCCTCTGCTTCATTCTATCCACCAACTTTTCTACCTTCAACGCAAAGATCTCCTTGCTGATAACGGTTTCGGGGGTCCGTGATCTTTCCACCATCAATTCTCCTGCCTTATAACCGTCAAACTCTGATAATGATTTGAACAAGTCGATAAAGTTCACTCTGTCGACATGGTTAAGCTCGGTGATTAAACCAACGTCAAGGAAACAGATCTCGGCGTGATAACCCTCTTCGTAAAGCTCTTCCAATCGCTCGCACCATTTCTTGTCGGTGTCAAGCTTCAACAATTCGTTGGTGATTTTATTCGTTTCGTTCTCGTTGCTCGACTTGACAATCTTGTATTCCTTTTCGTGCTTGAACATCTCGTTTTTGTAGAAACGCACCATCATGTTTCCCGGGTGCAAGTCGGCATGGACAAAGTTGTCAAGGATAAGCATTTTCAAGAACGCATCCAATCCTTTGTCACTGATTTCCTTTGACAAATTCTTGCCAAAGTTGTCATTCAATGACAACATCTTGCTCAAGGGAATAGCGTGGATGAACTCCTCAACAAGAACATTTCTCGTGGTGAAGTTCAAGTACGGCTTGGGGAAATGGATATCCAACCTGCTTTTGAAGTTGCTTCTAAATCTCGCCAAGTTCAAGCTTTCGATTCTCAAGTCCAACTGCAATCTCATCAAGATGGAGAATTGTTCGACTTCATCGGGCAACGAGAGCCATTCCATGGTGGGGATTACGTTGATGAGGTTGGCAAAGAACTTCATGATCTTAAGATCACGGTTGATCTTGACCTCGACGTTGGGGTGGAGGACCTTTATCGCAACACGTTGGTTGGAGGTGAGGGGATTGTTGTGTTCTGTGACCAAGATCCGGTCCAAAAGATGAACTTTTTCCGACGGGGCGTCTGGATGTTGGTCCTCGTCGTGCTTGGCCCTGTTGATGGCCTTGTCCGAGAGTTTGGCGACATAAACCTGGGCAATGGCGCCGACACCAAGAGGTTTCTCGTTAAATTCGTCAAATATGTCGTCAAAGTCCATGTTGAAGCTCTGCGACACGATCTTCTTGGTGGCATGTAGCGAATGGGCCTTGGCATTCGAGTGCAAGCTGCCCAACTCGTCGCACATTTCCTTGGGGAAGATGTCAGTTCTGGAGGCGGCCCACTGGGCCAACTTGATAAAGGAAGCGCCTGCAACTTGTGCAGACCACCGCAAGTAGCGGAACCAGAGTTTGGCGCCACTGCGGACGTAATTGCCGCTCGAGCGGTCACGGCGGCCAAACCAGCAGATGGGCGACACCAACAATACCGGCATGAACACGGCCGAAAGCTCGATGAACCGGGCAATGGTGACTATGGGGTCCACCACGTAGTCATCGAGGGTGAACTTGACGTAGTAGAAGATGCGGACGATGAAGTTGCCGTGGGTTAGGCGCAGGTGGCGGTACGACTCGTACTGCTGGCGTTCTTCCTGCTGCGACGCCTCAAAGAGCCCGCTCTCGTAGGTCTCAGCACCCTTGACCGGGCTGAGTTCGTGCACAGACGTATCAATGGCGTGGACATCGTTGGAAATCGCCGGCGGCCACCCGAGAGCAACGGCGGCCATGGTGACGCCGACGGTGATTCCGACACCGGAAACAACACGGACGGGCGCCGACCGGAGCCGAGCACTCGAATACAACCGTCTCATTGGCTGGACGCTTCGTATGGGCGCCATTCGGGCCAGACTCAACCAGCGCACGGTACGAAACATGGCGCTTAAGAGTGGTGGATTATTGGAGATTGCTGTTTTGCTGGGGAACTTTTTGCATTCGCGCGTGCGCACCACCGGACTTGTTTTCTACAGTATGATCCATTTTTCATCGTATACCATTCCTATTCCAGTTTTTTCTATATACCAAGCGGGATCGCCATGCCCCATGTTTGCTCTATGTATCCTGGTGCTGCTCTTGTAGATGGTTTCTCAAGTAAGAACACCACAAATAAATATTGGCCTTGCCCTTGGCACTTCCTCGCCGGCTGACGATGGCATCGTGGGCGTTCCAGCAGTCCAAGTACACCGGGATTTTGGTCCAATTGATCTTGTTGAGGTTGTCAATGATGAAGCGCTTGTCGTCACCCATGTTGAGGTGGTGGTCCTTTTTAAAAAGGGGGAACTTTGCGTAGTCCTTGATCCCGAGGGTCTCGCGATGATCCTGAGCAATCTTGTCGTTGGCTTCAACGTCGATTTCGGCGTCGATGGCCGGTGGTAAGGGCAGGCTGGTTCCGGCCACCGGTTCTTGCTCGGGGTCGTCTTCCTGTTCGTCGGCATCTTCGCCGTGTTCATGTATTCTGTCCTTGGCGTACAAGACGTTCTCGATGGCCTTTTGCGCAATCGACGAAGTGTCGCCCTTGAACGACTCGTGACGGGCCAACCGGAGCCGCTGGTCACGCTGATACTCGCCGATCTTGGCGTCCTCCTGGTCAACCAGGTTGCCAAAGATCGATTCGCGGACCCGGATCCAATGTTTCTCGACTTGTGGCGGCGAGATGAACTTGATCTTAAACACACTGTAGATCGACACAAACGTCGTGGTGCTGACGACAAACGGGATCCAAATGGGGAGGAAAAACATGGCAAACCCCACAATCACAAGCACCTTGACCACGGGGTTCTGTCTCAACAATGACGGGTCTTCCTGGTGGTTGCCCTGGAACGTCTTGATCTCTTCGGCAGTAAGGTACCGCGACCGCGTCAAATCAACAAACTTGGGCTTGACGGTCTTGGGACCAATGTGGATCTCCGGCAAGTTCTTCAAGTACTTGATCCGGACGTGATCCCATTCGTCGAACGGCGAGTAGTCGGTGATGTACGACGTAAAGAACGCCACGGTTCGATCGTTCTTGACGTTGGCCAAGAGTATGTGTCTTTCAAACTTGACAAGTCCCTTGTAAAAGCTCTTTTCCGGGTCGGCCATTTCCCGAAGCACCTTTTGGTTATCGCTGAGGAACAACTGGGACCCCGAGACCCCAAACAAGTACGGTCCGAACCGGTTGGCCGTCGAATCAAACACATTCTTCTTGAAAAACTCGATCCCTACGTGCGGTGTGGCAAACGTCGTGAAGAAGACCGGCTTGACATGTTCAAAGAAGTCGAGTTCGTTCAAAATCCCAATGATATACCGTGCGATCAACCCTCCTAATGAGTACCCCACGATACTGATCTTGGTGACGTTGTAGTTGTTGTTTTCCCGCAAGGTTTCGATCTCGTAAAAGATCTCGGCTATGACCTTCTGCGAGTTGAACCGGAGCCCGTCATACGTCTTCCAGAACCGGAAACTCGACGGCTTGAGGGTCACGATCTTCTCGGTCGAAACGTCCAGGACCAACTCCTTGACGGCGGACTCGATCGCCAGCATATGGTTGGGACCGCCCCATAACCCATGCACAAACACAAACAAGTGGGCGTCTTCCATGTTTGTTTCGTAGTGGCAGCAAAAGAACTGGTGTTGTGGCGAAGACTGCGGACCAATGGCTGCGATACCGAGGTCGATCTGGTATCATGCGTTGTGTCGCGGGAACGTGCCAGTGTCGCATGCTTATGTCATTTTGTGACAACGTCACGACGCACTCGCCGCTTTTTTGTTCATACGAAAATTTCACTGGCTTCCTAGTCGAAACGACATAAAACTACAAATATGGCTCTCTTTGGTACAACAGCCGATAAAGCTTCAGGCTCGCTCACACAGTCGCAGAAGGTGAAAAAGGATATCCAGGACCAGATCACGCAAGAATTGGCTGTCGCCAACGCTACCGAGTTGGTCAGCAAGATCACCGAAAACTGCTTCGAGAAATGCATAACGCAGCCTGCCGATACCTTGAACGGCCAGGAAGACCGTTGTGTCAATCAGTGTTTGGAAAAGTACATGAGATCGTGGAACGTAGTGTCCAAGGCATACATCTCCCGCATCCAACAGTCCAAGACTACATAATTTGTAAATATGACATAAACATGAATCTGTAATTAGACCAATAAAAGAGTACACTAACGACAGAAATGGACTCGGAGGATCCATCCAGTGGCAGTACTGTAGTTTGCTTCTGGTCCACTGCCGCTTTGGGAACACTTCTGCAACCCTTTTAACTTTGGCCCAGTTCGAGATACTTCGACTACCTGCAGGCCGAAACCCATATATTTTCAATCGCCACCATTAACCACCACTACTTCCAACAACAACCATGAACGCTACCGTAGCCTCCGAATACTCTGCGGAAATCCACTCTGTCCCCGTTGAACACCGCTTCAATCCATATACCGACAACGGTGGTACAGTGTTGGGAATTGCGGGCGAAGACTTTGCTGTATTGGCAGGAGACACCCGTTCGGTCGAAGGCTACTCCATCAACTCGAGATACGAACCAAAGATCTTCAATGTTGGAGACGACATTGTGATGACTGCCAACGGCTTTGCTGCCGATGGTGCTGCATTGATTGACCGTTTTGCCAACCAGTTGAAGTGGTACAAGTTTGACCATGGTGGCAAGAAGTTGAACATCAAGAGTGCCGCCAGATACATCCAGCACTTGTTGTACGGAAAGAGATTCTTCCCATACTACGTCAGTACGCTTATTGCTGGCTTGGACGAGGATGGTAAGGGTGCTGTGTATTCGTATGACCCCGTCGGTTCGTACGAAAGAGAACAGTGTAGAGCCGGGGGCGCTGCCGCCAGTTTGATCATGCCGTTCTTGGACAACCAGGTGAACTTCAAGAACCAGTTTGTGCCCGGCTCTGATGGTTTGGAAAAGAAGCCGTTGCGTTACTTGACGTTGGACGAAACCATCGAGCTTGTCAGAGACGCCTTCTCGTCCGCCACTGAGAGACACATCCAGGTCGGTGACGGTTTAGAGGTGTTCATCGTGACGAAGGAAGGTGTTGAGACTCGTTACTTCGAGTTGAAGAGAGATTAGGCGGCCCTCTGTTATTGCCCGTCATCTTTTAATGATCTAGATATACTACTTGAGAATTCCGATTCTAATAAATTTACGATTCTTTTGCAATAATTCTTGTAATATTTGATACATTCTATGGTCGATAGACACGACGAGGTGTTTGCGGCATATTTGTAACGGGTAGCTTTATACTGGCAACTCGAACTTCTTGCCCTTCATCACCTTGGAGTAATAGATGTAGAAGAAGTCAGAGTACACCACTGTCTGGGCAATTCCGGCAAGAACGGACACATAGTCCCAGTGACCCTCAACGTAGTAACGGTAGATCCAGTTGGGGATGTACAATGCCCGGTAAATACCCAAGGCAAAGATGTAGTGAGTGGTGATATTTTCGGCTTCTCCGGTCTTTTGCAACATGAACAATTGGGGAATAATGGCCACAGCCTCAAGCCATTGTGAGAACGACCACACCACTTCTACCACCGTATATTTGTGGGTGAGTATCAAGGCAGCAACGGCTGAGCCTGCAAGTAAGTAACGCACAGGGAAGTTGTCAATATCTTCCTGGATACTCTTCTTGTACTTCTTGGTCATAACATATACGGTGTATATCGACGACCCAATAAAAAACAACTTCAACAACGAGTTGTACAACGAGTAGTACTTGGTGAACAAGTTCAAGTAACGGGTCAAATACACCAACACGTAAAGTGCTTGTGTCTTGAGCGACAAACCAGCAGTTGATCTGTTCTGTTCAATGGCATACAAAAGAATAAAGATACTAGCCAAGTGGGAAAGATCCCCAAAAAAACGGAAGATATTCATCGTGCTGTTGGCAGAAGTGGTATAGTTGTTACCTTTTGTTACACGTCGGTAGGATCTAATGTCGTGCGTGGCACAAAAGGTCGTGCATTTATGGCTGCGAAATGCCCTCTAACTTCCTAGTCTGGAACCATGTTACACTTTGAAGCTACTAGTGTTGTTGGTCGGTGATTTTTGTAGTTGTCGCTAAGTTTATTATATCTTGGCTCTCTTTTCTACTAGATTGACCACTTTCTTTGCAAATCCGTAACTCCCTTGGTATCCGCCTCCGCCGGCTCCATAGCAATGAATAAGCCACGACCGTTCCTGGTCGGTTTCAATACGGATCTGGCCGTCTCTATAGGGACGAAACCCGACATTGACCTTGACTATGTCTAGTTCAGGCGGGTTGTTGCCTTCGACGAGTTCTGGTGCGTACTTGAGCGCTCTCTCGATAATGCGTTTCGTCAATTCTGGATCTTCGTCGGTCTGCTTAGAAACCTCGTCAAAAACACCTCCGATGATTGAGCCACCCTCCTTACGAGGCATGATGTAAAGCATTTCTGTAGGGCGGTCTGCAAATTCATCCACGCAAAGCGTCCGTGAAGTATTGTTTCTCACCAACAACGTCTGGCCCCGAATAGAATATGTCCGTTTCGGGTCGTTCCTCGATAATTGTGCTCCAAACAACCCTGCTGCATTAACCACCAAGTCAGCTTTGCCCTCTGTGTGGACACCAACGGCATCTTCAATCCTGTTGATTTTGACTCTCTTGATGTCATTTCCCAATTCTAGGTTCCTTTGTACCAAGTAGGTGAGATAAATTGGAACTGAGATCACAACGCCGCTGAATTGAAACCCAAAGACGGTTTCGGGAAGCAATTGGTCTTGGGGGATCACCTGGAAATCATGAACTACGTCTTTGAACCATGGAAACTCGGTGGTTTCCCGCAGGTAAGAGGCATCTGTCGTGTTCCACACTCCCGATCTCGGATCCTTGGCCAATTCCATGAATCTATGGTACGCAATTGTGTCCAACTGTTGGAGCTCTGGCTCTTTCCCCGTTGCAAATGAACACCAGTTGGCTCCGGCAAAAGGAGAAACATAATCCGGGGAAAGGTCTCCTGGCAAGTAATGGCCGATGATGGTTATAGCATAGTCTGGGTGGGCTCTCTTAAGCTCGAGTGCTGCTGTGAGTCCTACCACGCCGGCCCCTACAACGGTTATTCGAAGAGACGACATGGAATTGTTGTTCGGGTTTATCTGCGTCGAAATTACTTGGGTCTTGCAGATAAATAAGGTGGGGGGGGTAAGGGACATGTGACACAAAGTTGGTATATATTATAACTCTATGTGATCTATTTCGTATTCCTCCAGTTCCTCTGCAAAGGATTCTATGTCATGATCGACTGTCTCTTCCGTGAGCTCCACGTCGTCCTTGGTGTACCACGTCCCATATCCATCGTTGTACAAATTCTGGACAAACTGTTTAATTTCGGGCTCAGCCAATGTAGCATCGTCTTCAACCCGCAACACCTTAGCAGCACCGTCATGGGTAAAGTATATAGCACATGGAAACGAACTGATCTGGTATCGGCTGATAATCTCGTTGCTCTCGGCGTGGTTAACTTCAATCAAGCCATGGGCCAATTCTGGTGAATCCATGGCCATTTGCTGGTAGAAATGGGTAGGGAAATGCAGGTTACGCCATTCGTGTATGAATGGCATCGTGATCAATACCAAGATATTCTGATCTTGCACTGCATTCAAGCTGCCGTCAAGACGTGACACTTTTGACACGAAATTGTCATAGTTGGGAGTGATTTGGGGCAATTGCTCGGCCAAGTATTCCACCACCGTTTCCAATTTCCGGTTCTTCCCATTGTAGTCTATGATCTCCATTGTGCTGAAGTTGAGTAACTTTATTGTGGGGTATCGATTGACGCCAAATAACCTGTTGAGTCTCATATTCTTTAGGGCGTTGGTCTTTACCACCTGGAACGGTACGGACTTGTCGTCTGTGTCATTGTTGTATAGCACACTGAGGTAGTTAAAGGTCGGATCGAACTCCTTACAGTATTTACACGAATCCGAGTAGAAGTAGATGAGCGAGTATTGGGCCCGCTCGAGGCTGGGGCGTATGCTCGAATCATCAATTTCAATTATCTGCAGGAGCCCGAGAACTGTTATGGCATGCAAAAGGAGCTGGATCAATAGCATGGTTGCTGGGATGCCAAGTTGGGATGGAATCGGGCTTGCTGATGATGGAAAAGATAATTTTCGGGTAAAATAATGCGTGTATGGCGCTGGTGTTCTACTGCGGCGTGGATGTTCAGTCAAGATTTTTCCACTACTGTAGTGCTGGTGTTTCTATTTTTATCCACTGCGGTTTTGGTATTTCATATTCCAAAAAAGCTTATTTTTTTATGTGGTGCGGTCGTGGTGCCATTTCGGGTTTTTCCAAGCTGCACTTCCCAATTAGGAAGTTGCACCAGCATTTTGCAACTACCAGCGCCTACCAATTGATGACACAGTACCAGCATTCCAAGCCCTTCGAGCCGTGTTACGGGCATTCGATTGGCCGTTGGATCAGCTGGTGAACCTAATTTAGGTTGGTTACAAGCTCCTCGGCCGCTGGCATTGCCGGATCCAGGTTGATCCGGACCACTCCCCCGGCGTATAAAAGGAGTTGCAAATAACCACCTTCACCGCAATCCAACAACTCTCCAAATCCACATAATCTACCACACAATGAAGGGTCTTTTTACTTTAGCTCTTTTGAGCACTGCCTTAGCCGCTTCCTCAGACACCATAGAAACCATTCGTTCGACCGCCATCTCATCGGTATGTCCTACGTGCACATCCCTGGTGGAACTTGTGCCTTCGGCCTTCTCATACTCAAACTCGTCCTCAACTTTGCCACCACAATTGAGCTCCTCCTCCTCCTATAGTGTCATTGACGTTAGCAGCACTCAATCCATTCTGCCTGATCAAACTGACGCCGCTGATGAAGTACCAACATCTTCGTCCAAGGTTAGATCTACCATCTACGAAACGGACACCGCAACAGATGACAGCATTAGTGAAATCACAACCACCGTATGCGACGCGGTTTCTGGTTGTTACGTGACTACTCAGTCTCAAAGCAAGACCACCTACACCACAACCATCGATGGTGTATTGACGGTTGTGACCACTGAAGTTCCAGTTTCTTCCACTCCTGCTTCTACCACTGCTGCTCCTTCGTCCAAGACTGCCAGCACCATCTACGAATACGACACTGTCACTGACAACTCCAACGCTGTCATTACTCGTACCGTTTGTGACTCGAACAAGTGTTACGTCACCACTGAACTGGCCTCGTTGACCACCTACACGACTACCATTGACGGTATCCAAACTGTGGTCACCACTGTCTGTCCTGAATCCGAAGCTGCTACCACCACGTCCTCTGTTAACCCCGTTCCTACCACCGAGGCTGGTGTCTCGACTGAGACCGACATCCACACCACCGTGATTACTATCACTTCTTGTTCTGACAACAAGTGTAGCAAGAAGGCTGTCACCACTGGTTTGACTACTGTCACCGAAAACGACACCATCTACACCACTTATTGTCCTTTGACCAGCAGCGAAGCTCCAGTAAACACTGAAAGTACTTCTAGTGCACCTGTTCCTCCTGCTCCTGGTACCTCCACTGCTACTGAGCTTTCAACCACCGTTGTCACCATCACCTCTTGTTCTGACAACAAGTGTACCGAAAAGCCAGTGACTACCGGTGTGACTACTATCACCGAAAATGATACTATCTACACCACTTTCTGTCCTTTGACTTCGGAAACCCCAGCTACTACTCCAGCTACTACTCCAGCTACCACCCCACCAACTACTTCTAGCACCCCATCGACCACTTCCACGAAGCCATTGACCACCGTTAACGTTATTACCAATAACATTATCACCGAGAGTGTTGTCTCTACCTTGGCTAAATCGTCATCTGCTGAACCAAGCGTTGCTCCAACTTTCAGCACTTATGAAGGTGCTGCAGCAACTATCCAATTCACCGGTTTTATCGCCGTTGCTTTGTCTATGTTGTTCATGTTCATATAAGCCTGTCGGGTGTAATTGCATATATAATTGTATAATATAAAAGGTTTCATAGATTTTGAAATTGTAAAAGAGTCAATTCTGTTAATTCTATAATTCACAATGTGGTTGGATACACACTCTGCATGGGTTTTTCCAGGGCAAAGTGCTGGTTTTCTAGTTACCATGTATGTTATTGATAAATTTCCCGAGAATATAAAAATAAATCTTGAAATTATACATATCTATACATTTTATTAATAAACTAACAATATGTCACATACAAATATGATTTGAAAATGTGTGTTTTATCTAATTTGAACGTTTCATATGTTTCCCATGATATTAAAAAATTAATCCCTCTTTCCACAAACCCAAAGGGTTTCTCGGTAAACTTGCATTTTTTATTTGATCTCTCATACAGACGACGAGGATGTTGTGAATATGCGACTCAAGTTAGCCGTATTTCTACACCGGAACATTTTACTAGAACGGGAAGGCAACTTCTCTATGCGAAATAATGCCTTTGCTAATGGTTTTAATACGGTTGGGTCGAAATTTTCAAGTTTAGGCCGTCAAACGGGCAATTATTGGTTTCCACCAGGTACGTAAATTGGTTTTGGCACGACGCTATATTTAAACTGAAAATGTTTCAACACCTCTCCTAAACTACTCTCCCAGTCCGAACCACCGTACTACAATGGATGCATACCATGAGTTTATAGAACCGTCCCGTGTCAGCCATTGTGTGGGATGCAATTTCATATCGGCATCGCAAAAGCATTTGATAGTCGGCAAAGCGACCCTTCTTCAAGTGTTTGAAGTGGTGCTTCTCAAACAATCGACTCCAAATAAACCCCAATACCGGTTGAAATTGGTAGAGCAGTTCAAGTTGCATGGTTTGATCACCGATATCAAGGTCATCAGGACCGCTGAAAGTCCTCTTCTCGACTATCTCATTGTTTCCACCAAATACGCCAAGTTCTCCATCATAAAATGGAACCATCATAGGAATACCATCTCCACTGTGTCTTTGCATTATTACGAAAACATTATCCAGCATTATACGTATGAAAAATTATCACATTCGGACCTTATTCTTGAACCCACTTATAATTCGTTGACCTGTTTGAGATTTAAGAACTTGTTGTCGTTCTTACCATTTGAGGTCATCGACGACGATGATGAAGATGACGAAGATGAGGACGTACTCAAGGAAGAAAACGGTAACTCCTTAGCAGTGAAACCTCTGGCACCATCTCAAATTTTTGACTCGACCTTCTTGATGGATGGTCAGAGTTTAGACCCTAGTATTGGAAGCATTATTGACATGCAATTTCTCCATAACTTTAGAGAACCGACCGTTGCAGTTCTCTCGCTGAAAGCAGATGTATGGGCTGGTAATCTTCCAAAAGTACTGGATAACGTTCAGTTTATGGTGTTGACTATTGACATAGCTTCGAAGTCGACGGTATCTGTGTTGAAAGTGGAGAATCTTCCCTACGATATTGATCATATTGTCAGTTTACCAAACCCATTGAATGGTTGTTTGTTGATGGGTTGTAATGAAATTATCCACGTGGATAATGGTGGAATTGTGAGAAGAATCGCCGTCAATCAATACACTGCTTCCATTACTGCATCTACAAAGGCTTACCTTGATAAAACTGAACTCAACTTGAAATTAGAAGATTCCAAGGTTGTTCCTATTCCGAATGACAACAGGGTGCTTCTTATTTTGACCACAGGAGAACTTTACCACATAACTTTCGATGTGGATGGTAAGTCGATCAAGGGCATGGGCTTAGAAAAGGTAAATCCTTCATACTACCCTGACTTGAAGCTTTCACACGTCAGTGAAGTGGCAACCCTTGACCATGACCTTTTGTTCTTTGGCCACGAATCTGGTAACAGTCCTTTAGTCCATTTGAAGTACCAGGATAATAAAGAACATGAACAGCAGGAACTGAAAGAAAAGACTGGCGATGAGATGGATGCCGATGATGACGAAGATGATGACGATCTTTATAAAGAAGAGGAGGAAGAACAAAAGACAGTTTTGCATAAATCTGAATTGGAATACGTCGTACAAGACGAACTCATCAATAACGGCCCTATATCGAACTTTTCCATGGGCTACTACTCGACAGAGAAATTCAAGTCTTCGTTGCCAAATCCGAATTATAACGAAGTATCGATTGTTGCCAATGCTGGTACTGGAGTCAATGCAAAACTCAACATTATTGTTCCAACAATCCAGCCTGCGGTGTCTTCTTCGTTGAGCTTTTCTCAGATCAATAGAATGTGGACTATTAACCAGAAATACCTCATTACGTCGGATGAAACTAACTCTAAATCGGAAATCTTCCAGATTGAAAAGTCGTTTTCCAAATTGAGTTCTCCCGACTTTATAAATGACGAAGCAACTATTGCAATGCACGAGTTGGACAACGGTAAATTCATCTTGCAAATAACACCAAAGCAGATTTTATTGTTCACCAAGTCTTTCAATAGATGCCTCTCTTTAGGAGATGAAATCAAGGATGATGAAATTCTCAACAGTACCTTCAGAGACGACTTCCTTATGGTTTTCTTATCCAGTGGTGATGTCAAGGTTTTCTCAATCAATGCATACAACAAGTCATATACCACCATTGATATTCCTAAGTTATTAGACGATGTCATCATCACTACCGGTTACATCACTAACTCTCATTTGTTAAATGTGGTTCTGGCCGATGTCAATGTTTTACTTAATAGAGGTACCAAGAGAAAGCATGACGAGCGGCCTTCGTCGGATACTAAAGACACAGCTGTTCCCTCGGCATCGAAGCTGAAGACATTTGTCCTTGTTACTGGTGATAATCGAATTGTTGCATTTAATAGGTTCCACAATCAAAGATGTTACCAATTAAATGATGTCGACCGGTTTACTGACCATTTATCTTTGGGTTTCTTTGAAACAAAACAATCGTATCCTGATCCATTTATCAAACAAATTATTTTTGATGAGCTTGGAGATGAAAACCACAAGGAAGAATATTTGACCATCTTGACCATTGGTGGAGAAGTTTTGCTCTACAAATTGTACTTTGATGGTGAAAACTATCGTTTCCTTAAAGAAAAGGACCTTGCTGTCACCGGTGCCCCGGATAACGCATATCCTATCGGTACTGCCATTGAAAGACGGATGGCTTACTTTCCAAACTTGAATGGTTACACCTCCATCTTTGTTACCGGGGTGATACCATACCTCATTCTTAAGCCTGCACGCTCTATTGCAAGAATATTCAAGTTCACCAAGATTGCAGCAGTATCGGCAGCGTCTTACCACGATTCAAAGGTACAGAATGGTTTGATCATTTTGGATAACCAAAAGAATGCTAGAATTTGTCAATTGCCTCTTGATTTCAATTATGACAATACTTGGCCCATGAAACACATCCCGATCGGTGAGCTGGTTAAATCAATTGCATATCATGAACAATCGAACACCTATGTGGTGTCAACATTCAAGGAAATCCCTTATGATTGTTTGGATGAGGAAGGTAATCCCGTTGTCAACATTGATAAGTCCAAACCTTCGGCTATGTCCTACAAGGGTTCGGTCAAATTGGTTTCTCCTTACAACTGGTCGGTCATCGACAATATAGAATTGGAAGACAACGAAATTGCGATGAATTTGAAGTCTATGGTGCTCGATGTTGGTTCATCGACAAAGAGATTTAAGCACAAGAAGGAATTCATTGTCATTGGAACAGGTAAGTATCGTATGGAGGATTTGGGTGCTAATGGTTCGTTCAAGATTTTTGAAATCATCGACATTATCCCCGAGCCAGGGAGACCAGAAACGAATCACAAGTTCAAGGAGGTTTTCCAAGAAGATACAAAGGGTGCTGTGACGTCTATCTGCGAAGTCAGTGGTAGATTTCTTGTCTCCCAGGGTCAGAAGGTTATTATTCGTGATTTACAGGATGATGGTGTTGTTCCAGTAGCATTCCTTGACACTTCGGTATATGTTTCTGAAGCAAAGAGTTTTGGTAACTTGTTGGTATTGGGAGATTCGTTGAAGAGTGTTTGGTTGGTTGGTTTTGATGCTGAACCATTCAGAATGATCATGTTGGGGAAAGATATACAAGAATTAGACGTGAATTGTGCCGATTTCATTGTCAAAGACGAGGAAATCTTCATCGTTGTTGCTGATAATAACAATGTTTTACACTTGATGAAATACGACCCCGAAGATCCATTGTCGTCGAACGGTCAACGTTTGGTTAACAAAGCTTCATTCAATATCAATTCGTTTGTCACCTGCCTCAAAGCTTTACCAAAGGTGGACGAACTCTACGATTACGAAAGGCAAGTTAGGTTGACTGCACCAAGTGAAGATTTCCAATCGATTGGATCGACCTCGGACGGTTCTTTCTTCACGGTGTTCCCTGTCAGCGAATCTACATACAGACGGATGTACATCTTACAGCAGCAATTGACTGATAAGGAGTTCCATCACTGTGGGTTGAACCCAAGGTTAAACCGGTTTGGTGGATTGTCGATGGCAGCCAACGACACCAATACCAAGCCGATCTTGGATTACGACGTGATCAAGACATTCAGCAAACTTAATGAAGACAGAAAAAAGAACTTTGCCAGCAAGGTCGGTTCAAAGAACTATCAGGATATCTGGAAGGATATCATCGAGTTTGAGAACGCCGTCAGAAACTGGTAAAGCCTATGGGGACCTGTCCCTACAGGGGACCTTAATTAACCACGACTATATGTCATGGCTTATGTAATTTTAATATATGCAGTCTTTTTTGCACTCCAAAATGTGGGACTTGGTTATCCTAAAGCAGCAGTCGACCTGTAAAGGACGCCGGGTGTGGGAATGTAATTCAGACAAATCCCCTTTTGGGTATTGGTCTTCTATTAGTTGTCCACTGCTAATTTGCTGAACCATGGCGGAACTGGATATGGATGCTCGAATTGCCGAGATCAAGTTGAAGAGGATCCAAGAACTCAATGGTCGTTTGCGGCAAACCTTGCAACAGCAGCACATTCCAGCCTCCCAGATCTGCAAATTGTAAGTATTTCTCACCACCCAAATTCGTGTTCAGATAACTAACTGTTCAGGTACATTGAGCATGCCACAGAGACACCCGATTACTTGGTACCATACGTGTGGAAAATGCCCTTGGAGGATAATCAGTACAAGAAGTTTCAACAGTTCAGTACGTTGAGGCTGGGAGGTTCAGGTGAAGGACCCGGTTGTTGTTCTATTATGTGACGGCAAAATGCCCAGGACATATCACAATAACCCAATTCTGCTTTTGGTTATAGACTAGTTGTACCTGATTACTATGGCAGCATTTGATTAGGGATTCTTCCCTTGGTGTAACCCTGTTGCGTTTGTTGTCTGCTCTCCATATATTATTCCATAGAATTTTAAGACACATGTCGCGCGGCCCGCGCAAATCAACATTTCAAAATGAAAAACTCCAACCCCGAAACCACAATCTCAATCAGTGTTTCGCGCCATGCCCAAACCCAAGATGACGAGAAAGTCTGTGTCTTTTCAACACTTGAATGAGAGTGCTACCTTGGTCAATGAATCTAAGTCGATTCCAGAGAGCCATCCGAGCACAGCCCACATCAAATCTCCGAAATTCTACAGCAAAGTTCTCGCTATTCCATTTCAGAACCTCCTAATCCTCTATGCCTTGTTCAAATTGGGCTTGACAGAGAACACATATGGCGTATTAGGATCGGGTCTCGTGTTGTTGGTTCTCCTCAACGTCCCATCATATCTTAACATAAAGAGGTCGAAGAAAGATAACACAAACGTCCCCCTCTTGATTGGAGGCGGGATATTCATATCGTTATTGTTGTCAGTGCCGTTATTTGTGGTGATCATTCTCTTTGGTGCACCATTGGCCTCGCATTTGAAGGAAACGTTCTTGTTGGCTGTCCATTTATCGGTATTAATATTCCTGCCAATTTTGATTTCATACAAGTTTGAATTTGAACCCTTCAGTGAAATATTCCAACAGGACAAAATTTATCGCCTATTGTTCAGCAATCAGATATTGTCCTCAAGTTTGCTGGCAATCGTCGGTACGTGGCTCGGGGTCATTCCAATCCCCTTGGATTGGGACAGACCCTGGCAACAATGGCCAATCACTCTCTTGTGCGGAGGGTATTTGGGTTCGTTTGTGGGAAGTATCATACCTCTTGCTAGCGAGGTATTATGTAATAAGGCCAAGCCAGTAAAAGAAGAATAGTTTTTTTTTAGATGACAGGGCCCCGGGCCATCCAGCATTCAGTTTATACTTTGATATTAATGGCATTAACAAGTCAGCATTGACCAAGCTTACTTCCATGATAGAGTTTGGCTGGTTCTTGTAACCACATCTGTAGCATAGGTAGAGTTTTGCTTGACATTGCTGCAAGTTTCATCACATGATATGCCACAACTATGCTCATCTGCTTTGCCCAGAGCAAATTCGCTCTTTTGAAGAGCATATTACTAATAAAACTGCTCTTCCTCTGCAAGATGAACTGGTGCCGTACAAGTAAGATAGTATAAAGGGCAGTAAACAACCCATCAAATTGTAGTATCGAAACACACAACACCATGGCTATTTCCACTAACGACAGATTCCCAACCGATATCAAACCAAAGTACATCCCGTACTCGAAGGAAAACGAAGAGCTTACTGCCTGTGCTAACCCAATTGAATTGGATTTAGCAAAGGTTTTTAAGGGCAACAAGATCGTTGTCACCGCTGCTTCCCCTGGGGCCTTCACACCTACATGTACTGAACAACACATTCCAGACTATTTGGCACACTTGGATGACTTCAAGAAGAAGGGTGTCTCCAAGATTATCGTGTTGACCGCTAATGATCCTTTTGTTTTGGCCGCTTGGGGTAAGGCATTGGGTTACAAGGATGCTGCAAACTACGTCGTCTTTGCTTCTGACCCATTGGCCAAGATCTCCACTCAATTGGGCGATGGTTATACCAACGATTTGAACGCTGCTGGTTTTGGCTTCAGAACTGCTCGCTGGGCCTCCATTGTCAACGACGGCGTAGTTGAATTCTTAGACAATGAAGAGGGCTTGGGTTTCACGGAGATTTCGAGTGCAAACAACCTCTTGGACAGACTCTAAACCTCTCGCACATATGTAATTCAAAATGACATGTTTAAACTTGTTGCAAATGAGATCGTTTTCAGGCGAGCTATTATGTAACAAATCCAAGCCAGAAACAGAAAATAGTACAACGAATCTTCCCTAGTCCAACTTTCAATCTATAACTTGTATCAATAGCATTGATAAGCCAGCGCAAGACAACGTGGTTAAACTTGCTTCTTTCGATTGGATTCTAAAGAACATCTTTGAAGCCTTGACAGCGTTTTGCGTACATTGCTGCAAAATTGCATCACATGATTCACAGCAACTGAGCACCCCGCCACGCCTGGAGCACGGACTTTAATACGCGGAAAGGATGACCGGTCGGAGGACGCCCCTAATTCGTGCTTCGGAAATGGCCATTACTAATTTAGACCCGCACTAGATCTGGATCATGGACCGGTGTCGTGCGGGAATGATTTGGTATAAAGAGGAGCGTGTTCTCCACCCATCAATTAGTCTCAGTATAACAAACATAATTCACAATGGCCATTTCCACTAACGACAGATTCCCAACCGACATCAAACCAAAGTACATTCCTTACTCCAAGGAAAACGAAGAGCTTACTGCCTGTGCTAATCCAATTGACTTGGATTTAGCAAAGGTGTTTAAGGGCAACAAGGTCGTTGTCACTGCTGCTCCTGGTGCCTTCACCCCAACATGTACTGAACAACATATTCCAGACTACTTGGCACACTTGGATGACTTCAAGAAGAAGGGTATCTCCAAGATTATCGTCTTGACCGCTAACGATCCTTTCGTCTTGGCCGCTTGGGGTAAGGCATTGGGTTACAAGAATGCCGAAAACTATGTTGTGTTCGCCACCGACCCATTGGCCAAGATCTCCACTCAATTGGGTGATGGTTATACCAACGACTTGAGCGCTGCTGGTTTTGGCTTCAGAACGGGCCGTTGGGCTGCCATTGTCAACGACGGTGCCGTCGAATTCTTAAACAACGAGGATGGATTGGGGTTCTCTGAGATTTCGAGCGCAAGCAACCTTTTAAACAGACTTTAAGCCTGGTGCACAAAAGTAACACATACAGCTGTATATACAATAAATCAAGTTGGCGGCTGAAAATGACTGCAACCCCTGCACATAATATTTGTAGTTCATAGTTCCATCAAAACCACACACGAACGCGCTCTTCTCGTTATATAAAGAGAGACATGGCAGGTTTTCCACGGCTCCCGTTGGTGAATGGAGATACAGACGATGATGCCTCGATCCATTTACACGCACATATTGGCCCATCACAGCCACTCCGGTTGATCAATGAATTAAACGAATCAAACGAGGCATCGAGCACCGATAAACAAATACTCCTGATCCTCCAAGACACGGACGACGAAGACCACTCCGACTTCAACCACTACTTTGAGTTGTTTAAGCAAGGAAAATTGGCCGACCTGGATGAAGATGACCAGGAGTACCAGCAGATTGATAGCGACTCTGATACCTATGGCGAAGATATGTCTGGAGATGAAGAATGGCACACTGAGAAGGAAAACGATAGGTTTAACGACAACAGCGTGTTTAATGAACCGCAACCTACAGTATTTGATGAGATAAATCATGTACAAGAGAATGTAATACCCGATGTCCCACAACAGCAACGAAAACAGTGGTATTCGTCAGACAACTACCTTCTTTACTTCATTGTACCATTCGGCATAACCGTATTGGCCTACCTATTCATTCTTGGGGTGAAGGCTGAGCCTACGAAGGCATTGGTGCCGAAAGATTTCAAATCAATAGAACACAATTATAGAAAGCTCAATGACCAATTGGATACGCTATTCAAACGCCAGGAGTTCCTTGAGTTGAGCAACGAGAACTTACTCAGCACTATTGATAACAAGTTTGAGATCCTCAATAAGAACCTTAAGGGTTTGGAAAGAAATGACGTCTCTGGCGTCAGCAAGTCCGATATTGTGGCCGAGTTGCTAGCCAAATTGCCCGAACATATCCCAGTTTACCTTAAGGATAACAAAATCCATTTTGTTCCTGAATTCCATCGGTACTTGTACCAATTCATTGACAATTACCAGAATGAAACGTTGGTATGGGAGAAGTTTCTCGACAAATACAGCGAACCGTTGAAGTCTCACATCTCTGACAACTTAAAGTATATGACAAAGGATAAGTTTGAAGCGGTATTGAAGAAGCAGTTGGAAGAGAATAATCGCAATGTATACAACAAGGTTAGCACATTGATCGATGAATTGAATATAGAGACCACTAACAAGACTATCCCAACTGGGAACAAGTTATTGTTGAACAATTTACTCGAAATATTTGCTAAAGGATCAACCCAGGCCAATTACGCGGACTACAACCTCGGGGCCCGGATTTTAGGGTTTCTCACAAGCACTAATCTAGAAGCTACTACCAAAAGCTCCAAGAACTTGGCCAGAAAGATTTTCCTAGGATGGTACGACTACATTCAGAGTCCGAAACAATGGAAATACAATGGTAACAATGTATTGTTGGATAATGATTCGAGTTGGAAGTGTGAGGGGAATAGTTGCTCGATAGGAATAAGGTTGGCCGATGCTATAGTTCTTACCGATTTGATAATAAGGCACAGCCCAGCGGTGTCCATTTCGGTATCGATTAAACCCAAACGGTACGATCAGGTGGGCGTATTATCGAATCATGTTGCGCAATATAAACTTGAGCCCGCCAAAAACGCAACTAATAAGTACTTGACAAAGTTTATCAATCTAATATCCTCAGACACGACGGCTACGGTTACCCATATACAAATGCCTCAAAACTTTATTAATCTTAAAGTGTCGGTTAGAGATATTTACTTTGAATTTACGAGCACTGAGCCCGTCGAGATCCAAAGTATTAGAGCTTATGGTGTGAGGGAGTTAATTGCAGAAAAGTCGGGGGATGACTTTGACCAAGTTTTACACGCATTGGAAGCCAGTAGTGTGTTGTTGGGCGATGACGAATTTTATTAGTGGCCAAACTAGGGCATTCTAGGCCCACTTGTGGAGGTGAGTGTATAAAACTCGATTCGGAATGGACTTCCGAGTTGTTCTCCATTGGGAAACGGTTGTGTATATGAATTTTTTTTTGGAAAAAAAAAGTGTATGGTTATGATATGTATTGTCTAACGACATGGTTGCCATTCGAGCAACTCTTGGTAGTGTGGATGCAATTCCACTTTCCGAGAATGTAAACAAATCAAGAAAAAACTTCAATGACTAATATCTCGCAAGTACAAGCTAGAATCCTGTCAAAAAGTTGACTACAGTTGAATTACAAGTCCAAACATCAAAATGTTATAGTAAATAATCTTTCGAAAACCTTTTATTCATTGAATAACCCATATCCATTCATAATGATCAGTAAACCGTGCAAATTTACTCAATCACTGGGTATTTAAAGTATGTAAACAGAAAAAAACTAATTAAAGAAAAGAAAAATCAATCTCCTTCAAAAAAATCTCTAAATCAGTCTGTTTAGTACAAGAAAGACAAAACAGCCAAGACACCGGCAGCGAAAGCTGGGACGACGTTAGCGGCAGCGGCACCTTCAGAAGCGGTAGAGACGATAGCTGGAGCAGTCGATTCTGGGGCAACGGACTTGGTGGTTGGTTGAGGAGCTGGGGCTGGCTTGGTAGATTCTGGAGCTGGAGCTGGAGCTGGCTTGGTAGATTCTGGAGCTGGAGCTGGTGGAGCTGGCTTGGTAGATTCTGGAGCTGGAGCTGGTGGAGCTGGCTTGGTAGATTCTGGAGCTGGAGCTGGGGTGGTCTCAGAGGTCAATGGACAGTAAGTGGTGTAGATAGTCTCGTTTTCGGTGACAGTGGTCAAACCGGTGGTGACTGGCTTTTCAGTACACTTGTTGTCGGAACAAGAAGTGATGGTGATGATGGTGGTGTGGATGTCAGTCTCAGTAGAGGTGCTGTTGGAGTAAGCAGCAGCAGACATAGCGGAACCAGCAGTGGCGGCGAAAAGGACGGCGGTGGAGAACTTCATTGTAATAAGCGAGTGTGTAGTAGTTGACTAATAGAGAAGAAAGAAAACCTGAAAACAGCGTCGACAGGGTACTCTTATATAGTTTTCAGACCGAGACACGAGCACTGAGGTTGGGAAAATATAAGTCGGAACGAATAAAAATAATGTCGGGAATAAGACGCAGTTCCGGCATACGGCACAAAAAATACCGATTCCGTCGTGTCGATGAACAGCAACCCACAAATAATTGGATAATACCACAGCGTGAGCGGCACAAAATATAAATATCAATAATGACACAAACACCAAATAATGGCCGATCACATGTTGCTACCTACCCTTGTGTGGGAGGCCGTTCGTCGGGGTGAAATTATCCCGGGTAGGAGTTGCCGTCGAGAATCGTAGGGCTGTCGAGTCGGTGCACCAGGTGTTATCTCGAGAGTCTTGGCCTGTCATGGCTGTCATCCAGCAATTGGGTGTTGCTTGGCTGTATCAAACCAATTAGTCGAGGGAGATACGCTCCCAACGCGTATGACTGGATGTCGCATTTTTCCTCCACCCAATCCACCTGCGGGAAGCGAGTCGCTACTGTGCATTAGCCCCCTCATGTTTGTGTTTATTCTACGGAAGATAATTTTATCGCCTACGTCACGACACATTAGGAATCAGGAATCGGGCAGGCTTCCCTGTTTGGGTTATATTTAGAACAATTGGAAGGTGCTATACGGGAAATTCGCTGACGACGCTTCCACTCAATTGCTCCGGGTATTACTCATCCTGTTTTTGTTTGCATTTGAAACACCAATTAAACCATGCCCAATGAGGGCTCATGTCTGTGTCGGTACGGCAACATCTTTTTTTGGATTTTGACTCTTTTCTTTTTTCACGTCTGTTTATTTTGGGGTCCCCCTTTTTTTTGGTGTGCGTTTTGATCCCCGCCACCAGTCGACGACCAAGCAAACATTTCGGCTCGAGTACCCCCACCCACTGGCATGTGTGAAATTCGTCCATTGACACACCGTCTGTGGGTCAGCTCATCGTGTGACTGTTAGGTAAGGCCATATCGTTGGCAGGAGACGCAGTATCGACGTAGTATGTACTGCAAAACGGTCACCGGGAGGCTTAGGATGGGTGGCATGCCGCGCCAAATCTTACAACTTACCACATCTGAGATTTCCCCATATTTTGTCTGAATTTGACAATTTTTCGTAATTGTGTATATATTTCAGTTTTTTTATTGTAAACAATCTCAAATGGGTAGTAAATACCAAAACTCGGTGGAATGTGGGTCGTTGTAGTCGGGGAAATATCGAAGATGAAATGGGAGACTAGATGCTACAGCGGGGATTCGATCTATTGTCTTTGTTGTGACCTGGATTGGGTAGTTTTCCTGTTGGTCTCCCGTTGTTTGCTCTCAAAGACACCCATTTGTTCTATTATTGCGGTCCTGAGATCGTTTTTCTGTCTATTATTGCGGTGCAATTTTTGCGGTCCCATATTTTAGGTCTACTACTGCGGCACGAAACATGAAAACAAACATAATATTTTTAACTATTGCGGTATTTCTTTAATTTTTTTAATACTGCGGCCCTGGACTTTGGCTGCAACTTTCTGGTTTGGTTCATTTCAACACCACTTTAAACGTACCAATCTCAAACGCCTTCAATTTAATTTGGACTCCGTTCTTGTTGACCTCCAACTCCTTTTCGTTTTCTTCCAAGGCATTTGTCTTGTAAACCTTTTCGACGTCCAACGAGTTGAATTTCAACGTGGATGTATGAGCACCACCCAACGATTCATAGATTCTAACAACGATGCTCTTTTTGCTACTCTCGGTCTTGAAAGTGGGCAAAAGATTGACGTCTGAATCGTTTTCTGCACGTTTAACGTGAGAAAGAACAAGAGAACCCGCGTCAACCAACTCAATAGAGTTGAACAAGTCGACATTTGCCGTAACCGAGTTTTCCAAACGGTAATTGAAGTTATAGCCTAACTTCACGGTATCGGAGCCTAATGGACCCTTGTGGGGGAAGAACGCAAATTCAAACTCGTGAGTACCCATGTCGGCACGGTCATCTGGAGCCTTAGCACTTCTGAGAAGCGACAACCGAATAAGATTACCGTGGATCGCACCACCATACTTGCTGTTATTCAATACCGAGACACCATAGTCGTACTCACTCAAGTCCATGAATTTATGGTGAGCCACCTCAAACCGTGCAACGTCCCAAGAAGTGTTATAGTGCGTTGGACGAGGTGTAACTCCAAACTGAGTCTCGTAATTGGCCTGTAAAGCACTGTGGATAGTAGTAGGGAACTGCACCTTCAAGAACTTGTACGTTTCGTGCCAGTCAACCTTTGTCTTGAAATGAAGGTAGTTGTTCGAAAGTCCCTTTCCTGAGATACCTTCAATCGAAATGATAGTCTCAATCGATGAACGACTCGAAATCTGGTGCTTAACCAGAATCGAACTTCTTAAGGCCGTGTTTTCGAGAATCTTCACTTCTCCTTCCAAGAACCTGAACTTCTTCAACGAGTAGAGCTCAGTGTCCCAAGCTGGGAAACTCAAAGGCTCATCATCAAACAAAATGTACTGAATACCTCCAAGGGATTCCTTAGTTTTCGATGAATCGATGGTTTCTCTGTCATTAACAAGATCGTAGAGCGACGTGATAGTACCAGATGGAGAAACAGTGGCTTTGATCAAATCGTTGCTAAGAATAAAGTGACGGTCCTTCACTTCAACCGAAGCTGGATGTTCGATCTTATTGATCTTAGTTCCCTCAGAGGACGTAGAGACAGAAACCAACAATTTATCGCCAGAAACAGCCGACTCAGGCCCGCTGAGTGCCGTATACAACTCCTCCTGTTCCTTTGGTAC
This sequence comes from Teunomyces cretensis, assembly GCA_003706575.2. Lineage (NCBI taxonomy): Eukaryota > Fungi > Ascomycota > Pichiomycetes > Serinales > Debaryomycetaceae > Teunomyces > Teunomyces cretensis. The sequence goes on along the minus strand of PPLT02000002.1, from coordinate 690,067 downwards.
TTCTACCAACTCATTTCTGGCCCAAGGCAACGTGTTAACAAAGCTAACGTCCTTTTTCTTTTCCAAATGTTCCAAGGCGTCCTTAATCAATTTCTCGGTTGTGTCCAAGTTCTTGGTCAACATTGGGAGAACCTCGTCATAATAAACCATACCAATACAACTACCCGGAATCACATCATGGAATTGACACAACAATAAGTCTTCCCAGAGGGCTTGGAGTTCCTTAGTAGGATATTTGTACTTGGTACCTTTAGTAACAGAAAGGAACGTTGCTACCAACTCCAAGTCGTGAAGCTTGACTTCTCCCAAGCGAACTAATCTCTTGACTTGTGCCTGGGTGGTATAGGTACCACGATGGAACTCAAGGTAAATCTCACCTCTCCAAGTGGGTAAGGCAGAACCGTTGTCTGACTTTTTGAGAACATCTTCGTAGAAATCATCAACTGTCACACCCAACTGGACGTTCGGCATCAATCCCACAGTGTTTGCCAAACCTCTGCATCTCCGGATTTTCTCTATCATTTCTTCAGTAGGACCACCACCACCATCACCGTGGCCGTACAACAACAAACCGGTGGGAACATCGTTCAAGTTCTTGTTTTGTTGCTGGGATCTCACGATGTCACCAAAATGGGCTGCAGCGGTATAGGTGTTTGCTGGAGGCATGTGAACCAACACCTGGGAACCATCAAGCGAAACCCAGTTGAATGTAGACAATGGGAAAGAGTTGATATTGTTCCAAGATAACTTCTGGGTTAAGAACCGCGAAATACCTACTAAGCGACAGATCTGGGGAATCTGCAGCGAGTAGCCAAAGGTGTCTGGTAACCAATAGATGTTAGAGAAAAAGCCAAACTCGTCAAATTGGTACCGTTGACCAAACAAAAACTGTCTGATCAACAGTTCACCGTTGGGCAAATTGGTATCGTTCTCGACCCATGAGCCACCAATTGGTAGAAATTGGTTGGTTGCAAACTTTTCCTTCACCTTAGTATATATTTCTGGATGGTATTGTCTTAACCATTTGAACTGTTGCATTTGAGATGCAACAAAGACGTATTCGGGATACTGATCAGCGAGTTTCAACTGAGTGGTCCACGATCTGACAATTTTCCGCTTCGTTTCGGCAAATGGCCATTCCCAGGCCGTGTCAATGTGACAGTTACCAACGGCAAACACATCAATACGTCTCAGATCAAACACATCTTCAGAGTCGACTTTATCGCCCAATAACTTTGCGGCCAATTTTCTACCCTTTCCCACCGAATTGACATCTTCAGGGTCAAAAACATTCATGATTTCATTACAAACCTCAAGAGCCTGGTGCTTCTGCCATTGGTTGCCCGGGAACTCACGAGCGGCGTCTCCAAGGATCCAAAAGTCCCAGTACAATTTGCGGGCCTCTAGATTTGGCAATACCAAATGGGCCTTGTTAAGGCGGAAGTAACGGTTGGGGTCAGGGGAACCATTGTCACCATTACCAAACATTCCGTTGCATGCCACTTCGATGTAGAATGTCTGCTTGGAGGCAGTGAGATATTCTTTGGGGAATTTGAAGAGGTTTCTCTCGCCACCGCCTGTGAATGCCTGCAATGGCAAACCACTCTTGGAATAAATCAATGCTTCTGAAGAAGAGTCCCATTCAATCTCGATATGGTCATGTTTCAACCATTTTTCAGGGATAGACACCGAAAACTTGACCCAGAACGTCTTCCACGAAGGACCAAACGAGTAGCCCAATCCGATATCCTGCCACTCGACATCATCCCAATTGATATCCTTAAAGAGCGGACGTTGGGTGATTCCCTTTTTATCGGGAACCCGCCACGATTTCAAACCTGAAAGCTCGATGCGTTCATAGTCGTAGAATTTGGGAAGATTGAGGTCGTGATACTGGCCGCCACGGTCGGTGAATTGGCGGAGACGGTTCTCAAACAATTGATTGACCGGCTTGAAGTTAGGCTGTGCGTTATACCTATCGTAGCCGTCAGACATGGTTGTTTTAAGGAGGAAATTAAGGGGGTTGGGTGCTACAGGGGGGTTTAAATATGGGGAAGCCAGCGGGTAGCCGCCAGGGTGCAGGAGTGCGCTGCGGGTAGAGAAAAGCTACGAATGACATGACTGAAAAAAGCGTCCTGTGTATAGTCTATATACTTTAGGGGAAATCAGAAACTAGATAGGTTGGACGTTGACCTCCTTGTCTTCCTCGATGGCCAAGACGTTTTCGTGGCCCTCAATGGTGGAGGTGTGGATGGAAGGCAACTTAGCAGTGAAGCCTTTGATCAAGCTGAATTGGGAACCGATTTCTCCGCCCAATTCCTTGACCTTGCTCTGCAAGGCCGAGACGTCGGTGTCGGAAGCGGTTTCTTTGAGGGTGATAATGTAGGATTTCAAGTCAGCCATTGGTAAAGCAGTAGTAGAGGAGCGGTAGTTGAAGGCGTAGGTAAAGGCAGCGACTAACAGGAGGATCAAAAGGAAGAACAAGTAGAACTTTTGGGTCTTTTTCATAAAAGAGTCGGTGGCAAACAAATCCCAGAGGTGTGGAAACAAGGAGGGCAGATAAGATGATGCTTGCCCTGTAGCCGAAAGGGGAAAGACGCGGCGCCAATAGGAAAAATTTCCGGTTTGGGTGCACGTGAAACGTGAAACGTGAAAACCTCAGTAAACCTGGGGCTGCGACAGGAGCTAGAGCCAAACAGCAACGACGGATCGAATATAGACTACAACGAGGACAAGATGGCTATCAGGTTTGCCGTTTTTGAGCGGGTGTATACTCCGTTTGACCGGTTTCTTAACAAGATGAAGCGCAAGGGCTTTTTTTTGTATACGGTCGTCATTGTGGCCTCGACTGTGTATGTGATGTATACGATATCGCACTTGCCAGCGATTCCACCACCGCCAGAGGAGAAGAAGAAGAGGAAGAAGAGAAGGAGTGAGGGAGAGGGCCATTCAAAAGGCGTTAATACAGACACCAAATCAAATGGCGCAAGTGCAGACGCCAAATCAAATGTCGCTAATGCAGACACTGCTGCTGATGGTGGTGCTGCTACAAAGACCAAAGGCGAAACCTCTGTCAACGCCACCTTAAACCCCAACCATCCCTCTAATTGGACAAAAAGACAACTCTTCAGCTACCTCTTTCTGGAAAATATCTACCCTGAGGTTGATGAGGATATCGCCGTCATCCGCCACAGAGTCATCCAAATTTACAACAAAAACAACGGCACGCTGGCGCCAGAAACACGTTGACGCCCTACCGTTCGCACGCCAGTTGCCAAACCCCAAACCTCACTTACACAGCCATCAATTGTGGAGCAGTTTTGAGTTCCACGTCTCCACTGTGGTTTCTTTGTGGATGCGATATTTGCTCGTGTGGTGGCCGCAAACGTAACCATTAGGGTGAGTTAATTTTTTTTCCCAGTTGAACTAGGAAATCAGCTCTTTGGAAAAATGTATATAAGAATAGCAAATCCGGGGCAAATCTTGGTGACGTGAAGACGGGTTTTTGGTAGTTTTTTGTTTCTAGCTGTCCACAGTCCATTGGTTGGAATATGGGAGCTACTAAAACGTCGTGATGTAAGGCCTTACTAAAGAGCGGGATCTGCCTGCAGGTCCTCCGGACCACCACGTCCGTTACCGCCGTCTGTCATTGGTGCGGTGGCCGAATCAGCCCAGGAACCACGCGTCTATTGGTCAATTGCATCTCCCCGAGCCCCCTGCGACTCAATGGGGAGCAAACACCTGCACCCGTACCGGCACTGGGCTCTGGGCCTTGGGGGCCGCAATTGCATTATTAAGCGCCGCCGAATGTGGAAATTGCTTTCCGGTTTTGTGTAACGGTGTGGCCCCTCTATAAATTGAGCTGGTGAAAATCCCGTTCTCCAAACATTTAGTACAATCTATCCGTAAAAAATGGTCAAAGCAGGTATGTAGAGAGTATTATCGGAATTGTGTCTAGTGTACAATGGCAATTGAACGCCATGGCATTGCAATTATACCCTGCAAACAAACAGAAAACTAACACCCTTTCCAGTTGCAGTTTTAAGAGGTGACTCTAAAGTCTCCGGTGTCGTTCATTTCGAACAAGAATCCGAATCATCGCCAACCGTTATCAGCTGGGAAATCGCCGGTAACGACGCCAACGCCTTGAGAGGGTTCCACATCCACACCTTTGGTGACAACACCAACGGCTGTACTTCTGCTGGTCCTCACTTCAACCCATTCGCCAAGACCCACGGTGCCCCAGAAGACGACGAAAGACACGTCGGTGACTTGGGTAACATCACCACCGACTCCACCGGTGTTGCCAAGGGCACCAAGCAAGACTTGTTGGTCAAGCTCTTGGGTCCAAACTCCATTTTGGGCAGAACCGTGGTTGTCCACGAAGGTACCGATGATTACGGTCAAGGTGGCCACGATGACTCCAAGACCACTGGCCATGCCGGTGGTAGACCAGCCTGTGGTGTCATTGGCTTGTCTAACTAGGTAGTTTATGAAATAAATGCGTTTACGAAACGACGTTGGCAACCAATGAGAGGCATAGGATCGATTATTTTCTCGCCGTGATGTATTATTTAATTATGCACAACTGTCATGCACACCTTGTAGAAAGATACATCTAATCCAATTGTGCTGTTTGGGAAGCAATTGTCCCTCGGGCGGCGGCCGACAATGGCGTATAGATGCACCAATACGGCTCGTAGATCCCTCCTGTCAATGAGTTGGGGCCGGAAAAAAACCTCGGGGTAATTCCCCCAGTAATAACCCCTGGTCGCAGATGCCATTGTTCACAACGTGGCGAGCAACGTGCATACACGGCGATGTCCCTGCCATAAACGGCTCCAAGCCGCCGGACTATAAATAGGAAGCGTCTTCGGTAATGTCGGCTTTCGCCAGGCTTAACCCTTATGTTGAAACTTTCGTCGTTGTTGCTTGTTGCAGCCAGTTTGGCCAGTGCGTACCCTACGGGCCACGGTAAGTTCGAGGTCCAGAGCTGTAAGCCGTTCTTCGAGAGCCAATACAGTGCTTTCTCGTGTCAGAACACGACAGTTGTCCCCGATTCCGAATCGTGTTGTTTCGAGTACTACGGTGTGTTGATGCAAGCGCAATTCTGGGACTACCATGAAGACTATCTTTCGATTGCCAAGGCCGGTGGTGATGCTGCCAAGCAGCTCCAACAACAGCTCGACTCCAATTCCACCAAGGACGACGTCAAGCGCTTGTTCACGATCCATGGATTGTGGAACGATCTCTGCGACGGCTCGTACCGTTCGGAATGTGACCCGAGCTTGGCCATCAGTGACGCTACCGATAACGTCACCCACGTCATTGTAGATACGTTTGGTCAGGGCCAGTTGTACGATACCATGAACAAGTACTGGATCAACAACGACAAGTCAAACGTCGCCAACCTCACCAACGCCGGTTTGTGGGAACACGAGTACAACAAACACGCCACCTGCATGAACACGTTGGATCCACAATGTTTCACGGGCGAATATACCCGGTTTGAAAACACCGTGTCGTTCTACCGCCGTGTCGTCCAGATCTGGTCCAAGTTGCCCACCTACAAGTGGTTGGCCAAGAAGGGCATCAAGCCATCGGTGACGCAACAATACAAGTTGACGGACTTGCAGGAAGCCTTGGCCCTGAAGCACAAGGACAAGCAAGTGTACATTGGATGTTTGAACGGCGCTGTCGATGAGATCTGGTACTACTTCAACTTGAAGGGAAGTGTTTTGACCGGTAAGTACGCTCCTGCCGCTACATTGACCAACAGTACTTGTCCTGAAAACGTTTGGTACATTCCAAAGATCTAGGCCGTAAAATCATTGTAATTATGCGAAGTTGTTTTAATAATAAAAGTACAGATACATATGAAAAATACATCAATTTTTTTTGCAGCCAAATTAGATTAATATTAGAGCTTGGCATCGTATGGTCGTGAAAAAAAACAACGTTACCAAAGAACAAAACAGTTACGTAGAGTTATACGGCAGCTGGTGTCTGTGAAGGATGTGCTTGAACGATGTATGGTGTGTAACACGTTTTAATGGATGGGGATATGACCATCAATAAATGATTGTGCAAAACACAGAGGAGAACAAGAGGGAGAAACATAAGAGTAGCAGGGTAAATTGCACATCGCAGAGATAGGATGCTCAACAGTATAGGATTGGTGGAGAGTACGAGATGTAGAAAACAGAACTGAAGTTGGTAGTCTCCAACAGGGCCATAGCCCCCACCCACCCCTAAAAAGCACACGACGGTTAATTTCTTCCCCACACCCACTACACTGTCTGGATTACTCACAGTTCTCCACGAGACCGTCTCCACCAATTGTCGCTAGCAAAATAAGCAGACCACCGCCAAATCCCAAGACTTTGTAGCCCTGACATAAACCTAACTTTCTTTAAATCAAACAACCAACCGCTTCGTATCAACACCAACCAATACGGTTCAAAACGGCCAATTCAAAGAAAAACACTTTAGAACCAAGTACAAACCAACACCAACAAGGCAATGATCAAACAGTTTTGTAATAACCATCGCAGCCCACACCCCAAAACATGCCATTTACTTCCCAAACAAGGTTTTGATCTTCCCCGAAAAAATGCAACCTCCCCGCGTAGTTCTGCACTTGTCTCCACTGGTGTAAATTAGTCGATCGTCCAACGTCGTGGTTGTCATGGCCAAGCCTCGGTCCACTGGGCCATTTGATCCCAATTCTTCTGAACTTGGCAGAAAGTTGTACTTCTCCACTTGCAGACTCTCACCATTGGTGCTTATCACGATCTATAAATAGCACGGCTCGATTCGCCTTGATCGGCCAGAACCACGCCGGGTCCTAGCGAAGAAGTCTCGCTATTGGATCTTGGCACTTCTCATTGGTTGACACCGTTTGGAAATGTCCATTTGCAACTGTTTCCTTCGTTTTCTCACAATTCCCATAATCTTCCCCAGCCTTTGTGACTTAGCCTCGCACCGATAAAATTTTTTAAATCACCACCACCTCGTTTGACAACCACCCCCATCCAGCGTGTGCCCGTTGCCGCAAATTGCCCGTGTTGTTGCACCCCGTTGTTTTCACACCCCGTGTACTATATAAGGCTGCTGTATTCCCCAGCTTTTGCCCGCCCACATCGCCATGGACTCGCTTCTGCCGGAGTCGTCCTCCACACCCACCACCCGCCGTAAACGTGGCCTTTCTCTCCGGTCGCAGCTCTTCAACAAGGCATTCCAGATCCAGGCCCTGCCGTCAGACCCAGAACCCCACGATCCGACTCTTATCGAGCTCAGCGCCCTTTCCCACCAAAACGATCCATCTACAAACCATCACCAGACAATCCCCGAGATCAATATCGAGCCGCCCCACGAACCGCCGCCGCCCGCCATATCCAACTACGAACCCATCGCTATCAACTACAATGCCAAACTCCTGACCTCAACCACCCATCTCACCCGTACGACCTCCAACAACACCACCGCGTCATTCGTGTCGCGTCGCGAACGCGCCATGATCAAGCGCTACGGGCCCACCAAAAGCAACTTTGTCCGCTCCATCCTCAAGTTCCGCAACCGGTTACTTGGAATCAAGGATCTTCCGGCCACAGAGGCTGGAAGAATTGTCCCCCTCGCCATTAACCACCTGCTGATCAACCAGTACTTCCAAGACGAGTTCTACGACGACTCGCTCCATGCATACATCGATGAAAGAAACAACGAGCCATACTGTAGCAATGTCATCACCTCCTCCAAATACACCATCTACACCTTTTTCCCCAAGCAGTTGAAAGCCCAATTCTCCAAAATCGCCAACTGCTACTTCATGATCGTTGCCATCATGCAGATGATACCTGGCTGGTCCACCACAGGTCACTATACCACCATTATCCCCCTATTGATCTTCATGTCGATTTCCATAGCTAGAGAAGGGTTTGATGACTGGAAAAGACACGGCCACGATAAGGAAGAAAACAACAAAAAGACCTACGTCGTCAAAGAAGATACTTCCCTCGCCAATTTCGACACCCAGTCTATCACAACCATTATGACAGAGACGTTACCAGTAAATATGAAGCATAGCGCCCATGTCAACGTTTCATCGGCGTCGTCCCTATCTGACGACGGTAAAAGCTCCTCATACACTAATCGTGACGCCATGAAACGCTATAACCTCAAAGAGTATCCCACCAAGTGGAAGAACGTAAATGTGGGCGATATCGTTAAAATCCACGAAAACGAATGGTTTCCTGCCGACGTTGTTCTCATTGCAACAAGCAATAGCGATACACAAGAGGCGTTCGTCGAAACCATGGCGCTCGACGGTGAAACAAACCTCAAATCCAAGGGGCCTCACGTCGAAATAGCAAATAAAATATCGTCAGCGGCGTTATTGAAAAATTTTAAGACCTTGGTCACTGTGGAAGATCCCAATACTGATCTCTACAACTTCAAGGGCTCATTTACATCCGACAACGAAACACACTCATTGGGCCCAGATAATGTCGTTTATAGAGGCAGTATCTTGCGGAACACCAAGTCTGTTTTGGGTCTAGTTATCTTCACGGGTGAAGAGACTAAGATTAGAATGAACAACCTCAGAAACCCAAGAATCAAGGCACCAAAACTCCAAAGAAATATAAATTTCATTGTGTTGTTCATGGTATGCGTGGTGATACTCTTATCGGCGTTTTCCACAATGGCCCAACGACTTCTTTACAATTCAGATCGTGACAAGGCATGGTATTTGTATGAGCAGGATGCGGGTGTTGCCGCTACATTGATGGGGTTCATCATCATGTACAATACGTTAATCCCTCTTTCCCTTTATGTTACCATGGAGATTATAAAGGTTATGCAGTTGTGTTTCCTTCAATTTGATATTGACATGTATCACGTCGAAAGCAACACCCCAGCAGATGCAAAAACAGCAACTATTTTGGAGGAATTGGGCCAGGTCAGTTACATATTTACCGACAAAACGGGTACCTTAACCGATAATTTGATGATATTCCGCAAATTCTCCATCTGTGGTATCAGTTGGCTCCATGACCCAGACCTTTTGCTAAAGGACGACGCCGAACCACTTGTTCAGGCTCCTAGAATAAGTATGCATGAACCAGTGGTCAAATCCCCAAGAAACAGCACCACCTCAGTTGTACGTGAAAGCATGGATGGTCCAATGTCTATAAAGTCAGGAACTACGTGGCATTCTACGGCCCATCCAAGCAAGTCTCAGGATATGAACAACTCTATCCAGTTATTGAAGTACATCCAGAGCCATCCCCAAACGTTATTTGCCAAAAAAGCAAAGTTCTTCCTTTTGAGTTTAGCCTTGTGTAATACTTGTTTGCCTAGAAAGGATGACGCAGGTACCAAGAATAACTCTTCAGTGAGTATCAGCGAGATATTTAACGAAATGAGCGGAGTTGCGGATGCCGATATCAATTATCAGGCAGCTTCACCTGACGAATTGGCATTAGTTCAAGCTGCCAGAGATTTGGGGTATGTTGTTTTTGATAGACAGAACACCAAATTAACCATCAAATTGTATCCCAACGGATTTGATGAAGCACCCAAGTACGAAGAGTACCAAATACTTGACGTTATCGAGTTTTCATCCAACAGAAAGAGAATGTCCATCATAGTCAGATTCCCAGATAACAGAATCTGTATCATTTGTAAAGGTGCTGATAACATCATTTTGGAAAGATTGAGGCATGCAGATTTGGCTTTGAAGAGAGCACGCGAGATTGCTTCCAATTCCAACGACAGGAAGGCAATGGAAGCAGACGCAGTGTTGCATTATAAATTAAGCAATGAAATTGAGTCCAGGAAGTCCATGAGTTCTTTCAGACAAAGTTTAGGGTACAACCCAGCGATCAGAATGGGATCTATCGATATCGCTCTACTGAACCGAGAAGACGAAGAGCTTACCGATATTGCCACAAAAGCAAGGAAATCATTACATATCCAGCAGGCCAAAAAGTACAGCTTGGAAGAGGTCGTTGCTGCAGAACTGAGCTTTATACCTCCAGACAAGTTATTGGTCAATGACGAATATATTATCGAGAAGACTTTGGAACACATAGAAGAGTTTTCCACCGAGGGTCTCAGAACATTATTGTATTCATACAGATGGCTTGACAAAGAAGAGTATGCCGAATGGTCCAAGGAATACAACGATGCCAAAATATCGTTGGAAGACCGAGCCGAAAAGGTTGAATCTGCTGGCGAAAAGATCGAACGTAGGTTTGAGTTAATCGGGGCTACAGCCATAGAAGACAAGTTACAGGAAGGCGTGAGTGATGCTATCGAAAAATTGAGAAGGGCAGGCATTAAGATGTGGATGCTTACAGGAGATAAGAGAGAAACGGCCATCAACATTGGATACTCATGTCGTTTGATAAAGGATTATTCAACAGTTGTTGTCCTCTCGAACGACGATGGAACTGACCACTTAATGGATACTATCACGTCAGCTACTGGCCAAATAGAAAACGGAAGAGTGGCACATTGTGTTTTGGTAATTGATGGAGGTACGTTGGTGGACATTGAGAGTGACCCCACGTTGTTGACATTGTTCCTTGAGCTTTGTGTGAAGGCCGATTCAACTATCTGTTGCCGTGCCTCACCGTCACAGAAGGCTAGTATGGTCAGTGCCGTTCGTAATATGAACAAACTGGCTGTGACCCTAGCCATTGGAGATGGTGCCAACGATATTGCCATGATCCAAAGTGCCGATATTGGTGTTGGAATCACTGGTAAAGAAGGGCTCCAAGCAGCTCGATCTGCAGACTATGCCATAGCTCAGTTCCGGTTCTTGCTCAAGCTTCTTTTGGTGAACGGTCGCTATAACTACATCCGTACCTCCAAGTTTGTCTTGTCCACCTTCTACAAGGAACTATTGTTCTACTTGACACAGTGTGTCTACCAAAGAAACACACTTTTTTCCGGTTCTTCTATGTACGAAAGTTGGTCGCTATCGATGTTCAACACATTGTTCACGTCTTTGCCTGTGATATGTATAGGTATGTTTGACCGTGACTTGAAGCCAGCTACTTTACTTGCAGTTCCCGAGTTGTACAATAAGGGCCGTTTATATAAGGCATTTAACCTTAAGATATTTGTCTGGTGGATGATTTTGGCTGCATTCCAGAGTATTGGAATCTCGTTCTTGTCCAACTATGCCTGGGGATTTTCGGCCTTGAGAGATAACTCCACTTTCCCGTTGGGGTCGCTCGTGTTTGCGGTTTTGACGATTGTTATCAACGTCAAGATTGAGCTCATTGAGATGCAAAACCGGCAATGGTTGGCATTTGCTGCGTTCATTATTTCAGTTGGAGGGTTTGCCCTCTGGAACGTCTTGATTATGTTCTTGTACCGCACCAAACAGTCTACCATCTTCTTTGTATCGTATGGTTTACTTACATGGGGCCAGGACCAAAGTTGGTGGGCTGCGTTGTTGGCACTCGTGTCGATTTCATTACTATTTGATATTCTTATCAAAGTTGTCAAATTCATGTTTAAACCCAATGACGATGAAATTTTCAGACTATTTGAGAAGGACATGGACATGAGACGACTCTTTGAACAAAAGGCGTACCCATACTTGTACCAAGGGTGGAATTTTCCTCGTGATCCATCTACCACTAAAACCGGTATCAAGAAGTTGTTTGCCAAACTCACTGGCAAGTCTATTCCCAAGTTTGAAGAAGATTTTGACGACTTCGATCCAACCTCGGCAATTTCGAGAAAGAGAGCAGGGACCAATCCTATGCCTAATGAACAGGTACCAAGTGGAGAAGGTCAGGCTGTTGCTAGCAGTGCTGAATACCATCAAACCATTGACAGCGAAGGCTTTGAGATTTTACCCAGTGGTAAAAAGATTAAGGCAAATAACAACAAGTGGAGACTTGGAAAACTCTTTAGAAGAGGACTGGACTACGAATATGACGACGAAGACGAAGATGTCGATGCTATTATTGATGCAAGATTGGATAACCTCAGACGCGAAGAAGAGCATTAGGTTATTTCTATATATATACTAATTTAACCTGTGATTTTCTTATTCTGAAGATTCAAGTCGAGTTCTATGCCCTGGATGATGTTTTTCAAGTGGCGAGACTTGCTGTGTTGTATGAGCCAGGAATCAAACTTAGTTTGGTGCTGGATGAGGTCGTCCACTAGCGATTTCTTTTGGTAATCCTCATTATCATAAGGATTAAGCAAGAAATGGAACAATGGTGTCCATAAGTCTTGTTGCCAGTAACGTTTTAAAGAGGTCTGAAGTACTACCTCCAGTCTATTATTCTTGTCGATTTTGATGTACGAACCAAATAACAAGGTGTGGACTATACTGGCAAGTCCATAGTAGTCAGCCTCATAACTCCACAGTTTATGTTCGTTCATCTGGGGACAATCCTGCTCGTCAGTCTTCCAGTCGCTCACAAATTGGGTATTGGGCCCAAACAACGTCATGTCTATAGCACGTCCAAAATCAATCAACGTTATACTGTTATTGTACCAAGTGGGGTCGTAAGTTTCGTTCAAATCTGCGGCTCCGTCAAACCGAACCATGCAGTTATCAGCCTTCAAGTCTCCGTGAAGTATTCCAATCTTGTGAAGATTCACCACCGCCTTTAGGAGTTCGTTGGTGAAGTAAATACACAATGCTTCATCAACACTGGCACTTTTATTCTTGTAGTAGTTGACGATGTTGAGTAAGGTACCTTGGGTACAATAATCCATGATTAAATAACTTTCGTCCTGGAAATAGTACAATGATTGTGGTTTGACAGTCATGGTTCTTGCAGCATCGTCAAATGATAGCATTCGCCTGTGGATCTGGTTCAAGATGTAGAATTCCCATTTCGAGGCAGGACTCTCTACCTTGAGTGCCTTTAGCTCACCCGTAGTTCCTGTTTCAATGAGGTAAACAAATCCATAGCCTCCCTTTCCCAATTCGTGGCGCAAACAGTAGATTTCGTCTCCGCAGAACTCGATCATGGCACTCAGAGAACCTTTAGCAATGGAGTTTGACGAAGTGGTGATGTCGCGAAACTTTTTAAGCTTGTCAATCTTTCTGCTCGACATGTCGAAGTAGCCGGAGTATACTGAGAGCGGAACAGCCAAGTTGGAAAGAAGTGATGCTCGAAGCTCCGAATCCATGGGATTAACAAGTAGCGGTGGGGAAGCTGCTGATGAAGGTTGTTCAATAAATGGAGAACTTTGAAAATCATGGTTATCTTCCCTGTCAGTCGGTGGTGTCGCTACTGGAGCAAGTTCCTGTGGTTGGTGGATGGTCTCCGTTACAAAGCCATCAAAGTTGGACGAGGTGGTTGTGTTATCTGGTATTGGTTCTTGCTCGTCTTCCAAATTGAGATTGTATGCTGCGGTGTTGTACATATTGATGACTTCCTGATTCGCCATACGTGAGAACATTGTAATCGTAGGAGAACGGGGCGCTTCGGTGGTTGTGTCTTCATCTTTCAAAGGGATAGTGAAAGTTTGATCTTTTCTGGTAGTAAGTTTATGGGCAAGGATCTCCTCAAAACAGTACTCTTCTTCTTGATACAACAAATCGAAGTTGACAACAACTCGTTCTCGTCGCTTATTTGGGACATCTATAAGTGTAGAGACCAATCCATCGGCATCAGCTTCAATTCTTCGTACCACAGTAGTGTCCTGACTAGGAATGTCTCTGAAAACGGATATTTTGGTTGAAGATCTTGACGAGGGAAGTGATGATCTTTGTGGGATGGTTTCGCCAGCCCATGGTTTGGCTGCAAGAACGTTTTCCTTAATTCTGGACTTAATTGTTCCTAGTTCATTGTTCAGATTACTTGAGAAAATAGACTGAAGAACGCTCTGGTTTTGGTTTGAGTTGTCTTGGAAAACTTCGAGTTTGGTTTTCTTGTGTGGTTGTACTTCTGTATCATGAATTTCATCACCACGCTTGAGTGTAAGGGCCCGCCTAGGAGATGAAGAATTCCGTTCGGAAGAGTTTGCTGACCTTTCCAAAAACCGTTCATAAGATCTTTGGAGTCTGGCCAGTGGCCTGGCCCCTGCTTGGATCCCCATCTGGTATATTTCACTGGCGTCGGAGACCTTCCCATTTATCTCCAAATAATTGGCGAATTCTTCATAGTAAAGCGCTAGTTGGTTTCCTATTTCCTTCTTAGCCAAGTAAACAAATATATCGCGTGGTGAATCCGAGTAGTTGGCATATTCTAGCCAAACCTTGAGATATCTTGCATCGTTCTTGTAATGAGCGGTGTCGCGAAAGTAAGATGTACATCTTTCCAACAAGTTGAGCAACCCACTCTCACTATTTATACCCTGTGGATATGTGTAATGTGTCCAAGCAATGTAGTCCACGTATAATTGGAGAGGGTCGTCTAGATCTTCTATCTTGATGAGTTCGGCCTCGAATTGATTGCGTTCTTTCTGAAGAACAGGCGGTTTGAGATTCATGCTGGAAACAAGCTTCGCTGCTGACCGCCCTCCAGGCATCGGCTGTATATTCTCCTTATGCGCCTCTAATGCAGAAACCTCTGTAATTGGCATTGTTGTACGACAAATGATGAAGAGTGGTGTTTTGTAAAGTAAACAAAAACATTGAATGTCGCGATGTCGTAAAAAGACGAGAATGTCGCGGCGCGCTTCCCGCACGCCAAAACGAATCGGGCCTACCATTACACTACCACGTCAGCACCATGCTTTGGTTACTCTTTCTCATCCCACTTGCAACGGCGGCGTACCATGAGAAACTTGATTTGAAACCTTTGCCGCGCAACAATCTTTTGGCATCTTTCCAGTTCCAAATTCAATCGCTGCCCATCGAGTTGTACTATCACAACACCACGTCCAATTACGACCACGATTCACACTACTCACACTTCCCAAGAGCATTAGGCCCCATAATCTCGCTGACAAATACCAGAGAGCTCCATTTACGCTTTACTCAGGGTTGGTGGGACCAGCAATGGGGCCGTTTGCCCCTTGATGGCGCTAAGAGCGGTGGGACTGGAGTTGAAATGTGGGCCGTGATCGAGGCTCCAGACTTGGAAGCGGCCCAGGCACTGTGGTTCAAGCTTTCGAAGACATTGTCAGGATTTTTCTGTGCTTCGTTGAACTTCATTGACGAATCAATCACGACGTTTCCTCGCCACGAAACTCACGAAAAGCTTTACACCCTGAACAACGCCAATAACCTCTACTATTTGAGAGCAGCATTGCCAAGTGAACCAATTTGTACTGAGAATTTGACGCCGTTTTTGAAACTTTTGCCCACGAGAGGCAAAGCAGGTATCTCATCCCTTCTTGATGGCCACAAGGTGTTTGACTCATTGTGGCACGGCATGTCGATAGACGTCACCACAGAATGCGCCGAAGATTGCCGTTTGGACATGTACCAGACCGTCAATCAAGTGGTGGATATTACCAGATCAATTCGTAAAAAGGAAGAAGGTGGTATTCCCAAGCCAACTCCGGGCGAGAAGTTGCGTTGTGACCAGCTGAAGACCTTTAATGCGTGGCAATGTTTCCCCGAGGATGACAGTACCGAGCTTTCCTGGGATTTAGAGACTATCTATGGCAGGAAAATTGTGGGTTCTGCGTTTATAGACGACCGCAATTCGACTACTGTCAATATCGATGTCGACTCGAAGCACTGGAATATCACGTTCCTCCAAGAAATCGAAAAAGGAGTGGCTACTTGGGATGTTCGTGCCAAAGACGGCAAGTCTGCCATTTCGGAAAACATCGTTGATGACAAAAAATACAACATCAAGTTCCTGACAAGCAACAGTACTTGCACGAAACCTGTGGAAACGGCGCCTTTGTTAGTGTCGCGTTCGTTGACGGGTTATTCGCAGGATCAGGGTGGCTTCCGTGTCTCTTTCTATAACCCAGGTGACGAAACGTCTGATTTTATCTATTTCGAGTCGTTGCCATGGTTCATGAGATTGTACTTGAACTCATTAACTGTGAATGTCAAGGACCAAAATGGCACACACCTTGCCAGTAATGAAGAGTTTTACATCAAAGATAGATATTACAAACCTGCAGTTGATAGAAAAAGGCCGTCGCAGTTGGAATTCTTGATGTCGGTTCCAGCTCATCTGACCGTGATTCTCACGTATCAGTTCGATAAGTCGTTGTTGTTGTATCATGAATACCCACCTGATGCCAACCATGGGTTTGCCATTGAGCCCGCAGTGATCACTGTGTTGAAACAAGATCAACTGGTGTACGAGTTCCGTACCACCAGTTTGTTGCTTACGTTACCCACGCCCGATTTCTCGATGCCGTACAACGTGATCATTTTAACATGCACGGTGATGTCTCTTGCGTTTGGTTCCCTTTTCAACTTGTTGACCAAAAAGGTGATCACGGAGGAAGAATTGGAGAAGCTTGGCGATACCAGCAAGTTGGCAAAGATAATAGCCAGTGTTAAGGCCAAGATAAAACGGAATTAAAAGTACATATTGAGCATTCATTAATTATCTACATTTATATATCATGAAAAGTGTGGGTTGTTGTAGATGACTAGAAGGGGTCTTCGTAAGGGTCTTCTTCGTCGTAATCGTCGTCCTTCTCAAACTCATACACGATGGCTCCACCGCTCGATCCCAACGCATCTTGCGCCTCCATGTATGGAAGCTCGACCTGTTCACGGGCCAATTTCTGCTTCGAATTGGTGGTGAGGTTAAACGTAGTGAGATCCTTGAGAAGAGCTTCATCCTCGGGGTTGTCCACCTGTTTCTCTTGTTTGTAGTTTTCATATTCGTGCGTCGAGGCGTTGATCTTGTAGTGATAAATGAGGGACCGGCCAGACTTTCTTCTATGGGTCAAGGTGAGCTTGAATACCTGGCTGTTGAGTCTGGAATCCACTGAGATGTGAAGCTTATGAACTGCAAGCTGGAGAGCTTCTTCGTCGTCGACAAACGGCTCGACTTCAAACACTCCTCCGGCAATATATGAAAGAAGCGTTGCTGGTGCTGGATAATTCACCACGGCGGAAACTGGTTCGGGAACTCCTGAATGGAACACTCCGACAATGGTGACCGACGGCAGCGACACGCTCGAGATGAACTGGGCCAATTCGTGGCTGGCGACGTAGTTGAGCGAATCGATGATAACAAGCGTCTTCGTGGCGGTGGCAGGACCAGCGGCGTCGTGGATAAGTTTTCCAATCTGAACTGGTGTCTTACCAATAGCATCTATAAACTCCGAAGCATATGCGGGTCTGTTGACGGTTTCGTACGATAGGTAAATGATCTTGTTGGAGGTGCATCGGTGAGCAAACTCTTGCACGAGAAAGTGTGCTGATTGTGCAAGCGTGTCAAGCACCAATAGGAACGGCGTGCTCTCCTTAAGGGAAAGAAGTCTCGTAAGCAAGACGGTGGAGTTTTGTGATGTCATTGGTGCTCGTTGGCAATGTATTATCGGAGACACGATAAATATCGGTATATGTCGGTAAGCGCACGCCTCATCTTAAAGCCGCTTAGCTTCATTGGTAATATTTGCAGCCGATCTAGTTTTACTCCGTCCAACCAAAACCACACAACATGGCATAATACTGTCTTCAGTAGTTGTTATGTTTTAGTGACCACTTGTAATGGTTGGGTATATCTATTGAAAAGTCTATTGATAATCATATTATGCTAGTGGCAGCAATCCACAGTTGCTCATGGCCATCTCAAGAAATTGGGCCAGGTGATGGGAATCTTTGTCGGCATGTTCTTTCTTCAGATATAACTTGCAGTTGGGCTTGATATTATATTACTTCATGGTGCGATGCCTCTCCACCCTGGTAGAAATCTTCAATTTAAAAGATATATCTTGTCAGCTTGTTCTCATTACTCAGTCGTCACTCGTTATATTTTCCGATTGCATCGTCTACATTACATGACTACTTGATTCGTCCGTTACACGTGTTTGTAATACTAAAATGGTAAATTTTGAATTAGAGAACTCCAAGAATCGGGGTAGATTAGTTTCTATATGCGACAAATATTGCTGCAAAAAGGTTTTATTTATTTGGAAGAGATAAAGTGATGTTATTGGATTCAAAAGAGAGCTTTGAAACTTAGAATCTAAACCTATTTGACGTATGCTTTCTTTACGAATTGGGCTTGTATATCCCCGTATGTCGCCTACATCCACTGACTCAAAGTGAGAGTACTTAGATGTAGCGAAATTTTTAATTTAAAGGTATGTAATACTCAAAAAGGTATTACTTTTAACCCCTAGCTGCATCTTATGCCCTCTAGGTGTGTAATGTCTCTTGTTTGGTGGTATTTACCAACAAATCCGTGGTGTAGTTTGATTCAGGTGTAGAAGTATAGTGATGTGGTTATGTAAGCAATGACAAACAGTCCATTGTATTCTATGCACACCAGCATTTACAATCCATCACGACTAGGTGAACCATATCAAGAGAACGATTGACCATGGCTGGCAGCAAGAATTTGGTAGGAAACTACACGATTCCTGCTGGACTAGCAGAAGAGCTTTGTCACGAACACGGAAACGACGATGCCATAACTTCCAACGAGTTGAAGACCAACTTGGTCAAGAATACCTACAACCAGCAGCGATTCAATCGGGCAATCGATTTGGACCTGAACAAAACATACAAGGAGAAGATGGAAGAAAGAGAATTTGAGAGAGAGGAGTTGCGGGTGAAAAAGTTGATCAAGGAGAAACAGGAAGACCCTGAACACATAGAACCAACACCAAGAATCGAGCCGGCAGCACCACGAAGGAGAAAGAGAAGGTGGGATGTGACGCCAGAGGATTACGAAGCACAGGAACTAGTGAAACGTCCAAAGGATGAGTTGCTTGTGGCGCTCATCGAGCAAAAAGTACCCATAATTGGCGGTATTCCACTCACTGACGAAGTACTTGACAAGCTCTTGCCTCCTGGTTTTATCAAAGTATTGCCACCAAAAGGTTTCCAACAAGCAGATCTGGAAAGACCACCAGACGTGATAGAGGCGGCCACGGATTATTACCTCCCGCCTTCGGCCGATAATGAACGCCAAACCGCCATGATGATGAAGAGTCAAATCCCAACAGAAGTGCCTGGTGTCACGGGTTTAGACTACTTCAAACAGGAGGATATCAAATATTTTGGCAAATTGGTTACGTTGAAGGAAGGTGAACGTTTGAATTCTGAAGAAAAGAAAGAAATCGAAGTCATGAAGCTCTTGTTGAAGGTGAAGAATGGATCTCAGATTACCAGAAAGCGGTCGTTGCGTACGATAACCGACAGTGCTCGTAAATTTGGTCCCAAAGTAATATTTAACCAGATACTTCCCATACTTTTGGAGCCAAATCTTGACGATCAGGAGAGACATATATTGGTCAAGTTAATCGGACGAGTTCTTTTCCAGTTGGACGAATTAGTACGCCCATACACTCACAAGATTCTTGTAGTGATATCTCCACTTCTCATAGATGAAGATTTCACTCTTCGGTTGGAGGCAAGAGATATCATCTCCAACTTGACCAAGGCTGCTGGATTGGCCAACATGATCTCGAACTTGCGTCCCGATCTTGACCATGTGGACGAATACGTGCGTAATATCACCTCCCGAGTATTTGCTATTGTGGCTAATACACTCGGACTTATCAACTTTATGCCTTTCCTTAAGGCTGTCATCAAGTCGAAGAAATGGATGGCCAAACATACCGGGATAAAAATCGTACAACAGCTTTGTATTATTTTGGGAGGAGGAAATGGGACGGCAATTTTGCCGTACTTGAAGCAACTTGTCGAGGTATTGACGCCTGGACTTACAGATGAAGTTCTTCAAGTCAGAACGATCACGGCGTTAACTCTTTCACAATTAGCAGAGAACGTTAAGCCTTACGGGATAGAATCGTTTGAAAACGTCTTGGAACCTGTATGGCTTGGGTTGAGAAAACATCGTGGTAAAGGATTGGCCAGTTTCTTGAAATGTATTGGTGCCATCATACCGCTAATGTGCCACGACCCCAACTACGAAGAATACGCCAATTACTACACCAAAGAGTTGATGACGGTCATAGCACGGGAATTCAATTCTCCCGACGAAGATATGCGTAAGACAATCCTCCGTATCATGATAAGCTTACCACTCTCTAGACAAATCATCAAGAACTACAATACGGAGATCATGGATCCTTTCTTGAAGTGTTTTTGGAACAGAAGAACAGCCACCGATTCTGTTCAATTGACGAGACTTGTTGCCGATGCAACAGTCGAATTGGCCAAGAAGTTTGATTTCCTTGAGCTTCTTGAACACATTGTCATTTTCACTAAAGATGCCAACGAGTACTTGCGCAGGTTGGCTGTGGATGCAATCAGCAAAATGATTTCTTCCTCCCCCGACAGTCTTCTTGGATTGGATTCACAGTTGGAGCTCAAGCTTGTGGACGGTGTATTGTACGCCTTTCAAGAACAAACCACTCAACATCGAGTATTTCTTCAAGGTCTCGGTGCTGTGGTTAGGGCATTGGGGCCTCGTCTCAAGCCACACATGGACTCGATTATCAGTACCATTCTTTATCGGTTAAAGAACAAGGAACCGGAAATTAGACAACAGTCATCGGACTTGATCGTCATCGTCGCCCCTGTTATAAAGCAATGTCACCAAGACGACGAAGTATTGGAGAAGTTGATCTTGATTTTATACGAATCCCTAGGGGAGGTGTATCCCGATGTGTTGGGGTCCATAATTAGTGCTCTCCATTCGTGCATCAACAGTGTGGATAAGGCGTCGCTCTACGTGATGTCAAATCCTTCAATCAACCAACTTCTCCCTACTTTGACTCCGATCTTGAAGAACCGACAGGAAAAGGTCCAGGAGACATGTATACGGCTTGTGGGACTTATTGCTCAAAAGAATGCTGAAACCATCAACGCTAAGGAATGGATGAGAATCTGCTTTGAGTTGTTGGATATGTTGAAGCTGACAAAGAAACGCATACGGATTGCAGCCAACGAGACGTTTGGCCATATTTCCAAGACCATCGGTCCGCAGGATGTCATAGTGATGCTTCTCAATAACTTGCGGGTGCAAGAACGGCAATTGAGAGTGTGTACGGCGGTGGCGATGGGTATCGTGGCAGAAACGTGTTCACCATTCACAGTGCTTCCTGCAATCATGAATGAGTATCGAATCCCAGAAAAGAACGTCCAGAACGGTGTGTTGAAGGCACTCGGTTTCATGTTTGAGTATATTGATGGTACCATGACCAAGGACTATTTGTTTTCCATAACACCATTGTTGGAAGATGCCTTGATGGACAGGGACCAGGTCCACAGACAGACGGCAGCCACCGTGATTAAGCACTTGGCGTTGAACTGCGTTGGAATCACGTCGGACGGACACTACGAAGTGTTTGTCCACCTCTTGAACATGCTTTTCCCCAACATCTACGAGACTTCACCCCATGTAATTGCCCGTATCATGGAAGCTATTGATGCGGTGCGGGTTCTTTTGGGGGTCGGGGTGTTTTCCAACTACATCTGGGCCGGGCTCTACCATCCAGCACGCAAGGTTCGTGCGCCATACTGGAAGATCTACAACAGTGCATACATCCAGAGCAGCGATTCTTTGGTGCCGTACTATCCATGTATTGCTGAGTTGGAAGATGGACCTGAAACCAATGCCATCGACGAGATGGACTTGTTTCTTTAGTTCTACCTATCGTTGTCGTCGGCGACATGCAAGTATTCATAGAGCGTGGCGTCCATGGGAACGGTTTCGCGGTGGCGATAGCTAGAAACGTCGTCTTCGTCTTCTTCGCTGTCCTGCTCGTTATCTCCGTCGGCATTCACAGCCGCCAACGGTTCGTGTTCGTTCATATACACCTGGATGGTATAGCGGCTAATTGTTGCTGCCTGGAGGTGGACGATCGAGTCTAACTCGGTGAGATCGAATTGCGACTCGCTCGAACTGTCACTGACGCTTTCGGCGTTTGCAGGGAAGCAGTCGATGACCACCTCGTTGTCGGCGGTGAAATGGTGGGGAATGTGCTGGATCCAGCGGGAGATCTTCTCGTCCACGGGCATGTTTGCCGTTTTCCTCGGGTTGAGGTGGGCGTACGGTGTGCTCGACGTGGAATGGCGAGAATATGTCACTGGGGTGCCATACAAAGGGTCCAACAGGTTAATGTTCTTGTCTGAAGTAGTTGCTCTGATATTATTGGGCTGGAAGACGCTGGCATGGTTGTGGGGAGCCGACATGTTTGTGGTAGCGGCTGCGAAAAAGCACCACCCAAAGTATAAATGCGACCCCAATCGTAGCTGATAGTTATGGTATCGATGCAACCAATAGAATTAAACATGGCTTTACATCATAAACAAACGTATGTACAAGTATGAGGTCGGCTGACCTTACGGGTATACCCCAGTAAATATTACAATTTGTTACCCTTATCTACTCCTGTAATTTCTAGACTAAACATTAATTGACGATAAAGCTCACGCTATAGACTTCTATACGCCATTGACGTCGATAACCTGTTGAACCGAATCAATGGTACTTTTCTCGAGATCAATGAACTTGAAACCCAAAATCTTCTTGGTCTTGGAGTTCTCAATAACGAATTTGACTCTTTCGAACCCAGTATCGTCCTTGTTACCAACGGGAAGCTTTTCTCTCAATTGTGGGAAGTTTTCCCGGATGATGTTAAGAACAACTTGACTGGTGTATGGGGAGTTGGCAAGAATCAATCTTTGGTTCTTGGTGCTGTCGAGCTCGAAGGCAAGCAAGTGTGCACGGGCAACATCTCTGACGTCGACAAAATAAGCAGCCAATTCAGGAACCTTACTGTCTGGCCCGAGCTTCAACAAGGTGTTGATAACTTCGGCAGAGAAATTCAAGGTCCCCTTCACAGTCAGAACAAATGCTTGTGGACCAAACAGGAACGATGGGTTGATGGTAGACAAAGTGAAGTTGGGCTTTTCGTCTCTGACAAAGTCCCAGGCAGCCTTTTCTGCAAAGGTCTTGGAACCACTGTACGAGCTACGAACGTTTTCCAATGACTGCTCCCAGGTAATAGAGTTCCAGCTCTCTTCGTTCCAGGTGACTACTTCGGTAGATGGCAGTCCAAGGGCAACCAATGACGATGTGACAACAAGACGTGCGATTTGGGGTCCGTACTTCTTGATGGCACTGAGGACGTTTTTGGTTCCTTCGATGGCCGGGATCAAGGTGTTCTTTTCAAACTCCGAGGTGGCCATGGAAACTGGCGATGCTGTGTGCAAGAATATGGTTGCCTCTGTGTGTTTCTTTAACAAATCATCAAAAGCGCCCAACTGTTCAATTACAGGAACGATTTCGTAGCTAAAGTTGGCGGAATTCAAGTCCTTCTTCAACTGCTCACCCTTTGCAGATGATCTTACCGTACCAACAACAAGATATTTGCTCTCGATCAATTGTTGGATAATGTGTTGGGCAATGTACCCATTGGCACCGGTGACTATAACAGTGGTAGACATTTTGGATATTTGGTTTCTCAAAAGTTACCCCCAAAGAGGATTTGCCTCCGTTTTATATCACTTCTTTTGCCGTACCAGTGGATTACTAATGTACGTCCGAGGTTATCTTCATTAATTACTAATCGCTACATGTATAAATAGATCAACACCATTGGTAGACGTCGTGATAATATGTCAAGAGGGGTATGCAATGGCGTTATTGTGATTATTATCTGTGGCATTGTGCGCATCTGGCGCTCGGAAATAAGCTCGTTGACATATCTTTGATCAAAAGGCTGATACAGGACCGCAGTACATTGTTTTTGGCTGCAAGAACTACGTTTAGGTATATTTATAGCGGTAGATTCTTGCGATAAACCTAGGGCAAGCAATCAAGTATCATAAGCCGTGTTTGAAGAGGTAATAGAGTTTTATTTAGACAAGTGTGATGTGAAAATGACTTTTTTATTTTTGGTTATTACCGATCCTGTAGAAGTTTTTAAAATTATCTAATTCAAAAATGTTCAGCCTTTGTCTTTGCATAGTTATATCAATAGAAAACAAACAGTATCATTGCTTAGATATGACACAACTGTGATACTTCTACATCTCTCCCACTCTTTTTTCCTCTAATTATCGCTATGTTTGGCGTAGTTTGATGGATAGAGAAATAACATCCGTACCGCAACGACTAAAGGTAGGAAGGAGGTTCCCTTACTGCTAAATAGGTATATTAAATTTCCTACTTAATGATAAGCCTTTAAAAAACAAGCATTGATATATATTCTTTTGGTATCTATCGCTGTTGCTATTTGTAGTATTAACTTACAACTTTCTGGGTGGCTTGTTGAAGCCCCTTTGGGAAAAATCGGTGGCCTTGAAGGTATCAAACCAGTTGGCAAGTGCTGGCCATTGCTTGATGTCGATCAGCAATCTTGCCAAACTGGTGGCCCACCCAATCAAGGCAAAGTCGGCAAGGGAGTAGTGAGTACCAACAAAGTAGGGCCCGTTGGCCTTGTTACGGTTCAAGTACTCTTCAAATACCCCGTAGATTCTGTGGGTGTCCTTGGTGTAACGCTCGATGGCATGAGGAACCTTCTCGGACGCAGCTAAGGTAAAGTAACCGGTTTGACCCTGGATAGGTCCGTTTTCCGCAACTTGAAAGAACAAGATTTCGTTCTGGAGGTAGTATTCCTTGGTACCAGGCTTGTAAGAGTACTTGAATTCCTTGTCGTAGGTTTCAGACAAGTATTGCAAGATAGCCCCGGTTTGCGAGATGGTGACGCCTGTGGAGTTATCAACAAGAGTTGGGATTCTACCGTTAGGGTTCAACTTCACAAACCAGTCTGACTTTTGTTCTTGGATGGAGAAATCAAGGGTCTGGATTTCGTATTCGAGACCCAAGGCTTCAAGGTAGGTGGAGATCTTGTAGCCGTTAGGAGTGGCGGCAGTGTACAATTTAATGGCTGGAGGTTAGTTTCAGAGGTCAATTGGCCACGGAAGTTGCAATTATACGTACCGGACATAGCGAAGGTGGAAGTTCTGTTTAAGGGAAAGCGGTGATTAGATTAATTTTCCGAATTAGACTGTGGACCGAGACCTCTTTATATGCTGGGTGCGAATGGTGGTTCACCGACGACGCCACATTAGATGCCCAACGCAGTAATTGCATCATTTGGCCCATTTTAGAGTGTAACAACCAGAATCAATATCAACGATATTACTAATGGTGTGGTACAGGAACAAGGCTACAAGAGTGTACGCCTGTGATCTTCACAGTTCTTGCTCTCCAAGTTCGTTCTATCAGTGCTACATGCTACACTCCGAATTGACGGCGTGAGACAAAACCGACGTTCTCCACATACAATCTTTCCAAACTTCTTAACATGCCTTTATGTGAAACCAAGCCTGGATGTCAACTCAATTCAGCATTCTGCTGATTTGGGAAGAAGCTGCAAGTTCCCCAGGCGCATTTGAACCAAACGCGAAATTTGATTTATTTACAAATCATCTCCTCCATTACTCCGAATCTGGCGAATCTGGTTATTTATATGCGCAATAATGGCAAAACGAACAAGAGAAGACACAGAAGAAGAGTCAGATCCAAACGAACTCTCCTCCATAGTAGCACAGGTGATACGAACGGTGCTTGCGCGGGAAGTCAAAGGGCAGTCGACGCGACGTGAAAACATCAGTCCTTTCTGTACGCGCAGGTGTCCGTTCGAATTGGTATTCAAAGAGACAGTGGCGGTATTGGAGGACGTTTATGGGTTGACACTAGTCGAGGCACCGAACCAAGAAAAGAAGAAGGGCGTCAAGACAAAACCGCTGTGGATAGTGGTCAACACGCTTCTGAACGGCGCACGGGCCGTATTGGGCGAGCTTTGGGCTGCTTCTGGCTACAAGCCCGACAGAAGCAGCACTGACGAGCAGTATTTTGTGCCAACACACCACCGTGTTGAGCTCCAGCCTGTGTCGAACTTCGAACTTGTCAAGACAGGGATTATGTTGTTCACCGTTCTGTTGATCATCATCAATGAAAACCGGCTCGGAGAGACAGAATTGCTCGATGGACTTCGCAAGATGGGTATTTCCGACAATGTCAACGTCAAGAACAGCAATTACAACCTCAATGTGTACGAATTGCTTGCCGAGTTCATCAGGAAGGAATACTTGCAAAAGAAAATCACCCCTGGTCCTACCGAAGCCGAGAACACCGCCGATTACGCGTTAGGGCGCCGATCCATAGTGGAGTTTGGACCAGAACGCGTGTTTGAGTACATCAAAGCGATCTACGGCGACAACTTCGATCCAAGTGTCGCCGAACGATGCTTGGTGACAATCGAATCTACGTATGGAGTCCAATTGGAAGAAGAGAGAGACGAAGACGTTGCGCAAAACGGAGATCAAAGCACACCAGTGAACAGTAATGAAGCGCCAGAGGCCAATGGAGTGGAAGAGGAAAATTGATAGATAATCGATAAAACCGGACTCGTGAGAGGTGAGAACGGAATTTAAGCGACACGGAAATCGAGACGTATAGAACAAAAAACGGAAACGCGGAATCCATACCATTATACCGGCTGCCATGGCACAACGGAATGATGCATACTGGACGGAAATGACAAGACTCTGTTATCCCATGTAACAGAGGAGCTGCGAAATGTATGGTACTTCAGGCGCACTTATGTAAGGCCACATTACCCCATGGCCCCCCAATTAAAGGTCATCTCAAATCACAATGTTCATGTGATGTTGGTGATTCCCATGTGAATTTCCAAACTAAAACCTTCTAAAAACCACTAAACCTACTACACCCCCCCCAGCGAGTTTATCTTCATGTGTTTTTTGCATGGAATTTATCGCCCGATTAGGCAGTCTCCTCCATCATCCCACTTAGCTTATATATAGAACCGCCGAGCTCGGGTGAAAAAACAAAATTTATACGACACTTACGACACACGTCTGTGGATCATATTAGCAGCTGTCTCCATATTAGCGTCCCACGCCACCCCTGAGACTTCTTCAACAGATACGCTTTTTTTTCCCGTTTCATTTACCGTAGATCAGCATCCACACCTTACACAATGGCATTGGATACTCTTGACATCACAGTGTTGATCGCGTTAGCCGTCGCCGTCGTGGCATACTTCTCCAAAGACCAGATCTGGCCCGCCAATAAGAATGAGGGCGGATTTCTCACGGGAGATAGTTCCAGTGGCACTTCCAGAAACTTGTTGGATACTTTGAAGAAGAACAACAAGAATGCCGTTGTTCTATTCGGGTCCCAAACCGGTACCGCTGAGGATTACGCGTCTAAGTTGGCCAAAGAACTTCTGGCCAAGTTCGGTTTGAAGACCATGTTGGCCGATTTTGCCGACTACGACTTGGACAACTTGGGTGACGCTCCTGCCGACGTGTTGACTTTCTTCTTGATGGCAACCTATGGTGAAGGTGAACCTACTGATAACGCGCTCGAGTTCTACGAATGGCTCAACAACGAAGCTGACACCTTGTCCACCTTGAGATACACTGTCTTTGGTTTGGGTAACTCCACCTACGAATTCTACAACAAGATTGGTAAGGACATCAACCAGAAATTTGAAGAATTGGGCGCTGAACGCTTCGCTGAATATGGCGAAGGTGACGATGGTAAAGGTTCATTAGATGAAGACTTTTTGGCCTGGAAGGATAAAGTATTTGAGACTTTGAGAAACGATCTCAACTTTGAAGAACACGAGTTGCAGTACGAGCCATCGTTGCAATTAACCGAGAATGACTTCTTGACACCAGAAGATCCATCTGTCTCAAATGGTGAGCCAAACAAATCCTATATTACCGGCTCTACCGACTTAACCAAGGGTCCATTCGACCATTCCCACCCTTACTTGGCAAGAATAGCCGAAACAAAGGAGTTGTTCAATTCCCCAGACAGATCGTGCGTCCATGCCGAATTCGACATTTCTGCCTCCAACTTACGTTACTCCACCGGTGACCATTTGGCCATCTGGCCATCTAATGCCAATGAGCACATTGCCAAATTTGCCCAAGCCTTCGGTATTGAAGACAAACTTGAAAATGTCTTTGAATTGAAGGCTGTGGATTCGACCGTTTCTATCCCATTCCCCACCCCAATTACTTACGGCGCCGTCATTAGACATCACTTGGAAATTACCGGTCCTATTTCCAGACAGTTTTTGTTGTCGATTGCAGGATTTGCTCCCGATGAAGAATCAAAGGAAGTAGCCAGCTCCATTGGTAACAGCAAGGAAGAATTCGCTGAAAAGATCCACAAGAGGAAATTCAACATTGCCGATGGTTTATTGTGGATTTCCAAGAACAAGGCCTGGGCCGATGTTCCATTTGAATTTATCATTGAATCTATTACGCATTTACAGGCCCGTTACTATTCGATTTCTTCGTCTTCTGCAACAGAAAAAGCTACCATTAGCGTCACTGCTGTTGTCGAGGCCGAGAAGGAAGGCGACCAGCTTGTTACCGGTGTTGTTACCAACTTGTTGAAAAACATTGAGCTTAAACAAAATAACGGCACCTCCAAACCATTTGTGACTTACGACTTGAGTGGTCCAAGAAACAAGTTCTCCAACTATAAGTTGCCAGTGCATGTTAGAAGATCGACGTTCAAGTTGCCCTCGTCTCCATCTGTGCCGGTCATTATGATTGGTCCAGGTACCGGTGTTGCCCCATTCAGAGGGTTTGTGAGAGAAAGGGTACAGCAAAAGAAGAACGACAGCAAGATCGGGAAGAGTTTGTTGTTTTACGGATGCAGAAACGAAAACGAAGATTACTTGTATAAAGAAGAATGGCCCGTATACGCCAAGGAATTGGGATCTTCCTTTGAGATCCACACTGCATTCTCTAGACAGACCGAGAAGAAGGTTTATGTTCAGCACAAGTTGTTGGAACAAAAGGTTGAAATCAACCAGTTGATCCAACAAGGTGCATTCATCTACGTCTGTGGTGATGCTTCACGTATGGCCCGTGATGTGCAGAGCACGTTAGCCAAGATTTTGGCTTCCGAGCGTGGTATTACCGAAGAAAAGGCTGCTGACTTGATCCGGGCGTTCAAGGTCCAGAACAGATACCAGGAAGATGTTTGGTAAGCAATATAGAGAGAGAAGCTACATTAATGCAAAGAAATCAGTTATAAGATTTATGGTTGTAGAGACTCACCGTTAGGGACACAGACACACGGCCTCCAGTCGGGGTTTGTTGAGTTGTAGATTGCCAGCAACTTGTTTTCAATGTCCAACCAGTGCTTGTACTTCATCTTAGACTTGAGATCTAAGTCGTATATGTTGCAAGTGACCAAGAACTTGCCGTAGTTCTCGATAGTCATTAAGTTGTGGACGTTATTATGAGAGTTGTGAATATTATTGGAACGGTCATATTTCTCGAACTTGATAAAGAGTCCGACGTCTCTTAGAGTCATGACAAGAGACAAGTTTTGCAGAACATCGTGAATGGAAGAGAGGTTTCTGATAAGGTCGTTTTTGTTGTTGATACGTTGGTATTGCTTGAGTTTCTGGAACACATTATTGGGGTTGGCGAGAAACCGGCGGAACAATTCGTCACACGGGAACGCGTTGGCTTCAAGACTGGCAAGGATTTCCGGCGGAATCGGGGCAAACAAGTCAGCAAGGCCAGAGTCCACTGTATGACTGTAGAGCATATCAAGAGGACAAAAGTGTCGTTGGTGGCCGCGGAGTTGATTGAGCAGGCAGGTTCGACAATAGTTTGTGTTTTTGTTGTCGTAGAGCCATTTCGGTTTGATTTCAAAGATGACCGAGTCGATTGACGTGCTCTTGTTGAGGTAGAGATGGACGTTCTTCGAAAGCTTGTATTTGTAGAAGTTGCCGTCGAGAATGTTGGGGATAAGGAGCCCATAACGTTCGGTGAGCATGATATCGTTGCCGTGGTTGTCAAGGCGGGTGACGAAGTCGGTCGTGAGAACGATCAACTGGATGTCGATGATCTGATGGGGGAACAAGTGTTTACATTTGAGCTCAATGAAGTCGTAGAGCTCGCATGTCGAGATGTACTGGTCGTCGTCCTTGAGCAAGCGGACGCGGAGGAGTTTGTGCTTGTAGTAGTCATTGGAGCCGGTGTACTTGAAGAGGATGTTGGCATTACCCTTGGCAAAATAGACCCAGTCGAGGGGCGATGTAGTTTTAGATATTTCCATGGTTCATGGCAGATGCGATCCGATTGATAGCAACAAAGGCAGGAGCTCAGTGGACAGCGGAATAAGCGAAGGAGATACGACTAATATTAGGACACGTCGCTGGTACAATCCGATGGCAATGCTGATAGGATGAATGGACGTGTGGAGGTGTGGTCAGGGTCAAACACTGTTGAAGGTGTTGCGGTTGGGTGGTGGTAAACTGACGTTTTCGGAAACACCCCGAATTATGGCACAATTTTACTTTTTCAATTTAAGATTTGAACAAAGATACCGTCAACAACCGTGAATCTGGAAGACTGGGGCCGATTGTAGGACTGGCTGGCTGGGTGTCGGTCGAGATTCGCCGTGCTTATTACATTCTAAGGTTTTACGTATATTACTTGTGATAATTCGCATGTTTTGCGGCTGTCCTGTTGATTGTCGTCCCATACATGGTTGCTACTTCGAATAGGCCGTGAATGGTGCTTGGTTGTGATTGTGGTGGTGGTGGTGGAATATGTCTGTTGCGTGGTGGTGTCCCTACCTCATCTGCCTTCTCTCGCTCATGCTGAATGTCTTGTTTCCAATATGGGGCGCATTCTCCAACAATACCCGGGCCGGACCTTGGACCTTTAAATAGATCGGCTTTCCGAACTGGCTGAATATGTACAAGTCGATCCATTTGCCCGCTGCTCTAAACCACTTTCTCACGCTGTCGAGCTCGGCGGGGAGCTCGAACTTGGGAATGGTGATGGCAGGCACCGAGATCCGGCGCGTCCACCGCCTCACGGTGTCCGAGAACCGTCTCCACGTCCGCTTGACCCCGTCTAGGTTGGCTAATGTCTCCAGTCTCACCACTTCGAGACCAAGGGTTCCCGTGGTGGCCACCAAAGCGCTGGGATTGACCAAGAGCGTTTCGTGCTGCCCCAAATCGACGCCGTAGATCGCCCGGTCACCGCCCAACACAACAGTGCCAGCACCGTCGCTGCGGAAACTGTTGTATTTATCGAGACACAGCACTGGTTCCATTGTCATCCCGTAGCCCGACCATGCCAAAATGCTCGTGTCCTTCAACACCGTCCATTTCTCTCGAAGCTGGGCCTCCACCACCGTATAGTTGGTGTGGCCGTTGATGACGATCGACGCCGTCTCGTGTGTAAGGAGCTCCTGGTAGTCCGTAGCCGGCGTCAACCACTTCGTCACACTGGTCAACAGCAGCATGTCGCCGTCAATTGCCACCATCGATCCGCTCCGGATGTTGAGAGCAGTTCCACGCGGAAGCGTCACGTTCAAGAGACGCCCGCTGCTTCCCATTGGCGCGAATTTGGGAAGCTCAATGAATGGCCCCTGACCGGTACCGGTGGGTTTCTGGATACTGGCAACATTCTGCCACCGTGCCGCGCTTGAATGTACAAAACGGCGCAACATGAAGATTTGGTTTTAGATACGGTTGGAATTTTGATGGTTTTTGCGATTCGAAAAATATATAGACGGATTGGCTAACATTTTACAACTATAATACATCTATGCTATTTTTTTCCTTCTTCTTCACAAGCTCCTCCCCAAAAAAAAAGTCCAGATAGACTCTAGACAGGGACGTAACCCTTCATCCATTCGTCGGCAGCTGCAATGTCGCCATAGTAGTTGTCGTTGATGAGAGTCTTGTCGTCTTCGTTGACTATCTTGGCCAACTTGAGGAACTTATTCCAGAACAAAACCCCTTCGCCAATATCCTTAAACAATTGGTCCCCAGTAACAGCATTGGTCCCAAAAACATTGATGTGGAACGCAGGAACAGTCACCTGGTACACATCATTCAACAAGTGGTCCTTGGCATGGGCAATACTTTCTTCCTTCGACTTTCCGGCTTTGGTCTGGTTCAACGCATACTCAAAATAAATCTCGGCAACAACCCCCAATAACGTGCTGTTGACGTCCTTGTAGAATGGAATCTGATCAATCAATTTGGACCAATCGCTTCTTTCGGAAAATTCCGTCTTGATACTATTCTTTTCTTGACGAACGATAAAGTCTGCCAACAAACACTGGATGGTGCTGATGAAACTCGACGAAACAAACTTGAGGTGCGATCTAAAGTTCAAGAGGTTACGCGAAATCGGTCCTTGGTAGTTGATCGGCGTAATGTTCAACTTCTGCAACGAAAAGACACGCGAGATCAACGTAATAAACTTGGACTCCTGGCTCGACAACTCAGATTTAGGGCCCTCGTTGTCATCCTTGAAAAACTTTGGAACGTTTGAAAATTCACGAGTAGACTCAGTCAATACCATGGTCTTGCTCAGGACGAGGAGCAAGAGCAAGGTCAATTGCTGCAAGTCTGTCTCGGTAACATCAACATTCTCTTCGACGTATCTCTTGAGAATCTTACCCACAGAAGTCAAGGCCAAAGTCTTTTGGTCCACAATCTTGTACAAGAAAAGAGTTCTCAAGAGGACAGTTGACAAAACGTCTTCATTCGACTTGATTAAACCACTGGTGGTGTACTCGCCTTGTAATGGCAACTGCTTGAAAAATTTTGTCAAGCTGAACTTGTCAGAAGCTGAGTCACTCTTTATAAACAACTTTTCAACTCTCGTAAAAATGGGAGGTGTTAAACGGTTGTTGACTTCTAAAACTTCATCCTTAAACCAATATTTGACGGAAACCTTCTTGACCTGGTAATACCTAGCCAAGAGTTGGGTAATCAAGTTACATTGGCTATCTAAAAGGTCCTTAGCTTGTGTAGATGTGATCAATTTTTTGTAACTGTCAGTCAAGCCACATTCTAAATTGGGCCTGACATTAAAGTGCCCTCTGGTAATTCCTTCCAACAAATCAATTGGAAGTAAACCGATCGACTGGTAGAAGTAAAGTTCTGGAGGTAATCTTTGTGATATTATTTCATGAACGTCCGTTGGTACTTTGACAGTTTTGTGTTTGGACTCGCCATTTTCGCTGGCGTCTGGTGTAGTGACATCACTATGTTCATCGCCAGTGCTAGGGGCAGTATTTTCGTCATCGTTGATAAAGTCGGTGTTACTCTCAAAGCCCAACTTGGCCATTTCAACATTGTATAATTCAACATATCCCTCCTTGTTCAAGACTGGCAAGAACTTGATAGCAGCATGACCCTTGAAATACAACTCCAAAATATGAGGGTCGTTAAGGCCCGCAATGAAACCATACAAATTGTTGGTGTTATTCCCACTGAAAGAGTTGTACTGGTAGATAATATCTAACCCAAGCTTGAAATAACTTAATTGTGGGTATGGCTGAACGGGGTTGGGCTTGGGCAATGGTGGGAAATTGGGGAAGGTGGTTTTTTGGATGTTGCAACCCACCATAATACTTAAATCCAAGAATTGTCTCTCGGATAAGTTAAGTTCGTGTAAGACTTTACGCTTGTCAACAAATCTGAAGTCCTTGGATTGGAACTCCATTCCCAAGATAAATTTATCGATCTTGGTCAACAACAAATCTGTAGAACCGTAGATCGAATCGATAACTTTGCTCTGGTACAAGTATGATAATTGGAACGAGGCATCGTAAGGAGCCACAAGGTAATCAATACCAAGCTCGATAAAAAGCTTAATCAAGTCATTGGCAATGGGTCTGATCGGTAATGGATCGGAGAACAAACGAAATGATTCGTTGTTATTGTATGAATATGGCTGTTTCACCTGTAATTTAGACCAAGTGTTTTCGAGGTGTTGCTCTTGGGTGGAAAGCTCGTTGGTGTTGTATTGGGAGCTCTGGAGCTGAATATTTAAGCCTGAAATAACAAAGAGTGGCTTAATGTTGAATTCTTTGAAAACTTGTAAGTCGGACAGTATATAGTCCTTGAGCGAGGAAGGAGCACCTCCGATTCCTGATAAAAATTGTTCTTTTTTGAAAGTATAGATTCTGCTCAAGTAGTGTTCGACATCAATACCGATAGTGGCATTCTGGAGGATCTCAATTGAGCTACTGACAGCCAATTTGCGTTCAAACAAGTACGATTCAAGCGATTTGATAGGCATTGTGTATGAGGAATGATCTGGGAGACAACTTCAATGTAGAACTTAAATACGCTCTTATGACCCTTCTAACGTGTGGTAGTGCCTGCTAATTGAGTACGACCTGAGGAGTTGAGCGGCTAGACGTGTGTTGATATTTAAAAGTCGAGTACTGGTTTGCACACTACTTATTTCGATATACAGGAATTGCACCATTATCCCCTATATACACGACTTTGGGGTAGGAGAAACCACACCCCAAACGATATACTTGACCTTATTCTCTATATCCCCACAAAATATATATTAAATAACTTACTCATTTCCAAAGAGGTTGTTTAAAGCATTATTCTCGGTAAACGGATCGTTCATCACGTCAGCGTTGTTCTTTTTCTTACGGGCTGCGGCCGCGTCTTCCAACTGTTTCTTCCGTTTGCTCATATCGTCGTATCCTTCGTTTCCATTATCCTTGGAGATCCTCATCAACTCCAAGAGCGCTGCTCGTTGGTGCTTCAAAGATTTAGAACTCACAAGCAATGTTTCAAAGTTGCTAACATGGCTGGTGGTGATATTAGGGATGAACTGAAGCATTACTCTAGCTGGATAATCATTCTTTGAACGTAATGCACAGTACAAAGTAGTCAAGGCAATGGCAGCTTCGCCATGAGTTTCCACAAAGCTGTCATCTAACAAAACATGCAACAATGCTTTGATCAAGTTGTCACACAAGTACTTGTCCACTTCTTCGTCCTTTAACACAATGTCCTGTAAAACATTACGGACAACTAAGATGGTATTGAACGAGCACTTGGTGTCTTTGAACATAATCAAATGACAACAGATTTGAAGGAATGGTGCCATGACTTCCTTGTTTTCAATGATCAAACGGCGACAAGCAAACTGAGTATCAGTGATGGTCTTAGCATTGAATTGACTTACTACATCCATCAAGAAACGAACGACAGTTGCCGTCAATTGACGCAACATGTGTTCTTCCATCATCTCTTCGGACAAAGTTTCGTCGTCTTCATTGCCTTGCAACTGCAAACCATTGTTGTACACCTTCTCCCACTTGCTGACAAGGAGCTTATCAATATCCGCAAATGCCAAAGGCAAGAGCTCAGCCATAAATACGTCAACAAACTTCACCGGACAGAATTTAATCACGCTTCTTAAACAACTGTTGATCATATGTTTCCAACTATGCAACGTGACTCCAACAGTGTCTCCGGCAACTGCCTTCCATATCATGGTGGCAATTCCTGGAATTTCGTATAACGTATCTTCCAATTGAGACAAGGATCCAATGGTCAAAAACGCATATTCTCTGGTGTATCTGATCAAATGACCAACAGAATCCGCAAAGTCACGAAGGGTTAATGCCGCTTTAACGTTTTCCTCAATAAAAGTCTCTTTTGATTGAATCGACACACCCTGTTGCCAGAAACGTTCCATACAACTGTATCTGACAAAAGACTGAACTGCATCAGGTAAATCTTTCCAATTTTCAGGGTCATGATATGCTTGGATCTGGGTTAA
This sequence comes from Teunomyces cretensis, assembly GCA_003706575.2. Classification (NCBI taxonomy): domain Eukaryota; kingdom Fungi; phylum Ascomycota; class Pichiomycetes; order Serinales; family Debaryomycetaceae; genus Teunomyces; species Teunomyces cretensis. Next base: position 654,366 of record PPLT02000002.1, on the reverse strand, counting down.
AAGCTGGAGTATATGTGGAACAATTGGTTGAACTCTTGGTTTCCAGAGCTTAAGCAAATTTATGTATTCCGTTGAATCGTGTCCCAATTTCTCAATACTGTACTGGATAAAAATTCTCGTGGCCCTAATTGGAAAAATGGAGGACCAGTGGTCCTTGAGTTTATTTTTCAATAACTTTCCTTCCTCATCCATTTTTGCTTCCAACAAGTTGGTACCAGCAGTGATGCCCCTACTCTGAAAGTAAGAAGCAATCTCAACTATGCCCATTCTTTCCATGAACCAATGCAAGTCCATCAACCCCTTTTCTGTTTCTGGGGCTGACCAAGCTGAAAGTTCCGGATCGACAATCTTCGCAAAGAGCTCATCTTTGTCGTTAATGGTTGATCTCGAAGCAATAACCAACAAGAATGACTTAAAGGCAACATTTTCATGATCAGTCACCTTCTTGGAAGAAAGAATATTAGCAACGACATTTTCCAAGTCATTGAAGATCTTCTTGAGGGACTCAGGCATGATGTACGCTAAACGGTTTAATTCAGTACCACACAGGGTTCTCAAATCTCGTATGATTTCTTTTTCTTCATCAGAAATATCTGGAGGATACTCGAATGTGGCGGTCGTCAAAATCTTTTCTAACACTTTGAACATCAACGGACTCACATCCTTTAAGAGAGGAGCAAATTGAACTAGAGTTTGCACTTGTTTCCGGATTAATAGTGGGCTTGCAAGATTCATTGCCAATAACCGCTCCCCCAAGCTTTCAACCAACTTATTTAAGCGGTCGTTAATAAGCTCAAAGTCATCTCCATTGTACCAAATCCTCCACCGAGAGATCCCCCTAATGCAATTTTCTATTATATTAAACTGAGAAGTCCCATAGTTCAAGGGCTGAGATTTTTCGTCGAGTTTGTACTCATTGATACACGAGTTACCCAAAGAAGAACTAAAGAACGTTTGCAATCTGTTTTCCAACCACATCAAGCCTTCCTCGGGCTTCTTGCAAATGGTAATTCGCACAATATCTTCATTGAATTTTCTGTAGTTTTGTAAGAATGAGTTTGCATCTGGAGTGGAGTCAAAGTCAACATCCAAGAATTTCTTGGATACATTTTCATCGTCATAGGTATAATTTATCGTTCTGTTTGCTGAAATTTCCAATAAATCAAGTAAAATGTTGATAATTGGTTGCTTAGAACTTAATTCGTCAAATCGTAATATAGTGACCCACATTTGGAGGGATAACCCACTTATAATCAAACTTGGGTGGTTTGTTGTAATTAAAACTAGTCTTAAGTAGTTGTCAACATCCGCTTCTTCCCATGACACCTTGTTTTTGGACGATATGTTCAAATATTCGCTTAAAGACACGATCATTTCCACAGTCTTCTTCAAGAGAGCATACGCTTGTTCATCGACGTCATCTGCATCAATTTCAAGAGACTGATAGAACAGAAGGAGTTTTTGTATGCCCTCAGTCGTGAAAATAGAGCCAATAAAGAATTCAAAGTCTTCTGCGTTGGTGTAGTTTCGCGTGAATAGTATATGTAAGCAGTCCACAGCGAGGGTTTTGAGTTTGACATCAGGAACAGTAAGAATATTAATGAGGGTCTGCATGATGTTTTCACTCCGTAACACTGAGGGGTGGATCCAGTGCAAACACGTTTTGAAGGTGGAAAGAATCTTAGGGACAAATGTTTGACAGGAAGATCCGGAAAAGTCGTTACCGGACAAGATCTCTATTAAAAATTGACTCCATGTGGTGAACCATCCTGTAGGATTGGATTTGCAAATGGCCACGTTTGGGTTGTGCTCGTAGATGGCGTTGAGAGTAGTATCTGGAGTGACTATCAAAACACTCAATTGATTTAATATGACGGTTCTTTTTGAAGCAATTGGGTCATCCAATAGATAAATATCCTCGAATAAGGTTCTGATGATGATCAAGGACAATTCTCGCGTGGTGATGTTATTGAGCCAGAGCTTCCAGAGGTTTTCATCCATTGAAGACCAGCCGTCGGATGAGTCTTGCTCCGAAACGGTTGACGTTGACTTGGTTTTGCCGTCAGCAGATTCTTCCTTCTGTTTGACTAGATAACAACCCCAAATCCGCTTGGCAATGGAAACCCACAAGAATGCCAACTTCTCCTTAATATAGTGAGGATCGTCCGGTTGTGTCTTGTTGGCCAATTCTACCACCCAATTACGCACGGCCAAAGTCTTGGTAGTGTCAAAGAGGTGAAACAGGTTCTTGATTGAGTTCTGAAGAAGCGACAACCCAAAATGTCGAACGATGTAGTTTTTGTCATTGTTTTCTGGAAGTGCCAACTGATATCCCCAGTATGGCGACTCGTCATTCTTCTTAATGGTCTCTAGAAATTCTTGGGCTTCCCGTCTCTGGAAATTAGACTTGGAATCGTACACGACGCTCAACGCATTGATGATATGGCCGACGCCGGTTCTGTCCATTGTTTACGGTAGTAGCAAAGGGAGTAAAAACTGGAGGAATAATTTGCAATAACGCTGTACAATTCGATGATTCTAATTGGTCTGCCAAGGTGAATGGTATTTGTGTAAGGTGCCTATCTCTATTAGTGGCCGGGCGTCGAGCTCTGTTGTTGTGAGTGCTTATGAGAGGCGGTGAATGTTGGCTATAAAAAAATTACACGTTGTCTAATGTGCAGGCGCGGCCCATTTCAGTAGAGAAATCTAAAGAAAAACGGGCCATAATTTAGGGGGAAATCGCGAAAACCGTTACCTGTCCTTAATAAACGGCTGTTTTGTGCCGGGCAAGCGGTTAGGTAATTTGCACGCTTCAATAATGGCGGTCATGTAGGCGTGTTATAGCTGCAAGAATTCCCGCATTTAAATTCGATGGGGATGCGCACGCACGTCGGTCGTTCCTAAAACGGTATTGTACCGTATTTGATTTTTTTTTCCTTATCTTTATGCATGCTATAACAACTATTAACTAGTATACTACTATTACAAATAGAACTTTCTCTTGTCTCTCTCCATGTCTGGTCTGTGTTCCCACACGGTCTCACCCTTGATACCTTTCTGCATTCTTCTCAACTTTAAGGTAAACTGCGGGCCCAATTCTTGGAGCCCCACCTTTTCTTCGTTACGGAACACATATCTGTGTCTTCTGAAGAAGATGTAATCTCTCTGGTTGTGCAAGGTGATCACCTGTCTTCCCTGGATCTCGGGGTTGTGTGGAAACATCGACTGGAATAACCGTCCAACCGTCGTACCCAAACGGGAATTAAAGTTGTTGAGCACCAATTCGGGTATGTGGTCCGTAGCACGTCCATGGCCTTCGATTCTCTTGCCTTCAATAATGGATGACACCGAGAAGTAGAACGAGGGGCCTTCTGGCAAATGGATAAACGTTAATCCCGTGACTTTCTTCTTGTCTTCATTGATCACGACCAAATCGGTGTAATCTCTATTGCCACAGAACTGGGCCATTTCAATCATCGAGTATTCCTTTTTACGTTTGATAAACGTCGTGTTGGGCAAGAAGTCCAATAACATGTCAGCAAATTCGTATGCTGGCTTCTTTGCTTGAGGCGAAGTTGTTAACAAAATCTTGGGTTCGGTGAGGGAGCTGAAATATTGTTCAAATTCATCCTCACCTTCAACTTCTACTCCAATAGTTTCATCATAAACACGTTTGCTTTCGATGGTGGCCGGCACATTCTCGGCCAACCGTTGTTCACGTAACTCTGGATTGGCTCTCTCCTCTTTGGCTCTGTCAGCACGGAGCTTGTGCTTGGCCTTGGACTTGGCAGACTTAATGTCTCCATACACCTTCTGTCTGCGACTCTTGTTTTTGATATTCTTAAGCGCTTCGCTGGTGCTTCCACTCATGGTCGGTGATAGGTAAGACTATGAATGCTTCGCGATGAGCTTCAAAAATCAGTGAGACTCGGATGGTATGCAGGTCCAAAATAATTTTTGCAGTTTAGCTCGCGAGAATGAGATAAAATGCATCTGGTCTTTAATATAACCGAATCAAGTAGGTCTTCCATGAACTTGCAGCAATGGACCAAGACGATTGCAAAAAAACAATGGATATTTCCTGATACGACCTCCGTTGGGCTTAGTACCCACTTGACCAATCTTCTTTCCAGCATTTTATCCACGGATCGAACACCTCCTCCCCACAGACTCTTCAATGGGTTTCACTTCCTCTATGGGAATCAAAGGAATATCGAATTAGGAAACGATGGATATGACAACTACCAGGCGCCTTTTATCAACAACGTGCCGTTTGCAAGAAGAATGTGGGTTAAGGGTTCTATCGAGTTTCACCAAGATATCGCTTCTGATGCACCTATAACTTGTAAAGAAACCATAGATTCGGCGAGGAGTTTGCAAAAGATGGTGTTTGTCAATATCAACCGAGAGTTTAGCCTGGATTCCCTCTTAATTAATGAAAAACGAACCATGATATACACCAATGACCCCTACGTTGAGAAACCTCGCCAACCGTCGTTGATTAGGCCGGAAATCTCAAAGGATGTAAACCTTACTCCAACCCAACTTTTACAATACAGCATGTTAACATACAATCTTCACAAGATACATTACGATGTAAACTATTGTCGCAAAGTGGAACAGCTCCCCAATATAATCGTCCACGGCCCGATGATGGTGACACTTCTTTTGTATTGGTACTCGTCAATGTACAATACGAAAATCAAGCTGTTTGATTATAAGAATATCGAGCCATGCTTTGTCAACGAAAATCTAACCTTGTGCTGTGCGGAACGAAAAGATGGCTACGCGTTACTGATAGTCAACATAGGGTTGGGCAAGAAATATATAGAAGGAATAGTCACTATTTAAAGGATGAATTATTTATTGTAATAACTAGACGTCCATGGTAGCTCTAACTTTCCCAACACAGTAATCCTGGTACTCTTTAACATATTCCGCATGATTGAGTGCAACTTCTTTGTTCAACTCAGTGACAATTTCTCCATTACCTGCCACTAAAACCATTCCCTTGGGAACGGTGGTGAGGTCAACAAACGGCTCCACCAATTTATCATCCAATATAAGACTAGTAATGTTGTTTGCCACGGTCCGGCCCATGTACATGGCCCAACCGGCACTTTTGATTATAGGAAGGTCGACCAAATCGCCAAGTACAAAGAAATTGGCATATTCGGTGGTACCATCAGACAACTGAAGGAATTCATTAATACGAATGTTGTTCTTTTCAGTGACAAACTTGTCTCTGAGGTTTTTGGTAAGAATTTGGGTGTTATTTTTATGGGTGTTGCACCAGCGGTTCAATACCGATGGGATTGTTATGTTTTCGGTGGTAATGAGATCACCGTTGGGCTGTTCAGAAGCAATTCTGGTGTTCAAGTAGATGTTGACGCCTGCTCTTTTTAAGGAATCGTAGCACAACTGGCGGAAATCTTCACTGAGAGGCTCTTGTGGGAACGATGCGTGTGGATGGATCAAGTTGACCGTTTTAGATGGGAACTTGTGCTTGATATCGCCCGCTATTTCGATACCGACGGCACCGGCTCCAATAATGGAGACAATGTCGCTTTTGGCGTATTCATCATGCGATTGTTGCATTTCTTGGAGGAAGGAGTTGTATGTGAAGGCATCAGGGGTTGTGGGCCAAGTACGGTCTCTTCCTGAGGCCATTACTACGTAATCAAACAGAATGGAGGCTTCTTCGTCGTTGCCAACCAAGGAATATGTAGCACTCTTGTCATCGAGGTGGGACACCTTGCCGTGGACATAACTCAACTCGATGCCGAGGTCATAGTTGGCCGGCGATATCTTAGCAGCCATATCCTTTCCCACATCGGAATCTATCGATACTACTTTGTCGAAGTGTAAATCGGTGAGTTTGTCCATCGGAATGAATTGTGTCTTGGCAAACTCGGGATCCACCATTGCCTTCGGAATACCTATCACGTTAAGCAAGCCAGCTTTAGGTTCGATCAAGGTGATGGATATCTTGGGGCTCTTGGACGCCAACGCCGAGGCGTAGAGAGGATCACTCGACTTCTGCTTGAAGTGAGTCTTGAAACTCTTGACCGCCAGAAGTCCAGCATATGCTCCGCCCACGATCAACACATTGGTGCGGAAAGAAGTGGCGGCGCTGGTGACAACCTCGGACAAGCCGCTGGGTGTCGATATCGGCTTCGTATTACCAACGCAGACCATTAGGAGACGATAAAGAGTAAGTGCAGTGGAAAATGGAATTTTTTTATCTTTTTCATCTATAGCCGCACATATTGGACAATTTAAATGTAACTCGGGGCCGAACCGATAATGACGAGGTCACGGCCCGGATTATTGAGAAACCCGAATCATGCAAGGGCCCCTGGCTACAATGGGCGGGTCCAACAGTCCCATACAGTACGGATGAAGTGGTCTGCAACCCGCCGCCCTTATCTGATCTACGTCGGTATCCTCCTACTCTCTCAACCCCCCACGGCCTTCGGAAAAGTGTCTCATCCTCAAATTTGGTCCCATTACCAGACACGGTTGCGGGGTTTGTTCGAAACACAATAAAGTTTCGCTTATTGTGCCCATCCATTTACACATTCTAGTTTATAATTTCTCTTTGGTCTAGTCCGAGTCTCGGTGTTTGTCCCCAGTCGGAAAAAACCCCGGTAAGCCTGGTTTTATTGGCCGTTTAGAGTGGCTACCCACCTCATTAATGGGGTTGAGAGATAAAACCGTCAAACTAATATTATTTTGCGATAGGATCAAGCCTCCAATTGAAAGATTAGATAGCAAGCGGTAGATAGCAAGCGGTTGATAGCAAGCACCAAATGGGGAGGGTCAACACGAGTAGATATCCGGACACAATTCTCCACCTGCATATATTAGCCAGTGTCTACGCTTGATTCGAGTACGTTGTAATCTCGCTGACAATAGACATCGTTCGCTTTACTTAGATCCTACTAGTTACGTACAGACGATTAAATCTTCCACGTCAACAGGTTGTCTCGTAATTTCCAAAAGCTTTTAGTCAACAGAGCTTAATACCGAAACCTTAATTATCGCGAAAGCCAAAAACCGGTTTCGACTATAAATGGGCTTGATTCTTCAACTGAAGGATGTTTTCATAAACTTTCAATCCAGAGCCGTACGACAACTCAAATCCTAAACCTCCTGCTCCGTAATTGTTGATAACGTGGTTAGATCTGTCTCCGGTCTTGCGTTCGACTGTAGTATTGAAGCCTCCCCGGCGAAATGGCCGGAAACCAACATTGACTCGAACAATATCAAGATACCGTTTTCCGTTCTTGGTTTTGAAGAGTTCGGGATAAAGTTTGAGTGCTCTCTCTGTTACAGCCCTGGTATCCTCCTCTCTTACGTCCCTAAAACGGTCGTTGGGCTGTTTCGTCCCGCCCAATATTACTCCCCCATCCAATACCCGTGGGATCATAAACGTCCAATCTCCCAGCTTCAGCTGATGTGTGATTGTAGCATCCAAAAGCAGACAGTCCTCAGGGGGACGTAATAATAACGTTTGTCCTCTGATTGGGATACAGTTGGGATCAAACCCCCCGTCATATTGTAACCCCGTTCCACTGCAGTTTACAATGATCGGGTTATTGGAAACATACTGGTTAACCTGTCTCAATGATTCTAGCTTTGCTTTGATGAAAGTAACACCGTATTTAAATACCAACTTTCGGTACAAGAACTGGAGGTAGAGGGGAGGTTCCAACACCCAAGTCGTGTATTGCGTTCCGAAAGTGCTTCCGGCTGGCAATTCCGATGGCTGCAAGACTTTGAATTGGTCAATGTACTCACCAGAATACATGCCCTTGAACAGAGTGTAAGATTCTGACGGGTTTTCAAGAAACTCCTTTCCCTTAATAAACCGCACCGAACTCTCGGGTTCCTTCTCTGCAAAGTCAAGAAACCGAGAGTAAGTAAGTCGAGTTATTCTTTGTTCTTGAAACTCAGATTCCAGAGTAGCGGGAGCTGGACGGTAGTGGGCACCAGCCCAGGCCGACGTGTAATCGCGATAATTACTGTAGTTAGTGTTAAGGGTGGGATCATGAGGACCAAGATCGGCAATAATGGTCACATTGAACCGGTCTGAGCTTTCACTCAATGCCAAAGCTGTAGAAAGCCCAACTACACCTGCTCCAACAATAACAACTTCCATTGATGTACCGTTAGATCTCCCCACAAATTGTCGAACTATTCGTGGATGATTTATAATTGCCTGCATATACCAAAATTATTGCTGCGCTATTCCGATTCGATAAGCTGCAACCGTTTAATAACTAATCCGGGGACCATATCTAATCAGGAGATGCAAAAATTTGATAATCTTTTCACACTAAAGAGCAGAAATATAATGGAAAGGAAGCCCAATTGTTGCGAATAGGACGTGGTTTTTGAATCTACAATAACCATCATTCTCCACCTACCGTTGAAGTATCAACGATAGTTAATCGAAAGAAATACCATAAAAGTACCGTTGCGTCTTTGCCACAATGATAGAACGATTATTATGGTAGAACCATATTAAACGCTAGCTTCCTTTTATATTGACTTTTCGTGTCATATAAGGTGGTAACAGCCACATCGTATATGCAATAAATTACAAACGGCACCCAGTAATAAACTCATGTAATGATTGAATCTTTTGACTTTGTTGAGTCAAGCCGTTGTTTTTTGGACATAATGACAATAAAACAATCTTTCATAGTATTCTCCAGCCGATCAAGATCCAGATTTAAAAGAATTCAACGTTGTCTAGTTAACTGATAGGAAACCTCTGGAACTTCCGAGGAAAATACAGAGTACTTTTGGGGAAAACAATTCCCGGGTCTCTGATAACGCTATTGAATAAGCTAGCTCTGGCACTATGGTAATTTCCAGCAATAGTGCTATCAAATTCTGAACGGAATCCCAGCAACAACTGATATTCTGTCGTTATCACCTTGAAATGACCGATTATGCCATAGTCAATTTGCAATCGCCAATTGCATTATGAAACCATCGGCTCTTCACTTTAACAATTAGCGAGGTGATGTATTGGTGGCTCCAGTCACTTTCTTGGAAGCAACCGACACCACATCTGTGGTTGTAAATAATTTTAACCACTTGCGGATATAAGCAGTCAGGCCGGGTTAGGAGTTTGGATTAAGTCCTCATTACTGTTGGCAACCAGTTCGAATTAAGAAAAGGAATACGAATTGCATTTCTAAGGCCAAATATAGCCGTGAATGGTTGGATATGAAGATTTTTGAAGAAAGTTCTAAATTGATCCTTGAAATAAAACAAAAATTATTCCAAAGTTTGCATCTTTGACGTGCGAGAAAACTATTTTTATTTTTTGGTGGCAACGTATTGTTCCTCGGCACAACACACATCAACCGTTTCCACTCCTGTTGGGGAAAGGTAGAGAAATCTGATGAAGCACAAATGTGCATTACCTTCTACAGTACCATACCTACTGACTAACGTATACCATTCTCCACTGGCGACGATTCATTCTACGTTTTCCTCATCAAATTCGCGTCTCTTTTACCGACCAAAATCTAAATTTTTTTAGACGGATATTCCCAACATTATCGTCAATTTTGCTAGCACTGTATATTCGAATTTTCCCCCCAGTAGATGAAATTGCGGCTTAGTCAGGCGTTGCGTGATCGGTGATAAATCTTATCGAATATTCTACGCAAGTATGCGCCAGCCGTCCGGGTCTGCTTCTTTGCAAAAGTGCAATCTTGCAAGGAAAATGTTCACTTCTCGCAATACTACATACATCTATGCTACCTACGGTACATATCAACCCTTCCCATCGCGCTTTAGTAGTAAATTGACTCTATATAAAAGAAAGATAATACTTTGACTGAAAAGTTGGTGCATTTATTTTTTAGACGTTATTTCCGATAATTTGCAATTTCGGCATTAAATCCTGTTTCGTCGGTCCTAGTAACCACGGCAGAACAACGTCAAAAAATACAATGAATGCTGTTTCTCCAGTGGTAGCTGTTTCACAGAATTAGTAAGCTTTGCCACCTGGTGTAGTATATAAAGTGGTCCTTGGAAGCACCATGGAATCAATTCATCAATTAAAACTATAATGTCTATCCAAGCCTCTGTATTAACCGGTTCCAAAGAAGAAAACCAATTGACTGAAATCGTCTCCCTTCCATTTCCCACCTACACTTCAAAGGAGTTGTTGGTCAAGGTTTTTGCTGTTGCTGCAAACCCTACTGACTGGAAGCTGGCTGCATTCAACCTTGGTAGCAAGGGAGACATAGCTGGTTCCGATTTCAGTGGTGTCGTTGAAGAAGTCGGTGCTGATGTCACCGGTTTCGCCAAAGGTGACATAGTTTCTGCTTTCTTACACGGAAACTCCAACAAACTTAGAGGTGCTAACGCTGACTATACTGCTGTTGACCCTGTGGGAGCAATCAAGTATGAAAAAGCAACTTTCAATTCCAGCGCTCTTGCCCCAGGTAACCACAAATCTGGTCCTGTCAATACTTTCGAGAGTGCTGCCTCCATTAACTTGGGCTTGGGAACTGTGGGTTTATCTGTCGCTCACTATTTCCAGATCAGTTACAACAAGGAACAGAATGCCGGTAAGTACATTCTTATTTGGGGAGGTGCTACTGCTACGGGTGCCCTTGCCATTCAAGTAGCCAAGATCATCTATGGATTGGACGTTATTGTGACTGCTTCCAAGAAGAACACTGAATTTTTGAAATCGTTGGGTGCTGATTACGTTGTCGACTACAACGATTCCGATGCTATCAAGCAAATTCAGCAAATTGCCAAGGGCAAGATTGCCTACGGTCTTGACACCATTTCTACCCAAGAGACCTATCAATCCCTTTATGATGCCACCGAAGGTTCTGAAACCGTTGCCTTGAACAACTTACTCTTCTTGAGAGGTGTGAATGAAAAGGAAGGAAGAAAGGCCACTTTCAGTGCCACCATCGCTTACAATGCTCTCGGTGAAGACGTAAAGCTTGGTCCTGCCGAATTCAAGGCCACTCCTGAACTTGTGAGCAACTTCAATAAATTCTGGAAAGCAGTCGCAGAGAACCTTGATCAATTCAAGTCCACTAATCTCAAGGTTTTGTCTCCAGGTTTGGAATCGACCAACGAAGGTCTTGAAAGCTTGAGACAGAACAGAGTTTCTGGTGAAAAGATTGTCTACAGAATCTAATGCTTTCAATAGTGGTAACTTTTTCTTCCCCTCTTAAGTAACGCCTTGACGGGCAGTTTATATTTTTATCCATCTTATGATATTTCCAATCCAAAGGAGTCATGGCTCTCTAAGTCGTAGCACTATTCAACAAGAAATTATGGCCCCCTGCTGCATGATTATCATCGGATAAAAATCGCAGCAAAATAAAGCTACAGGATCAACGTTTGTAACGATTATTGCGCTAATAGGTAGGTGCCATTCTAGCTAAAAGGTGATGGCTCTTAACGATCATTGATCTAGAATGCAAAGAAAGGCGACGGAAATGTGGGGAACGAATTACGAAATAAGTATGGCGGTGGCAAGTGTGTACGGAGTTAGGGGTTAAAGATTTACCCCTAGTTCTAAAAATTATCTCGGAGGTGACGGCAACGTCGCTAAACCTGCCAATAAGTTTCGTTTTTTTTATGAAACCACGTTATGTGTCAGTATTCTTGTTCAAATCAGAGTCGTTGATAGGAAGCAAACTTGACACCTGAAAATGCCATTGGTGATATCTTTATTGTTGAACATGCCAAAGGGTCTCCAGAAAAAAATATTTCAAGCCTGATTGCCGATGTCGAATAGCCGTACTTTAATTTTACGCCCCCTTTGTGGCTGGTATGATGTGTGTGTGTGTTATAAAATAAGGCTCGCTTTTGGCTCTGGAGTTTGAATTAGTAAAATTAGTAAGCCTAATGTTGAATTGACTTAAATAGAGCTCATCTCCTCCCCTTTCAAGGTATTCAAACATAAATACCATGACTATCAAAGCAGCTGTATTATCCGGATCGACCAAGACTAATCAATTAGTTGAGGTGATTTCCATTCCAATTCCAACCTTTACACAAGAACAATTGCTCATCAAAGCTGTTGCTGTTGCAGCAAATCCCGTTGACTGGAAACAAGCAACCAGGGACGGCGCCAAAGTTGGTGCAATTACCGGACACGATGTTAGTGGAGTGGTTGTTGAACTTGGATCAAAAGTCAAAGGCTTTGCCAAGGGCGATATTGTATCTTCCTTCTTGAAGGGAAATGCTTCTGAGAGCAGAGGTGCTAATGCAGAATATGTTGCAATTGACCCGGTTACTACTATCAAGTACGACAAGTCTACGTTTGACACGGATGCACTTTCTCCTGGGACTCATAAATTTGGACCTATCAATACCTTTGAAGGAGCTGCTTCAGTTACTGTTGGTTTTGCAACCGTTGCGCTCTCTTTTAGCCACCATCTCAAAATTCCTTACGATAAGAAACAGAATGCTGGTAAGTTCATCCTTATCTGGGGAGCTGCAACTGCCACGGGTACTATTGCTCTACAAGTTGCGAAAGTTATTTACGGGTTGAATACAATTGTCACTGCTTCTAAGAAGAACTCGGAATACTTGAAAGCTTTGGGGGCTGACTACGTTTTTGATTATAATGAATCGGGCGTTGTTGAAGAGATCAAAAGGACTGCCAAAGGGAAAATCCTTTACGCCCTTGACACCGTATCAACGAAAGCTACGTATCAAGAAACATATGATGCCAGCGAAGGTGCTGAGCACGTAAATTATGATAATTTGGGGGGTTTGGAAGGCGTTACCGAAAAAGAAGGTAGACTGGCAAATTTTGAACACACAGCCGCATACCTTGCTACCGGCGAAGAACTCAGGTTTGGTGATACGGTCATCACACCAAGTCCAAAACTTATTAGCGACTTCAACCATCTTTGGAAAATATTGGACGAAAATATTCATCAATTCAAGTCTACTAACCTCAAAGTTTTGAAGCCAGGATTGGAGTCTACTAATGAAGCTTTTGAGCTCTTACGAGAGAACAAGGTATCCGGTGAGAAGATTGTGTATAGGATTTAGGTTTATTTTGTGATTATACCATTATGATGTGAAAAAGTGAAAACAATATTGCCCGGTAGATACGTTTAATGAACATGCATAGATATAGATGCAACGTTCACGACAATACTTAATCTTTTATTAGTTCCCAATATCCTAATCCGCTGTTTTATCAAGAGAGGATTTTTCGTCAACAGCGATGACGTGATTTTCTTTCAAGATATTCGTTTCAGCTGTAAGTTTCTCGGCTTCAGGAGGTGGAACCTCACCCTTAGCACTATTGTAGAGATAAATGCCATACTTCGAAGCATCTCTTCTCTCGTCTCTTTTGTAAAATAAGTAAGCAATACTCAAGAAGAAGATAAATGCAATAGAGAAAACAGCACATGAGGTAAAACCTGCTAAGAATCTAGGAGCATCAACGGTTGGAAATGTCAATCTGCTGATCCATGCACTACTTTGAAGACCCATAATATAAATGAGCATCCATTCAATGGCCCTCTGGTTACTGTCCTCCCTCAAGATATCACTAATGAGTGGATTGAACACTGAACTTTGCGACCAGGACCAGTAAGTGAAATAGAAGGCAAACTTCTTGGCCAGTTCGGGAACATCCCAAATAGCTAGAATTGTGTTGGCGATAAAGTTCATAAAGAATGAAAATATGATCACTGCAAACCGCTTTCCAGTAACATCGGCTGAAACACAGACGAGGAAAATCCAAGCAACACCCAATGCTGGTGGAATTGTAGTCAAGTTATTTAATTGTTGGGTTGTGTAACGGTGCAAACTCTTCAACCACAAGGCGAATGAACCACTGGAAGCACTGTTAGTATTGAAACCGCACATTTGAATTAAACTGAGAAGCCAGAAATGCCATGATGTGAGGATCTTCTTCCAAGTAGCTTTATCAAAGAAGCTCTTTGTGGTATGGCTCATATCAGTTCCATTTGCCTTCATACGCTTTCTGGCGAATCTGATCTCGTCATCTGATAACCAAATCGAGTAACACTTAGTTGGAGTACCAGGATGAAGGAAGAACGACAACAATGCAACCCCCAACGAGATAACACCATCAATGATAAACATCCATTGCCATCCACTTAAACTCTTATTCTTTATCGTGGATGCGGCACCTTGAAGTAAACCAGACGTCAAAACACCAATAAACTGACCGGAGTAGAAAATGGCCCCAATCGAACTGATTTCTTGTGGTTTGTACCAAGACGAGGCACAGTAATGGAAGATTGGGAAGAAAGCAGCTTCTGCACTACCGATGATAAACCTGAATGCTTTCAAACTGGCAGGATTCTGAACTTTGAAAGTGAATAATGTGAACATGGACCAGACAAACTCACTTCCAACCAAGACATAGGGAATAGGAACTCTAGGAAGCAAGAAGAGCCAAGGAAGCTCAAAAATGATATTCCCCACAAGGAAAATGACCTGGGTATTAATCAAATCGTTACCCTTCATGCCGATATCTTCTTTTAACCCCGAAACATAAGCATTAGTCAAGTTGGAGGAGTCCAAGAACTTGATCCAATATCCAAGAAGAGAATAAACACCAACCGTCAAGTCCAACTTGATCAACAAGCTTCTTTCCTCAGGGCTGTAGCTTTTGTCAAACCATCTATATCTCCACCATTCTTGAACGCTCTTCTTTTTGTCTTGCTTTTCTTGAGTAGTCACTCTGTATTCGTACTCATCGAAAAATTTCCACCACGGTCTGTTTGCTTCGTCACGGTATTCCTTAATGGTGATTTCATCGGATGTTTGTTCGGAAGATAACGAGTTGATTTCTTCCTTTTCGTCTTCAACTTCCCTGTACTGGGGGATATACCAAGGCAATTTAACCATTGTCAATATCTGGATATACGAGATTAGTAGCAACCTCGATGGTATTTATAGACCAGATCGATGTCAAATTAGAATTGAGAGAACAATGCACGATAACGGCCCGAGATTACATGCATAATTGGCGATGATGCCATCCACTTAGAGTGGCAACGGCAAATTGTACAGCCTTTCCGTTGCCACACCTGTAATTAATAATGAAAGCCCGGAATTGATTACGAAATGGAGACGGTAATAAGGTAAATTATTTCCAACCCCCGACGGAACACGATACCTATTGGAAGATATTTTTTCGATTGCTCATTTTGCAGCCACAATTGTTATCCACCACCGTGGCGTATCGGAGTGTCGGACCCGACAAGTATTAGTCAACAATAGGGATTTGTAATCAAAGAGATGTTTGTTCTTTTTGGTTAAAAGGTGTACAAATCTGGGGCAAGTCGAACGTTTTGTAAACAAAGATGTCGTTGAACGTGGAGGAAATTGACAAAAAGCACAACTTGCGACCATTCATCGAAGGTAAGCCAACGTCGATCGATGTCGATCCGTTAGTTTTGGACGCCATAGATCTTTCTTTGTTCCAGGAGGGTGACGAGTTCCTTGAACAGAGAAAGAACTTGGCCAAAACGCTTGAAAAATCTGTCACCACTTATGGATTCTTCAACTTGGTCAACTTTGGCGTGTCTCCCGAGACCATCGAAAGAATCAAGTCGATCAGTCAGAGTTTGTTAGAGCTTCCATATGAAGAAAAGTTAAAGTACTTGGCTAGTGCTGCTAAGAAAGAAGACGAAAAGGATACAAACATCGGAGGCGAGCGTGGCCAGGGTTTCAAGCCCAAGGGATACTGGGCAATCAACAAGGGGGTACGCGACACTATCGACTTGTACAATGTCCGTGATCCATACCATGATGAATTCTTGGCTGAACCCGAAAAGCATCCGTTGATTCTCCAGGCACATTTGAAAGAAGTCGCCGATTACTACTTGTATATCCACAGGGTGATTCTTCCCAAGTTATTGCGTCTTTGTGATTTGATCTTGGAGGTTCCTGAAGGAACCATCTTCAAAAACTATTTCCAGAACTCAGGAACTAACTTGGATGTTTCCGGCAGTCATGGTAGATTGATGATCTACCGTCCCTATGAAAGCGAAGAAGCTTCCCAAGCTACCGAGAACACCTTTTTGCGGGGCCACTCCGACATCAGTGCATTGACGTTTATTACCTCACAGCCAATCTTGGGGCTCCAGATTAAGGATGTCTACACTGGGGACTGGAGATATGTCAACCATCGCCCTGACTCATTGATTGTAAATATTGGTGATGCGTTGGAATTCATAAGCGGAGGTTATTTCCGTGCCTGCTTGCACAGGGTGATTGAACCTCCAGTAGACCAATTGCAATGGGAAAGAATGGTGATAATTTACTTCTGCAACCCTTCCAACGATGCCAGCTTGGACCCAGAGCTCATCAGATCTGGCAAGCTCACCGAATTGGGCTACAGCAAGTCAGACAAATTGAAGGAATGGGAAAAGATCGTGTTTCAAACTTGGAACGATACCAAGGGGCTGCTTCTTGGAAGATCAGATATTGGACAAAGAAACTTGTTGAAGTACTACGGTAGATACATTGAACGTTGGCACATAAACTAGGAACCTGCAAATGAATGGAGATTTGCAGCTATCCCAGCAGCTGGTTGGGCACTATACCATATGACGAGTTATGTTCAAAATTCAAATAAAAAGTTTCATTTTACACGTTTAAATAAAACATATGCCCCATATTCTTCTACCCACACATACAGCCTTGTCTTTGTTAGAGTCGAGATTCGCCGAAAGTGAATCGCCTTGGTAGAGTGATAAGTCCGGTCGGCGATTCCTATTCTGACCAGCCGCACGGCACCGTGCCTGTATACAACTGGAAGAAAATACGAAATTGACATATTTAGAAGCAAGTCAAAACGGTAGCAAGATAAACCTTTTTAGATTGTCTTTGAAGACAATAGAAATCTAGATCTGACTATAGTGTCAATGATGCCATCATCAAAGTGTCTAATAGCTTCAGTCAACTAATTGCCTACCGCAAATATTTCTCTAGAAGTCGCTTCGTATCTCAGGTTATCGCTCACCTGCACACAGATCCCCCATTTTTTGTATTACCCACACGTGGGCCCGCTCCTTTATAAATGAAGTACACCGTCAATCCATTTCAAGTACTTACTCCAAGTGACAATGAAGTTCGGTGAACATTTGCGCAAGGCGCTCATCAAGAACTACTCGTTCTACTACATTGCCTATGATGACTTGAAGCACCAGATCAAGAAGAACCTCAAAGATAACGATGATGAATGGTCCAATGACCTTGAAGAAGAATTCCTCAATGCATTAGAGGTTGAATTGGACAAGGTCTACAGTTTTACCAAGGTTAAGAACACTGAGGTACACCGTCGTTTGAAAGAATCTGAAGCTTATGTCTCTCAAGTTGTTGGTGCCCTTCAAAGATACCAAGCTGCACCAAACGACCCCAACGTTCCTGCTCCACCTCTGGAACAAGACTTTGAGGACTTAGAAGAAGAACTTTCTGACATCATTGCCGATGTCCATGACTTGGCCAAGTTCACCCGTTTGAACTACACCGGTTTCCAGAAGATCGTCAAGAAGCATGACAAGTCGACCCGTTTCAACTTGAAGCCTATTTTCCAAGTCAGATTGAACGCTAAGCCATTCTACAAGGACAACTATGACAATTTAATCGTCAAGTTGTCCAAGTTGTACGACTTGGTCAGAACTAGAGGTAACCCTGTTAAGGGTGACTCCTCTGCCGGTGGTGGCCAACAGAACTTCGTCAGACAAACGACCAAGTACTGGGTCCACCCAGACAACATCACGGAATTGAAGTTGATTGTCTTGAAGCATTTACCTGTGTTGGTTTTCAACTCGGATAAGGAATTCGAACAAGAAGACAGTGCTATCACTTCTATCTACTTTGACAACAAGGACATGGATCTCTACTACGGTAGATTGCGTAAGGACGAAGGTGCCGAAGCCATCAGATTGAGATGGTACGGTGGTATGAAGTCTGAACAGATCTTCGTCGAAAGAAAGACCCATCGTGAAGATTGGACCGGTGAAAAGTCCGTTAAGGCCAGATTTGCTCTCAAAGAGAAGAAGGTCAACGACTTTTTGACCGGTGAGTTTACTGCTCAGCAAGCTTTTGAAAAGGCCAGAAAGGAAGGTAAGAAGTCCCCACAAGAAATCGATAACCTTGAAAGATTGGCCAGAGAAGTACAATACCGTGTTTTGAAAGAAAAGTACAGACCTGTTATGAGATCCTTCTACAATAGAACTGCTTTCCAATTGCCTGGTGATGCCAGAGTCCGTATTTCTTTGGATACTGAATTGTCCATGGTTAGAGAAGACAACTTTGACGGTTACGACAGAACAAATGGTAACTGGAGAAGAATGGACATTGGAGTCGACTTCCCATTTTCGCAATTGCCAGAAAAGGACATTTGTCGTTTCCCATACGCTGTTTTGGAAGTCAAGTTGCAAACTCAAATGGGCCAAGAACCACCTATCTGGGTGAGAGACTTGGTTACCTCCCATTTGGTGGAAGCTGTTCCTAAGTTCTCTAAATTCATCCACGGTGGTGCTAGTTTATTACCTGACTACGTCGATTTGTTGCCATTCTGGTTGCCACAAATGGATGTCGACATCAAGAAGCCAAAGGTTTTACAAGAATACGGTATCCAAAGAAACTTGCAAAGACTGTTGAAATCCTCATCTTCTGGAAATGAATTGGACGAAGAAGAATTGGCTGGTAACTATTCTTCAGGCTACACTGGAGTCCACTTTTCGAACGACATCAACCCATTGGAAGAAGACTTGGACGAGACCACATCATTGTTGTTGCCAAACGATTACAGCAACAGACAAACGGATTCTCCTATTGCCAACTTCTTCTATCACTTGTACGGAAAGTTCTTATACTACTTCAACGATGACCGTACTTTCACCGTCAAGCCAGGAACCAACTTTGACTTGAACAAGACGTTTGAATCTAAATTGCCGAAGGGCAAGAAGATTTGCGTTCCGATCAGAATTGAACCAAAGGTCTACTTCGCTAACGAGAGAACTTTCTTGAGTTGGTTGTCCATTGGTATGATTTTGGGTTTCACTGCCACTACGTTGTTGAACTACGGTACGAATTCAGCTTTGACTGCCTCGATCGGTTTCTTTTTGTCTGCATTGTTCACCATCTTCTACTCGACATACAAGTACATCTGGAGAGTGTTGATGATCAGAGAAAAGAAAGCAGTCGAATACGGCGACAAGTTTGGACCTAACATGATCTGTTTCTTGATCTTTGCCGCTACCTTCACCACCTTTGCCTTCAGAGCTTTGGAAGCTTAAACCTTTAACCTAATCACACTTCAAGTTCTTCCATAATTTTCATTAGATAGTCATTGCAATAAAAAGTCTCATTCATATTTACATTACCAAAATAGGAAGTCGAGCCCCAGTCCTGTACATACATCCCCCAGCTGCACAATCTCAAGAATATTAATTAATTTAATCAACGACGAATTAATTCCATACTTAAAACACACTGCAATGGCTTACAAAGATCTTGTTCCTGTCGGAACCGCACTTGTGATTTCTGCTACCTCCTTTGGACTTGGTGTTGTCTATGCTCAATGGCCATATGACTTGAATACTCTCTGGAGATACGATCCAAGCGGGGATGCCTTCGCTGTGTCCTTGAAACACTACCAACAATGGGCCAATTCGCCTATGTACGTCCACTATCTTCTTCACTTCGTTGGTGGTTTGGGTCTTCTTGGTTCTTTCATCAAGTTGTACAAGCCACATGATGACGCCAAGTACTTTGAGTACGGTTCTTTAGGTCTCTTCTTGATTGCCATAATTATCTACTTGACCAACTTGAGAATTGGAATCAACTCTACCATTACTGGAGAATGGGGTGACATTGATGGCCTTACTGGTTTGAACGTTATGGCTGCGCTGGAGGTCATGATTGTTTTGGCTTTGGTTGGTGTTTTGGTTTTGCAAGGTGGTTTGTACTACGCCGAATGGTACGACAACAAATTGAGAGACCAATTCTTCAAGGAAGAAGCTGAAAGAGCAAAGGCCCAAGCTGAAGCTGCTGAAGTTGAAAAGAAGCCTGCTACCGAAAAGAAGTCTGCTGAAAAGAAGTCTACTACTGAAAAGGCTGAAGCCGTTGCTACTGGCGTTGAAAAGAAGAAGGCCAAAAAGAGAAAGGATTAAGTAGTTAGCTTCACTGTATAAACCAATCAAAACTGGCCTCTATTTATGAACTTTAAGTTGGTTTCGTAGAGCTGAAAAATACCCCGGCAATTTGACAATTCCCGGCCCTTGGCTTTGGCCTGGCGGGCGGCGATTATTTTGTCTGTCTGATCTGTCCGCCTTCAAAAATGTCCGACTCTCATATCAAGAAATGTCTTGTCGCAAATCTGCGACACAAAATATTTTGTATGCACACCAGCTCTCGTCCAATTAACAAGCAAAAAATTCATCGATGTCATACAACAACCATAATGACCGTAGCGGATAAAGTCTGGGGTGACTATCCCACTTACTACAAACAGCCTATTAGAGTACGTATGACTACTGAGGAATGGCCATCGACCGAAAGATAAGGAAAAATCGGGCCAGAAATGGGTAAGAACTTTGTATGAGAGTCGGAAAGACTAAATGGATTGAACAAGAAAGCAATAAACAGGCATGTTAGTCCAAGATAGTGCAGGGACATCTTTCACAGCTTAGAAGTGTTTTTGCAAGTTGAAATCCAATTACTTTAGTTGGTTTTTTGTCAAACTAAAAGGAAACGAGATCTTGCATTAGAATATCTTCGGACCATAGACGAGAACTGTCATTATCATGTTAGCGTTTAGCTACCACTGAAGCGGTTTGGCTGCCATGACCCAGGAATATATCTACCCCGTGTGCCCGAAACTCCAAACACACTCATTTTAGTTTTGTACTTACAGGCATTCCTAAAGATATCGACATTGCTTTATACTAACAACTTCTAGTGGGCTCGTTACCATGCACACACCAAGCCACATTTCTTCTGGTCCGTCTTCTTGGGATTGAGTGCTCCTCTCTTGTTGTTGGCTACTCCTTTAAGAAGAAAGTACTTGTACGCTGACCACGAACCAATCCCTCATGTGTACCCATTGCCGACTTCTGGAAGAAAGGAAGTAACTGGCTTTGATGACGAATAGTTACGGGGCCCTCGTATCTCCTTAGTTAGTTTAATGCATACTTATAAAAGCAAACATTATTGCGGCATGGATGTAATTAACATACTACTTTTTTATGTATTGCAGTAAGGCTGTAAAATTTGAGGATTTTCCTGTGCACGCACAAATAAAAATGAAAAATCTTCAAAGTAAAATCAACTATAGTATCAAGCGATGTTCAGAATATCGGCGTTCAATGCCAGGATCAGCGTCCGTACCTTTCATAACACCCGTACCAGGTTTGCAGGTAGTTTGTTTGGAGAAATAACCAAAAAGGAAGAGGTCCAAGTTCAAAAGTCTGAGACTACAAAAGAAACTACCGTCGAAAACGATGTAGAATTGGCCAAATACCACCGTGACGAGGCTGAATCCCGTCAGATCCGTACCGACAAATATGTCACTCCATTAAAGCAGAAGTTGTTTGCCTTGAACGTCGAAAAGAACGGCTTTTTCAAGAACCATGAGTTGGTTACTGATTCCAACAGCACATACCGTTTATCGTTAACGCCGCAAGAAATCGATATTTTGGAACCTTCTATTTACATCCAGCTGCATCGAATCAAGCTGTCCCTTAAGAAGGCAACCCAGGTCAATAGGTTTGTTCGTGGGTTCAATGTCAAGACTGCCATCAACCAGCTCCATTTCAACCCCAAGAAGATGTCTACCGAGTTGGAGATCTTATTGAAGCGTGGATTGGTTCAAGCTCGTCAAGAAAACTGGGATGAAGACAAGGCCTACATTGACAGCGTCTGGGTAGGCTCTGACGGTCAATGGCGTAAGAGACCTGACTTTAAAGGTCGTGGACGTGGTGGTATTCTTGAGCATCCATACGTTCACGTGAAAGTCATTTTAAAATCTCATCAAACTACATTGAGAAAGCAATGGGAGAAGCAACAGAAGGAAAAGGAAAGCAAGCCACGGATGTTCTTGAATAACGAACCATTGAACTTTAAAGTGAGGGCACTTTATAAGTGGTAGATGTCGCACAGTGTGAGACATTTTTAGTTAGCCGCCGGTACAAAAAAAGAACCTTCCCTGACTAAGCTCTTGCATAACTTGTAAATACACAAAACATTTCAAGCTAACCAGTAACCAGTAAATTAAATGGCCATATGTGCGCAAGGTGAGCATGCATGGTCATTACCCGCACCAAAATGGTGACATTGTACGCAATGCGAATTCCGGGGGCCCATCCCCCCCTTAACCCTATCCCCTGTAATCCGGTGGTGGTGTATAAGTAGCGTTTGATTCCCACCAGATTGTAGATCACCGCAATCTTGGACGTTAGTTCTGATCTTTGTTGCCATCTATTCTCGCTTTTTAAAACGATTCCGCTTTGAGTATTATTGCTAATTGTGGTACAACTGCCCCGTTATAAGCAGGTCATTACCGAGTCACATTAGTTCCAACGGTTATCCTTTTATTAATTGCCTACAGTTGTCATCTGTTGTTCTCATTACCCTTGGTTACGCAATATTTACCCAACAACTGTCTGCCCAGTGCCACCCCCTAAAACCTCCCTAACCCATATCTCGTTCCGACTTTAGCCCACCCCCCACAATAGGAACTCTATTCCAGTTACGAAAGTCACATCCTCGATAACAAAACTGCAGACTTTCTGCAGACACCAAATATTTTCTGCCTGTTTCCGTCACATTTATATCCCGTCAACCCCTTGGGCAAGAAAAAGGACACTACACTAATATGGGTCTCAAGTATACCAATTTCTTTGACAACTCAAAGTACGAAGCCTCGGACATCAAAATCATCATTTGCCGGGGCTGTTCATCCCACCTTTGCCTCTCAGACTTGATTATATCCGACAATTTCAGTGGAAGCTCCGGGCCAGCATACCTCGTTGATAAGCTAATAAACTACGAGTTCGATAGCCGACCACAGGAAACGCCGATGAAGACTGGCACCTACTTAATCAACAAGATCCGGTGTCACCAGTGTCATCAACCGCTTGGCTGGTATTACAAAAAAGCCTATTCCTACGCCGAAACCTATAAGGAGCGCAAGTATGTGATTGAGAACAAGTACATCCTGTTCATTCCGAACAACTCGTCTACGGATATTCTTGTGGAGCAGGCCCTCCAGAACAAGATAAGACGCCGGTACTCATCCACGAGTACCATCAGCAACGAGTCCTTGGACCCTCCTGATTTTAAGAAGGAAAGAGAATTGTCAGGCGGGATTTTTTTGAACCGGTTGCGAATTCCAGGTTTCGATAAGGGATTAGAGGAAAACGATGAAGAGGATGAAGATGCCGACGTGTTTGTCGATGCGTAAAGAACTAGATTTTAATTCAGGAACTTGGGGCTTTTTTATTTTTCTTTAGAGTATGTGTTTTGAGCTGGGCCGCCCCTCAAGCGGCGATTGCTCCGGTTGGTTGATTTGGATAATATAATGGTTGGTATTCTATACATGATGGTTCTATTTATTGTAGTTTTCTCTTCTTGGTGGCATTCTCTTGGGTGTCCTTGTTGGTTAATCTTGTGTAAACGAGGACGTATGCAGCAGGATCTCCCAAGGCTTCCCTTTCGTTAATGCGATTAATATACTCATCATCATAGGTGGCCCATGCTCCGTCTGGTTGTAAGCAATGGGCTATGTAGTGGCCAGACGATAACGAGCGGCCCTCATGTACAATCACCGAGATCAACTGGTACATGGCAGCCTCGTTACCGACGGTGTAGGGGGCCAAATCGAGGTACTTGGGATATGAAATGGCTTGCTTCATTTTCGACAGGGCGTTGCCGTTGAACTTGAACCGTTTGAGATGAACAGTGAGGGTTTCTGGCGCCCGGTTGATGAAGGAGATCTTGTTCGCCAATGTTCTTTGCTTACAGTTCTCGCAGTAGTACCCGGAGTTGGCGTCGCTCTTGTCAATACGGATGGTTTCGTTGGAGAAAAAGTCCCGGATCGACTTGGTAATGGAATATTTGGAGGGAGGTGCCGTTGGTTCGGCATCGGTATCGCGGGACTCTCTTCTTCTCTTGGTGATTCCCAACGATAAGTCGTAGAATTCCTGTTTGGTTTCTGAGACCCGTTGACACTTGGAGCAGGTGATGCGTTGGTCCAAGAGGCCGCCAAAGATATCGTAGAAGATCGACTCGTTCAACTTCTTGCCCTTGGGGGTGGAGTCCTCTTGGAGACGCGACATCAACGACATGAAGTATTCGTGGGAATCTTCCTGGCGCCATTCCGACATCATACAGTTGATATCGTCCAAGCGCAGCACGATCTTCTTGGGATTGATATACTTGCTCTTCTTGTCACTCCACATCCGCTTGGAGAGGTCGGCAAGGACGTGTGACACCGACCGAGGGGTGAGGGCAGCCTTGCCGGCACAAACCTCTTCCAAGTAATGCTGGACGGCGGGGATGTGGACCAACGCCTGTATGGCCGAGTTCATGTAGCAGGTGACACCGTGGTTGAGCAAACCCACGGGTCTTTTCTTCTCCAACTCACGCCAGTTCTTGTAGATTCTCGCCGACCCGTTGGAGCCCCGGTCGTCGTTCGATTCGTTGATGGCGTAGAAACGGTCCAAGCCCGGTGGGGTCTGGGAAAGCGCCGGTTCCACTTTGCTCTTCTCTAACTCTTCGTCGGGAGATGTAGGAGGTGTCTTTTGGTACTGGTCTTTCTTGAGGTCGAGCTTCTCCTGGGTCGAGATGGCCTCAATGGGGCTGTTGCTCAGGCTGGTTTCGTTGGCAGTATAGTCTTCGTCGTCTTCTTCGTCGTCTTCGTCGTCTTCGTCAACATCTGCTTTGTTTGCTGGTGTCTCGGACTGGGCCTCGGCCGTCGATTCCTTCAGCTCGGCGTTCTCCTTGTCTTCCTCTTCGCGTTCGCTAAAGCCCGTGAACGGCGAATCGAGATATTCCGACGCCGATTCGTACTCTGACGAAGATTCTTGTTCGCCGGCAGATCCGTCGACGTCTTCACCGACGTCCTCGCCAACTTCTTCGCCGACGTCTTCGTCGACCTCCTGGTGCTTACGCTTGCGCAACAACTTCTGTTCCTTCTTGGTCAAGTACTTCTTTCCCGTGTACGCAGCCACGGCCTCGGCCATGGAGCTGGGCTTGGGTTTGACGGGCGACCCTCCGGCGGCCACAGCACCGGCACTCGTGGCGCCAGGGCCGGCGGTGGTGGCGGTGGCACTGGAGTTGGCTCGTTTCCGGCCCAAAACAATGTAACTCGCCGGCTTTTCTGGCACAACGTCGCCACGTCTGGCAGCACGGAAGCTGAGTGGCGTGCCGAGGTACCGTTCGACTAGCGGATTAGGGGTTCCCATGGTGATGATGTCGATGTTGGTGGTTGACGTGAAGAGATGCGATGAGAAAAAAATGCCACAAAACGGTGCCAACAAGATTTGGGGTTCGCCGACCGATAACGGCGGGCGGCGCGGCTGGCACAGGTGGTTGGTGGCTGGTGGTATTGTGGGCCTGGTAGCGAGCAGTGTACGATGCTGTTTGTTTACGGGGACAATTTGGCGACTTTTGGTGTCCTTTCTGCCTCTGTAATAAAGCACTTGCTGGCAAGGAACAGTCATAAGGAGAGCAGGTCTACTGTCAACTTGAGTCCTTCTACGTAGATACATCGCTAACCATTTGTCTCATTACTATTAGTGTTGTAGTTGATAGCTAATTGTGTCGGTCTAAAGCGATTCATAGTGACACGTTTATTGACCCGTGTTGTCTGATATACTTGTAGAAACACAATCGTTTCATACCAGAACTAACTCCTCTACAGCCCTACCCAAAGAGCCTCTTCTGGATGTCCATCGTCACCAACTCCTGAACATCACGCTCCGCAGCACTCCGTGCCATACGACTCACGTTGTGAAGACTGTACCCGTGCTTCAACTTGTTGAGCTTGACCCCCAACTCTTCGTCCAACACCAGCTTTGTTCTTCCATATTTGCGCTTGCTGCGTGCCTTGATCTTGGTCTCCTCTTCACGGTACACCGAGCTGCTCTCCATCGAAATCGCATCCTCGACATCCGACACGTCCAAACCCTTGCCAATTTTGTCCTGGTCCTGGTCCTCCAAATCGCTCTCGTCCTCGTCCTCGACGTCGTTCTCCAGCGCCAGCGGCTCAACATGCACCGATTCTTGGGGGTTGATCAACAACTTGCGGTGCATACGCTCCTCAAACTTGCTCCGGAACTGCTTGATGAATGTCTTTTCGAACCGACTAAAATCGTTGACCTCGCAGCTCTGCATCGTTCGTATCATCTTAAGAATATGGTCAAGGTTCTCGTCTTCAAGCGAATACGTATCCAAGAGCGTCTTGTTCTTCTTCTCCAGTTTCTCACCGATACAACTATCGACGTCCTTCACGAGCAAGTGGTTCAACCACGAAGACGACGTGTCACCCGAACTCATCAACATGGCCAAAATACGGGAATCCAATGGACTAGTATAGATCTCAATCTCCAACGCATAGTACTTGTCGGAATGACTCCCAAAGTCCTTCTGTTTCAGCTTCGGCAAGTGACGCTGAATCCCGGTGTCGCGGTTCTTCTTCTTGTTCTTCAAGTACTTGTCGGAGTATGTCCGAAATGCTCCTATCTCTACCTTATTCTGACTCACACTCCGAATCGGGTCTATCACCAATGCCAAGTACGGGTCCTGGAAGTTCTGGTTCAATGCCTGCGTACTCACGTCTATTCCAGACAACCAGCAGCCGTAACCCGGATGTGAATGGTACCAGCCCACGATGTTCTCATCCTTCAACTTCTGGCTCGCTTGGAGATACTCCACCATGTACTCGTAGCCTTCGGCTTGGGCATTGACTCTCGTTTCCGTTCCCTCGACCGGTAATGCATAGACATCCAGCACAACAATAGCTCCCTGGGTGATCTTTCCCGTAATCATCCCCATTACTTCAATAGATCCTCCACTCTTGGCATGGAGCGCCATCTTCATCACTGCTAGAGCCGAGATGTACACCTTCGTGAAGTAGTGAGGCTCGTCTTTCCATGGCCGGTCTTTGAGCAACGCCTTGTTATTGGTCGTTGAAATCCCCAGTATCGCCTCGTCTTCAGCGCTAGCATGCTTTAATTCGTTCAACGCAACAGTCTTGTTCCTTGTGGGCTCAAGAACCCCCGCCAATTCTTGCAAACACATTGTTGGTTCTACTAATTCGGATACTAACAGTTTTGGCTATCACGGGTTATATGCAGAATAAACCTACATACAAAATTCTGGTACAAGCTGTTGGTTAGCACACTCTTACGCGATCATAAAATTGGAACTTACACGACTTACTCGGAACTATGAGGCATCAGTCAACCGATCAGAAAGACAAGCTACGTCAGTCGGAAACCAACAGCTGATGATAAACAGCTGATGTCTGACAACTGATGGCAGTACGTCAATGGTGAGAAGAGCCGTATGACGGTCCGTGATTACCGAAGTCTTATTGATCCTGGTGAAAAATTTTCACCAAAAATCGTGTATAAAAATGGCCCAGTTGCCCCAAATATGTAGAAAAAGACCACCGAGTTATCCAAGTATTTAGCTGCTTCAATCACTAACAAATACTTCCCGATATATCTTTCCCCCGACACCTAGTTTCCCAACTACAACTAAATCTTTATACAGATATTAAACTGCATCCTGCATTTTAATACCTAGAGATTTTCCCGTTCAATACAAGCAATCTCTTTCTTTGGCAATCTCTAGCAATCTCTCGTTTCATTGTATCCTTTCAATTAGCAACTGGCTTGAAGTTTCCCCGGTCCTCGGAATAGTATGACGGAGGAAACGACGGAGAGTATTGGTACGATGCAGACCCCGGGATTTGGCCGTCGTACGCAAAGTATGGAGGGTAGAACCCTGCACTACCTGGCGGTGGGATATATATAGGGCCATTCATACTCGATTGAGAATTAGGGATGTAGTAATAGTATGGGGCGTGATGGTGGCCATACTCTTGTTGTCCAGGAGAGACGTTGTCGGCTGGCGATCCCTTCCCCCCTCCGGCAACATAGCCACCATGATCTTTGCGCAGTGCCAGCAGCAACAGCGTCTGATTCTTCTTCAATGGTACATTACCTGGACCCAGTCTTGGCTTTGGTTCCTTGGGTTCTTTGGGTTCCTTGATTTCCCTGGGTTCCTTAGATTCCTTGAATTCCTGGGGCTCAATCTTGTTGAACCATTCGCTATACCGATTCTCCTTGTTCTTATCGTTGCTATCAACGTGGGCCCTGGGTCTGAAACTATGACTACTGTTGAATTTGTTCGAAGAGTATCCGTTAAACTTTTTGGGTCCGTAACTAGTCGACTTGTATCCAGGATGATCATATTTGGGTATCTGCTCGTGCTTCTTGATGAAATGGATTGGTGGCGGGGCCAAAGTGATGCTTGAGAAATCGCTGACCGGCTTCCTCTTGGAGAACGGCGTGTATATCTCACGATATTGCACATGCATTGTTTTCCCATTGAGAGTAGCATGATTTTCTCTTTCAACAGCACTGGCAGCACTGTACTCGTTTGCATAGCGGATGAATGCAAAACTGCCGCTAGGTTTCTTGATTAATTCAATATTGGAAATTCCTCCATGACGCTCAAATGCACTTTTCAACTCTTCTTTAGTTACATTGGAGCTCAATTGACCAACGAAAATGGAAAACTTATCAAACTTGATTGTCTTCTCTTGGCCTTTTTTTAGGAATCTTTGATCGGTCTCCCCTTCCTCGATGTTCTGGGCCCATTCAACCTTTAAATCGGATTCTTCAGTCAAGTTTGCGAATGCCCTGATTGCATCATCACGGTAGGCAAATTTGCAAATCCAATTAGCAGACTCGGCTGGCAATTTCCTGAAGAAGAAAATGTTACCATACCCATTTGTAGCAGCAATCTGTTCAACCTCTCCAAATTGCGATAACATTTCCTTGATTTCGTCGACACCCATCAATTTGGTGGTGCTGATGAATATGGTTCGGTTAACCTTGGCATGTTCACATCTGATTCTGCGGCTGTCCAACTCGCTCCCGTGACCTTGATTAATAGCACGTTTGGCATCAGAGTCACAATTGTATTGAACAAAGGCATACGGACGGTTGCTTGTGTCGCGCAATACCTTGACTGTGTTCAAGCTGCCCCATTGTTTGAAATGCTTGGTCACTGAGACACTCAATTCGTCATCCAGGCGGTGTGCACTGAGACTGGCAACAAACACGCACGAAGAAGGGCGGCCCTTGGTAACGAATTCGGCGGCAGGGCTAGCAGCAGTTTTGGTAGCGTTGCTGACAATTTTCTTGTCGTCTTCTGGAGCTGTATTTTCTGGAGCTGTATCTTCTGGAGCTGTATCTCCATCGACAGTTGTACTGCTCCTTGGTGCATACAACGACGATCTGATAGACGGATCGAGTGTTTCCCCAGCGTCGTTTCCTCCCGAAGTGGTCGATCCACTGGTAGTAAGTTCCCTGTCATTAAGACTGAGGTTGGTAAGCATGTTGGTAGTAGTTTCTTTGGAGTCAGCCATGGTTTGAACGATCTAATATTAAAGCAGTCAGGAAGAGAAGCGTATACTTTTGAAATGTGGGTAGGCGGCTAAATGTGCGGGTTTACAATGGCTGCAAAAGCGGTGTGCGGCTCTTACCAAATTCTGGGACGTGTCGCGGCACAGATTATCAATGTCGTCAGGAATACAAATCATATCAATGCCTCTCTACAATATAATCGCAACCGAATGTTTATTAATTGTGCTGTATAATAGGCCAAAGTTATAGGCTATTATTTTGCAAGTTGTACGTACTGACGCTGAAGTCAACCGAAGTTATGGGGTATAAAATAGTCGAAAGAAGTGAAATGGAGGAATATCATAGGTTTGGCATGTCGGCTTAGAACAAGCAGAAATTCAAACCCGCTAAGATAGCAACGAATGAGAGCTTTAAACCTGAAGCAGCATTGACTGAGTTGGTGGGAATGGAAACTGTTGGTGCAGCAGCAGTTTTTGTACCTGCAATTGGAGCTGGAGCTGGAGTCACTGGTGCAGCAGCAGGAGTTGGAGCAACTGGTGCAGCGGCAGGAGTTGGTGCCACTGGAGCAGCAGGTGCTGGAACAACTGGTGCAGCAGGAGCTGGAGCAACTGGAGCAGCGGAACCTGGAACAATTGGAGCAGCGGAACCTGGAACAATTGGAGCGGGTGCAGGGGCTGCTGGCTTACCTGGAACAGCTTCGGTTTCAACTGGAACTTTGGTTGTTGGAAGTGGACAGTATGTGGTGTACGTGGTTGATTCCAAAGTGATAGTAAGTACACCAGTGGTCTTGGTATGCTCAACACATTTGTTTTCGGAACAAGAAGTGATGGTCACAACTGTGGTCCCTGGAACAGTTACAGTTGAAGTTTGTTCAGTTGTTGGAAGTGGACAGTATGTGGTGTAAGTGGTTGATTCCAACGTGACAGTAATGACACCAGTGGTCTTGGTATACTCGGAACATTTGTTTTCGGAACAAGAAGTGATGGTCACAACTGTGGTCCCTGTAACAGTTGCAGTTGAAGTTGGGGTAGAAGAGGTGGGAGTAATGCTAGATTTGGAACTTGTTGGTGTTGAAGAACTTGAACTTGACGAACTCGAACTTGATGAACTTGAACTTGTTGGCGTTGAAGAACTTGAACTTGAAGAATTTGAACTTGATGAACTTGAACTTGATGAACTTGAACTTGATGAACTCAAACTTGAAGAACTTGAACTTGTTGGTGTTGAAGAACTTGAACTTGACGAACTCGAACTTGAAGAACTTGAGCTTGTTGGTGTTGAAGAACTTGAACTTGATGAACTTGAACTTGATGAACTTGAACTTGATGAACTCGAACTTGATGAACTTGAACTTGTTGGTGTTGAAGAACTTGAACTTGACGAACTCGAACTTGAAGAACTTGAACTTGTTGGTGTTGATGAACTTGAACTTGATGAACTTGAACTTGATGAACTTAAACTTGAAGAACTTGAACTTGAAGAACTTGAACTTGAACTTGATGAACTTGAACTTGAACTTGAAGAGCTTGAACTTGAACTTGAAGAACTTGAGCTTGAAGAACTTGAACTTGATCTTGAACTTGAACTTGAAGAACTAGACGGAGGGCAGTTGCAATCCCAACAGAATTGAGGAAATTGACACTTTTTTGTCCCGAGTGACTGGAAGAAGAACGTTCTCTTCTCGAGGTCCATTTCATTGAGATCAAGGTCATCTTCTCTTTTGAAATTTCCAGACAAAGCCAGGCTGATTAAGCTGGATGGATCGTAAGACGAGAGGGTGCCAATGCTGGAACCGAAGTTGTAGTAGAAACTGCTGCTGAATGTAGCAGAAAGTGAATCGTAGTAGCTGGTCTTGGAAGAAAGGCCATAGTTGATTTGAAGTCCTTGAGGCAAACAACACTTACCCTGAGATTTGTATGGCTGGACAACAAAAGTTGCAGACCATTGACAAGAGTTTTGGATATTGAAGCTGGCACCAGCAATCAAGCTGACGTCAGCAACACCAGTACCGGTGATACTCAAGGAGTTAACATTAGGAGTAAGGACCGAGTTCAATTGGTCGGATTGGCTAGTTTCGAAGTTACCAGTAACTTGGTAAGTACCATCATCAAGAGCGTTGACATTGGAGATAGAAAAACCAGCTTGTGGAACAGTGTTCTGGTCTCTCTTTTGAGTGGTTGCAAAATCTTCTGCTTGTTCTTCGATCTCTCTCCTCCAGTGTCCGTAATCGTTGTCGGTCCAGCATGGCAACTTGTAACAATGGGTCGAGGAGCCGTGAGAGGAAACGTAATTAGAGGAAAACAAACCAAAATCGGCTGTTGCCCGGCCAGTCAAGGCACAAAGAGCAGTTAAAGTATATAGTAATTGCATAGCGAGTGAAATAAAATTGGATATGTAGAAGAAGAAGAAGAAGAAGAGAAGCTAAACCAAGGCCAGAAACGGGGGTTCTTTTATACCCAAAAATTGCAAAATCACGGCCGCATTACCAATTGCACCCAGACACTCGTTAAAAAATATTTTGCCTATTTCTGCAATATTTTTAGCAAGGTGAAGTTTTGTAATCACAGCCTCTCGTAATTTTCCGGATCTGTCTAAATAGTGTTTCGGAGTGTGATTTCTACCGATTTATGCACGTCGCGCGATGTCTGCAGGAAAATAGCAAGGTGCCTGCATCATCCCTTGCGTCGCTTAAAATATTTCGCATGGGAAAATTGGTTAAACTTTGTTTTGGGACAAACCAAAATGGACGTAGCACAATAGACCCAACACAATGGACATGAGACATCGAAAAGGCCGGTTCGAGGCGATGGACATTGTTTCCTTTTTAGCTTCAAAAGTTTATATTCGCTCTTGTATTGTTGCGTACAGTTTTCGTAACTTGAGGCGGCTGTGCTTTGAGAATCGGCTAAGCACTCTCTGCCACGGATTTGGCGTCGAACGTATTGAAACTACAATTATGGTGCCGAAATCGCTAGTCGTGTCTTTGATTATATTATTCTCCGCTCTGTTGAGAAGCCTCTCGAGATCTGCTTTGGGCACAAGCGAACCCACACAGTCTATTTAAAGTTTTACGAATCTAATAGCAACAATCTGTAAATTGATGATTGCCGGTTAGGAATTACCTATTTTGGCACGGCTGGATTCTGTTCCGTTCCACCGCCATGGTCCAGATCTCCACCGGCCTGATCTTCTTCATCTCCTGAAACTTCATCCTCGCTCGTGCTTTCATATTCTGTCGAATCAGAACTTGAGCCCTCCGCCTCGTCTCCCGATTCATCTTGCGGAGAGTCATCGACGCCCGATTCGTCTCCAGATTCGTCTTCCTCGTCCCCAAAAAACTCATCCAAGCTTTGGAGTCGATAAGCCTCCTTGGGCGTGTGCACGGCAGGAGCACCACCATTGTTTTGGTATTGTTGTGATGATATAGCGTGTTCTGATGGTGGTGATGGACTTTTGGCAAAACTCGTCGATGACACAAATGCCGCAGCTCCCCCGAGACTATTGGTCTGTACGGCAACTTCCTTCCGAATACTGCTCTTTGGAACAGTCTCGGGGTCTGCCCACTCTGTGAGAGAAAGGAATTCACATAACCTTGCTAAATTCTGGTCTTTCTCTCTTGAAACGACGGGTACGGGCTTCGGAACCTGGAGGAAAAGCGACGCCAATTGGGCCTGATCGGTTCCCAGATTGAGCAACACGTTGAACATACGTGCCCTGTCCCGTGTATCGTACGACAGGTCATACTTTGCAAGGTGCAAGACGTGCTGGAACATTTTGTAGAGTTTGCTGTCGCTGAGCGCCGTCGAGTCGGATTGGATGCCGTTCAATTCGTACGAAAATACTTTTGATGCCAACACAAGACATTGATACCGTACAGCCTCTACCTCTGAAGCATATGTCTTCAACAATACCCGCAACACATCTGGTCCGATGGTATTTTTGGCTGCATCGGTGAATTCGCCAATGATCCAGATAATACTCGCCTTTGCGTCACTTTCAAGTACCAAGTTCTCATCCTGTAAGATCAATGATAAGCGATATGTTGTCTTGATTATATCGTCACGTTCATTGGCAACGTTGGTGGTGAAGTTATTCTTTTGTTGCATCAAGTAACGGATGACGGTTAGCAATTCGTTGAGAATCTCACCACTGGTGCTTTTGATTTGCTTTAAACACCACTTCAAGATCTTAACGTTCCATTCGGACGAGATTTGTGAACAACGGCCAATGGCTTTTATGGCGTGTTTGGCAGTTCCTCCGTTGGCAGACAACGAATAGTACTTCAACTCTTCAAATATGTATCTGGCATTGTTTTCTGTGGCAAGCGACAGCAAGATATTGAGCTTTATTTTGGCAACGGGGAGCGAATCCGTAGGATACACAAAGAATTTCTTGTAGTACTGGCCGAAGATGGTGGCATCTTCATCGCTGATGACTGAGATGAGCTGGAAGGCAAGGAATGCAATCTGGGAGTTCTTGGCCAACGAGACAAGCCTTATAAGAGCAATATTGATTTTTAATTCTTTAAACAGCAGTGGGGGGAGTAATGATTTGACTGCTCGTGCAATACTCAACACCACCGACTCCGAGCTGGAATAAAGTAATTTCGGGAACGAGTCAATGAACAATTGTAAATCATCATCAAGGGCAACATCATACACGGGGAATGGAATCTCGCTGTATTGTTCTGGCAAGTCGATGACTTGATTGCTTTCGTTTTTGAGATAGAGTTTGGGGCGAGCAATGAACCTCCTTGCGTACTCGGTCAAGATATCTATCAAATAGACCTGACTCCATTCATCGAATTCATGGACAAGTTTGGTGAGTCTCCGGTAGTTCCCATGAATCATGTCCCACGGTTTATTGATGGAAGAGCGTACCTTGTGGTATGTCTTGATTGCTGCTCCAACAACCTGGGTATCGGCGTCGCATAAGAGGCGCGATAAGTATTCCACCAACTGCTTCCTGCTCGTTTCCATATCAAAGACTGTGCCAATTGCAATGGCAGTTGCAGCACGAACCAGTGGAGCCGGGTCGGAAACGGTTCGTTTGATGCAAAGTAGGAGGATAGGCACTATCAGCAGGATACGGATTCCTGCCAACAGACGAATTGCACGGGCCCTGTGAGCTGGGTTCTTGTCACTGAGCGACTTCTGGATCGAATTAATTGAAAGAAGAGCGGTGTCCGGTTCTACTTCGGCATACCGTATCAAGTAGATCATCACCAACTGCTTGATCTTGGGACTCGTCGTCGTGATATTTTTGACCACATCGGCAAAGTAGGGACGGCCGTCTTCGCCTCGTGAGATAAGTGACACCACACACTTCATTCCGTTAGAGATATCGCGCTCGTTCCGCGAGCTCAACAACTTCGAGATCTCTTTGGGCCGCAAGGCCTTCGGAGTGTCCACAAGCCGCAGTGAAGCAGACGCAGCGGCTTCAAACGTGATCTCACGCGCGGATTCCAACATTGACGAGATCCGGGTGAGAGATTCGGCCATTGTAGTGACGTGATAATGCAGTGGTAGGCGGTATGACTAGTGCTGTTTTTTGTGGTTGATCGTTGTGAGAATCTGTTGGTTAGCACACTCTTGTGCGATCATAAAGTTGAACCAAACACGACTTACACAACATTCTGAAGCACAGACCCAGTGCCGATCAGAATTACCTCGATCGAATGAAAGACGAGCTATGGCATCCGGAAATCAACTCCTGCTGTTAGCTGATGTCCGTACAGCATTGATGAGAGGAGCCGTATGGACGGTCGGCAACTACCACGATACAACGCCGATTGATACCCTTACAACTAATCTAGGTTGAGTCGGGGAGGGACTTTGGGGGGCAGAATGTAAGAAGTTTATCCAACTAAGCACTAGTTTAATCTGGTAATCTTTAAATCGAAATTGGGAGATTTGACTCCCTTTTATACACTCATTTTGGTGAAAATTCATCCAATTTTAACTAGTCAATTAGCAAAAAGCAGTCGCCAAAGCATGAGAGGCCGAGTAATTGTTAACATTGCCGATGACTTCTTATATTTGTTTGTTATCAATCTCTTCGGAGTCTTCTTCCATTTTTAATTGGCAGCGTAATTCGTGCAGTAATCATTTTCTAGTCTTCCTGATTCCATACTTTCCAACAACCTGCTCACACAATTCTGGCAAGCTCTTTCTTTGGCAATCAT
This sequence comes from Teunomyces cretensis, assembly GCA_003706575.2. NCBI lineage: Eukaryota > Fungi > Ascomycota > Pichiomycetes > Serinales > Debaryomycetaceae > Teunomyces > Teunomyces cretensis. Next base: position 618,507 of record PPLT02000002.1, on the reverse strand, counting down.
TTTCTCTAGCGATCTCTCGTTTCATTGTATCCTTTCAATTAGCAACTGGCTTGAAGTTTCCCCGGTCCTCGGAATAGTATGGCTGAGGAAACGACGGAGAGTATTGGTACGATGCAGACCCCGGGATTTGACCGTCGTACGCAAAGTATGGAGGATAGAACCCTGCACTACCTGGCGGCGGGATGTAAATAGGGCCATTCATACTCGATTGAGAATTAGGGATGTAGTAATAGTATGGGGCATGATGGTGGCCATACTCTTGTTGTCCAGGAGAGACGTTGTCCGCTGGTGATACCTTCCCACCTCCAGCAACGTAGCCACCATGATCTTTGCGCAGAACCAGCAGCAACAGCGACTGATTCTTCTTCAATGGTACATTACCTGGACCCAGTCTTGGCTTTGGTTCCTTGGGTTCTTTGGGTTCCTTGATTTCCCTGGGTTCCTTAGATTCCTTGAATTCCTGGGGCTCAATCTTGTTGAACCATTCGCTATACCGATTCTCCTTGTTCTTATCGTTGCTATCAACGTGGGCCCTGGGTCTGAAACTATGACTACTGTTGAATTTGTTCGAAGAGTATCCGTTAAACTTTTTGGGTCCGTAACTAGTCGACTTGTATCCAGGATGATCATATTTGGGTATCTGCTCGTGCTTCTTGATGAAATGGATTGGTGGCGGGGCCAAAGTGATGCTTGAGAAATCGCTGACCGGCTTCCTCTTGGAGAACGGCGTGTATATCTCACGATATTGCACATGCATTGTTTTCCCATTGAGAGTAGCATGATTTTCTCTTTCAACAGCACTGGCAGCACTGTACTCGTTTGCATAGCGGATGAATGCAAAACTGCCGCTAGGTTTCTTGATTAATTCAATATTGGAAATTCCTCCATGACGCTCAAATGCACTTTTCAACTCTTCTTTAGTTACATTGGAGCTCAATTGACCAACGAAAATGGAAAACTTATCAAACTTGATTGTCTTCTCTTGGCCTTTTTTTAGGAATCTTTGATCGGTCTCCCCTTCCTCGATGTTCTGGGCCCATTCAACCTTTAAATCGGATTCTTCAGTCAAGTTTGCGAATGCCCTGATTGCATCATCACGGTAGGCAAATTTGCAAATCCAATTAGCAGACTCGGCTGGCAATTTCCTGAAGAAGAAAATGTTACCATACCCATTTGTAGCAGCAATCTGTTCAACCTCTCCAAATTGCGATAACATTTCCTTGATTTCGTCGACACCCATCAATTTGGTGGTGCTGATGAATATGGTTCGGTTAACCTTGGCATGTTCACATCTGATTCTGCGGCTGTCCAACTCGCTCCCGTGACCTTGATTAATAGCACGTTTGGCATCAGAGTCACAATTGTATTGAACAAAGGCATACGGACGGTTGCTTGTGTCGCGCAATACCTTGACTGTGTTCAAGCTGCCCCATTGTTTGAAATGCTTGGTCACTGAGACACTCAATTCGTCATCCAGGCGGTGTGCACTGAGACTGGCAACAAACACGCACGAAGAAGGGCGGCCCTTGGTAACGAATTCGGCGGCAGGGCTAGCAGCAGTTTTGGTAGCGTTGCTGACAATTTTCTTGTCGTCTTCTGGAGCTGTATTTTCTGGAGCTGTATCTTCTGGAGCTGTATCTCCATCGACAGTTGTACTGCTCCTTGGTGCATACAACGACGATCTGATAGACGGATCGAGTGTTTCCCCAGCGTCGTTTCCTCCCGAAGTGGTCGATCCACTGGTAGTAAGTTCCCTGTCATTAAGACTGAGGTTGGTAAGCATGTTGGTAGTAGTTTCTTTGGAGTCAGCCATGGTTTGAACGATCTAATATTAAAGCAGTCAGGAAGAGAAGCGTATACTTTTGAAATGTGGGTAGGCGGCTAAATGTGCGGGTTTACAATGGCTGCAAAAGCGGTGTGCGGCTCTTACCAAATTCTGGGACGTGTCGCGGCTCATTTTGGCAATGTCGTCAGAAATGAAGATTGTTATCATTCTCTTCTACAATATAATCGAAACCGAATGTTTATTAATCGTGTTGTATAATAGACCAATGTCATAGCTTAATGTTTTACGTACTGACGCTGGAGTCAACCGAAATCGTAGGGTATAAAATAGACGCGATTGGTGAAAGAAGTGAAATGGAGGTATCATAGGTTTGGCGTGTCGGCTTAGAGCAAGCAGAAACTCAAACCTGCTAAGATAGCACCGAATGAGAGCTTTAACCCTGAAGCGGCATTGGCTGAGTTGGTAGGAATGGAAACTGTTGGTGCAGCGGCAGTTTGTGTACCTGCAGTTGGAGCTGGAGCTGGAGCAGTAGCTTCGCTAACGGTTTGTTGCTTGGTGGTAGTAACAAAAGTGGTAGAAGCATTGGTTTCGGCTGGTGCAGCGGAACCTGGAGCAACTGGGGCAGCGGAACCTGGAGCAACTGGGGCAGCGGAACCTGGAGCAACTGGGGCAGCAGAACCTGGAGCAACTGGGACACTAGATTCTGGAGCAACCTGAGCTGGAGCAGTAGTTTCTGGCTTACCTGGAGCAGTTTCAGTTTCACCAGGTGCAGTGGTCTCTGGCTTACCTGGAGCAGTCTCAGTTTCACCAGGTGCGGTGGTCTCTGGCTTACCTGGAGCAGTCTCAGTTTCACCAGGTGCGGTGGTCTCTGGCTTACCTGGAGCAGTCTCAGTTTCAACTGGAACTTCAGTAGTTGGAAGTGGACAGTATGTGGTGTATGTGGTTGTGTCCGAGGTGACAGTAACGACACCGGTGGTCTTGGTGTGCTCAGAACATTTGTTTTCGGAACAAGAAGTGATGGTCACAACTGTGGTTCCTGGAACTGTTACGGTAGACACGGTTTCTTCAGGAGTGGTGGTTTCTGGGGTGGAACTAGATTCTGGTGCAGAAGAGCTTGGGGCACTGGATTCTGGGGCAGAAGAGCTTGGGGCACTGGATTCTGGAGCAGAAGAGCTTGGGGCAATGCTAGATTCTGGGGCAGAAGAACTTGGTGCAATGCTAGATTCTGGGGCAGAAGAGCTTGGAGCAGACGAGCTTGGAGCAGACGAGCTTGGAGCAGACGAACTTGGGGCAGAAGAGCTTGGGGCAGTCGAGCTTGGAGCACTAGATTCTGGAGCAGAAGAGCTTGGAGCAGTCGAGCTTGGAGCACTAGATTCTGGAGCAGAAGAGCTTGGAGCAGTCGAGCTTGGAGCACTAGATTCTGGAGCAGAAGAGCTTGGAGCAGTCGAGCTTGGAGCAGTCGAGCTTGGAGCAGTCGAGCTTGGAGCAGTCGAGCTTGGAGCAGTCGAGCTTGGAGCAGTCGAGCTTGGAGCACTAGATTCTGGAGCAGAAGAGCTTGGAGCAGATGAGCTTGGAGCAGTCGAGCTTGGAGCAGTCGAGCTTGGAGCAGTCGAGCTTGGAGCAGTTGAAGAAGAGCATGGGGTTGTAGTCTTTGACTTTGAAGTAGTGCATGGGGTGGTGCTCGAAGATGGGGTTGGGGTTGGGGTTGAGCTTGAAGATGGTGTAGTAGAACTAGACTTACCAGGACAGCTGCAATCCCAACAGAATTGAGGAAGTTGACACTTGCTCGTTCCAAGCTTCTGGAAGAAGAACGTTCTCTTTTCGAGGTCCATTTCATTGAGATCAAGATCATCTTCTCTCTTGAAATTTCCAGACAAAGCCAGGTCGATCAAGCTGGATGGATCGTAAGACGAGAGTGAGCCAATGTTGGAACCGAAGTTGTAGTAGAAACTGCTGCTGAATGTAGCAGAGAGCGAAGCAAAGTAGCTGGTCTTGGAAGAAAGGCCGTAGTTGATTTGAAGACCTTGAGGCAAACAACACTTACCCTTGGACTTGTATGGCTTGACAACAAAAGATGCAGACCATTGACAAGAGTTTTGAATCTTGACACTGGCACCAGCAATCAAACTAACGTCAGCAACACCAGTACCGGTGATACTCAAGGAGTTAACATTAGGAGTAAGGACCGAGTTCAATTGGTCGGATTGACTAGTTTGGAAGTTACCAGTAACTTGGTAAGTACCATCGTCAAGAGCGTTGACGTTGGAGACAGCGAAACCAGCTTGTGGAACAATGTTCAGGGTTCTCTTTTGCATGGTTGCAAAGTCTTCTTCTTCTTCGTTCTCTCTCTTCCAGTTTCCGTAACTGTGGTCGGCCCAACATGGCAACTTGGAACATTGGGTAGAAGAACCGTGAGAGGAAACGTAATTAGAAGAGAACAAACCAAAAGTGGCTGTTGCCTGGCCAGTCAAGGCACAAAGGGCAGCTAAAGTATATAATCCTTGCATAGCGAGTGTAACAAAGTTGGATATGTAAATGGAGAAGAAAATTCAAACTAAGACCAGGAATCGGGGTTCTTTTATACCCAAAATTTGTGAAATCAAGGCCGCTTTCCAATTGCACCTAGACACTGGTGAACAATATTTTCGTACCTATTTCTGCAATATTTTTAGCAAGGTGATGTTTGTTTATGAAAAGTGTCGCCAATAACGTGTTTATGGCCGTAAACACGGCCGGATCAACCTGAAATCTGCACCGATTGGGAGATATGCAGCTGCAAGGGATTACGGGGCACATAGAGGTTTCAAACATTATTTTTTCGGTTCAGGGTTGAGGAAGCTGAAATCGTACGTGGTAAAGCTTTTACGAAGGGTAGGCGACTGCCAAACGTGCAAGCGACGACACGATTTTTTGATATTGACGAGACATCGCAGCAAAAAATATTAAGCTTTTGTAGGCAATCCATGCATAAAAAATAGTTTTCATGGCGGACCGTGCTCAGAACGATGCATCTCATCGCCCTAAACGCCCACGCAGGGCCAGTCTAATAGTCCAGGAACTCTTAGCGTACATGGCAGTAGAGTTTATTTACGAGGATTACCACCTGATGGCACTGTTGTTATTTCGGTTAAATCGGTCTAAATGTTTCAACAGTAAATTTTACCAGGGCAAGAGCTGAGAAAAGCTTGAATGGACGTTGGCTGCATGAGGGGCAAGAATGCATCGTCCGTTCAATTCTCCACACTCGGGCCTCGGAAGTAGGCTGTTCAGTTCTCACATGGTAAGTGCATGTGCAGATGACCTGTGCTTGTAGTACACGGTTGGACAAAAGACGGTAGATCCCGATAAAATACCAAATCTTTATGCCTCGTTTGGGGAATCTTGACAAAAATAAACGCGCTTGGAGCGTCAATTAAATTTCGTCATACCCGGCAAACGTATCTAACGGTGTAAAGCTATGTTGTTTATGTAAGCACGGTAGCAAGGAATTTCACATATCTGTCTAATGGTGCCTCGGTGTCGTGTGATTTTCGCCGATTTATGCACGTCGTGCGGTGCCTGCAGTCAAATGGTGAGGTGCCTGCATCATGCCGGCGGTCGCTTAAAATATTTCGCAAGGAAAAACTGGTTAAACTTTGTTTTTGGGACAATTCAAATTGGACGCAATACAATAGGCCGGAGACAATAAACGTGAGACATCTGGAAGACCATAGTTAGAGGTGATGGACATTGTGCCCCTTTTTTAGTGCCAAAAGCTTGTTTTCGCTCTTGTATGACTGTGCTCCATTTTTGTAACTTGAGGCGGGCGTGCTTCTAGAATCGGCTAAGCACTTTGCTGCCACGAATTTGGCGTCGCCCGCATTGAAACTACAATTATGGTGCCGACTAAACCGATAGTCGTGTCTTTGTTTATACGATTTGCCGCTCCATTAGGAAACCGCCCGACGACTGTTTTGGGGACAAACATACCCCAATCTAATTAGAGTTTTACGGATATAACAGCAACAATCTATAAACTGATTCTTGCCGGATATGTTTAACCTATTTTGGGATGGACAGATTCTGTTCCGTTACACCGCCATGGTCCAGATCCCCATCGGCTTGATCTTCTATATCTCCTGATACTTCGACCTCGCTTATGCTTTCATATTCTGGCGAATCAGAGCTTGAGCCCCCCGCCTCGTCTTCGAATACTTCTTGGTGCGAAGTCGACGCCTGGGTCGCCCGCATATTCGTCTTCCTCGTCCCCGAAAAACTCATCCAAGCTCTGAAGTCGGTAAGCCTCCTTGGGCGTGCGCACGGCAGGAGCACCACCATTGTTTTGGTATTGTTGTGATGATATAGCGTGTTCTGAAGGTGGTGATGGACTTTTGGCAAAACTCGTCGATGACACGAATGCCATAGCTCCCCCGAGACTATTTGCACGGAGACTTCTTTCCGAATACTGCTCTTGGGAATAGTCTCGGGGTCTGCCCACTCTGTGAGAGAAAGGAATTCGCATAGCCTTGCTAAATTCTGGTCTTTCTCTCTTGAAACGACGGGTACGGGCTTCGGAACCTGAAAGAAATTGACGCCAATTGGGCCTGATCGGCTCCCAGATTGAGCAACACGTTGAACATACGTGCCCTGTCCCGTGTATCGTACGACAAGTCATACTTTGCAAGGTGCAAAACGTGCTAGAACATTTTGTAGATTTTTCTGAGCGCCGTCGAGTCGGCTTGGATGCCGTTCAATTCGTACGAAAATACTTTTGATGCCAACACAAGCCATTGATACCTTACAGCCTCTACCTCTGAAGCATATGTCTTCAACACATCAGGTCCGATGGTATTTTTGGCTGCATCGGTGAATTAGCCAATGATCCAGGCGCAGTGGCTTGAAACGTAGACTCAATTACAGGTGCTGCCAAATACTCTTTTGGAGTAGTCCCTCGCAACAACAAATCAATGCATTCACTAATAAGTGTGTAGTTTAGACTCTTTGTAGATACCGAATAATTGACTCTAAACAAGTCAGCTCATCAACCCAAGTAATATTCCAGTACTGACGAGCACCGGGCGACAGATTTGGTCATTGTAATACAACTTTCTGAAGCAGCAATTGAAAAGTTTTTGACCTAACAAAAATAATTATGAAAAAAATTGTAAAACAATCGTATTATCGCTGACTATATGTGTTAGAGTAGGTGTGGGTGTTAGGGGAAATGAAAATCTTTGTCTTTTCTTCCAGGAACACTCCAAATAATCTAATAAATTTTGGTAGGGTTTTATCGCAGTATCGAGCAACAAAGGGCCCCTTTATATATTGCCTCTCGCTCGCAAATAAAGCGATTGGTGTCAGATCTTGGCAAAGTGCCGATCCTCCCTTTGCACACCCCAATTGGTTCTTCGAATGGGATATTATATTCGCTTTTGCAGCCGGACATTTAATTTGGCCGTGCGCCAACCATAATCTCTGATTGGGGATCAACAGCTATTTTTATGGTTGATGTTTCCTGTATATACTAAACTCTTCTGCATTCAGGTTCTTGTTGCAAAAGATACCTTCTTTTTTGGTTATTGTGCAAACGGTCTATGTAATCTATGTCGTTCTCCTAGTGTTTGTTTCGCTTGGTTTTGTTTAATTTACTGGCAGCAGTCTTCATTCTCTTGCCCAACCCTATATCTCTTGACAGGATGTACTCTTGCGGGAAGAACTCGCCCAAGGTCGACTGGGTTCCCTCCGCCTTCTTCCTATTCATGTCGCGGATCAACGGTACCATCACTTCATCCACGCGGCCCTGTGACCAGCCAACGTTATACATCAAAAAGGAACGGATCTGGTCCAAGCTGGGCACACCCCATTTGAAAGCACTCCGGTCGTGATCCACGTCTGGATGAGTATATGCTTCGAATACGATCCGGTCGGGGAAGGTGTCGGGTATAAACAACTTGCCCTTCTTGATTCTGGCAAGAAGGGTCTTCTTCAACCCCGTCAGGTTGTCGCTCTGCAACAGTGCATTGTTGTCGTCGTACCATTTCTTGAACCTTTCCAACGTCTCAAACTCAGCAAGGATTTCCATGGCAAGCACGGGACCGATTCCCTTGATGCCTTCGGTATAATCACTACCCAAGAGTAATGCCAACTCAATTAGTTTCTCTTGGTTAAGTCCGACTTTATGCTCAATCTCACTCATGATATAACACTCCACAAACTGTTTCTGGTTGAACATGTTCTTGTACACCAGGTCTCCTCCAAATAAGAAACAATCACTATCGTCGGTGATAATCCCATCAACCAACCCCAATTGACGCAACTCTGCACATTGTGCTTCTGCTTCCATGGGGGCCGTAATAAATGGAATTCCAAACCGCCGGAGAAGTTCCTGGACATCGCTCACCATGGCTTGTGTTACTTCGTCAGAGTCTCTCTTTGCCTTTTGGAGCTTCTCTTGCAACATCTGCTCTTCGGTAACACTGGTGTTTACTGAGGCAAGTGGGATTTCGTGTGTTTGCCGGATCTGGGTCTTGAACAGTTCATGATCTCTTTCTTCCAAGAGCAACTGACTCACAAGTTGATTCTCTTCTTCTTCTTCAAAATCGTAGTCGAGGACTTCTGCCTTGCGGGCTTCTTCTTCCTTTTCAACCACCTGTTCGGCCTTTTCTTCGGGTATTGGAGCTGGTGCCGCTATTTCCTGGATATCCCCGTCCGATTCGTGTTCTTCTTCTTCCTGTTCTTGTCCAAGCATATCTTTAGCTTCCGTCCACGAGATTAGTCCTGCCTCCTCGTCTTCTTTGTATTGGTTCTGTCTGTTTTCAAACTCAAATAATGGATTGTTGTGAAGATTTAACTCTATATCCTCATTGAACCATGAGGGTATAGACTGGTCTTTCTTCTCGGGCTCAGTCTCTGGTTCGTCTTCAATCTCAATGGGACTATCATTCACAAGAGATGGGCTCCCTTCCTGTATGTTCACATCTGGGATCTTATCTTCTTGTATGGGTTGTTTTTCTGTTCTTTTGGGTGTATGTGGTTTCTCGTGTAACTGCTTCTTATCGTTTTTCTTGTTTTCAGGTTTCTTAAAAGTGACGCTATCCTTTTTCTGTTCTATTTTATTTTCCTTCTTATCTTCCCTTGTATCTTCCTTTGTATCCTTCTTGGTTTCCTTGGTATCCTTCTCCTTGGTATTGCCAAACAAGAAGGACAGTCCCAAATCAAAATCGTCACCAGCATCGATCTTGTCTTTCATCTCCCCCTCTTTTCTTTGAAGACTTAATAAATCCTTCTTGGAATCCTCAATCGCCTGGCGTAATTGTTCGTCATTGAATCCATCTGTCGAGAATGGCAAAGCTTGTGCCGATACTACCGGACTTTCTTCCTTTTTAGGTTCGTACTGATCATAGATCGACTCTATTAATGCCTTCTGGTAAGCTTTCTCTTCTACCGTTTCTTCCTTTGCTTCTAGGGGGACGTCTTCAAAGTCAGAATCCTCTTCTGGCTCCTCAACTTTCATCTCTGGCTCTGGCTTGAGCTCGGGTTTGGCCTCAGGCTCTTCTACTGGCTCTGGAACGTAAATTTCGTTCCCGTCTTCGTCCAAGGTAATTGGATTCAGAGCACTAGTTTCACCCAATGATAATGTCCATCCGTTTTCACTCCGTACCAATGCATACTTTCTGTCCTTATCACCCGCTACTCTTCTTGTGGCATTACCATCTTCGCCAAAACCAGCTACCGTCATAAGTTTCTGAGTATAAAAGTTCCGCTTCTGGACTTGTTGGATCTGGAACTTTGAAAAGTCCATGCTGTTGGGAAAAAGCGCCTCCAACTGATCCTTACGGTAACCCATTCTTAATCTCGACTTTAATCGAAGATGTGACAAGATCATGTACTGAGTCGATATCGGGAGCTTGAGAAACTCATCGGAGTTTGGATCGACGGTCGTGATATCGATGCCATCGACATAATCAAAATCCGCCATCGATTCCTGGAACTCTTCGTCGGGCATGATTCTCGAGTCGTCAGTGCTTACTTTAAACGATTTTAAATCGGGAAGATGGTACTCGTCTTTCTTGAGAAAACTGTTTTGTTGCTGTTGTTCAGCTTCGTTCGGTTCCTTGCCAAATTGCGTTGGAAGGTCCTCGTAGAAAACAATGTCGTCTTCGTTATATTCGTCATTGGTTTTGCCATTGTTTGTCCTGGCTCTTGGTCGAGACCTGGCCAGCTCTGCTTGTCGCTGGATATGCATCGAGAGCAATTTCTGGGCCGTTTCTCTCGTAGTCTCGGTTTTGCCCTGGCGCCGCTGCTTTCTCTGCAAAATGGTGTGCCGCTTCAAGGCAGGTGCTCCACCGTCAAACACAAAGATTGGGAGAATCCCAAAGTAGAGCAATTTGCATATTCTTCGAAAGAACCCCACGATATGTGACTGTGGAAGTGCATTGCCATCCTGGTCTCGCACCGCCTTCAAGAACTGGTATATCCAAATAGAAGCGTCGACAGCAAGTTTCTTGCGTGATAGTGCTTCAAGACGGACTGGCCGTGCTGTGGGGCTAACAATATCCCATAAGGAATTCACACCCATTGTGTAATGTCAAATAAAGTGCCGTTCTTGTCTGGTTCCACACCCGCGTCTTACATCTGTACGTGGGGTAGCGTGTGCGTACCGGGATCAAGAATCGTGAGTAACGCCCTGACAGCAGCAACTACAACAGTACGATCTCATTGCCGCGGCTAAAGGTATATATATTGGTCGTAATGGCGTTGATGTTTAACACCCAATTGGGTGGGGGTGTACTTTGTGCATCATGTACGCCGCCCAAACCGGAAGGAAGGGTTCTGGCAAAAATGGTGTGGCTGGATTTGGCACCGGGTTGCATGCAGGTCTGACTCGGACCGAGATTACTCACCCAGCCGTTGGTCCAGAATTACGATAAGATAACAACAGGCCCTGAAACGTCCATAACTCAAGTCCATTCCAGCTTTATTCACTGGAAAATGTCACAGCATTTCATCAGATTCAATTCGAGACGGTCCACCGTCTACTCCCACAAGGGCTTGGTGTCTTCCCCACAAAACTTGGCGAGTGCTGCAGGCATCAAGATCCTCGAGAAAGGAGGCAATTGTGTCGAGGCGGCCATTGCGGTGTCTGCAGCCTTGTGTATTACCGAGCCAACGTCCACGGGAATTGGAGGTGACTGTTTTGCCCTTTACTTCAAAAACAACGGCACGGGCGACGGCACCGGTGAGGTGTTGGGGTTGAATGGAACAGGGAGGGCAGCCCAGAACCTATCGATACAAGATGTGCTTGATGCCCATCCCCAAGAAAACCATCCGGTGACGAGAATCCCGTACACCTCGGTGCTTGGAGTTACCGTTCCTGGAGCCATTGCCGGGTGGATCGATGCCTACGACCAGTGGGGGTCCCACAACGTCACATTCGGCGAGATCTTGGCACCAGCCATTGAATTGGCCGAGCATGGGTTCCCCGTGGCCGAGATAGCCAGCTGGCTATGGTCTGCGTGGGAACACAATCTCATTAGCCAAAACCCCGATTTTGCAGCCAATCCGTTGCTCGTCAATGGCCATGCACCAAAGGAAGGCGATTTGGTGTTCAACAAACCGGTGGCCGAGGCATTGAAGTTGATTGCACGCGACGGAAAGCGGGCATTTTACGACGGCCCCATTGCCGAAGCCATCGTCAATACGACGGGGGCCCGCGGCCACAAGCTCAGTCTCGACGATTTGAAGAGCCATACGTCGACGTTTGTCAAGCCGATCTCTCTCTTGTTCCAGGGGCATGATGTGTGGGAGATTCCACCCAATGGCCACGGTATCGTTGCCCTTTTGGCATTGGGATTGATCCAGGAACTCCACAACTCGGGACGAATCGATATCCAGGCCCTCGAGCACAATTCGGCCGCGTACTTGCACCTCATCATCGAGGTGTGCAAGATTGGGTTCTATGATGCAGACGAGTATGTTTCCGACCAGGAGTTCAAGACCACGCCTGTTGACGAGCTCTTGAGTCCCGAATACTTGCTGCAACGGGCCAAGCTATTTGACGAGTCGAGTATCATCGATAGTCTGGCAATGACGCACGGCGTGCCCGATCCCAAGTACAAGTCGGACACGGTGTATCTAACGGTGTCTGATTCCAACGGTGAGGCGTGTTCGTTCATCAATTCGGTGTATGAAGGGTTCGGATCGGCCATTGTCGTCCCCGAGTACGGTTTCTGCTTGCAGAACCGTGGGTGCAACTTTAATCTCGACGCCGGGTCGTCCAATGCGTTGGAAGGTGGAAAGCGGCCGTACCATACCATCATCCCCGCCATGATCACGGAAAACAGCCGGTTGTACGCTTCGTTCGGCAACATGGGCGGGTTTGCCCAGCCCGTATGCCATGTCCAGCACGTCCTCAATCTTCTCGTGTTCAACATGACGCCGCAGCAACTGATCGACTCGCCACGCGTGGTGCTTTCGGCGGCTCCTGGCTTGGAGGGTGACCGTGGACGTGGTGCCGAAGGGCCTGTTAGTACTCCCATCACCATAGTCAACTTGGAGGACGGCATTGGCGCCGACGTACGGGCCGAGCTCGCGGCCATCGGCCATGAAATCAGGCACGTCACCGGCTATGCCCGTTCCAAGTTCGGCCGGGCACAGATCATCAAGAACGAGTCGAAAAACGGCAATTTGATCTACTCCGGCGGCTCGGACCTTAGAGGTGACGGTGCAACCATGGCGTTGGTATAGGTTTTGTATGTGGCTTATGTAATCGCAAACCACTATTTCCGGATTGGGCCAGATGGCGGCTTAGCAAGATCATGCTCCATCAGTAAAGTAGGAGTAGACAAGTGACAGTTTTTACGGTGGGGTAGGCCTTCACTGTATCAGGGGCGGTATGCAGCAATGGTTGTGACCCGCAGTGTCAATTGCTGTCTGCACCACCGGCTTTGTTCCCGTGTCCTTATCGACGCAGCTTGTCCCGGTCACGTTCGGCCACGGTTCGTATACTAGAGCCGCGCTTCGACCCCGCGCTCGCAACCCCAAAACCTGTCATCCCCAACATTGAATATAAATAGGCAGCCATCGGGCGGTCGTGGCGAAAGATTGGTATATCCCACCAGTTCACATCTTTACACATGTTTAAATCCAAATCAGAGAAACACGCGACGCCGCCGGAACCTCCGCAGGACGATCTGATCGACGGCGGCCCCCCCACCTACGATGAATCGAGCACCGTCGTCAAAGGCTGGAACTTTGTCGTTTGCAACCTGTTGTTGAGCGATGCCCTCACGGTGTTTACGTCGGCAGACAGCGCCAGCAAGTTCAAATCGTACAAGGGCAACAAGAATGCATCGACGACGACGCCGATCCGCGAGCTCCAGAGCCAGGGCTACGGCGTGCCGCTCCTCGAGGCCCACTCCCATTCGTTATCGCCGTCCAAGTACTTGACGATACGAAGGTTTGAAACGACAACGGCGGGATCCGGCGGATTCGATATCAAGAAAGATTACTACGACTTCTGCCGCGTCACCAAACACTACAGCATGTCATACATCACGTTGGTGTTCCACTTTGTGCCCGACCGCCACGACCCGTCGAAAAACTTCAAGGTGGTGGTGTTTGCCCACGAACAGTTACCGATCCGCGACTACCAGTACAAGGGCAACGTGTACCGGTGGTTGGACGAGATGCTGTACCTGCGCTTGAAATGCTACTCGGCGATCCGGCTCCTTCCCGGCCAGGTGTCGCTCGTCGACAATTGGGACAAAACCACCGATAAGTTGGACAAGAAAATCAACCCCAAGAACCCGTTGGTCGGCACGTCGATGCGGCTAATGCTCGATCCGACGTCGAAACTCGTTCGTCCCGAGTACTACGCCGACAACTATATCGGCAAATACAACGAAAGGGGCAAGAGAGCGTTCGGCTCGTACCAGCAAAATGCCTCGGTTAGCTTGGGCGACTATTTAAACCCGCACGGCTCCGCCGTCGACTACGACAGCACCCATTCGGTGCACCTCGACGCATTGGTCCATCTTTGTGTCGGGATCACCATCAAGAAGCACGAGGACGACAAGGAACACCGCCGGAGAAGACTGAAGCGCAGCAACGGCTTCCTTTCGGCGTACGTCTTCCAGAATGTGTTTACAGGAGGCGCCACGACGGGGTTCTGATGATAAGAATAGCATATAGCATATAGTTTATGGTAGAACAGGACCAACTCTAAATTAACCTTTGTCGCTAAGCCCCGCGCGACCTTAATCTATTTTTAATACTGCACCCGGGTGCAACTGCGCCCAACCCGCGGCACCGTAGTTAAGCGGCGGGTCCCGATCGTTATATAATTACGAGGCCGCCGCCAGCCCCGCTGTAGTCAGTTGCACCATCCAGTTCCAGTGGCTTGATTGGGGTAGCGTTGCAATTGCCTTGACACTGTTTTTTTCGCCATGGTCTGGCTCAGTTCGTCGACGGATAAAGTTTCCATCACGGTTCCAGAAACCCGCGGCTTTTCAACGGCGCGGAGTGGCTGGGACTTTGTTGTTTGCAACCTGGCCGCCAGCAGCTCAATGACGGTTTTCACGTCGACAAACAACATCGAGAGGTTCAGGTTGTTTCAGGGGAAATACCACGAGGTCGCCCCGCAACATGTCCGCGAGATCGAGGCCAAGGGCTTGGGGCTCCCGCTAGTTGAAGCCGCCGTCGTTTCGCTTTCGTCGCCCGACTTTCTCGCGATCAACAAGTACCACGCCGACAACTGTCTCGACTCGAGGTTCGATCTCTCGCGGGACTACCACGAATTCTGCCGTGTTTCCCGACAATGGCACTGTTCGTACTATACCTATACTCTCAACTTTGTCCCCGATCGCTACGACGCTTCGCGCAACTTCAAGGTGGTGCTCTTTGTCCACGGTACAATACCCATCCGTGACTACAAGTACCAGGACCAGGTGTATCGCTGGGTCAACGAGAAACAGTTTCACGACTTGAAACGGTCTCCGTTGGTCCAACTTGAACCGAGCCAAACCAGCTTGGTCGACAACTGGGACGAAACCACCGATACCTTGAAAAAGTGCATCCACCCCAACAGCAAGTTGCTTGGCTCGGCGCTCCGACGGTTTTTCGGCCTCCATACGTCCAAGGTCCGCCCCGAATACTATTCTCCTTGCAACCAGGGCCAATTTATAGAGGTGAGCAAGGAGTCTACCAGTGAGAGCTACCAACAGACGGCCGTGATCAACTTGGACAATTCGCTAGGCCTGCCCCACGTCTCTCTCAACTACGAAAGCATCGATTCCGTCCCTCTACACACATTGGTCCACCTCTGCGTCGGCCTAGTCATCAAGAGACACGAAGATACCCAGGAAACTTTGCAGAAACTACCCGGATTCGACGTCCGGAATGGAGACAGACCGTGGTCCGCCAGCCCACAATACCCGTGCCGAGGCATAGTTACCAACCATGCTATATGAGCACTGCAAAGGGTCCTGGTTCCGGATTTAGATGGAGTCATTGGCAGATCTAAGCCTTCAACTACTTAGACTTTATGCTTTTTTCGCAACTCGATGGTTTGTTCCGCCGTGGGCTCATAGTGCAAATGACGTCATGGAGACAGTATGTATGCCATAGGTATATGATCACTTGTTTCGGTGTAGATGCGGAGTAGACGTGCTGGAAACGGATGCCACAGCCTGAAGGGATATAATAGGGATATGGTTCTGATAGACTAACGCTGGGGGTTGATAGTGAACATTGTCTCAGCCATCTTGAATGACAACATTCCGTGCCAGCACTAACGTGACAGATCCCAAGGATTGCTATCAGGCAAACTTTCTCGATACAGCCCCAGGTTCCAGTTTAGGGCTGTTGAAAAAGGGCCTATAACTCAATGCGGTTCTATGGCATAGAATCTGTAATTACACCTTCCACTCCACCATACATAGTAAATTTAACAGAGTTTCCAGCTAGTAGAATCACAGTTGTAGTTGCAGACTACTTTTGATTAACATTTGCTTCTGTTAATCGAACATGTTGTTGGTGACAAGCCATCACTTCCCTAGCAATCGTAAACCTTTGACACTTTCAGCGTTCTTCTCCCCCCACACAACTCATCTCCCATCACACCCATATTCATCCACACGTCTTTTACTACAAGACTGATAACACTGACCATCTCATCGTTGAGATGCCGCTACACCTAGACACATTTCATTTACGAATAATTTATGCAGCCCTTTGCCCCGGGCTCGTAATCCACAAAACATAAATACGCCTCCATTTCTCGCAAATTCTGTCCCAAATAACTACTAATCATCAATTGTACTGGACAATGGCTCCTTTAGACGAAAAGTTACCTCCATATGAGGGCCCCAGTGACGTGACGGTTACCGATGAAAAGATTCAAACGATTCCTGACGATAAATTCCCCGTCCTCCCCCCAGATTACTTTGCCCACTCCACCACCACAAAGGGCTGGGATTTAGTCATCTGCAACCTGGCAATGAACGACAGAATAACCGTTTTCACCTCAACGGACAATGTTGATAAATTCAAGTCATTTAAAGACAACGACAACGTAGCTATGACAACCGAAGTCCGCGAGATCCAGGCCCTGGGTCTTGGGGTGCCGCTCCTCCAAGCCCGTAACCACCTACTTTCAGCGACCAAGTTCCTCACTATAAGGAAGTATCGCGTCGACAACGTCTTGGACAAAGGTTTCGATATGAAAACTGATTATGATGAGTTCTGTCACGTCACCAAGAACCGCCATAGTTCCTACGACACGTTTACCCTCAACGTCACGCCCGACCCACGAGACCCCTCGAAAAACTTCAAGGTAGTGCTATTTGCCCACAATATTTTGCCCATCCGTGACTACGAGTACAATGGAAGGGTGTACCGTTGGCTTGATGAGAGACGGTTCCGTTACTTGACGCGGTATCCATTGATACAGCTCGACCCTGGTCAGCTCTCTTTAGTGGACAACTGGGACAAATCGACCGACAAACTCGATAAATCTTTGAATCCCGACAACCACTTGGTTGGAAGTTCTATTGGCCGGTTCTTTAATCCAAAGGCCAGAACTGTCAAACCCGAATACTACTCGGATAACCAAAGAGGACAGTTTGCTGAATTGAGTAAGCAGCGAGCCTTTGGATCTTTCCAACAAAATGCCACATTGAACTTGGGTGACTTCTCCCACCCACAGGATGTCGATTCGATCAACTACTCGAGCATCCATTCGGTAAACTTGGACGCATTGATCCATCTTACCGTTGGACTCATCATCAAGAGATACGAAGATATCCAGCAGGCCGCCAGATATGCCTACAATTAATGGTTCTATGACAGTTTATTCATTTTATGCATGCGCTTATTGATTTATATATTATATAGATATTTTTCACCATATTTTATGTAAACCTTCCCAGTCTTGTCTCTTTCTTCTGTTCCAGTAACTCTTCTCTCCACGGATATAGACCCATTCGCCGGTATCAAGCGAGTTCTTGTCGCCAATGTGTTTGAAGAACTGTGGAACGTAAGAGCCCTTGCTCTCTTCCAACTTCTTTCTTCTGACTCTCTGTTCTTCTTCTAAACGAACCTTGAGTTCTTCGGCCCCGTCCACATCTCCGGTTTCATAAACCTGCAAGTCAGGTCTATATCTCGAATCGTTAGGAGGAATATTTCCCTCTTCAATTGGTGTGATTTTGTTCAATGTTCCAGTGAACTTGGTGAACCCGTATTTCTTTTGGTAGTCAGGCAAGAGTTCTCCACATTCCCAGATCAACTTTTCAGCGGAACTCGTCTTCAAAGTCAAAGATTCAGTCCATTTCCCAGTCACCTTGTATGGCAATTCTTTCTTTTGAATGTCGTAAGCTCTAATAGTAAGCTCTTCTGATCTTCCACTGAACATACCTCCCTTAACAAAGTCGACCACCGCCTTATATCCCGAGGACGAAACCACAGTAACAGCTGCTCCCGGTTCACTGTACTTTTCTCCAGCAATAATGTTCTTCAACATGGTACTAGGATGGGACCAAGTGAACACTTCGCCAGTTTCCTTGTCGGTCAATTTGGCTACACCTTTAGTAACGATCTCGGCATTTTTACCCCAGAACCGTTGTGTAGGCGATGGTGCAAACTGAAATTCCCACTTTTCGTGCTCAACAAAGTAAGCAAACACGGGAGGTCTATGACTGACCTTTTCACTTACTAATCTAATACCGAAATCTTCACGAACCAATTCAAAAGTTTCACCCAATAATGGATTAAACGGCTTTCTGTTGTTTCTTTCCTTGGCTCTAAAACTGGAGAAGAAGGTGATTGCAAAAGTAGCAACACGCAAAATCTTCTCACCAGATTCTGGTGGGGAGTTTAGCGTGAAGGCATTGTTGATCAAATCACAATATTCAATCATTTCACTGTACTTCTGTAACGTTGAAAGGGGTTCGTTCATATTCACGGGCATCGTGATGGATTGTAAATCCTTACCAACATTCTTACGAACAAACGAAATAATACTTGGTGGCGTATGTTCACAGACCGGCACATCGTAGTCTCTTGCGATTGGTGCTTGAGGCAAAGGGTATAAGTTGTTGTCGTTGTCATCATCGCTGATCACAACCAGAGACTTTTCTGCCTTGACTGGGAGCACGACCTTTGATTCGAGGTCTTCTTCGTCTGAAGAAGACTGCGTACCTGTATCAAATTCTTCTTCCACGCTCGCGTCGGAAGGGGTATTATGGGCTTTAGGCACAGTATCATCAAGAACTTGGTCTAAGAAGACCACACCTCCGGTCAAATATTCATCTGCATCAAAGAACTCGCTTGATGAGAATAACGATAAGGTATCATTAACCAACGAGTTTCGGTTACCTTTGTTCACTCGGGATAATAATTTGTGGACATTGAGAGTAATGTCATCTATTTCACTGTGGGCAGAAGACAAAGCCTTCAAGCCTTCTAATTGTTTGGAGATTGCTTCCAATTCGCTGGCAATGTAAGTATTATCTTCTTCGTCAGCTTCATCTAATTCGGGTACAGGTTCTGGTTTCTTGATTTGGTTGAACGCTTCGACCCAAATGTTGAAATCCTTTTCGCTCAATGCTTTCAAATTCCACACCTCCATTCCAGAATCAATAAAGATTTCCCTGTTCTTTGGATTGGCACTGATAATAGACATCCTGACCGGCATTTGGCCCCTGACCTTGGTGTCTTTGACTCTGGAGTAGGACAATGTCCCGTATTTGTAATTGAGCACAAAGAAACGTTTTGTGAAGCCCTGCAACTTTTTCCGTCTTCTCTTGTACAAAATACTCTGCAATAACTCACCATTCTTTGGTCTCAAAATATTGCCGTTTTTGTCCAACTCTTCCATGTCTATTTGAGGTTCCTCAGTAACCTGTTTAGGAAGAGCTTGAAACAGTATAGTTCTGTCTTCGTGGATGATTCCTGGCCCGTTAACGGTTTGATTTCTGACGCTGGGTCTCCTGGCTACGGATCTTCTTCTGTTGAATTGGTCCTGCTCATGAGGAGTGACCTTATTGCTAAAGAAAACCTTCTTTCCTGTTGTTTTGGAGAATGAGTTATCAAAAATGAAAGCGTACATTCCACCCTTCGAGACTTCAAACGAGCCACGGATCAACTCGTCGGCGACAAGCTTGTTGTAGTTCTTCACGAGCGTCAAATCGGAATTGCTCAAGTTGGAGGAAAACGTGGATGATCGCGACTTGGTTCTAAAGAGCGACGAATCAGTGATCTTGTTGACAGAAGTCACGGACGACGACCGGTTCCTTGGAAACGGGAACGAGTTCAAAGAATCGCCAGATCCCAAGGGTGGAGGCGGCGCAAAGCCATTTTGCTCGTCGACAACAGGACTAGCAGTACCAGTAGTAGGAGCATCATCTTTCTTGCGGTAAATTGCAAAGTTGATGGACCTCTTAAGGGGTTTGATCTGCCAGTCTATGGAGGTATTGTCGGAGGCGTGGATCCATTTGACCAAGAAGTCCTTGGAATGGATCTCTAGCGTTTCCATGGTATAGTGGTGGAGTGTTGGGTAGTGTATTTGTTGTCCGCTGGTGAAATTTGGAGATACGGAATGTCGTGAAATGTCGGAGTCGAAGCAAACAGTACTGGACTATGGTACTGGTACAGTGGTATGCTGAAGGGATTTGGCAACAGGGTTCTAATGGTCTTACGCTTCAGGAGAGTTGGTTCTGCTATTTATAGATTGAGAAAGATTTATGCTGGCATCTAGTATTTATATACACGTATGACAGGTTGGCTTGGTATTCTCATATGCCAGCGACATTTTATCTCCACATTTGTCGGAGGCTCAATTGGGCACCGTGCTCGTACATTTACATGTGAACGTGGGAGCATCGGCTGGGATGGCTATATACGTTTTAGGCAATAGTTGCTGTACTAGTACGGAAACAGTTAAATTTCGAAGTGTCGGAAATCGGCCAAAATGACTTGAAACGGCTGGGACCTTGGCCAACAGAGGAGTGGTGGGGTAAATAGAAATTGGCCAGCGCTGGGTAAACACTTGGTGCAGGTGGTCAAGGGCTTGTCAAGGGCTTGTAGTTGTCTCGTTTTGTATGGCCCTTACAGCTCGTTTCTACTGTCTACTTCTCTAATAAGAGTTCTTTCGTTTATTATAACTTCAAATTCAGCCGTTCTTCCAGGCTACTCCGCGTGGGAATATCCAACAAACTGTTGGGAATGTCATCCAGGAATTGAACACCGGCGTGATTGGCCGAGTTTCTTGTAAACATCAAGTACTGTAGCTGTTTCCTCAAACTGTTTATCATCATCCGCTGTACATTCATGTCTTCTCTCATTAAAAAGTTATCGTTCATCAAATTCGTCACCATTTCCGGATCAAAATGACTGGGGCCCTTCATCCCCGGTATTATTTTCTCGAAAACTTCGTACTTTAACCGGTTTACTTCGAAGTTGAGGTAGTAGAGTTTGTTCTGGTCCTCTATCATGTCGAACTTGCGGATTTCTTGGATTGATTCGTTGTATCCCAAGTTGGTGACTTTACCTTGGGCCACAGAATCCAACACTCGGTTAATTTGACGCTGGAGACACTCATTATCGGTCGTGAGTCTGTTTATCAGTTCCTTCATATCCGTAATAGTCGGCAACACCTGGTTCAACTGACAGTTATTCTCCTGTAGATGGATCTCCAACGATGTACTGTTGGTTCCTATCCACTTGCATCCTATCTCGTTTGCAGGGCACCGTACATGACCAATCTTGGAGCAGTTTTCTTTGTGTTGTTTGAGGTTCTTTAAAGCAATGGTGTCGTTCCGACACAAATCACACGTTTGGTAATTGTACATGCATTCCTCTTCAAGATGCTTCTGATGGGAAACACGGGTAACCTTCTCGTCGCAAAACTCGCAATCAAATATTCTGTGACAGCATTCTTCAGCGTCAAGGAATCTCCTTTCGACAACTAGTTGACACTCTATTTCCTTGTCGTTTTTAGTTGCGTCTTCGGATTCTTCCTTTTCGACGTCCGGTTTATCTTGCTTCTGTTCATCCGACCCTAATGAGTCATCAGTCTCCTCTCCACCTCCTTCTTCCCCTTCCTTTTCCTCTATTTCGTTGCCATCACGAACATCTTCTTCCTTGTCTCGTTTACCCCTGCACGTAACTCCGGTGTATCCACAATCAGCTATAACGTGGTGGTTCAACTCCCAGCGTCGACCTTCCCATACGCATCCACGCTCATAGTTCAAGCACTTCACCTTTAACTCGTCCACCAAGTTGCTAATCAACAACGGGGCCGGGAACAAGTCGTTGATTTCTTCGGCATCGATCGCCGTTCTATCCAACGGACAACAACCTATCAAAAAGTCCCCAGATTCTTGTTCCCCGGTTCGTTTGTTCATCTTCAAACACTCATAGATACATTCTCGGCAGAACGTGTGTCCGCAGACCGTGGTCAACGGTTCTATAAATGGTTGCTGGCATACGGGGCAGTTTAGGTGGTCTGTGGGCGTGCAGTATACAACGTTGCGGATATCGGGTTTGTCGGACAGCAGCACCAAGTTGAAAGCCACCGTGTGATTGTTTGCATCAATATCTTCGTACTGCAACATCGCTCAAGGTAACAAGCTTGATTGTAGAATTATCGAGGTATTTGAAAGCTGGGGAAATAATGCGCGGTGGGAGAAAAGGGCAAAGAAACCCACGCAACGGGAATAATAAGAGAATATACTCCAAACACCAACGTCTCCGGCTGGTTTGTATTGGTTTGTTGTGTTTAGATGCCCTTCAGATGCCTTGACAGTAGAATCTCCAAACCGAGGGCTTGTATTCAAGATTCTGGCTGTGAACGAAGCAAGTAGCTTTATTCTCTACTACGAAAGTATACGGGTGCCAATATCTATCTTTATACGGTGGTAAAAGTAAAATTTGTAATCACATTATTGGTGTGCTTCACTAAGCATCTTATTCTAGATGCTAGTCAGATTCACTTAGTAATTTCCGTGGGTTCTCGATCTGCTGGCCAATGTTCGCAATTCATGACCTACAAAAAAATGCCAAAAAAAGAAGGTCGTACCAGGATTCGAACCAGGGTTGTCCGGATCAGAACCGAAAGTGATAACCACTACACTATACAACCTCTTATTGTATAACATCGGTTTCTCAGTTCTTCTTGTTTGTAAATCTCAACATAGATAACCACTTCAGTGAATATAGGAATTGCGGGCATTAGTTGCAGTATTGATTATAATTAAAACCAAACAATAAAAGTATGGTGATGTTCATCCACGTACAGCTGCAGCCCTTTGAGGGTTTTTTTGAACGCCAGAGATTTCCTACTGTACGTTGACATAGAGGTTAGCTAGATCTGTCAACAGTGCAAAAACATCCAAACTTCAGAGTTCGGTTCTAACTTCAAGATTGAGAAATAAAAATGGCCATAATTTTAAAGTCAAAGAGGATAATGATCTAGTGGGGTCATTTGCAAGTCTAACCTTATTTTGAATAATATTTGTAAAGCTATTGTCACCTTTTCAGTAAAAGTTTGTAGGAAAATGGTAATATTAATAATCTTATTTCATTCCCGTAATCTAATTAATTAAAAGTTTAGGATTATTATAAATCCATAAATTTGTTAAATTCTAAATATTTATACTCATCTTAGAGATATTCTATCAATATCTCTTTATATTGATACGCCATTATACCGTAAGATCAAAAGCACAGCTGTTTTTAATGAACCATACTCTGTCAAAAAGGGCAATTGTTTCAGGGATTCTAGCAAAACACCCGGACCGCAATATATTTATACAAAAAACATCATAACCGCATACATTAGTCTTGTATGCATCTAAGCCAAGGCACCCATTGGGTCATAATATGGCAACACCGTGAAATCCTTTCCATCGTAAACGTCACTGACCTTCTTATCAACGTACTTCTTATGAGTGACGATCTGGTAAACGTATTCGTTAAACCATTCGTCGGACATCATGAAGTAGCCCTTTTCGCCAGTATCTTCACCCCACGAGTTTTCGATTTGCCATCTCACTGGCTTCTCGGTAATTGGGTCGATATGAACCCCGGTGATAACCATAGCGTGGGTCATCAATGAAGAGCCGGTTCTCAATCTTTCAGCCTTGTCAATCTTGAGACCGGTACCAAACCCCAATTCGAAATCGTAAGCAGTATTGTCCAAGATACCAGACTTATTGTCCTTGAACTTGCCCACATCAGAACCAAAGAAGATAGGCTCGTTGTCCTTCAACATTCTTATGGCAACGGTCTTAATGTCTTCAATTTCGGTATTGACGTACTCAATCAACTTCCCGCCGTGAATGTTGTTCAAACGGTCAACGGTGTACAACTTGTAGTATGGGTTACGTGGATCGTGGATCAAAGAAAAGTGTTCGTTAACATCAAAGCTAACAAACTTCTTGAAGTCCAATGCGCTGGTCTTGTGGTAGTGGAACTTGTCGTCCTTGTCCAAGTATTCCCACACAAATGGATCGGTAGGCTTTGGTGGAGTGCCCAAGGCCAACGAAATGATGTTGTAGATTTCCTTGTTCATGGATTCCTTGGTTCTAACAAACTCAGCTTTACTCACCTTCTCAGCATACAACTTTCTCAAGATCAAGGCATATTCTCTCAACTTTTCAGTCACAATGTAGTTCAACTTGCTGGTGGAAATTGCCTGTGAGTTGTCAGGAAAGATTTCGTAGGGAACAAGACCGTACTTGTTGACCAAGTTAACTATCATGTCCCATTGACCACCATCTCCGACAGGGTCCTTCAACAAGTATTGGATCAATCTCGAGTCCAATTCTTCGTCGGAAGTATCAATGATGTTTTCCAAAAAGAAGTTGGCCTTTTCCAACTTGTCGTAGAAAAACAAGTAGGTCTGGGAAAACTGGAACTTGTCATCCTTCAACTTATAGTCTCTAAGGACATGCGATCTTAAAACGTTGGCAGTAGCAAAGATCCAACATCTTCCACTCTTTTTTTGGTTGTTCAAATGGCCCGGCGATCCAATTGTCTTCACAGTGGTGTTGAAGAGATATTGGTCCTTGATCTTGATACCGGCCGCAGAGTTGGCTACCACTTCGGTAATATCGGTTCTGGCAAAGGCATTTTGCGCCAATCTGTTTTTGGCATCCGATAACAATTCGGTTTCCCAAGATTGTAAAGCCTGGACAGGAATTGGGGTTTCCAACTTGTCGTCAAAAGTACTTTCGACTAATTTCAATCCTCTAACGTGTTCTTCTAAGGACATAATGATGATGATTGGGGGTGTTCTTGATTCGGGTGCCAATTGTCGCCTTTTATGCAGAATTTAAATGGCTGAGTTTAGTGCCGTTTTAGAAGACGGCCTTACCCCGAGATTATAGTTAGCCGGTATACGGTTCCCCATTGGGCAAGTCAGCCGAGTCAGCCAGAAAATCAGAGTCGTGGAAGCTCCGGTACCTGTTGGTGACTCGGAAAACTAACTACAACTCCACCCAACTCAATCTCGTCTACAGAGGAACCCATATATCGTATGTTTTAATCATAAATAAGTTATTAAAGTAGTCATCAACCAGATTCTAATCCTCCTCTACTTCTTTTCATCGTTTACTTGTTTTGAACTCTTCTTCTCCTTCTTTTGTCTGGTTCCCTTAGGAACTCTGGCCAAATAATAGAACACCACAGTGCCAAAGATATTGAACGCAATGAAGGCAACAAGAACCCCAGTATCACGCCCAAGAGTGTCATATGAAGATCCCAATCTCTTCAAGAATTGATTTGTGCTACTCATAGAACAGAATTCACAACTCGTCGCATTAGGATCAATCAAGTACCCATTGGCAACAGAATTGTAAGATTCCATGTATTGCCCACAAGTTTGACCCTCAGGCGCAACAAACTTCAACAACTCGGTCGAGGAGCAAACAACCTTGGAATTAGCTAATCCAGTAGATAACATTGCTGATGTCATGTAGGTCAATGGGTTACATCTGTACATGAAAATCCAGAACCGTGGCATACTTTGACTAGTAGCCAAAACACCACAGAAAGTCATACACATGTTGAACATCAACATAATCATGTTTGCCGCGTTATCTGCCAACTCATTGAATGAGATACACAATTGAGCCAAGGTGGAACTGAAGATGTACAGGAGAACAACGAGGAGCCACATCATGGCCCCTCTTTGATGAACCCTCCCGGTTGGAATGGCATTCTTGTAAAATCCAACTGGATAGTACCAACAGAAGAAAGCAAATGTGGCTGAAACAACTTGATATGGAATTTCAACGGTGATTTGGGCGGCAATGAATGCTTTCCAAGAAAAAGTTCTCGATGGTCGCTCCCTGGCCTCATAAAGATCACGCTGCGAAACAAACTGAGGAAGATATTGCTGGATAAGAGTAGTTAAAACCACAAAGTTCATAAACATCGACAACATCTGATTCTGCAACCCTTGCAAAGAAGTTCCAGAACGGAAAAAGACAAACCCGTTAAACAAGGATGCTAAAATGGCCATCGCAAATTTTGCAAAGATATAAGAAGGTGTACGCCAGTATTGTTCAAACACTCTCCGACATACCAACAAGTATTGGTACCACAATGGAGCAGCAAATTCCTTGAGATTTTCAGGATCATCATCTCTTGGCAACAAAACAAGTTCTCTTTCCATATTGTCTAATTCATGGTTAATTTCAAGATATTCCGTCGAATTTCTCCAGACGTCATGGTAATCTTGATTGGCATGAGAACCAGGAGCAGCCCCAATAACACTCAACATCCATTCTGCCGGGTTTGCATCGTGTGGACACTTTGGAGCACCATACTTCTCAAAATAATTGATCAAGGTAGAACAGTTTTCACCAAATTCACCAAAGTAAACAGTTTCACCACCTTTTTGCAAGAACAACAATCTGTCAAATTCTTCCAATAAAATAGCTGAGGGCTGGTGAATAGTACACAAGATTGCTTGACCATGATCAGCCAATTTTCTGATCAATCTACAGATCGACCAAGCAGTTTGCGAATCCAAACCCGAGGTTGGTTCATCCAAAAACAATAACAATTTTGGCTTAGCAACCAATTCAACACCAATAGTCAATCTCTTTCTTTGTTCCACGTTCAACCCTTCACCAAGAACGCCAACAACTGCTTCAGCATATGAATCCATTTCCAACAAGGAGATGATGCTTTCCACATATTCGTTCTTTTCATCCTTGGAAACAGAAGCTGGCTGTCTCAAATAAGCAGAAAAACGCAAAGCTTCACGAACAGTGGTGGATTCCAAATGTAAATCTTGTTGTTGAACGTAACCAGTATTACGTTGGAAGGAGTTATCCAAAGGACCTCCATTAACCATTCTAGTCCCCGAAGTAATGACACCTGTGGTCAATCTTTCACTCAAAGCATTCAACAATGTTGTCTTACCTGCACCAGATGCACCCATTAAGGCAGTAACTTGACCAGGCTTAATCCAGCCATCGACCTCATTTAAGATAAGACGGTCCTCCGATTTGACTTTAACCGAGTAGGTCAAGTTTCTCCAGTGGAAAATATCCGAGGAGGAAAGAATTTTTTCATCAATAGGATCGCTACCATAGGCCTGACCAACCTCTGTAGCAGACAACTTTTCTAATTTGCCTGTCTCCTCATCTTTACGGCGCTTTTGGGCCTTCAACTTTTTCAAGTGCTTCTTTTGGAAAACCAAAATTTCACCACCTTTGATTGCAAACTTACTCTTTTCAACGACCAACAAGTAAATTCCCAAGAAGACAATTGCAAACGCAAGAATGATACCCCAATTTCTCCATCTGTTCTTATAGTAGTATTGGAAAGAGAGACCAATGTATCTGTCACCATTTACTGTAAACGAACCAGGTACCGAACCAACAGTTGAACAAACAATCAGATCTCCTGAAGTTGGATATCCAGGTCCTGAAGGAACAATAGTCGTACACTCAAAATCTCTTCCATGGAACTCATTTGAAATTAAAGAGTCAAAACTGTAGGCGATTGGATCAATATAGTTAATCCAACGACACCAACCAGGCATGTAAGTGGTGGGAATAGCAAAACCAGTAAATGTGGTCATCCCAAACAATAAAATAGAAGCGGGAGTCATTGCTTCTGCCAAGGTATTTGAAGCAGCACCAATAACTCTGAACATGTGAGACATGAAAAGGGTAGATGTAAAGTTAATCAACATGTAAAAGAAGAAATGTCCAGCATTACGGCGGAAATTGACCATGAAATACAACACGACATTAAAAGCAATAGATGTAACAACCTTAGCAGGAAATTCAGAGACAATAGATGCCAATGCGTCGGCAGAAGGTCTGTATAACGAATATTGCTTGTGTTTTTCAACAATTGGTCTGGCTTCATATAAAGTGTAAATCTCGAGGACCGAAGCAAATGCATTGAACAAGACTGCAAAATACATGACAGCAGTTCTGTAGTAAAATGATTCCGTGGTAGGCTGCAAATTGAAGAAAACCGACGACACAATTAAACCAAAAGCAGAGTTACCAAGTACCCCGATTAACGTGAACGTAGGATCCCCGATGGTTCTTTGGAAATTTCTTCTAATAATGGTCTTTACTTGCATGGGGTATGATGCAGTAATGGCAGATTTCTTCGAAGTATGGTTGGCTTGTTTAGCATGATGCGATTCATAAATCAATCTCTTACTTTCGGTATTAGCCGCATCATCCTTGATATGAGCATCAATTTGATCCAACAATTGTAATCTCTGAGTAGATTTTTGCCAGTATTGATAGAATTCAAATGGTGTGTTGGGAACCTTATTCTCAAAACCGGGACGAATGATTCTTTCAGCAGGGTTTGTTAAGGAAGTCAAAAAATCTGCCGTTGTATTTCTCGGAGCACAGTCGTAACCCATGTCCAAGAAATATTGCTTAGCCGTCTTTGAAGAACCAAAGTAGATTTGGTAACCTTCGTAAAGCAATACCACATTGTCAAAAAGATCGTAAGTGCCTTGGGAACATTGATAAATTGCAATCAAAGGTGTTTCCCCCAAGACGGTCGCCGAGGTCTTCAATGAGGTCACAAACTCGTGGGCAGTTGCAGAATCTAAACCTCTCGTAGAGTTATCCCAACACTGGATGGACGAACCGATCAATGCAACTTCAGCAATGGAAACTCTCTTACGTTCACCACCAGAGACCCCTCTAATGAGTTCGTTACCAACCTTGGTATACTTGGTATGTGATAAACCGTAGGTGGCCATGACAACATCAACCATGTGGCTTGCATATTCTTCCCGTGAGATCCCCGGTGGTCTATTGTGTGGTGCTTTCATCGTAGCAGTGAATCCCAATGTTTGACCAACAGTCATGTTGGGGAAATGACTTTCTGTTTCAGCACAGTAGACAATTTCACCTCTCAAATGGTTTTTGATATCATCAGGGGTCAATCCACTGTATGATATTTGCGAATTCTCGTCGACATTGAACCCGTAGGTGTGACACGAAATCGTTTTTAAGAAAGTCGAGCACCCAGCACCCGGTCTTCCCAAAACCACGGTGACTTCTCCAGGCTTGATTAGACCTTCCATAGGTTTCAAAATATCAAATTGAGAGTCAGCCTTGTTACCCAGGAAATATCTCTTGATTTTTCCTGCTGTCTTGGGAAATGCATTGAAAACTGTTGTCTGGTAGTCGACATCACTGAGATCACCGAATACGCGGAGATCTTTGTAGGCAACACCTAAATTGGCTGGTTTATAGTAATCGCGGTCCGACTCTATCAACTTTTTCATGTTTAACACCCAGTATCTAGAATCGAAGTCGTCGGATTCGGGATCTAAACGAGAGTCCTTAGACCCCATTGGTATCTCGTACATAGAATCATCCAGGGAAGAGATCGCCTTGAACCCTGCGTCTACTTCCTTAGAACGAGCAGTGAGTGTCTTGGCTAGTTCATGGATCCTCCTTGAGGCATCCTTGTCGAAACCGTCGTAATCAGACATCTTCTGCACTTGTATATTCACCGAACGGCGGTGTTGGATTTATTTATAAACGGGATTTTTTGCCCAGTGGCGTACGGCGGAAACAACATTTTTCGCATCCGCTCCAGGTTTCTCGATATTTGAATGGTGTCAGCCTTGGCAACTGTCCGATTGGTCTGGTAGCACGGTTAAAACTGCTTGCGCTAATGAACACATAGATGTTAACGTTCACTCAAGCATAATGTCGTCTGTCCTAGTTTAAGATAACCTTGTCGGCATTTCGAATGGAATTCCCGAGGGTACTTTATGCGGAGATTCCATTTCTCCGTATCCGATGGAAGTTTAACTCCGCGAATTCCCATATTTTTTGCTTGTGCTCGCAAACATAACAAAAACAAGAAAATAAGAAAACAAGAAAAAATAACGTAAAAAAGTATGCGCAAACCCGGAATCGAACCGGGGGCCCAACGATGGCAACGTTGGATTTTACCACTAAACCATTTGCGCATTAAGAGCTCCGCGACGGGGAATTGAACCCCGGTCTACCACGCGACAAGCGGTAATTCTAGCCACTAAACTATCACGGATTTTCTTGTTGTTTAAATTTTTTACTTTAATATAAAGGAAATATTTAACATAATTTAATTAACCAGTATTTAAAAAGGTTTGGTTGATCTTATGCCATAGAGAGCCTACATTTTGATAGCCAGTATGTATATTAGCAATGGTCGACTAAAAAACACATCTCTGCATACAAGAGGACCAAAACCACTATTTCTAAATTCATCTGTTGCTCTTGGTATTTCATGCTAATATGATTATAGCTATATCTCAACCACGAACGGTTTTTCTAGTTCCTTTTCTTTCTTGTCGTCCAAGAGCTGCTTGATTTCCGGCGAAATTTCCTCCTTACTGTTGTAAACATATATTCCATTTGCCCTGGCATCTTTCCGTTCTTGCCTCTTGTAGAAAAATAATGTCACATATGCCATTACAATGGTCAATACGGTGTTGACTGCACAGAAAATGTAACCCTTCTGGAACCGTGGGGCGTCAACGGTAGCAAATGTGAATCTGTCAACCCATGCTCGAAACTGCTGTGAAAATAAGTTGGTGAAAAGCAACACAATTGCTCGTTGCTGGGCATCATGTCTCATAATATCGTTCATCCAGCCGTAAATAACCGAACTAACAGTGATTCCAAAATATGCAAGCATGAACGCAAACCACTTGGCCGGTTCGGGGACGTCCCAAATTGCCAATATTACGAGGCCAAGGAAATTGAAAGTATAGGCCCATGTAATTGAAAAGACACGGGATTTCGTCACATCAGACCCTATATTAACAAGCAAAATGTAAAGAATACCCAATGCGGGAGGAATTGCTGTTAAACGGTTCAAGGTTGGTGTGCTGTAAGTCTTGTCAGCCTTCAACCAAAGTGCAAAGCCACCAAAGGAAGCAGCACTAGAACTCCAGAAGAAATAATCGAGAAGGAGCAAAATGTAGATCCTCCAGTCCTTCAAAATATTGAGCCACAAATCTTTGGCGAAGAAGGGTGGGACCTTTTTAGGAGGTGGTTGTATGCCAGCCCGTTTCAATCTTAATCTTGCCAATCTAATGTCGTCGTCAGTCAAGAATATGGAGTAACAATTATAAGGGGTTCCTGGAATGATGAAAAATCCAATTAAGGCAACTGGTATGGTAATGATGGCATCAAGTATAAAGAGCCATCTCCAACCCTCAAGGCCTAAGTGCCCTTCCAAAGTTGCAGTTGCTTGTCCAGCTATAAGGCCACTGGTTAAGTAACCCAACATCTGGCCACAGTAATAGAACCCACCAACAAAACCCAATTCAGTTGGAAGGAAAAAGTTGGAAAAACAGTAATGCCAAAGTATAAAGTATCCACTTTCAGCAGCACCAGTAAGAAACCTGAGGGCGTACAATTGTTTAGGATTAACAATTGCGTAATGAGCCAAAGTTACAACACCCCAGATCAATTCTGAACCGGCAATAAGATAATGCAACGGAACACGGGGAAGCAAGTACATGAATAAAACTTGGAATCCAACGGCACCTCCGTTATACAAAGAATTAGCGTTAATCAAATCGTTTCCTTTCATATTGATATCTTGCTTCATCCCTGAAACGTAGGCGTTGGTGATATTTGACTGGTCGAGGTATTTGATCCAGTATCCAACAAAGGAGTAGAAGGTTATAAGAAGGTTTAGTTTGATAAGCAATTTCTTTTCTGCACCGGGCATGTTTTTGGGTCCCCATCTAAACCGGGAGTGCTTCGTAGCATCCTCACTTTTCCAACGATACTCATACTCGTCAAAAAACTTCCACCATGGCCGATCCGCTTCGTCTCTCAACTCATATCTGTCAGGGATCTTATCTTCATTATCTGAGACCTCCTGCGTATTGAACGACACCCGGGATCCCTTATCACTGGATGCTTTCTCAGGGATATCCCCACCAAATTCAACCTTTGACTCAGGATAATCTTCCACTTCACGATAGTGGGGGATAAACCTCCAAATACCTTGCAAAGACATACACTCTAAAACTCAGAAAAAGATGCAAACCGGTCTTGTTTAAATACGATGTGTGCCGACCCGAACCTTGAGATATTTTCGTAATTGTGGCTGCAAAAATAAGCATTTGCGCTGCAGCAAACAATTCTATTACAAGGATTAACTAATGCAACACCACAATTAGGCACATTGAAAGCTAGTTGGATATCCTAATCCCCCAAAATTCGGAAAGATAATGTTCCGGGATTGCTGCCAAAAACGATTGTGTAACACTAGCCACAGCTTCGGATCAATTGTCAAAATGTGCCGTTCAAAAATTTCTGCTAATCTGTGTTGCAGCAAGGCAATTACTTGTCATAGGGTTTTGCATCGCAGTAAAAAAGGACTTAGATACGGTTTCCCGTCTAAGTTACGTCGCCACTGACATTTAATGGTTAACGCACTACCACATACACATTTTTGCAGCTATGAAAAAAGAGCGGCTAATTATTTGCAGTAACCAACGATGACTACTATAGAGTCCTACAGTTATCGGGACCTAACAAATCTGTACATTGAATTGTTCCAAATTCTGAATTGGGAACTGTTTCTTAACACCACGCAAAATGGCCACGCCCATGGATCCTCGGGGACAGATTTAAGTATCTTACTACAGTCTCTAGGTACATCATTGGGCTGTTGTGGGCTCCAATTGATTATCTTTTGCCTGCTTAGAACAGTTTTTAAACATCTATACCAGCCCAGAAGCTATTATGTTCCCGTCAATGAAAGAATGGAACCTTTACCACTGGGTTTCTTGAGCTGGGTTATGCCAACCATACGCTACAACATTCATTTTTACCTCTCCATGGGATTGGATGCATACTTCTTTATCCGGTACATCAATATCTTACTACTATTTTTCTTTGTTGTTGGTACCCTCAACTTGATAATACTAGTTCCCATCAATTGGACCGGTTCAGATTCTACTTATCATGCCTCTGGCCTAGACAGATTCAGCCTTTCAAATATTGCCAGCACGAACGTCCAAAGTCTTAATGGACATTTTTGTATGAGCTTGATCACTATCGCATTATTTCACTGGCTTGTGTTGTATGAGCTCAATAGCTTTGTCAAGATTAGACAAGCTTATATGTTGTCCCCCAGCAAGAAAACTTCAGTGGTCTGGAAGACACTTTTAATTTCAAATGTTCCAGAGTACTTGAGAGAACCTGAAGTTTTGCACAAAGTTTTTGAAATAGTCCCTGGAGGACTTAAAAATTTATGGTTCATCCATAACTTTGAGCGTATTTCAGAAGAGGTTCTTACAGCCCAACTGGCTCATGAGGTTCTTGAAGATGCACATATGGTTTTTCTCAACAGATTTCTAAAAAGAAACACTCCAAGGAGGCTTCCATTCACTTCCACCCAGGATAACGACAAAAATTTGGCACAATTATTACATAACGCAATGGAACATGCACCAGAGGATAGAAGTCTTGAACCTTATTTCTATCCCAAGATTCACATCTTGACCATTCGGGTTCCAAAGCTTAAGAGAATTATCAGAATCACTCTTCCAGGGATTTTCAGGATTCTCACGTTTCAAAAGAGAGTGTCAATGGTAGAATGGGCGATTCAAAATTTGAATTGCTCTTTGGAGGTTATTGAAAATGAAAAGTTGAATATGACACTTGACTTGATAAAGAAGCATGACAAAGTGTTTGTGGAGTTCTCTACATACGTGGATGCTAGAATTGCCCACCAATGTTTACTTTCACAAACACAGGGCGTATTGAATCAAAAGATAATAGAGATACATCCAGGAGATGTGTACTGGGATAATTTGGCCCGCAGTAATTCAATCTGGTGTCTAATGGAAAAGTTCTTGGTAACAGTTCTGCTAATCTGCCTAAACATACTTTATGTCATTCCCGTATCCTTGATTGGATTAATTTCGCAAGTGCCGTTACTAACACAGTTAATGCCCTTTCTAGGTTGGCTCTATAATTTTCCACCACAAGTAAGAGCCTTGGTTTCCAGTTTTATACCGTCCATATTGTTATCCTTGCTAACTACCCTTGTGGTTTACGTTTTTAGATACTTAACGTACTACAAAGGCGCATTATCAGGAAGTGAATTAGAGTTGAATTTGCAGCAATGGTATTTTTCATTTTTATTTTTGCAACAATTTCTTGTTGTAACCATTCTGTCCAGTATGACTGCAATTTTCAAACAGGTAATCGAACGGCCAACAACCATTCCAATATTGCTAGCTACAAATATTCCTAAAGCAGCAACGTTCTTCTTCCAATACATTTCATTGAAGGCTCTTGCATTCTGTGGTAGTAACTTTTTGAGAATTGGTCCGTTATTCAATTATTTACTTGTTCACAGATTTTGTGATACCACACCCAGAAAGAAGTTCAAAAGACTTACCACCTTGCCAAAAATCCAATGGGGAACAGTGTATCCCGTATATTCTGTATACGCTTCCATTGGTATTGTCTACACTATAATTTCTCCTATGATTGCAATATTCATTGAATTTATTTTGATTTTGGCATTATTATACTACAAGTATTCGTTGAAGTATATCTATAGTCACATCAACGAATCTGAAACGCACGGTAAATTCTATCCCCAAGCCATATTACACCTTTACACTGGCATATACTGTCTTGAATGTTGCTTGATTGGGTATTTCTTTCTTCTGCAGAATGAACACGGGCAACATGTTCTCAAACTCCAAGGATGGATAATGTCAATGGTTCTTTTAGGAACAATATTTGGAAATATTACCATTTACAACAAATACGCTCAACATTTCACCAACTTGCCTGTATTGTCAGACAAACAGTACGAAGATCTGCAAAGGGTCAATGAGTTGAAGGCACAAATACCCGAGGTTCAACAAACCGACGCTTTGGTAGAAAGAGAATATTATCTGAACAACAAGCTCATGTATACCCATCCATCATTTCGTTTTGAAACTCCGAAGCTTTGGTTTCCATCTGATCCTTTCGGGTTGAGCATCCAACAGATATCTCAATGGGAGGAAAGAATGCCTAGAATGGAAGGTGGTACAACATGTGGCGCTTCCATACACTATCACAAATCGTATCGCAGTTTCAAAATCATGATATCAGAAGCCCCTCCGGATTTCAAATAGCTAGGTTTCCCCATATGTTTCGTCAAGTCTCTCGCTAATTCTCAAGCCATGCAAAAGTTTCTTCCAAGTTGATAAGGCCGTGTTCTTATTAGACATTTGACTTTTGGCATAGAACCATATTTTCTTTGCAATCACTGCCTGTTCCTTGAGAACCATAACACCCTTTTTCACCGGTATCGCCTTTTGATTGTGAAAATTGAACCCGACAACCACGGGTACATATTGCACGGGATCATCAAACGGAGTTTTCAATCTCTTGAACTTGTAATCCTGAAGGATCAGTTCAATACCAGCTAACTTAATCCAAACACAATCGTCTGGAACCATTGTGGTTTTAAAGACTTCAAGATTTCCGTACTTGTTTCGAGGTAATATACGGTTGTTATCCTCATCGGTCGTGATTATCGGCTTAATATAAGCACAAGTTTGAGCAAAGCTGTAAAGTTTAGTTTCGTTTAGTTCCGACATGCCATTCAAAACGTTTGCAATGTAAGCCCTCTTGTTGTGGATTGTTCTAGGCGTCAACGCCCGTGTCAGCTTGATCGGGTTATCGATTTCATGGGGTATGATGGATCTCCCAAGAAATTTCCATTGGTTCTCGGATTTCCCCACCGTGACCGAGTTCTTGAAGTATACCTGATATTTCTTTCTATCTATTTTGATAGTTTTCAAGGGCGTTGCATCGGGGCTTATAACTTCGTTATAGCGCAAAGTCGACTGAATCAGGAGGTTGGGATTTCTCTTTAATGCCGTCAATGACTTGGGAATGGATAAGTTAATCATTGCTGTTTTTCTTAAACAATCAAGCTCCTTGTACTCATCCAACGAGTATTCTTTCCTATTAAAGTGTCTAAGAAGAGATTGGAAAAGTAAGGCAGCACGACCATACTCCGTACGTAAATCCAACTTGTTGAACCATCTGTACGCCACGTCTTGCATATATCTCGAGCTAACATCAAACATGGAATTGGAATTGCTGAGGGAAATCACATAATGCATCGTCATTTGATTGAACTGACTCTGAACTGGATAGAAAAGCGGCGTGTAATGTGGAGATGGGTCTATCGAAGGAGATCCAAACCGCTTCAACCTAGTAATCTGTTTTTCCTCATCATGGAAGCAAATTGGTTCTATCGCCAATATTTCTGAGGTATTCAATGGATTGACTAGCTCCGTCCAAAAGTATGGAAACAACAAGTCGTTGTCCTTGTTCACCTGTAGTTTCTTGTGGTCCAAACGAGGCTGAAATTTTGCTGGTTCAGACGGAGATATCAACGGTAAGGAAAACACCATGCGAGACTCCCAACCTATTGAGCGGAGCAAAGCAGTAAAGATCTGTGATGCGGTATCTCTATTATGTTTAAACCGTTTGATCATAGAAACAAACGTATCTTCAAAGAGGGGGGCGGATGTGTTGGGAAAGTAGTCTTTTGGATCTTTTTTTGGAAGATATCCCAATACCCGAATGCCATTCGAGTCAATTTTGAAGTTCAAGCGGAACCATTTGATCAAATATTTCAATATGTAGATGAACTGCAAGTCTAGTTCCTTCTTATCTAGAGACGCTTGCGCCATTCCCTTGTTTAGTTTCTTGACTCGTTTCAATAACGCATCAGGTAATAGCTTTTTCAATACCTTTAGCACTTTCTTATCGGATAGCCA
Organism: Teunomyces cretensis; assembly: GCA_003706575.2. Classification (NCBI taxonomy): domain Eukaryota; kingdom Fungi; phylum Ascomycota; class Pichiomycetes; order Serinales; family Debaryomycetaceae; genus Teunomyces; species Teunomyces cretensis. Next base: position 581,923 of record PPLT02000002.1, on the reverse strand, counting down.
CTGGTTTCTCTCGTGGGCAAAGAGCATGTACGTAGTCATCCCCAAGTAGTGAATAGTGATTCTTCGTTTCTTCTGCACCACCAACTGTCTTATTTTGTTGCTTTTCTCCTTTGCTGTCGAGTCCAGATCATCGATCGTGATGGTAAAGTCATCTTGAGGTGTGTAAGCAAGGACATCTTCCCATTCTATATCGGAGTCGTCGTCGACTTCATCGTCCTCATCGCTGGGAACTTCCACCAGCAAAGGTTCCTCAACGGCAATTCTCTGTCTCTTCTCTGGAGGACCTTCGTCATCAGAGTCAGCTACAAAGAGCGACATGATGTGTTGATGTCTTTTTTCTCTACGGGTTTCGTGATGGATCGAGGTCATTAACTATTATATTACAGAATAGGTCTAATCGCTATACAAGGCCTATTAATCGCGATGGACAAGATCGCTCAATTCCTTCCACTCGTTTATCATTAGCCATTGGTTGTTGGTTTCAGGAACGCTATCGTGTCCGTAGACGTCTATCAGGTGGAACTGGGCCACCGGCACGTAGGTCTTTGCCGTTTTGATTTCAGGGTTTTCGTCTTCAGGATCAACAGGAAGCAAGCTTTCGGAGCCGTTGACGACATAGCCGACGTGGTGCTTGAGGTTGACGGTGGAGCCCACCAATTTGCATCCTCTAAAGTACGCGGTGGGTTCGGACGCGTTTTGTTTGGATGGCGTAAAGTAGTCCTTGGTGTTTGCAGGCCCACTGTATTGTATGTGCATCGGCACGAGACTTGCCGTACTTTGCGGCACGTCCTGGTGGATCTGGAACGAGTTCATCGAGACGTGTTGGTGTTGTGGATGAATTTTGGATCGCGACTGAAAAGTTGTGCGGCCAGAAAATGATGGGGTCTGAACAAGATAGTCGAGTAAAACTCAAATCCGGCAAGCAAATCCGTAGAACGTAAAGTTTAGCGTGATTGAATCACTTGGAACTGGCTGTTGTTCACCATGTGGAAAACTCACAGATGTTAGTGCTGTAGCCAGAATAAGGTTTAGCATAAGCCGACGATTTCCGCTCCCATTACCAAAATTGTAAATGCCGATACATAAACAGGGCCCCGTCAAATCCCATGATACCAACATCCAAACCCCATAACCTCGATATAACCTCTAAATCGGCCATATAAACAATCCCATAAAAGAGTCCATGCAACCCAATCGGATTAATTCCACCACCTCGATCCGAATTTCGGCCTGCTTATTCATACCCTCTTCATGCGGCGCCTAATCTGCCACACTTTTTGTATAAAAAGATAATGATAATTCCGTGCGATAACAACGGTTACACCTTTCTATACTCACTCATTGTACTTGCGCAAGATGTCCCAAATACACCAAGGTGATCATGCTAAGCAACACCACCTACATCCTAGTGTGCTCGCAGATGCCTCTACCGAAACCTCGGGGCTCATTGCCGGCGAATTAGCGGCGGAAGAGGCCGAGCTTTATGGACTGACTAATCAGTCTAAACCCGCCGACGTCTCGCCGGACGACCCGCTCCATGGGTATGCACTTCCTAAGGCACAACTTGACGCTGTGATCTTCAGTATATACACGGCCGCGTTCCTTTCGGCCTTGGACGTGACTATCGTCACCACCCTCTTGACGTTAATTGCGTCGGATTTGAACGAGGTTAAGAACATTTCATGGATTGGAACCGGCTACTTGTTGTCAGCAGCTGCTTTTCAACCGATTTTTGGGAGATTATCCGACATTTTTGGCAGAAAACCGCTCTTACTATTGTGTTCAGCACTCTTTGCTGTTGGCTGCTACATCTGTGTCACTGACTCGTTGTTGTGGTTGGTCATCGGTAGATTTGTCACTGGTTGTGGGGGTTCGGGCATGAATGTGTTAGGAACGATCACATTGTCCGATTTGATCCCATTGCGTGACAGAGGCTACTATCAAGGGTTGACCAACATCGCTTTCGGTTTGGGTACTGCTTCTGGCGGTATTGTTGGTGGATTAATTGCCGACTGGTTGGGCTGGAAGTGGGTGTTTATTTTACAAATTCCATTGGCCATTTTAGTGGGAGTAAGCATTTTCTTCTTCTTAAACCTCCCTGAAGGTTCCCCCGGATTAGGGGCTCAAGGTGTCGATATTAAGGGCAAATTGAAGAGAGTTGACTTTGCTGGTGCAAGTTTCCTTGTCTCTTCTTTGATTACTTTCATGATTGCCGCATCTTTGGGTGGGAGAAATATTGCATTTGCTTCAAAGACATTCATTGGCTTGATTACACTTGGGTTTGCCCTTTTGGGTGGATTTATCTATGCCGAAACGTACATCGCTGCTGAACCCATCATTCCGTTAGAATTGATGACGGTCAGAACGGTGGTTGCCTCGTCTTTGGCGAATTGGTTCTTTACAATGGGTGTTTTTGCCTACCTATTCTACGTGCCAATCTTTTACTCCTCGGTCATGGGCCTTAGTGCCACTCAAACTGGTCAAAGATTGATTCCTAATTTCTTTGGAGTTTCCTTTGGGTCTTTTGGTGCTGGTATTTACATGAGAAGAACCGGTCGCTACTACAACTTGTCAGTTGCGGCCGGAATCTTGTCTGTGATTGGTATTTTGAGACTTCTGACTTTGTCAGTGGAGAGCTCTTTGTTCAAGCAGTATACTTTGTTGCTCCCAACAGGTATCGGATACTCCACATTGTTGACGGTTACCTTATTGGCATTGATATCATCGGTTCCGGTGAAATACCAAGCATGCACTACTTCCATTCAGTATACTTTCAGATCTACTGGCTCGACCATTGGGGTGACAGTCGCGTCTGCTATTTTTCAAGGACTTTTGCAGTCTAAATTGACCTCCAAGATCAACAAAATTATACCTGACAAGAAGGAGGCTGCAAATATTATTTCCAGAGCATTGGAAAACACCAAGTACGTTGAGCATGCACCCGAGTCTGTCCAGAAGGCGATCAGAGAATCCTATGCACTTGGTTGTAAGGGAGCCTTCTATTTCAGTGTAGCCACTGTAGTTATTGGGTTTATCGCATCCTTATTCATGAGAGAACATAAACTTCACACCAGCATGGACAGAGATTGAGTTTTTATAGAATTAATATTTATCGTGTATGATCTAATTTATGCTATTCATTATTGTCACCGTATGGTCTCACCTGGTACCGATGATTGTCGCCACTATAGACAATGAAACCTGTCTCTTCGTTGGAAATTGCCGAATCGATGGTGTACAAAGTCTGTGAATGGTTCGTGTTAAATAACGGCGCCTGGTCATCAGAAGTGGCATTAAGGTTGAAAGTTGACTTGGGCCTAGGAACGTTAGCGGTTGAAGCAACGAAGGCTGGTGACAACCGGGCCAAAATGTCGGAACCTTTGATCCCAACTTTGTACTGTCTCTGGCTGGCTTGGAGAAGAGGAGACAGAAACGTGCTATCAGCACGAGTATCTAACAATGGAGATAATATTGGGGAGAGAACTTCGTCCTCCTTGATGGCCTCTTCTAATGCATCTTCAATGACATGTTCAATGAATTCGGTTTCCGTGGTAAGATTGACGTTAATGAGAATCACTGACAAGAGAACACTGGCAATACCAAGAAAGTAGAGGAACCCCTTGGAATTGTGCTTGTCTGGATCATCCTCTGTAAAGTAGATGACGACAAAATCTATGCAGATGGTAATAGGGATCGACGATGTCAACGAGAGCGAAGTCACCAAGGGACTTGTCAATAACATGGCTAGAATGGTAGTGTAATCGGAGATGACGGAAAACACCCCATTCACAAGTACCAGAACCAAGATCCCTCGGGTTGGAGGTGGTTCTAACTTTTCTATTTCCAAGGCATCAACGAGGACCAAAATAGGAATGCCCAAAAGCAAGGTGTATACCCCCACAAACCCGAATAGTTGTCTTTCATTGGTAGTCCTGTCACCCCCACACTTTACTTTCATCACATTCAAGTACAATGTGTACATAAAGGCGCCAAAGAGGGCAAGACAGTTGCCCAATGGAGCATTTTTTGGCTGGAACATGTTGCCTCCATCGTTTTCCTTGGTTGACTCGCTGTAATTGACCAAGAACACACCAACGGTACTGATCATGACACAGGAAAACTTCTTGAGAGTAAACTTGTCGATTCTCAAACACACCCCCATTATCAAGGTAAATATACTTGTTGTGGAACCGAGCACCGTCTGGTTGGAAGCTGAGGTATACTGCAATGCTTCCATGACAAACAAGTTGTAAAAGTAGTAGATTATGGCAATCTGAAATGCCAAGGATGAAACCTCCCTCCGGGATAACTCCTCAGGAGCATATTCATGCTTCTCTTTGGATTTGACCGATTCTACGTCCGATTGGCCGTCAAAGAAGCGCTTGCAAAACCTTATAACGTCGGGAGTAAAGTTCAAAATGAAACACGAGCCCGTAATCACGGAAAAAAGCCATGGTTTGTTGTAATCATCCCCCTTAAGCACGACATTGACCAATTCAAGTCCAATTATCCAAGTACTGACTGCGATAAAGAGAAGAAAGATCCCAAGCCGGTAGTTTTTCAATTCTCTTTCGTTGATGATCTGAACGATTTCCACTGGATCTCCGGCAATATGCGTATCATGGGGAGGTACCAGATCTCTCAAGGTGGGAGACACAGACATCGTTGACTAGTGTGTTGTTGATAAGGAGAATTTGAGATATTTATGGTTCCGCAGCGGTTTCCAGATCGGGCAAGTGCGCGGAATATTCCATCCAATTGACATTTTGTGCGGGTATAAATTAACGCTAACTATAAGAGATCCCAGCCATAAGTAGCAGCTAAGCGTCTTTTCAAATGTTCAGCTGCGGTGATTGGTGCATTGTTGTTTGCGCCCTTTTCATTTCCACGCGTCAACTGGCTGGGAACAGGCTCCAAAACCGTTTCGTCGTTGGGGTGACTGAAAAACGCAATTGAATACCGATCTTGGCCAGTTTCCTGAACCTTCGCGGGAAATTTGACTCTATGTACAGTAGACTTCAACAACCCCCCCGTCCAATAGTTCAATTGGTCTCCAATGTTGACAACAAGCGGTGGGGCCATTCCAACCACCGTAGCCGGCACATATGGCACTGGTTCCCATTCGCCAGACACTTGCGAGTTGATTTCAAGGCCCTCCTGATTCTCCCGTTGGAACAAGAGTGTCATCGAGCCGTAGTCAGTATGAGCACCGGCCCGGATAACGGCTTCGGGACTTAAGCTTTTCTGTCCTGGGTAGTGTAAGAACCTGAACGTCGATCCCGATGCCTTTGAAGGGTCATACTTGGCAGTGAACCACTCACTTCCCCTGAGTCCGTCGGTGTCCTCGATTTTCAACCCAAGGGCAAGGATTTGCAACAATTTGATCGAGAGTGCATGCAACTTGCGAATGGCACCCGAAATGGTTTCCTGACGAATCGACTGGTTGGTAAACCAATCAGGAATGGCCTGGGTCGAGAGTCCCGTCAAGAAATTGAGCCCGGCAAAGTTCAACGCCTCCTTGGGGTCGCCGCTATTGTGGTCGGATGGGTCCAAGCTTTCACCTCCATAGTTGACATAGCCATGGTTGGACGAATCAATGGAATATTTCGTCTTGTATTCGACTGGAAGGGCAAAGAATTGGTGGGACAATTCGAATAATGCATCGACTTCGGCTTGACTAAACCCATGGCCCTCGATAAAGAGAAATCCCTGGGTTGTGGCGGCGTCGAGAAGTTTATCGGCAGTGGACTGGTTAAAGTTGGTGACGTCTACAATCTGAAGCGGATTAGACATGGCATACAGTGTATTAGGGTATGTATATTGAGTGACAGTCGGACGATTTTTGATTGATTAGAGATGCCGCTTGATTGCCTCGATTTGGCGCGCAAAATTATAGGCTGTCAACATACGGTGCGCGCAAAAGTCCTCGTTGGGGTTAAGAGAACAGTATGTTTCCTATACCTTTCTAAATGCAACTTCTTCAGGCAATTCAAAGGCAACACAAAACATTGGTTTGGTTGGAGCCACTCTCCTCACCAAATGGAAGCTGAGCTTTTCGAAAGGAATGTCATGATCGATCAATTTGGCGATTTTTTTGTGAACTCTACCATGCAATTCTTCCATCGATGGTTCTGGTTCGGTGTTTGAATACTTTTCAAAGCAGTGGACATTGATAATGGGTAATTTGAAGCCTGGAGCTTGTCTCACAATCTCGGCAACTTCAGGATGACGTCCGTACAACCCGATGAATTCGTCAAGGAAAGTCAATGCCGAGTCAGGCAAGTTCATCACGTAGTTTGAGAAAAATGTTGGAATCTCCACTGTAGTCACCTGCTTGTCTTGTATCGAAACTCTTTGATTGGTGGCAGGGTCAATTTTTCTTCTTTTGACCACCTTGGTTTTTTCTATAACTTTCTGTTTAGACCATTCGAACAATAACTTGGGCGATTGTCTAATAAACTCGCGGCCATCCAAGTGGTATGGTTTGACAAAGTCGTCAACATGGTTGAGTTTGATGTTTTCTTCAAGATATTTCAAACTTTCCGGATTCAAGTCGTTGGCCAACACAATGACATTCTTCTTCCCAGCAGGAACAGCAAACGGTCCAACACCAGCAAATACATCACCCACAACCTCCTTGGGCTGGAACAGATCAATCAAACGTTCGTGTTCGGTGCTGAGACGCGAGTTCCAGTAAACTTTGCTGAAATCGAACCTGAAGCGGCATCCACTTTCGTTTTGTTCGACATTGAGGTCGTCTCTTCCGGCCAACACCTTCATTTTGAACGTACGGAACTTGGTATCAATGGTGTCCAACTTGTCAACCACCGTTTCTATCTTTGCGTTCTTGTCCAAAATGACTTGGCCGATGAGAGCGCCGTATGGCTTGAACTCATCACGCAAGTTCAAGTGGGCTACATGTCCAGCCTGCGAAAACCCACTGGGTATCTCGTCAAGCAAGTGTTCTGGCAACACTGCATGTAAAATGTCATCGGTTTTCCAGAACGGGTAGTCGAGCTTCATCGTGTATGGCTTGATGACGATACCGTACTCTGCGATCTTTTCCCTGGTGACGGCCGCTATGCCTTCGTCGTAGTTGTCTACGTCCAAACCTTCTCTCAACAAAACACCCTTGGAGTCTTCTATCAGCACAATGTGCTTGATACCAGGCTTGTACAAGATGTCCTCCTTGCAGCTCTTGACAAACTGGCCAAGATGGCGTGGTTCGGGGAAGTACGCGGCGGCCAACGGCACTTCTTTGACAAAGAATTGTCTGTCCAACTCTTTCATGGACCGGTTAACAGGCGGCGTAAAGCTCATGATGTGCAAGGATCGAAGACTGAAGGACTGATGACGAGGGATCCGAAGAAGCATCGGGTAGTTTAACATGACTTTTTGAGGCCGGGCCTTGGTGAGGACCGGGAGTATGTGCAGGAATTTTCCATATTCGCGCCCATCCATCGTTATTTCTATCGATGAGCAGTCAGACACACCAATAACTAAAGTATATCATGGTTGCTGTTACAGACGTGATTTCGATCACGAAACCAACTTCTCTCATCAATGATATAGACTCGGACATTGACATGTCTGATGACGAAAGCAACAAGAACTCGATCGTCACGCCGGGCGAGCTTGTGACAGATGATCCTGTGTGGATGAAGGGCCATGGTACATACTTCTTGGAGGACAAGACATATTCTTCGGTGGCAGGAAGTGTTTCTCGTGTGAATAGATTATTGAGTGTGGTTCCGTTAAGAGGCAGGTACCAGGCCGAGACCGGGGACCATGTTGTTGGCAGAATCACCGAAGTTGGAAACAAAAGGTGGAAGGTCGACATTGGATGCAAACAGGATGCCGTGTTGATGTTGGGGTCGGTTAATTTGCCAGGTGGGGTGTTGAGAAGAAAGAGTGAGAGTGATGAATTACAAATGAGAAACTTCTTGAAGGAAGGAGACTTGTTGAATGCCGAAGTACAAACCATCTTCAACAACGGAATAGCGTCACTCCACACAAGATCGTTAAAGTACGGGAAGTTGAGGAACGGGATCTTCTTAAAAGTGCCCAGCAGTTTGATCATCAAGTCAAAGAACCATTCGTACGATTTGCCAGGCAATGTCAGCATAATATTGGGGGTTAATGGATACATCTGGTTATACAAGACGACGGCGCGGTCCAATTTGACAGTAAACTCCAATGCCAGCAAGCTCCAAGCCGCCGGTGAAAGTTCATATGCTCCTGGCCAGGCGTCGGTCTCCATCACCAAACTTGAAGAGGAATCATCTTGGGAAATTTACTCCGACAAGAACGACGACATCAACAACTCGGTGCGTTCCAATATAACCCGTTACTTCAACGTGCTCAAAGCGTTGAGTCACGGAGAGTTGGGGATCACCGAACAGCGTGTCATCATGGGCTACGAGGCCAGTTTGGCCTATTCCAATGTCGGCAGCTTGATCGACAAAGATGCCATGGACGGCATCTGTCAAGATGTCATCAACACGGAAAAGATGAGAGGGAATTAACAACGTATTAATAATAAATATGTAAATATACAAGAAGAATTATAGATGCTGGGTGCGAGACTGGGTTTGGGTTGGCCACTGACTAGAGAAGACGTCTTTTCTTCAAAAAGTACTTGAAGTAGACGATCTGGGCCAACCCAAACAAGGCGATAGTTATTAGGAGAATAATACTGACCCTGGTATATTCTTCAAAGATTTGCTCGTTGACATCTCTGAGGGCGTACTCCTGGTCCATCAAGTTGCTCAAGATGTGTTCGGAGCCATGCAAGGAGTCCACCACGTTATCTAATTCCATCTTGATGGCGGCAATCTTCGATTCAAAGTCTTCCTCGGTGAATTCGGCGGTTTTTGTCGTCGTCACCTTGTCGTCGGAAGATGATTCCGTTGACTTTTCAGCGTGCTTTCGGTTGAAGAATTGCGCATAGTTGTTGTAGTTGGTCTCTGTGAGGGACTTCATGGTCTTGACGTCTACAAACAACTCGATGTCTCTGTCACGGGGCTGGAACGACCATGACTTGTCGGCGTACAAGTTGTCGAAGCAGATGTAGATCATGGACTTGCCCTGGTTGGAGTTTATCAACTCGACGCTTTCTTCGCTGGCCAGAGAAGACTTGTCGCTGTTGTGGTTGTTGTGACGGAAGTTGAAGAAGTTTGTTCTTTTATCCCGCGTCGTGTCTTCGTTGACACGCGTGGGGCTGTTGAGGTTGGTGAACATGAAGGTGATATCGCGGGAGATATCGCGTTGGAAGCGCAACTTGTTGCCGTCGTCGTCGAAAACGTTGAGATTGAGTGATTGCGACGGCAACTTGTCACCGGCGTTGATACTCACCATGATAATATCGTTGCTGACGGTTGGATAGGCGACGCAGTGGTCGAGGTGATCCTTGGACGAGTACTTGCGGGAGTCGCCCGCTTTGATTGGGGGCACGGAGATGCCGAGGGCATTCAACCCGCACACAAGGTATGCAAGCCAAAGTAGCGGTAGAAGTCGAGGCATTGCTAGAGGTGATTTTTTGGCGGTATGGACGGTTGTGGGCTAGTGTGAAAAGGGTCTGGAGCTCGGTCGGGGAAAGGAGAACAAATACGCGCAAAGGATTCCGAGAAAGGGGAACGAAGTTGCGGAATTGGAAAGCGAATGGAGGCGGAACACTAATACAAAACACAAACGACAGCAGCAACTGTTAGAAACCCACCGAATCTGCCAGCATACACAAAGTTTCTGGATGGAATCAACCAGACAGAATGTTTTTTTTTGCCCTAATTAAATTCCTGCAGACGTGCCGAGCACCGGAGTGTACAGAGACGGGGTTTCCCCGGTACGGTAGGCAGGGGGTTATGTACGCGAAGGGTTCTGTCAGCCACGCCGCCACGCGTCGGTGGTCCCGTCCCCAATGGTACCAGCAACAGGTCCAGCTATACAGACTACGGTTCTGGGGTACTGCAACTTGGGTACGCCAGACCACGACAGCTGGACGAACGAGATCCGTGCCCAGGCCACCAACCTAAAACGGTGTCTTGTCCAAAGCTTTTTTTTCAGGAAACGTTCGGCAGGCAAAAATAATTATACCCGAGAGGCGGGCCAGATGCATTTTAGCACAGGGCAGAAAAGGTTTGATTGCCCGATCGGGGAATTACAGTCTAGGGCCGAGAACGACGGTGTAATTGTCCGTGGATTCGATGTCCTGCCCTGGCCATGGTATCTGTATGCAACCAGCCGTCGGATCACACAATGGACCACTTCTACAACCTATTTATAGTTTGTTATATTTAGACGTACAAAGTAACCTTTTCTTTTCTTTTTTTTTTACACCCATTTTTTTTCAAACACTGCTATTATACTTTATACAATTTATGGGTGCTAACTGTGTCTGATCAACTCGGCCAACCGTTCTTCAAACTCCCATTCTTCAACCTTCTCTATTACATCGTCCAATCTCTCACCGCCCATGCATCCCGTCAAGTCGTGCAACGAGTATCCGCACCGGTGGTCGGTGACTCGGTTCTGGGGATAGTTGTAGGTCCGGATCTTGTCCGACCGGTCGGTGGTCGTCACCTGGTCCGTCCGCATCTTTCGCTGCTCCAAGATCTCCTTGTCGCGCTCGAGTGCAGCAAGCCGCGCCCGCAAGATACTGAATGCCTTTGCCTTGTTCTTGGGCTGCGACCGCTCGTCCTGCTGCGACACCATGATCCCCGTAGGAATGTGTACCAATCGCACCGCCGAGTCGGTGGTGTTGACATGCTGCCCACCTTTCCCACTGGCCCGCATGGTATCGATTCTGACCTCGCCGGGCGCAAACGACCGCTCATCTTCCTTTAACGAACCCTCGGTCCCGTCCGACACCTTGGGCAACACCACGACGGCCGCCGTCGACGTATGAATGCGTCCTTTGCTCTCGGTACTCGGAATCCGCTGTACACGATGGACTCCACTCTCGTGGCGGAGAAGATTGAACGATCCGGGGGCATCGATACTGATGATGGCCTCGTTGAGGAAACCGTTGCTCCCTTCACTCTGCGACACAATGGTATACTTCCACAGCTTGTAGTTGGCGTAGTTGAGATACATCTGCATGAGGTCAGCCGCAAACAACGCCGCTTCCGACCCACCAACCCCGGGCCGGAGCTCCAAAATGCACGGCTTGTCGCTGAATTTGAGTGGGGGGAGAAGTCGTGACTGAAGCACATTCACCGATTTGTTGATCAACGGCACCGTCTCCTCGAGCTCACGTTTGGCTTCTTCGACCAACTCAGCGTCCTGCCCGGGCTCCTCGATGAACTGGCAGAGCTCTTTGAAACTGGCCAATTCGTTCTTGTACTGGTGGTAATGGTCCAACACCACGCTGAGATTGGAAAATTTTATGCTCACATCCTGGTTAAACTCCCCTGTCGACATCTTCTTCTCGAGGTCTTGGAACTCTGTCTGCATCACTTCGGCACGCTTGAGCAAAAGTGGATGGATCGGCGCGATTTCGGTGCCAAAACTTCGTGATATCACCAGAAACCGCCCACAAACACCCCTAGGCCCAGCTAGCGCCGCCAAACTTCGCGTTCTGGCCGTTAATCTGAACATGGCCTGGAAAGAGTTGATGATGATGGAGATGAAAAAGTTTCCTGCAGATAATCATGGTTTGTACCGTTAACAGCCGTTGTCAATTGGCAATGGACGAGGTTTAAACAAGGTTTATCGGCCAATAACCGCCATCAACACGGTGGTTCAAGTCTATAATAACTCTGGAACAGCGACAGTTGAACAAAATGTGTCTCTTGACTATTTACAAATATATACAATTGAGATCATTCTCTTCTGATGGGTTTAGGTTCAGTACCGAATAATTTGTTCAAGAACGGCTTTTCATCCTGGTTGATAGGATCCTCGGGTCTTTTACACACCAACATCCAGGTGGTGCCCAAATGGACTCTCTTCTCAAAGGTAATATCCAAGCCTGCCTCATCGATCAACTCGCCGATATCCAAGTTCCATCTACATGCCCAAGTCTTCATTCTCTTTTGAGCACGGAAATCAAGGTGATTGTTAACAAAGTTCCAGTTACTGCGGCCGTGTTCCAACAATACCAATCTCCCACCGGGCTTCAAGAGTTCCGTCATGTTCTTCAACGCTCTGACAGGGTCTTCGTGTGCACATAACCCAAATGCCTCAATGATGGTATCGTATTTAAACGTCTTGTCAGCAAGCTGGACCAAATCCTCGGCCTTTCCCACGGTGAATCCAACGTTTTTGAAGTCAGGGTACGATTTTCTAAACTTATGCTGGGTCACGTCGACCATTTTCCTTGATGAGTCGAGGAAAGTGACGGAACTGACCAATTCAGGACGGAAGTAAGGGATGTTTCTACCCGTTCCGCAGGCGACTTCCAATACATCGCCCTTGATCTGTTTCATGAGCCAGCTTCTACGCATACCCATCAACACTCCGCGCTCTTCCCATTTGATTTCATCGTCATAGGCTTGTGCCATACGTTCGTAGAAGTCGGTGGTGTCTTCAGCCGGGACAATATTGGGATTGTTGGCGTTGGTCAATGCTTCCTCGACCTGGTTATGGCTGTGGTCGTGGTCGTGGTCTTGTTCACCTTTGGTTTCCAGCAGCTTCATTTCGCGGGGCTGGTCCAACACAGGGGCCTTTCTTGTACTCTTTCTTGGCTGCTGCTCATACCAGGTCTCCAACTCCTCGGGTGTAGGGTTGAACATGACTTCGTTATCCAACAAGTTCTTCCTCCTGAATTCCTTTCTCATCATCGAGTAGATCCTAAACTTTTTCTCCTCCTTCGGGCGCAAAGTCTCACGGCTCATCTTCTTCAACATCAAGTACTCATATTCCGACAACGACTTGGGGTCATCCTGGTATTTGCGCTTGACGTATTGGATCTGCTTGTCCTCGTGGTATCTGTCGCGCATGTAGTAGTAGAAACAGACACAAACCACACCAAATGCACACACGTAATAGACGGTCATACCCTTCTTGAACTTCTCTGACTGGAGGTAGATCGCCCATTGCTTGTATTTGGGGAGTTTTTCGAGATCGCGCTGGGCTTGGACTTCTTTATGGTTGATGGGGAACGGGTTGTTCGAGTACGCCCGGCGCCAAACACCGGTTCCGTACACGGCCGGCATCACCGCGGTACCATTAACGGAGCTCCGAACAAAGTTGCGGCTCACAGACCGTACACCTAAACGTACTAACGACATGGTGAGATTGTAGGCAGATGTCAAATGTTGGAACCTTCAACTAACGATTTTTTTTGGCGCGTGGAGGTGGATTTGTCGTGCACTGCCCAGAAACACCCAGTTCAAATTGTCGCCCGTTTGATGGCAAAACCACCACCACTTCTTACAAATATGTCGGCCCCATCTCCCTTATTAGAAGAGGCCAGAAATGCCGCCTCCCAGCAGAAGCTTGAAGTTGCCGAGACCAAATATAAGCAAATAATTTTGTCCCAGGAGGAACCCACCACCAAGAAGTTACAGGAGCAGGAAGCCGCCATATTGGAGTTGGGCAAGATATATCAGAAAGAGACCAAGCCTGAGAACTTAAAGGGATTGCTCACGGAGTCAAGAACGGTGTTGGGCAACTTTGCCAAGTCAAAGACCGCCAAGATCGTCAAGACGTTGATTGAAGACTTTGACAGTATTCCCGACGCTTTAGACATCCAGATCGCAGCCACCAAGGAGAGTATCGAGTGGGCTGTGGAAAACAAATTGTCGTTCTTGAGACAGACTTTGCAATTGAAGTTATCGGACTTGTTGTACACCAAGACTTTGCACCAAGACGCCCTCAAGATTATAACTGACTTGTTGCATGAATACAAGAAGTTGGACGACAAGTCCTCGCTTGTCGAAGTACAATTGTTGGAATCGAAGATCTACCACGCTTTACGTAACATCCCCAAGTCAAGAGCTGCCCTTACCAGTGCCAGAACCTCGGCTAACTCCATCTACTGCCCCACCTTATTACAAGCAGAACTTGACTGCCAGAGTGGGATATTGAATGCAGAAGACAAGGACTACAATACGGCGTTTTCTTACTTTTACGAGTCGTTTGAAGGGTTCAACTCCCAGGAGGATAACCGCGCCATTATTGTCTTGAAGTACATGTTATTGACCAAGATCATGTTGAACTTGGTCGATGACGTTAACAACATTTTGTCTCACAAGAATGTCATCAAGTACCAGTCCAAGGATATCGATGCCATGAAGTCTATTGCAACGGCTTACTCCAACAGATCATTGAAAGACTTTGAGACTTCGTTGGTCACTTACTCCACCGAACTCAAGTCAGACCCGATCATCAAGAACCATTTCAACGCCTTGTACGACAACTTGTTGGAACAGAACTTGTTGAAAATCATAGAATCATACAGCTGTGTTGAATTGTCGCACATTTCAAAATCCATTGGCTTGAACTTGCAACAAGTCGAGGGCAAGTTGTCTCAAATGGTCTTGGACAAGGTATTCTACGGAGTCTTGGACCAAGGTAACGGTTGGTTGATCATCTACGATGAACCTAGAAGAGATGCAGCATACGACGCTTCGTTGGACTTGGTCAAGAATTTGTCTAATGTTGTTGATTTATTATATGAAAAGGCTTCGTCCTTGAACTAAATCAATTAAATATCCCACCAATACCCTTTTCTGTAGCGACAATAGCGACTTCTCCAGCTTTCACCAAGAACTCCTCTAATCTACCGCAGCGGGTGAAACATTTCAAAAAATCATTGGCCTGCTCATTGGCAACGTTGTTGATCACACCAAATGCCTTCTTCATATACTTCCAGTCTCTCAACCGAGCATTCTGGTAGATTTGCAACAACTCTATAATCAAATAAGGAATGTATATCGATCTTAACTCTTCGTACAAAGAGGCATCTGTTGCATCGCTAATCAACTCCTTCAACCAGTGGAAAACCAACTCGTTCAACGTCTTACTTATCTTTTCAATCGAGTTTTCCACTTCGCTTGAATCCCACAAGGGCGATTTATCGGCAATTCCATTGACCTGATGACTGGCCAAGAATGCCTTCCAATCGCTGATAATCTTTAACCCTTCAGTTAATGCAGCGTACTGTAATAATTCTTGTTTGTTCTCTTCCGAAATAGTTCCAACGTAATCAGGGGTCAATATGGTTTTGGTATGGATTTCGGCATCGTAATCACGAATCAACTTCTTGAAACTCTTATTATCAGAGAAGCTTTGCAAAGCTGCCAACTTACCACCTAGTAAAAACCGCCTTATGACAACCAACGATGCTGAAATGGCATCTTCATACATGTTATTTTCGTAGAACCACTCCACGGACCGGTACAACTTGAAATCGACTTCTTCCACCAGATGAGGGTCATCCTGAACGAAAATGGTAGTCTGCTGAGAATAATGGTCCTCCGTCTCCACCATCACCCTTTCCACAGTTCTTCTCAACACATTAACCATCTTATGATCCTGTGTATCGTCCACCACCACCATATCATCTTCCACGGTAGTCTGTTGATTGGCAAACTTCCGAGCAACTTCGATCTGTTTGGCTCTTTCAGTTGGGTCAGTGATGGAAGACAAAAAGAGAGAATAAGTCTCCCTAGCATCCTTTTCATCAGGAATAAATGACAAGTAGATGGGGATCAACTCGGAAAGACCGTATTCAGATAATTTGGATATGTACAATGTGATCATAGTGGTTACCTCCTTGGTATCAATAGATTCGGGTCCCCCAATGAGGAGCTGTAAAATGGCCAAATGAGTAACAACCCTCTCAAGATAGGGCTTGACCAAAACGTCACTGTCATTGACCAAAGAATTAATGATATTGTGCAATAAGGCAGAGACTTGGCCCAGAAGGACTGCCCCGGTTATTACTCGTAATGGGTTGCGACTTTCTTCGGCCGCATTGTTGCCCGAGTTCAGCAAGGTATTAAGGATTTCGTCAATAGATTTCAATTGAGGCTCAGGAGAAGAAAATGGAATTTCTTCTCCAGCAGGGATTTTAGATATGAAGAATTGTTCTTTTTTGAACTCATTTAACTTTTTAACAAGTAGAAATAATGATTCTTCCCAACTCTGAGATTCCTTCAAGTTCAGACTTATATCCCCGTCACACAAGAAGTTGTATATCATTTTCTCATATTTGTCCAAGTCTGGTTGTTGTGATAAGTTGTATACTGTCTTTTTCCACAAGAGTTTGTGTCTAAATTGTCTGAGTTGGGATTGAGTCGTCACTTGGCCACTAACTGAATCAGTTGTAGTAGGGATTTCAGCATATTCTTGTTCAGCACCTTTCATGATCATAGCAAGGGAATAGTTACCTGTACTTCTAGCGTGCGTACATGCCCCAGCTAAGTCATTCGCCAACAACAATTTATAAATATCATGGAAATTCCTCGAATCAATTGACTCATCTTCCGGATGTATTGATTTGTTGGATCTCAAAGGAGCATCAGCATCCAAATATTTGACGTACTCGCTGGTGGATGTATTGGTTAGCACCTTTAAATCCTGGTTATCAATGGCTAGCTTGGTGTTGTGCCATTTTGCGTTAAAGTCTTGTTGGCTCAATTCCGGGGATTTAAAATTCCTTGTCAACCACCACTCGATCTCGCTCAACTCTTCTCTCTTGGGATCATTGGTAATATAAGCTTCATATTGCATGGAAGGAATATCCGAAGTACTTTCTGGGCAAAAATCTCTCCGTCCAATGCCAATTATCAATTCCACCAAATCCCATAACTTCGTCTCCAAGTCCCAGTTCAGAAATTCTTCTGCTTCAGCAGTGTCGTTGGTGTCAATGAGCCTTTCGCTAGCTGCCAACGCTTTTATCGCCGAGATTGCTTTGAATTTTTGAGCTCTCGTAGTCTCTCCTTGTACATTCTCTTGTAGTACTGCGGCAAACCTAGCCTCTACGCTGCTATTATCTCCTGGCAAGGCGATAGACATTGGATGGTTCAAAACAGTTGTTTATCGATGTAGGTTTTTTCTGTGACATCCATTTCAAATAATGTCGGGGAGGATGTCGCAGATCAACACCAGTCCTGCACAAATACACAGGTACCACCAGGATCCTTGATTGAGCGGTCACACTATCTACACTTGACAGTAACCAGTGGCAAAACCGATTAGCTTCACAGAAGAGATTAGAATTGCCTACCAATCTATTTGAAACCAGCTTACCCTACAAAACCACTTTCTGCCGCCGCCCATGACGACCCAAAACGGCGAACCCCACACCTTTGAGGATGAAGAGGACAACAATCCGTTTACCCACCAGGGAATTGCCAGCTTGATGAGTCAACCAAGCTTGGGGAATGGAAACAGCGAAGAAGATAACAAGGATGACGACTCGATACTTCTCTACAAGTCCTCACAGGGAAGAGATACCTACAACGCCATTGCCATCAACTCCGAGACCCGCGTCAGCAAACTCTTGAAACCGGCCAGCAAGGTCAAAATCGAGATTACCGAGGCGGGAAACTCTAACGAGGGCCTGTCAAACTCCCTGAAGAAGTATGTGGTATACACGATTAAGCTCATTAACAGTAAAGACCCAGGCGAAGAAATATTGACGAGGCGAAGATACAGCGATTTTGAAAGTTTACGAGAAGTATTACGCAAGATCATGCCGTTGGTGATTATCCCTCCCATTCCGCCGAAAAATTATACCAAATTCAACGTTTTGAATGGATTTAATGGTAACCCAGCCAATAACTCGCCAGCGTCCTCCCCGGGCAATTCAACGGCGTATTCATATATTAACTCCACCCACTTGAACAAGAACAAATTGATCGAACACAGGAAACGACTTCTTGCTAATTTCTTGAACAACTGCTTGGAAATCCCCCAAATCAGGTCGTTGGAGTTTTTCTCCAAATTCCTCGACCCCAATGCCAATTGGGCAGACGAGATTGCCTTGATAAGCAGTCAGCTTCCAAAGTCCAAATACTTACTGAACCCCGAAAATGGGCTAAAGACGGACCCCATCTACCAACACTTGCCCAATCCAGTGGATGGTCATACTATCAGCTTTTTGAAAGACAACAAGAAGAAACTTACTAAGAAGACTAATAAATTATTAAATGGAGAGCAACTGCCAACAGAAAACGGTGGAGAATTACCGGAATCAAAGTACATTATCAAGACATCTAACCTCGACGAAATCAACAAGAAGATAATGGAGAACTTTATGGGATTATCCAATGATTATTCGGAGCTTGGGACGGTATTCAATTCATTTTCTCTAGTGTTGGCGGACTCTACGAAGAAGCCTACCGAGGATGAACCCAAATTGAATATAATATTTGACAAAATTGGGCAAATCTTTGACAGATCGTACATTACCATCAATGCGTTGATTGGAGACTTGGAGACCAAATTTTCAGAGCCTTTGGGTGAAGCAGTACAGTACACTTCCATTTTGCAATCAATATCAAAGTTCCAGGCGAGAAAGATACGCCAACAACATCTTTTGGATACCGAAATCGTGACCAAGAAGAAGGATTTGGAAGAACACTTGAGGGCCGAAGAGGAATCACAACGTATAGAAAACGTTGGAAATGCCCGAGCCGTGAGCAAATCTGCCAAGTACGATTTTGACAACCAATCCAAGCCCCAGGCCAAATCAAACTCCAAATTGAAAATATTCCCATCTTTCAAGAAGATATCGCAATATGTCAGCGAAATTATAGACCAAAACCCGGAACAAACACGGAAGCAAAAGATTCTAAATCTTCAGGAAAAGATTAAGATCTTGGAGAAGTGTCAAGGGATTATTCTCGAGGACACCTCTTTCATTGCCAGCGAGATCGACAAAAATTTTGCGATGTTTCACCAGCACCAGCTCAAGATGATCTACAAGATTTTGTTGACCTATAATCGTTTCTTGATAGGCTGGGCCAAGAAGAATGTTGAAATTTGGGAAGAGGTGAAGGAGGAAATTGTAAAGTTGTGATATTTGATGAATATTTATTTAATCTTGAGGGGTCAGCAAGTACTGAATTACAGGAGGTCCCCATTCACCGGCTCTTTTATAATATGAGATATCCTCGGGGAATCCCTGTATAGCTCCAATGAGTCGGTCACAGACTTCCCTGCCTTCTTTCTTGACTTCTGCCAATGGTAAGAGATAGGTACGGATGGTGAAGACAACGGCGCCAGATTCTGGTAATTTGGTTAACACCTGTCTTTCACTTCTATAGTGGACCTCGTTGTCGAAGTCCAAAGAGTCAAAGTCAATTGGTTGTTGCACGGTATCTTTGGGTAAGTTATGGCCCTTATTTGAATCGTCAACATAGAATTTGTCGTGGGTCTGGATGGAAAAGTTGCTTCTGGTAACATACTGGCCCGGAGAGATTCTGTTGAAGAATCTGTTCATGGAGAGTTTCAACTTCTGTTCGTAGCCAGGGATAGGGTGGTGGACAAACGAGAGGGGCTTGTCGAAGCGGTCGTGAGGGTCAAACCCAGCAGCAAATGCAAATACCCCAGCCTTGAAGTAATATTCTGTTCCGTCCTGCTCATGTTCTCGCGAGGGATCCTTGAGGAGAATAATGAAGTCCTCCTCGATGGTGTCTACAAGGTATTCCAAGTAGTTGACGGCCTTTTCTGGATCGAACACAAGCGGGATCTTGGTATCGGTGATGAGGTTGTGCAAGTACTGGCCGTCGCGTTTGAAATACATAGGATATTTGGTACTCATGTAGTCCAATACGACATGATAAAACTCTTTAACTGCGGGGATGGCCTCGTCCTTGAGCAACACCGTACTCTTGCGGATATTCTTATCGGGAGAATACGCCGGGTGGATGTTGCGAATGAGCTGCGACTTGGTCTCGATCCGAGACTTGTAGGTGGGTTCGACCAAGAGCCAGTCCTGGATATCGAGGTTGCGGATGCCCATGGTCAACTTGTAGGCGGCATTCTTGAACGGGTACGATTTCAACGGTGGAGTCTTGTCCCATTCAAAGTCTCCATCGACGGCCACCACTGGTTGCGATGGTCGCGTATAAAACCCCTTCTTATCGGCAGGTTTCTTGTTAAAGTTAAGGTACAAGTACAATGCGCCGGCAACAGCCACCGCCACCAGAAGAAGAATCAGTAACATGGGGAAATCAAACGACTTATCGCAGGACCCTCAGGCGATTTATAGAGCGCGAAGGCGGGGCGGAACCCGGTTCCGCTTTTTTCGATAATATAAGCGATCAGCGGCCCAGCGCAATGCACAAAAACCGTTGACTCTGATTGGTAAAGCCGGCTCCAGTACCTTGCCGGTGGAGAATGGATAACGATAGCGAGCTGGCCGGGGGTCCGATAACTCGCGATTCGAAATCACAATCGTTGAAGAATCAACTCAACGCAATGTAAGAGAATGCTCCAATAGACGATGAAATCTTGGGCATCCTACATTGCCCCAAGGTAATCCTGCGACCATCGAAGATTTGTGTCCCACCACCAGGCCGTGATCCGCTGCTTTATCTCCAGATTTTATCGTGCGCGATGATGCAAAAAAAATTTCAACCACTGAACCATCACGCCAACGTCAGCGCCGCCCACGATGTCTGTGTCGCTTATAGCAAAGTACTTGGGAGCCGAGAAACAGGCCGAGTTGGCACGGAGTCTTTCGGGGACGCTTGGACAAAATCCCGAAAACGTAGCGCCGCTCGTCGAGCTCTTGGACGGCTTGCAGCCAGACGCTGAGATCACCACCAATGTCGCCAATTTCTTGAAACACATTGCCTACAACAAAGACCACTACAGCGATGCTGACTACACCCACGTTGCTGAGATTGCCGCCAAGTTGCCGGCAGCCAGCCAAATTCTTTTGCAATCGATCACCTCCACTTTGCTTGCATACATACACGCCAACCAACACAACTTCGTACCGGGGTTCCTTTCCATTTTGGAAGACAACATTCAGTTGCAACAAAGCCAGAGCCAAGATACCGATGTTTTGCACTTGCTCACGTTCTTGGACCACTTCTTCATGTATAATACCACCAACAATGCCTCGGCCATCGACAATATCTTGTTGATGTTTTTAGGGAACAACGAAGAAGAAGTCGCCGAGATTGTTTCTAAACTCTTGCGTTGGAGAATTGACCATATTAGATTGAGCACAAAGGACTCCGATCTCGTGTGGAGGCTAATTGTTGCTCTCCACAACACCCAGGCCAAGAACCACCAGAGCCATTCCTACATTCTCTGGTTACGTTACGTCAACAATGATAAACTCGTGTCGAATTCTGTTTTCCAGCATGTCATGTCGCAGAACTTGTACTGGCAAATGTTACAGCTGGGCTTGATCAGTGACTCCCACGAGCACAGAAAGTTCTGTCTCTCGATCTTGCAACTCAGCGTCAAGTCGATCGCTACTTCATTCACCAATGACTTCATCTCTTGGGATACCGCAAACACCAACGTCCATTTGAAGGAATGGGCCAGATACGCCACCTTGTTTGAGATCATGGGAATCGACACCTCATTGCATCAGGCCGAGGCCGGGTCAAGCGACATTATCGGTTTAATCTCTCCAACCTCGCTTATCCATCCGTCCTGGGGATTCTGCTTGTTATCCACGGGGTTTAAGGCAAGCATGGATTCCGTCAGAAAGTTTTCTCTTAGGTTGTTGTTGTCCATTCCCTTGCAGAACTTGTATTTGATTAAATTCGGGTTACCTTTCTTGGAAGAAGTCTATCTTCCGTACGCCATGCTAGCATCCAACTTCGCCGTCAGAATCGTCGAAGGCAAACAGGCCTGCGAGTTTGGAACGACGTTGACCACATTTGTCACCAACATGATAGTCAACTTAAACACCAATGAGGAATTTGAAGCTGTTGTCTACTCCATCTTAAAGGTGTTGGAAAACATGAAGGAATCGTTTGACCCTGCCAGAATATACGTCTCCTTGGGGATCTTAAAGGGTTTGCTGAACAAGCAGGTATTGTCGTTTGGCAAGCACGACCAGCCATTAATCAAGCTCTTTGAAAACCGGGCCGAAGGTGACTTGTTTGAAATATCCAGTCAAACTATCAACTTGAGACTTCTTTTAAGCTTCAAATTGGAATTATCTTCGTTCTTTGGTGTATTGATCAAATTTCTGAAGTTCAATGGGTACAAAATAATCAAGAACAACTTGCCATTGATTAGAAAATACATGGCCAGCAACAACATTGATGACTCAGCTTTGTATGAATACGTTCAACTGGGTTCATCGCTGGAAATGAAAGTGGTTGCCTTTGCTATGATTACCCAGGATCAGAAATGGAATGATTTCCTAGCACAGCAAGATGCTCTTTTCCTTGCCAGATTCCTTGAAACGGGAATTACTCTCGAACAACCCGGTCATGTAATCACCACAACTGATTTGACTGATGACGAAATCTTTGCTGCATTGGCAAACGTGGATTTTGCCAACTACAAGCAAATCGCCAGTGACGACATTCTTGATGAATTGTGGACTTCAATCTGTAACGGAATTCAGTCCAGTGATTACCACGATTTGGGTGTCACCGTCCAGAAGCATAGATTCTTCAATAGATTGTTGAGAGTATCTGAGCATGCATTCACGTTGGCTAACTTGGAAGAATACGAAAGCAAGATGTTGATAAATAGTGACGAGCTCACCAAAACGGTTAAGAACTTTTATAAATTAAAGGATGAGGTGTTTGGGGAATACTACACTACGTTGGAGTACTTGAGCCAGAAAACAAAATTGCAATATGGGGACTTCTTGCCGAAACTCACTTCGACATCATCCAACTATGCTGCCAACTTTGCTATGGTCAAGACTATAAGCAACAGCATAGATTCTGCATTTGATAAGGATGTCGTTGAGTTTTTGGTGGAATTGTGGAAGAACTTGGATTCCACCAGATTACAGTTGAACCAAAAGGACTTGCACATTGCCATCATCGAAATATTGTTCAGCAACGGATTCTTGAAGAGATCTGTCGATTTTGCAGCCGAATATTTGGAATTCAGCAAGTCCGTCATTGACAACTCACAGGGAAGAAGGAGTTTGTTGCCAGCATTGACGAGACAGTTATTGACTTTCCAGCGTGAATCTCGTGAAAGTTTTGACCAACTCGAATGGATCCCTGAAGTCTTGGTCAGATCTGCCATCATGTTTCAATTGAGAAGCAATATCTTTAAGTTGGAAGCACTTGTTGGCCACGTCTACGATGAAAATTTAGTGGAAGGTGATCTTTATACTGAAATTTATGGTCCTGCCGAAATCAGTGCCCGGGTCAACGTTATGGCTCTTTTCAATTCTAGTACGTCTTCCACGTTTGCCAACAGAGTGTTCCGGTTTATTTTTGACCACGCAGAGGAGTTCAGCTTGTTAGTAGTATTGAAGAGTACCGATGGGTTTGAAGAATGGAGACGGATCCAATTGATGTCGATTCTTGTTTCCGTTTGCAAGTACACCGACATGGGCGACTACATCGAAACATTGATCAAGTTGTTTGAAACCGAGCCAAGCCCTTTGGTCAGAGCTTACATCGAATGGATCGTGGCATTAACCTTGGTAGAAAACAGAGAATACTGCAGCGAGTTGTTTGCAGCATTGATCACCAACGCCAAGCCGTCAATCGTCACATCTTACGAAAGAACCCTTTTCTTGATGGTGCAACAGTTAGCACCAGAGGAGGAAACTGATTTCCTCAGTCGTCTCTTGACGGTGATCATTCCTGGGGCCACGTCTAACAAGGCCACAACCCGTCACTTTTCTCTTTCATTAATCACTTCGATTCACAAGGAAATCCAATTGAAGAACTTGGACTTGGACTCCCAGATCGTTGAGGTGGTTGCCAACATGAACAAAGCAGCCGAAGTGTCTGAATCCTTTGGTCAATACAGAAGTGGAGATGCCTTAGTGTGGGACATTGAACGCGATGCGACACTTGTCGATATTTCTGGAGGTTTATTGATGAGATTGAGCGACAGAGACGATTTCGACTTTATCACTCGTAACCAGTACTT
Source organism: Teunomyces cretensis (assembly GCA_003706575.2). Taxonomy (NCBI): domain Eukaryota; kingdom Fungi; phylum Ascomycota; class Pichiomycetes; order Serinales; family Debaryomycetaceae; genus Teunomyces; species Teunomyces cretensis. The sequence goes on along the minus strand of PPLT02000002.1, from coordinate 557,926 downwards.
GACCCATTTGAGCCACGAAGACATAAGCTCGTTGAACAAGCCGGTGGGGCATAATAACCAGGACCTTTGGGTGAGGGAACGGAAGTTCAAGCAATCTGCTGCTACTGCCAGTAGCACACAATCGCCGCTTCAAACCAAGAGTGGAGCATGGAATATCATGGATGTCGACGAAACGAGAGGAGAAGTGGTCAGAAGTGATTTGATTGTGGTTTCGTCGCTTGTCGACAAGCCACCGAACTTGGGAGGGATCTGTAGACTCAGTGATGTCTTGGGTGCGGGCTTATTGACTCTCAACGACTTGAGGGCCAAACATAACTCCCAATTCAAGAGTGTTGCAGTGACGGCCGATCAATGGATGCCTATGATTGAGGTCAAGGTCGAAGAGATTAAGAACTACTTGATTGAAAAGAAGAAAGATGGCTACACGTTGATTGGATTGGAACAAACAGATAAGTCTGTCGAGTTGAACAGCGAGCTCAAGTTCCCCAAGAAATCGTTGATCTTACTCGGACGTGAAAAGGAAGGTGTTCCTGGCGATTTGTTGGCAGAGTTGGATTTCTGTGTCGAGATCAAACAAGTGGGTGTGATCCGGTCGATGAACATCCAGACGGCAACTGCCATCATTGTGCATGCATACTCGACCCAGCATTGTTGAAGCGGTACAACTATGTTGGTTCTAACGAGGTTGTATATATGTATTTGTATGTATTAGAAAATGTCATCATTATCGTCATCCTGTTCCACAAGCGTGTCGAGCGCCTGTATGATCATGGGGCAGTACTTGTTGCACAACGCTATGCTCTTGACCACCAGCAGCTGCTGGAGACCCTTGAAGTTGGTATTGTTGGAGTTGGTGGCAAGGTTAGTATTGGTAACTGGTGTTATGACCCTGTTCTTGTAGAACCCAACCAACAACCCGTTCTCCAACACCTGTTCTTCCTCGATCGATGGGTCCAACAACAAGCTGGAGCCCACACTGCCAACAGTTATAAACACCGGTGGTTGGAAATTGCCATCTGCTATTAAACGGGCGTTGTTCCAGTCGTCAGAGAACGTTGGCTGTTCTGCTATTTCGGAGTCGTTGACTTCACTGACCAATAGCGGCAATCTGGTTGTTTTCAAAGCCAAGTAAGTTGTGAGTGAAAGCAACGTCAATGGATACGACGAATGACTTATCACTATACAATCAAGAAAGAGCTTGAAGGTATATTTGGTTGTGAGTTTCAAGTAGTCGGCTGGGAAGTTTTGCAAGAGCAAGTTGGTCAAGTGGAACTTCAAGTTGGTGACAAAGTTGGAGTTGTCTCTGAACCCAGCAACGTCAATGTCACACTCAATCAAGCTAGGCTCCTTGCTTTGAAGCACCACTTTCGACTTCACACTGACAATACACTCACTACCGTCCATAAGCCGGATCCGCGCTGACCCATTCGAGCCAGGAAGAAACGACGTTTTGGCCTCCAACGGCCTGAATTGATACTCGGACCGTGAATCTGGCCGAATAGGCGGCACTTGAGCAAGCGAATCGTAAAGGTAAGCCCTTTCGGCGGGAGATAAAATCATGCCTTTTGTAGGTCGTTTCGTTTGTCTTGACCTCATCTCTTTTCCAAAGTTTCAAAATACAAGATTACTCGTCTGGATGCAGGAGCTCAGGCATATAAGCCTATTTCTGATTTCAACCTGCGGTTTTTCTCTTTTTGCTTGAGTATAAACATCGACAACGAAAACAAGACCAATGTCGACGCTTCTTCCAGAACAGCCGGCACAGCCAACATGGTTCCAGAACCAGAAACGTAGAACTATTCAGAACCACTTGGTACCCAAAAAAAAACCAGGCTTCCACATCACATCGTCGGCCACCTCCAAGAAGAAGACCGAGTCCCCATCGTCGTCACTGTCGGCGTTGGTCACTACGGGCTCAACTTCGTTGCTTTCATCCAAGGAACAGTTCAACATTGTTTCTTTTGGAAGCCAAAACAAAAACAGCGTGTTTGACATCGCCGATTTCTCCAGATACGACGAAACACTCACCGAAAGCCTCGCTGACGACACCAAACACCACCACGGAGACGATGCCCCACCCGCCAGATCCATCTACGACTTGAACGACGAAATATTGGCCTCCCTCAACAAACCCCCACAGCATTTGGACTCTTTCATTAACAAAGACCCCAAGAACTTCAACAATGTGTTCAACAAGTTTGACTTGGCTGATGCAGACAAGACCGAAGCTAAGGAAAACCGCAAGTCCACCAACCCATTAGTCAGCAGCGAGTCGGCCATCTTAGTATTTGGCTACCCGGAATCCTTGGCCAACCCCGTCATACAACACTTTAAAGAATTTGGATCCATTCTTGAAAACTTTGAAGTCATCAACCAACACAAGAAGTCGTTATTTGTCTCAGGACACCAGCACGAAGCCAAGGTCGTTCCGTTGTTCAGCGGTAAGAATTGGGTCAAGATCACATTTGACAACCTGGCTTCGGCCATTGATGCATTACAAGAAAACGGAGTGGTGTTTAACGGAGTGTTGCTTGGAGTCGTTCCGTACAGCAAAGCGGCCATCGAAAAGTTGCAAAAGCGCAAATTGACCGACAGCGAAGACATTGGTAGTGCCGATTTGTCGAGCTTCAACATCTCGACTGCCGAAACAAAGTCTTCGTCTCTCCCAACTGCTACATCCAACACCGCTGCCACCTCGACCTACTCCACGCGATTGGATGTCAAGGATGGCTCCGAATTCTTCCTCAAGACCGACGGCGAACAGCTTAAGAATAATGGCCAGAAGGCAAACGAGGAAAAGTTGGGCTGGCTCGGCTCCATCACCAAGTATGTGTTTGGATTCCACGAGTTGTAGATTATAATGTACATTAATTAATGATTATCTATCGTATCTTGTTCTTGGCGATGGCGGAGGAAACCTAGTGGGCGAATACGACCTGTTGGGAGAAGGCGATCTCATGCTATTGTTGTCGGCCTTTCTTAGCACCGTAGATGGCGTAACCCCCAATTTGGGTCTTGAATACAGTGGTTCGTACCGCGATGCAGACGAAGGTGGCCGCTGCCGTACAGGACTCGGCGTCCTGTGAATCGACCGGTCTGGATTCAATGTCGGCGACCTGCCGAGCGTTCTCACGGGACTTGACCGCCTTGGACTGAGGGACGGCGTTCTTCCAAGCGATCTGACTGGGCTGGGCGATCTGTTGATGACGGAGGATGACCGGCGATAGTTTGGTGTCGTTGCGGTCGTGAGGCCTCGCCTAAGAGTTGAATCACGCTCGTATGAGCTCATTCTGTACGGAGTCGAGGCAAAGTAATCACTTTCGTAGAGTCTGTCATCATAGTCGTCATAATGTCTGATGGTTTCAATTTGTTGGTTCAACCGGCTGTTTTTCTTCTTCAATTCCTCGTTATCCAACCGTATACGGTCGAGCAACTGACTCGAGTCGTCTCGTAAGTTGTGTCTGAGCAACTGTTCGTACTTGACAAGTTCTAGCTCGTCGTGAGACGCAATGGTCTTACTTTCAGACACCAATTCTTTGATTTCTTTACCCTTGAGATCGTGAGTGACAAACACCTTGGATTTGTGGAAGGCGTATGCACCATCGGTGGCAGATGATGAGTCATAAGGACCCCAAGTAGCATCAACCACCACATCTTTCTTCAAGATATTAGTCTTGGGATTGACAAACTTTGTGTTGTACTCCTTGAACATCTCCTGGTAAAGGATCTGTTTATCAGTAATCAACACCAGGAAGCGGCTGATTAGAGCATAGAAAAATGCCGACACCAGGGCCGTCACGAGGATAATAAAGAGGAGCGACAGCGAGAAATTGTGGACTATCATAAGGTTGACGGGATTGAGGCCAATAAACACGTACAAGGAGAATTGTGAAGGGTCCCACACCGACAATTGCCAGATTTCGTTTTCTCTCTTTTCATCGGCATCAATAAAGCTCGAATCGGGGTCTTCTTCAAAGAGTTTCTTGAAGTAGTTGATGATGGTCGAGGGGAATGTTTCCAGTTCCAATGATGATCTTTGGACCGAGGGTGAATTGGGTTTGCTCTGCGTGTATAACAAGCCGTAGCACCTCCGTGAGCTAAAGATGGAGTATGTGTTCATGAGGCAGGCCACGACAATTAACAACGACACGAAGTTGAGGAGCCACACGATAGTGGTGGTTATGGGGACATCTTCCGCGGGGATTCTGGCGCCGGCAAGAGAAGCCTTCAACTTTTCGTAATTGTGGTAATCAGACGAAAACAAGATGTTGTTGGAACGGGAGTTGATCGAGTCGTAGTACGAGAGGAGGGTCTTGATAACCAACGACGTGGTCGTGAGCGCGGCGCCTAGTGGGAGTGCTAGTGACACCGTGTGGTTATCCCACTCGATGGAAAGTCTGATTTCATTGAGGTAGAGCAAGAAATCAAACGGCAACGACTTGATTTTGGCCACGAGCAGCGTCTGGTTGTCGTCCAGCATTGTTCTGTGGGTTGAATGTTTTGATTTGTGGGATTTGATTGTTTACGCGCAGAAAATCCCAACCAATTCATCCCAACACGCGAAGCGAGATGGACCGTACGATCCACGAAATGCAACAACAAAACGCGATGTTGCGACAAAAATTGGGCCGCTTGGTACGTGAGGGCGAGGATGAAGACACTGATGTTCAGTTTGTCCGACTGTTGGAGGGCGGCAAGGAGAATCGGTGGAAGAGCTTGAGGGAGAATGTCGAGCGCATCAACCGCCAGGTATACGAGTTGCCCGAAAGAAAGCCACTGGTAGCTAAAGAAGACAACGAGGTTCCCGTCGGTTGGAAACAAGAGCCACTACCAAGAAAAAGCGCCGTCATGAAGCCCGCCCCGCCAATTGTCGTTGATGACGACTATAGCGATCCGCTCGAGACCGAAATCGATAACCAACGAGTCAGTGGTGGAGAGATAAATAGCGACACGTCGAGAAAGCTACACGAAGCACTCCAACAGCTCCATACCGAACGCATGGAACGCCAGGACCTTATAGAGGAGTTCCAGCACAAGGAAGCCGACTTCTACCGTACGCTCCAAGAACGCGATAACCACTGGAAACACAAGGTCGATAAACTAGTGGCCACACGCGAAGCCGAGTTTGCCCGCGAGTTACAATTGAAACAAGACAAACTCGACTCGCTCCAGCTGAAACATATCCACAACGAACAGCTTCTCAAAGACACCGTCCGCAAGATGTCGTTGCAGTTGCTCGAAAACAAGCGCGATCTCAACGTGTTGACCGACCGCAACGAGGCGCTCAGGCAAGTCAATTTGGTGCAACAGCAATTAGGCACCACCACCGCCTCTGCAAACAACGCGCACAATAACAATTCTGCTGCAAATAATAATGTTAATATGAAGGTGCCGTCGCCGCCTGAGACCACGATGCAACTCTTAGCGGGAACTACCGGCGCCGCCTCTGATGACACCGCCGATCTTATCCACTCTAGCGACGACCCCATGCAAGAGTCGACCACCGAATATCTTATCCATGGACCCAGTCGCAGCCGGACGATGGCACCCGGAACCATTGCTCGCGTCCACGACTTCGAGCCCCCAAAAAACCTCCGGTCATTTTTGTTGGCAGTGATGTTTATTTCCCGTTTGAGATTGCGCATGCAACAGAAACATCGGCTAGACCAGCGACTCCACGAAGCGAAACACGCAAACGCATGAGCAACGCTGCCACAGACGCACAGACGCACAGATGTTCGGGCTTGTGCTGCAAGACCACAGACGTAATCACACAGCGCCATCTAAGGCAAGGGTCCGCCCCAAATGATTGCCCTTGGCAGATGCTCCGCTCCAATGGGGGTTTGCCGAGGCATCACGTTTGCTGGCACTTTTTCATTGTTGCAACATGCGGCAGGACAGAAAAAAAAACCTCGCGCTCCAAATTGTGGGCCAAAAATATACCCCTGACGTCATAAAATATCGGGTCTACTTGAGGTTCTAGAAGCATGGTCCAGAAAAGGCGGAACCCGACCCTATTCCATTGTATATAATCTGCCGACCCCCATGTTGTACCGGTGTCAGCCCAGTTTCATCCGCTTCTTCTTCGATGTCAGACCAACAGCATAACCCGTGCAATGAACCACCTCTAATATTCGCCCAGCTCCTGCCTGTGGCCACCGGCTTCAAGAAAATGGCAGGCCCCGCCGTCTCCACCTGTCTCCCCGAGAATATCGTCAGTGTTTCGTCACTTTCTGACCTTGACACCTTCGACATCATCGTCGACATCCGCCCCTACAACAACTACTGCAACTCACACATTAAAAAGTCCATTAATATCTGCATTCCCACCACCCTCCTCAAGCGCAACTCACTCGACCTTTTCAACATTTTGAACCTCGTCAATATTCCGCCGCAATACAAAGAATTGCTTTTGGATGTCCTCAACACCAACGACCCCAGCAAGAAATTGAGTATCCTCTTGTATGACTCCAATTCCACCCGTGGAAACATATCCCTCAATCTATACCAGACATTGATGAAATTTAACCAGTTCAATAATGTGTTGAATATCCATTATCTTGAAGGCGGGTTTCAGAACCCAATGACCCAAAGAGACCCACTCAACACACAGGCATCTACTCTCCAACCTCCTACGGTTCAAAGTCCCAGCTCGTCCAATTCTTCTCCAGCAACTGCCGAAAGCGCAACCTTTTCTGTTTCTTCTTTGTACTCCAATGATGACTTGATTGAATACAGCACCACCACCCCACCGCCTTCGGCCGCTACGTCCGAAAATTCACCTATCTGTTTCTCGGGGTTTAAACTTCCTTCTTCGACCAACTTTAAGACAAAGTTTGTCAATTCCATCAAGAAGAATTTGTTTGACTCCGACAAGCCGGTCGACCTCTCGGTACTGAAAAATGACTATTCCTACAAGTTTGTATACCCAAAAGGCTACACGAATGAGACAATACTGGGATTTAAGCTCCTCCCCAAATGGATGTCATTGTTGACAAAACCCAACAACGACTTTGTTTCGTACTTAGCAGGCAAGTTCAACCGGATTGAACAAATCGAAAAGCTCCGTCTCAAGTCGCTTGTCACTAGTTCGGCAACTATAAGCGCCAATACAGAAGATCAACCCCACGAAATCTGCACCCCGAGTGGCCTTTGTCCTCAGTGTGACGAGATCACCTACAAAATTCCCAAAGGTATTGAATATGGTTTCAAGAATAGATACAATAACATCTGGCCATATGAACACTCACGGGTCAAGATTCTGGATACTGATGATGACTATTTCAACGCTAATTTCATAGACTGCAAACAAGTTATCGGGACCAACTTCCGTTATATTGCAACGCAGAACCCGTTGCATGACACGATTGAAGACTTCTGGAAGATTGTAAACCATGAAAACATCAAGTTTATTATCAGTTTGAACAATACTCAACTCCTATACTTGGACTCGGTACAGAAAATAGAAGTCATCTCTGAATCGAAAACGACTACTGTTCGGAAAATCGATGATGATATTTATCATTTTGAATTAAAGAACTGGCCCGATTTTGGCGTGCCTGAAGATTATGAATCCATATTCAACGTGATTGATATTAAGAATGAGATTTTCTACAAGGAAATGAAGGGTGATAGTCGGTTTAATAAGGTTTTGGTCCATTGTGCTGCTGGATGTGGTAGAACGGGAGTCTTCATTACTACAGATAGTTTGATTGACTACTTCAACACCAACAGAGAACGGTTTTTGGCATCGGACGACGATTTAATCTACAGAATTGTCCAACATCAACGGACCCAGCGGATTTCAATGGTACAGAACTTGGACCAGTATATTGTTTGTTACGAGATGTTGTTGTCGTACTTGGCTGCAAACGAAACAAAAATGACTCCTGGTAAAGTCTTTTTGCGCACAATTAGAGCTCCTCAACAGACGTTGCTGAGACTGCTGCTGCTGCTGGTACTGCAGCAGGTAATCGAGACCGCCCAGATCCAGGATAATCTGGGAGACGATTACTTTTCGGGGCTCCAGCGTGGGGGACATATTGTCCAGACTAATTAGCATAATAAATGATGATATGAAATTCATTGTTCTCCAAAGTAGGTTTGGCACTCAATGACCAAGTCTTGCGGTAAACCAAACACCGGGTTGAGTGGGACTGTGTAAATATCGATATCTGACCTTGGTTTGGATCTGAGGCGGAAGGCCAATGGGCCTGTACCCTCCTCTGACACCTCTGTCTTGTGTTCACAAACACTCAACCCGGCTAGAGTATAGTTTGTATGGTAGAAATCGACCGACTTCCCCGGTTTGTCTCTAAACCCACCGGTTTCATTCTGGGCACAGCGAAGAATATAGTGCCGTAAGCCTTCACGATCAAAGAGGTCGCCACCAGTTATAGTCTCAAGTAAGGGAAACACTGCCCCAATCCAGAAACTGTAACAGGCATCGACCAATTTGTTGGATCTTCCACTGAAGCCACCTTCAAGCTCGAATTGTCTCAGAACTGACCAGCGTATGAGGGATTCCAAATTGAAGGATGAAGCAGAGTCAAACTGCAGTTTGTTTTCAAAGAGCAAAAAGTAGCTTGCCAAGGCACAGAAGGCATAACCTCCATGGGCCTCGGTGTCTGGAATCCCAGCAAACCCGCCTTCGTATGTTTGAGTTTTGTTGAGCCATTCGAGAGTGTTTTCAGTCAACTCTGGCGTTACTATGTTCAACAACGAAGCAACCACCAAAACACAGTACGTCGATCGCGTATCACTCTCCCCGTTCTTGTGCATAATAAACGATCCATTGGAAACCTTCAACGACATGAACCATTGATATAAGTTGTCTTTGATTTGGTCCAAAAGCAGGTAATGTTTTGTGGAAACAAGAGCCAAAATAGCGGCATAAGTTGCTGCTACATGGCCCAATTGGTTTGCACCGCCTGCGATTCCGTCGAGGCCATCATTGACAATGCAACGTTCGATCTTGTCATTGATTAACGTTACGGTATCTTTCGGTAAAAACGCTTCAGACTGAGTGGTTTCAATCAAATTGTACGAATTATAAAGCCAGTAAAGCATCCAGGGATGGTTGGCGTCAAGGGAGTTGTAGTAATGCGGTAATGGGGTCGTTAAGGAGCGCAAAATGTAGTTCAAGTGGCGAGTATGGAGGAACCGGAGCTGGTTCTGTTTATATGCATCTAGTATCAAGAGTTCGGTCTCTTCCTGTGCTATTGTCGTGTCTGAAGTGTAATCATCTGTGATTATAGTGGCTCTAGGAGTAAATGTCTGAGGCGTTGTCTTGAGGTCATCGATCATAGTGAGTTTCTGCTGCAAATTATTCTCGACAATGTCTTCGTAATCAGAATCGCTATCTTCAATTACTTTCTTTCGGCCTAGTAAACCAAGAAGATAGGTTACTTTCTCTTCATTCCCCATTCTTTTATACAATTAGTGTTATTGGAATGTTGGAGACATTACCCGATATGGCGCTTACAATGGTTAAATCAAGCACTGTATACAGGATTTGGAAGTATTACTAAACACCTCTCACCTCTGCATTTATTAAGAAAATGCTAATCTGATGTTAACAAACTTTCTTCAGAAGACAAAGGTCTATATATCAAACAAGTTACAGCTTTCCAACACCTGGTTGAATAAATAGGTCATATCGCGCTTAAGAAACTGAGCATTCCCCAAAAAGGAAATTTTTTACTTGTCGTGAGATTTCTATGTAAATTGCGAGGGCAAACACCAGGACCGCAACAAAAACAATTTTGTCAAAAAAATTTAAATTTAACAGACAAGCAAAAAAATGCGATTTCTGTGGATCGAACACAGGACCTTCAGATTAACTGTGACTGAATCTCTTCAGTCTGACGCTCTCCCAACTGAGCTAAAACCGCATTAGAACCCACGGCGGGAGTCGAACCCGCAATCTTTTGATTAGAAGTCAAACGCGTTAACCATTACGCTACGCAGGCAATCCAGATGTCAGTATAAATGTTTGGTTTACCGGGTTTATATTCTCTAAGGAGATGGACTTGAAAGACTGACTGTAATTTCATGAAAAAGCTCTTTGATTCAGCACGACAGTTATTCGGTTCAGATCCGGCTGTGTGTATGTGTTTCATGTTGCTATTCGTGCTGCAAAATACACTTGCATTTTAAGTTTGCTCTCTGTCAATTTTTAGATCTCATTTCTTTTTGCAACTACTTGCTTTCCAAAATAAAGCAAGAGCGTTGCCTTGCCATACTCAACGTAAGGCGCTAGTTTGAACCCCACATACTTAATTGCCTTGTTTGCTGTGGTGCCTATTAATAGAAGCTTTAACGGTGGTGACGAATAGGGGTCATTCCCAACGGGTCTTGGAGAAACGGTTTGAAGTCGATTGGCGCCAAACACATATATAATTTCAGCACAGTAGCCCTCTGAGTTTACACAGGGGTTTAGAGGATGATGGGAAAGGGGCCGTTTTTGGATTCCAGCCCCCAAGTTATGTTTGAAGGACTGTTTAATGATATCATCGTTACTTTCTACTTTTTTTACGAACGCTGAAGCTTCGGTTGTTATTAGACATGGTAGTGAGTATGATGTAGAACTACTGTAGGTTCCATTCAATGTTTCACCAGTCTTTAGGCAGAGAAATAGAGTACAATGGTTCAACATTTCCATAAAAAAAGAGAAAATTATCGTAAATTCACAAAAACAAGTGTATCTGTATTGGAAATAAACTACAATCAGCGTGACAAGAGCCAGCACAACAAACGGTTATTCCTCGCTGTCTTTAAACAGTTCTTGTACGACCTTCCTAATCAGTCAGGATTTCTCAAACGTGATTTAAACCGCACGCACAAAATCTCCAGAATCCAATCAGCAATATACACTAACCATGTCAGAAGCAATATCCGGCTGGATAAATCGGTGGCGTACCCGGAGCTATGAGCCGGTATCCAATCCGGCCAACAACATGCCAGGAGCGTTTCAGGACCACGAAACGGTTACTCCTGATGCAACGAGGAACACCTTCAACTCGGAGGCGGTAAATAATGCTTTGCAAGCAATCAGCAACGGTATCCAGCTTATCTTGATTAAACCAATGATATACATACTCGTGTTGAGTTTCCGGATTCTAGCACAATTCTTCAACACCATATACTTTAAGGGAGTGTCAGACGAGGTCGTTATTCACGATCCAATAGATAAAGTCAACAAGTTTATCCGAGATCTCGAGGATAACTTGACTCCCCAGCAATTGGCTTCGGAAACAGACTACTTGCCGCCATTTTTCCAAGGCAGCTATACCCAAGCATTGTATATGGCCACCAACAGGGCCAAGTTCTTGTTTGTCTACTTAACCAACCCCCAAAACGAGAATTCGTCGACGATATTTAAAAAGATCGTCACCAATCCCGACTTTATCTCATTGTTTAACAAGCGGGACGTGATCATATGGGGCGGCGATCTTACCAATCCAGAAGCCTATCAACTTGCCAACACGCTTAATGTGACGAAATTCCCATTTTTGGGCATGCTCTGCTTGACGCGATCGACAGCCATGACTCCACAGGGCCCGGTAAAAACCAGTCCTAAGATCTCGTTGGTACTGAAACTCCAGGGCGGTATCAACGATGATGGCAATGCCAAATCAATTATCCAGAACAAGTTCATGAAGAAAATCGGCCGGTACGACGAGGAATTATCTTTGATACGAAATGAGCTCCGTGATAAGTTCATGAGCCAGGTTTTGCTTAAGCAACAAGAACTCAACTACCAGGCATCGCTTGCCAAAGACCAAGCCAAGAAGAAAGAAAAGGCCAACGAGGCCATCAAGAAACAGTATTTGGTGTGGAGAGCAGAATACTTCCGGGGGTTACAAACAAATACGGAAGGAGCCAAGTTGGCCATCAAACTACCAAGTGGGATCCGGAAAACTGTTGTTTTCCCGGCTGATAACAAGGTTGAGGATATATTTACCTATGTTGAGTTGCAATTACGTGGGTATTTGGATGATCCCAACATAACGAGTACTCTTACTGAAGAGGAGGCTGCAAGCAAGTTTGATGATATCAAGATCGACTACAAGTTCAAGCTTTCGTCGCCGCTCCCACCCCGGAAGTCGCTTAATGACCAGAGGGATAAAGTGATTCGCGATGTCGACTTGGTATACCCCAATGGACTCTTAATGGTGGAGGACCAGTAGATTAGAATACAGGTAAGTTTGTGTAGTATTTAAGTATACATGGATGCTAGTTTTTTGACACCTTTGACTTCTTGGCCTTCTTCTTGTCCTTCTTCTTCAAGCCCACAAACCCGGCCTTTATCACTTGGACGTAGTCGGACCAGAACTGGTCGAGATCGGTGTTTTCCACCACGGTGGAAAGCTTGGTCTTATCTTTCTTGTCGTTTTTCACGCTTCCGTTGAGCGATATCCTAATGAGCAACGGATAGGTGGCGATGTTATTGGTTGCGTGTGGCGGGTTGTCGACTACGTTGGAGGGTAAATCGTTGATGTCGGTTTCCTTGCGGTACAATGTGGGCGTCAAGCGCTTCTGTGTGAGGTACACGGACGACTTGCCGCTATTCTTGTTCAAGATGTCGCCAACCTGGGCGAGAAACTGGGTGTTGTCGAGTCTCATGGTGGTGGTGGTGAAATTTTGAGTTGACTTGAAAAAGTTGGAGAAAAAGTTAAATAATGTCTCGGTTGAGAAATCTACACGGTAACGGTTGGTGCGTTGCACTAGGGAGGGTTGTACGGGCCATTACGTGGATAGGTTGTAGTTTTGGTGTTGTGATCGTGACTTTGGCAATGGCTCTACTTTAACGAAAGTAACCTCACTGCCTAATCTCCCTCACATGTACACTCATCTGTCACAGCGATGTCTCGCCATCGCCAGTTGTGCCATTTTAAGCTATCTGGCCATCTATATCTCCACCTTGTTACTGCTTTGCGTCTCTTTTCGTAGGTATATCCCCGCTACCGCACAAAACATCGGTTCCTGTATCTACCGGGGTCCACAGGTCTACTTATATAGTCGCCATTGGACGCAGTCTGCCATTCTCACCATACCGCTTCCGTGCCTCACAAAAAGCGAAACCTTTATCTCAAATTTTTTTTTGATTTTTCCGCCATCTTATCAGTGATTGCGAATTTCCCACCACCATTTAGAACCTAATTACGTCCCGTCCTTCTCCTCGCTATCGTTGTCCGCCGCCCCCTCGACCTCCTCCAATGTCCCTCAAGATCCGGCTTTTCACCTTGGGTGTGTCCGTGTTGATCTCGTTAGCGGCCGGCACTCCGTACTTGTACGGGATCTTTGCACCACAGCTCGTCAAGCGCGTGGGACTCACGGCCTCAGATTCGGCCACCATCTCGCTTGCTACCAACATGGGCACCGGGATCGGTGGATTACCGGCAGGCCTCATCATTGACCACTTTGGTCCGCAGTTTTCTATTACCCTTGGCTCATTGTGCATCTTTTTCGGCTACCTCGGCGTCTACCACATCTACCAGACTCAATGGAGCAGTTTGGCGTTGATTTGTGTGTCAATGGCCATGGTGGGCTTTGGCTCGGCTACTTCCTTCTTTGCCTGCTTGAAAGCGGCCCAGGCCAACTTTCCCAAGAATAGAGGCGGTGCCGGTGCCCTTCCCGTTAGTGCATTCGGGTTGTCGGCCACGTTGTTTTCGGTGGTGGCCGCCGAATTCTTTGACGATAACACCAGCGGATTGTTGTTGTTCTTGTCTTTGTTTTGTGGTAGCGTAGCATTCTTGGGGTCCTTTTTTGTCCGTATCTACTTGGAACATGAAGATGAAGACGTCGCTGTGGCTCCTGGCGGCGATGAGGAACAGGCTTTGATTGCAAAGTCTGCCGAACCCGTTCAACTGTCGGCAGCCAGCATTGCGGGCTCTATATCTTTCTGGGGATTGGGCGACAGAAGTGGCAGTACACTGAACTCGGTAACGCCGACCCCTCAGTCGCTCTCCAGAACCAATTCGACTGCCAGCACTCTCAACCCAGACGGTACCAGGGTGAAACGGCCTCAACCATCTGCCACTGAATCGGTCAAAAAACTTGTTCTGAGTAGACTCTTTTTGACACACTACGCTATTCTCAGTTTGGCTGCCGGTATTGGTCAAATGTACATCTATTCTGTCGGGTTTGTCGTTACAGCCCAACACAACTACGACCCGGAGAAGTTTGTTACTCTAGGTGGTCACCATGGTCCACAGGATTCGTCTGCTGCTGCTCAAGCCCTTCAAGTATCGATCATCTCGATTGGATCTTTCTCCGGTCGGTTTATTGCCGGTTTCGCCAGTGATTTTATTCACAAGAACTTCAAGCTCCAACGTCTCTGGATTGCATTGGTCACGACCACCTTCCTTGCCAGTGGCCAGTACCTTACTATTTTTAATGTTAGTAACGTCAGTTTGGTCAGCTTGGGCTCTGCGATTATCGGTACTTGTTACGGCTTGTTGTACGGTACTTACCCAGCAGTGATGGCCGACCTGTTTGGCACCAAGACGTTTTCAACCACATGGGGTATGCTCTGTACCGGTCCGCCATTTGTGCTTTTTGGTCTCAATAAGTACTTTGGCCACATTTATGACCGCAACACCGATCCCGAAACCGGTCTTTGTTACAAGGGTAACGCATGTTACCAGGGGGCATTCCAGTTCAGTTTTGTGTTGTGCTTTGTGGTAACGGCCATTATCTCTTTATTGATGTACAAATTAAGACAGCGTTGATCATATCGTCACCATTTTTGAAAGTCATATTTACATCATCTCCTATATACATTATTAATCCACGGTATGGATGTTCTCGATGGAAATCTCGTCCACCACCTTCTTTTGGTATTGGATCTTGTCCAACAACGTACGGAAGTAGCCCGAGCTAAACTCGGCATCCTTGATAGACTTCTCCAATCTCTGTTTCTCCGAGTTTCTCTTATCGATGCTAGTTTGGAAATTGTTCATCACTTGTCTCGATGGATAGTTCAATACCCGTTGACATTCCTTCGAAACACGGGTGGCATTCTGGTGGGGGTAGTCTAATTCGTGGATTTGCTTCTTGATCTTTCTTGCTTGTTTCCTTGGGAATGCATTAGGGATATCATTGATCAAGTAGAAAATGGTGAATCCGGAAATACCAATCACAACTGGCACGGCAACCTTCTTCAATACCGAGGGGCTAACTAATGATGTGGCGGTATACAACTTACGGACAACGGCTCCAGTAGTCAATATTTTTCCGGATGAATAGAGCGTGTGCAAAGTAAGTTGAGTAGGTAATTGTTCTTTCAAAGCAACTGTGTTGGCAGGAATGCTGGCAAGTAAACCTGCCGGGTTATAATAGTTTATTTGTTCTTTGGTTGACAGCACAAAGTTGGCTGGTACTCCCAACCATAACAAACATGATTCCCACGATGGGTCAAAGAAGTCGCTGAAAGTTATCAGGTCGTCCAATTTCCTCTTGATAGTATCGTGTTTACGAGTAAACATGAGGTCGGCTTGGAAGACCTTGTCGTTGAGGAATTCGTCACCCAAGGTTTGTTGGCCGTACTTGATTATTTCGTCAACCTTGACCGCCGTCATTTCCTTGGCTAGGGTCTCGTTTGCCCTGATAGATTCAAGGATGGTATCAATCATGGCCTGTTGGGTGGCCTTGGCATATTCATATAAGTATTGTAAGCCAAGGTATGGTACCACTTGCTTGTCTCCCAATTTGTTAACAGTATGGACAATGTCAATCTTCGTTTGGTTGTATACATCAGTACACATATCTTCAACTAAATTGGTAATGGTATCGGCAATTTTAGCACTCTTGGAAAGGATCTCATTATACTTTGGAGCAACTTGGCCGTTTAATTCCTTGACCGTATCTTCCTTTTCTTGAGTATATATCCTTTCATTGATGACGGATAAAGTTTCCAAATCCTTCAATATATTGACCAAGTAGTTTTTAGCTGGCAACAACTTGGAGATGGCTCTCTTTTCCAAGATGAATTTACGCAAAGAAGCCTCCAAGTGATCAAAGTCGGGGTGTCTGTGATCACCACCTTCGGGGTCGTCCTTAGGATCATCGTCTCCTCCGCCTCCCGGACCATCCTTCAATACGTCAGTTGAAGAAACAAAGTGTACAAAGTCCTTGGCGTTCTTGTAAGTATCTGGTGACAAACTCTTGACCTGATCCAAGATCTTGGCCTTACATTTTTCCTTGTCTCTGATGTTGTCAAAACGGTTAACCACAATAAACACGTATCTCTTCTCGGCAGCAGCAGCAGCAATAAACTCCTTAGCCGATAACGTGAAATGGTTTTCAGAATTAACAACAAAGACTACCAAATCGATTTCCTCTTGTCTAGAGAAAACCTGGGTAGTTTGGTACGAATCCATATTCAAACCAGGTGCATCAATGAGTTTAATGTCAATGACACCATTGCGCAAAAGACTTTCCTGGAACGAACGGTGGTCGAGTACGTATACTTTGAGAAGGGCATACCTGTCACAGTCATAAACCAAATCGTCCAACTTCTTCAACGAATGAACCTCATAGGTAGCCTCGTTTCTGATGTCATAGTCCTGACCAATAGGAACAGCATGGACTTCTTCCAAGCTATTGTTTTCTTTGGCAGCATCAATCACTTCACAAAACACGGACGTACATGGTTGCTGGTCTTCCGGTAAGATTTTTCTCCTTAAAAGAGCGTTACAGAAGGTAGATTTCCCCGCATTCAAGTCACCAGTAACAAACACCTTCGATGTGGTGTCGTCAACTCTGTCTTTGAGGTTCAACAAGTATTTAACCTGATGGTTCAATTTCTGTTCCAAGAGGGTGGCCAACGCCTTTTTGTCCAAATTATCTGCAACATTACCATCTCCATGGCCGAGTTTGATGCTTAGCTTCAACACCTTAAACTCAGGCAAATCAGTCAAGTCGTCGTCGGCAATCTTGGACTTACCAAGCGCCCTGGTGGTTATATTGTTACGGACCAACGCAAGATGGGCCTTTCTTGAGTTGAGAAGCACATTATGGTCATCTTCAACATCTGTAGGGTAGAACACGGGTCTTTCCTTATTTTCCTTTGAAAGCTCGTAGATAAGTTCGATGGTCTGGTTGATACTGCGATCAAGCGCCACCTTATTTTCGTTGTAGTGGAGTTGCTGCAACAGCGCGTTCAACTGGTGGCGTTTCTGTGCTGCTAGGGACATTCCGATTCTTCCCTGACCGTTAGCACTGCTGCTGCCATCTAAAAGTGTCGTCGAATCATCGTTGGCAAACCCTTCCTCCGGAATGTACACGACACTGGACGGGGCGGGCGCCTCTGGAATCAACGTCTGGGTCTCATCGTCGTCCGAATCTTGCAATTCGGACCTGGACTTTAAATGCTGGAACTCTTGGTGGCTCATCGCTGGGTAAGCCTGGAGATTGTGGGATGACTTGTTGATGGCAATGTGTGCTTTTATTATTATTATTGGTTGTCGGCAAGGGCTCAAAACAATCATACGGTTTTATGTACAGGTGTGGAGACGTTGGCAATTTATATGACGGGAACAGTTGTTCTATACATGGAGAGACGTTCTATACATGGAACAATTAGAGTGCGTCCAAGATCTTGACTGAAAGCTTGCCGATCTTGATCTCGTCAAACTCGGACACGAGGCTGTCTCTTGCAAAAGTGAGTTTGAGGGCCTCGGTCAAGAATCCGGTGGTGAATTGCTTGTAGTTTTCCCAGAACTGCTTGGCCTCGGTGTCGTTGAAGAGAATGTCTTCGTCGGCATCGGTAAGTTCGTCTTTAAACGTGAGCTGGTTGAGTTTGATTCGTGAATCTCTGAATTCCTTGTTCAAGGCATTGATTCGGGTGTAGGCCGAGCCCAAGTCAAACTGTTCGACCCAGGGTTCGTAAGGGTGCAAAATGGTGTAGATGTGTTCGATTTGTTGGACCAACCGCGGCAACAACTGGAAGACGTATACATCGTGCTGGTCAATGAGTCTCTTGGTCTGGTTCACTTCTCTTCTAACGTACTTGCCCAAGGTTCCTCTAAAGTAGTACACTTGGTTGAACAACTGGTACCTAAAGTCGGCCCACGAGGCAAACTCCTTGCCAACGGCCCATGCCAAGTACTCATCTTCCAAGCGAGAGATGGCGATGTTGACCTTGTCTGTTTCCGGAATGGGGCGAGGTACCAACTTGAATTTGGCCTCGATGCCGTTGAACCAATTCAACAACGCGGAGGGATCGTTTTCGCGGATGCCCAGGAAAACGGGCAAGTAAGAAGCAAACTTTAACGGTTCAGACATTATCAGTGGTACTCGATTGAACTGGTGGAGTTGGTGGAGATGGTTTCGTTCCGGAAGGAAGAAATTGACGATGGTTTTATCGTTTGAATATACGAATTATTCGTGCTTTGCCAAGGCGCACCTCGCATTGTTTCACTGCATGTTCGACCAATGGCGAGTATGCACAAACTGTGTAGACGTGCGTGGCTCGTATAACTGGGGGTTATCCTAAGGACTACCAGAGTAGAACCATTCGGCCAACTTCATGATATATCAATTGACAATTGATAATACAACACTTTGGTATGATCTGAGGGCGGTTTATTGTAGAACAGAGTTAGAGTTGGGCATCGCCGGCGTGTGACCTTAGTGCCAGCCCGGACGGCTGCAAGCAATTTTCCACTTCACAATCGTGCCACTTGGTGGGGTTATGGAGAAAAATGAATACTTTATCCCCGAGTTTCCGTGAGGAGTAGGTACTAAAGAGGCGTTGATGGTTAGAGAACGGTGGGGGTGAACAAATGGTTGGAACTTTGAGTCTGGTGTTTATCTCTCTGCTAACTAAATATGAGTTGCAAACTGTTGGTTAAATTTGGCTGTATTTTTTTATCTATACTTTGGTTATCAGTAATGCAACAGTTACTATTCTGGACCATGTGGTCCAATTCCTGGTTCCATACAGTGTAAACTGTTGGTTTACTCTCCAATTTCTAGGTAATAACTCGGAGGGTGCCGTATTTCTGAAGGTATCCAACATTGTCGATGAGAAATTGGGTGCAAATCCGAACCAAGGCTCATTTAATACAGATCCAGTAGTTTATACTGCAAACATTACAAAAACCTCACATCGCTCACAAGTGTAATCCGTAGCGTTGTTGCAGTCTCCACCATTTAGATCTATGCCTCCTGTTCGTATACATATCTTATATGCAAGTCTCGACTGCCTTCGGACATCTCCGAGCTTATCGCGATAACGACTTTCGTCTCAACAAGCTCGACAATGGTCCTCCAGACATACAAGACAGATGGTATCGCCACGATCATAGCTGAACCGTTGACTCCCGAGGCATTTGCGCCATTTGGCGGTGTCATCAGCGCCGATCACCAGATCAAACACGCAGCATCTTCCTCGGCCAACTACGGCACCGCCATCAAGATCCACAAAGTTTCGCCGATTGCCAACACGTTTGCCCAAAACAACAGACTGCCATCAACAGCAAACTGGAACATATTCCGGTGTCTGGCCCCTAAGCACTTGATCAAGCATAGCGGCGCTAGTTTCTCGTACACCGCCAAAGTGCTCGAAAGACACCCATACTCGACCCAGACGTTTCTTCCATTGGGTCAGGACTTGCACAAGCCGTCGTACTTGGTGATAGTTGCAGTGACAGACGAGTCTACCCAAGATAAATTGCCATCGCCACAGCTCCGTGCCTTTGTTTGTCGTGGGAACCAGGCAGTAACGTACGGTGCCGGGACATGGCATGCCCCCATGGTGGTGATTGATGAGCATGTGGCACATATAGACTTTGCCGTTATGATCAACGAAAATGGAGTTGCCGACGATGACTGCCAGGAGTGCTATTTCGATCCGGGATATACGGTGCTGTACCGTGATCCAGCCGGTTCAAAGCTTTGACGGGCTTATATATAGTCTAGAACCTCGGCAATAACACCATTGACGTACTTTTCCTTCTGACTGGCGTCAAGGTTTGCAACTGAGTCTTTTGCAAGCTGGAGTTTTCGGAAAACTTGGTCCAAGTCCATCTTAGGTGGTGGATGGCCATCATCGTCGGATTCCTCGGCCTCCAAGAGCCCTGTAGTCATAGAGTCAACTTTATTGAGCTTGTTCTGTTCGTAGTTGCTATTGGTTTTGGTAGTGGTAGACTCGATCTCACTCCATTCGTGGGTCTCGAGAATTTCGACCAACCGGTCCTTGCCCGTCTTTTCCTTGTACTCATTGTATCCCGATTCAGAGAGATTGACATATTCAAAGCCGTGGGAAATTACGGCGTCTTCGATTTCGTCCCGGTTGTCGCCGTGGGAACCCGTTACCACTATGAAACCGTCGATTTGCTGGCGCAAGTCGCTGACGTGGGCTAAGCACTGGTCAATATGGTCTGGAGTGTCGTCGAAACAGAGAATTATCCCTTCAATGGCATCCCTGAGTTCTTGAAGTTCGTCACTGGTAAACTCGGCGTACCATTCCTGTAATCCCACGACCTTGGCACCCACAGTCACATCACCGTCTTCCGGATACTCATCAACCAACACATTGACGGAGGTACTGTAATACTTGGTGGCAACAGTCGTACGGAGAATCTTCTCGTCGGCATCGTTGTCTTTGCCAGTGATCAACTTACACACGTCTTGTTTCGGCGAGTCTC
This sequence comes from Teunomyces cretensis, assembly GCA_003706575.2. Classification (NCBI taxonomy): domain Eukaryota; kingdom Fungi; phylum Ascomycota; class Pichiomycetes; order Serinales; family Debaryomycetaceae; genus Teunomyces; species Teunomyces cretensis. The sequence goes on along the minus strand of PPLT02000002.1, from coordinate 537,269 downwards.
GCGGCCCTAGAACCAATACGTAGCTGGCCATGGTTGTAAAGGTATATTGTAGTTGAGTGCAGGAATCCTGGAATCCGGTTTTGTCTATTCTCATTTTAATCACCAAAAACAATCAACTGGTAACCGCAGCCGCTGACTTTCTACACACAATCCGTAGCCATAACGGTGTCTTATATAAAGCCAACACATCCAGGTCCTGTTTTAGAATCACCCATTACGGTTTAAAAGTAAGAAATTCCAGTTGCAACCAATACAAATGGCGCCGTCCGCATCGACCGAGAACAACGCCAATCTCGACACCATCGGCCTCGAACACCTTCTTCTCCGTGATGAAGATATTTTCCAAACATCATTGAACTCGGAAGATTACCTCGAGAGCCTTGCACCAATAATAAAGGACGCTATCAAGGCCAATGGCCTTGCTGACTTGATTCTGAAACTAAACGATATAGTCAAAGATAAAGACGAAGAATTGAACCAACTATCGTTGGACTCCACCGAAGAAATCAACTCGTGTATTGACACCATTGACAATATACATCACGAGTCGTCCGACTTAAACACTAGCTTGATCCTGGTGTCACAACAACTCAACAAGTCGGTTTATGAACTAGTCTCACGCAAGAAACATCTCATCAAGACCAAGGAGGTTACCAGTAAGATCAACGAGACCAGCGTGGTACTAAGTCTTTGTATCCAGGTTCTTGAAATTACAAACAAGATCCATGAACTCATCAAGCAGAAGAAATACTTCAGTGCATTGAAATTGACTGATGAGTTGACCAGTATACATTTGCCCAAGGTGGAGTCCTTCAGCTTTGCCGTCAAGATATATGACTCCATTCCGCATTTGACAAAAATGGTCAAGGACGAGTCGTTCGACAACTTGAACAAATGGCTCACGATCAATTTGGAGAGAAAGCTCTTGGCCATCGGTGAAAACATTTATGACAACTTGTACCGGTTACAAGACAATTGGAACCGTACCAGAAAGAATAACCCAGCATTTACTCCTCATAAGATCAATTCCCCTGTTGAGTTATCCATGCGTGACCCTACAACCAACTACAATGTATTTTCTGACGAAAGATTGCAGATCAACTTGGCCACCGTTTACGATGCCATATTAGTTTACCAAACTTTGAACGAAACTGAGCTATTATCTTCTCTCTACAGCAAAGAATGGGCCAAGAAATACAATAGAATCATCTATCCGATCACCCTGGCCACAGCAGAATCCGTGGCCCAATTCTCGAGCTTGTCTGCCCTCGAAGAATACTTGAAGAAAATAGCGGCCTTCTTTGTAATGGATAAACAAATCAACTTAGTCACCAAATTTCAATTGAGATCAAACGCACATTCCAACGATCTTTGGGACTCCTACGTCACCAAGTTGAAGCCGGTCTTACTAAACTACATTAAAACTCAACGCGAACACCGTTTCAGTCAGCATGAAGACCTTCTGTTGTTTAAGGACGTTGTTGGAAACTTCTTACAGATTGTTGAGAACCTGGGATACTCGATAGTGGAATTGTACGAAGTATTGATGGTTATTTTCAAGGACCATTTTGCCCCTGGAATTGTCCTCGATTTCCGTAATGACTTTAAGGAGTCGATCCAGTCCGATCATTACATGCCGTTAGTGGTTGATCAAAGAGAAGACTTTGATAATATCATGAAGATTTGTTGGTATCAAGAGGATGCACCATTTGCACCCAAGAATGTCAAACGCATGCCAATTACCTTCCCCTTTAGTGAAGATTATGTGCATTACTGTTTAGGAGTCCGTTCCTTGTTGGAAGATGTTTTGTTATTTATTAACGAGCATTATAGTGCTGACATGAACGAACTCAATAACATCATTGTCAATGATATATTTGAACGAGTACTCGGTACGGAAAAGGGTGTTGGTATCAGTAACGTTATTCGTGAATTTATTGAGAGAAATATCAACAACAAGGAAGTCACTTCGCAATCTTACACCAATTTGGAATACTATCTTTTCAGTCTTTACGAAGTGGGCAAATTAATCAACAGAAAGCTCCGGGTCCATACAGGGATTGGTATCCACAATATCGATGCTAACGGAACATTTACCCTTCGTGCCGTTGACCACTTCAACACGCTTCGTAAGTACTCCGAAAGTGCTATCTTTTCCATGGTCGATGGTAAAATCAGAGAATTGTTGGAATTGGTCGAATATGACAATTGGTTACCAACAGAACGCAATACCGATGCAAACTTTTCCATCAAGGATTTTGCCCAGTTTTTGGAAAACTTGTTCACATCAATTTTCAGCAACTTACCCAAGAGTATACGAACATTGGGGTTGTTTAGGACGTATGACTTTGTCGCCGAAAGCTTCTTAAATGTGCTTAAGGAGGTAGACGTCTACAATCGTACTGCCATTGAAAACTTTGATTTGGATATAAGGTATGTGGAAGAAAGTATGCGAAAGTTGTATTCTGCGCAGCAAGATGCGCAGGGAGGGGGGAACGTTGCTTTGGAGACGACGTTTACCGAATTGCGCCAGTGTATTGACTTGTTGAAGCTGGAAAACTATGAAGAGTTCACCAAGAATCCATCGTTCAGAATGAGAAACTTCGACCGGATCAGGTATGAAGACGGGTTGGCTTTGATAGCCAAGATGCAGGGATATGATAACGACGATTTGTCCACAGTTGACGACAACGAAAGCATGTTTGATCAGCAGTCTAGTCTTTCGAACGCGACTGCAGCCAGATTTGCCAAGTTCAGTAGTAAGTTCAGGTCATAAACAACACTATTTCCAGAAGAAACTGTACCATCTGCGCTTCTTGTGGATTTCCTCGGCTTTTCCATCGACCAAAGTCTGTATCTTATCCTCGAGCGACTTTGCCTGCGCCACAAGCGCAGTTTCTTGTTCTTTGTATTCGAGCTTCCACCAAATCGAATGAAGCAAGAGACAAGTGGATGAGGCGACGAGAAACGTGTGAAACAATGGGTTTTTGAATTGGGAGATCGTTGGCTTGGCAAGCACCGTTTCAGGGAATTTAGTAGAATAAAAACGTTTCATGAAGCTTTGTTTTATTTAAGGACTGGGTTGATGCAATTAGAATGTAGGTATATTTTTGGAGAAGAAAGGTGGTGTACGACATTTGTGCGCGACATCGGGATTTGCGACATTTTGTCCAGGTGAAAAATCAACCGATTGCAACTTTTGAATTCCCATTACCAATGTTGGGGATTAGACTTTATACAACAAGAGGATTTGGGGTTTTGAAAACTCCTAGTCCAATGCGGATCTGGAGACCGCAGTTCCGTTTCAACAGTACTGCAAAGGGACCGCTTAATGACAGAGAAAGAATGCGCCTTGCCGAGGTGCAGCGTGCTGCTAGACAAAAGTACAAGAACCAGACAGCCACGTACTATTCTGCCTCAGTTGCCGTGATATTTTTGGCACTTGCCTTTGGTGCCGTTCCATTCTATCGGGCCATTTGTCAGAGAACTGGCTGGGCCGGTACACCCATCACCGATTCGAGTAAGTTCACCGCCGACAAGGTGATTCCCGTTGACACTAACAAGAGAATCCGGATTCAATTTACTTGTCAGTCTTCCGGTATCTTACCTTGGAAGTTTACTCCTTTGCAAAGGGAAGTGTATGTTGTTCCGGGCGAAACAGCATTGGCTTTCTACAAGGCCAAGAACATGTCGAACGAAGATATCATTGGTATGGCCACGTACTCCGTGACCCCTGACCATGCTGCTCCTTACTTCAACAAGATCCAGTGTTTCTGTTTCGAAGAACAGAGGTTGGCTGCCGGAGAAGAGGTCGAGATGCCGGTGTTTTTCTTTATTGACCCCGAGTTTGCCAAGGATCCGTCCATGAGAAACATCGACGACATCGTGTTGAACTACTCATTCTTTAAGGCTGCATACACCGACGGTGAGTTGGCTGCAGTTCCTGCACCACAGAGAGAGTAGACTCCTGTGTAAGCTCCTGTAAATAGCATGTACATAGAGTTTCAAATAGAAATGAGCTAATAAGACGGCTTGTAGTCAGTAGTCATGGAGGGTTGGCGTTGGAACTGTCAGGGACCCATTACTAGGAACAGCTGGTTATAGGTGGTATGAAATTTGCCATGGACGCTCGATTGCACATTGGAGACGGTTATACACCAGGACCTGTACCTCGATCCAATAGATATGTATGTCAGGTGACCCAGTTATTACCCCGGCAACACTATTGGCCGATGTAAACCGCCGCGACGGCTAGACGGCCATCGGAGGGGGAGGAAAAACCAGGACCGCTGTCGCAAAATTATTTTGGCCGATGCCAAGTACGTGTCCAGGCGTAGCAAATCCTGTCACCGACTAAGCCACAAGATGTCAAAAGTAAGTTTGCTTAGATTGGCTAGAGCAAATAGTTGCAAATTAGACACAAGCGAAGGCACCAATCGGCCGGATATGACGCTGATAAGACGGCATTTCCGCGGCCCATAGCCGTTGTGTTGCCTCTTGGCCGTTACCCAGGCGTGGGGGACGACAAGGGCGGAAAAAAATTATCTTGATCATCGAGATAATGTGGATATGCAAGACAACTAGAATAATTGTGATTGGCCGAGCGCCTCATCCTATTCCGAAACAATGGGAAAATAATGGTGCAAAACGACGGCTCATTTGATCTCGGGCTCGTGGCAATGTCTAAGGGTGATGCACGAGGAGCCCGACTAAGCCTAGAATCCAATGCATAACGGTACGATAATTCGTCAGGGAGCAAGGTGGTCCGATTCACGGCTTGAGGATGGCATCTATTGTCTAGTATGCAGACCGTGTTTCGAGTTAAGGTTGCTGGTTGAAACCTACGTTCCCCAACAGGACGATGAGACTGGCTGGCTACACAATAAACTTTTCCCAAGGTTACCAAGAGATGTAAAACTTTACTAATACCGGGTGCCGATGCCAGCGAATTGCAATACGTCAACCGGTCTCAAACCGTCAAAACCTGTGCTTGGCACCGGGTCCTCAACTTGTAGTTGCTAATTGGGCACGTCTAATCTCCGCACCTACCGTCCGTTATTACCTTTACTCGTGCATATAATCCCGCCCGTACGTGGCTAAGCCAATGATTGATCTGATAACTGGTAGTTTTTGGCTGGAACGCAATTGCACAAAACGGTACTATGTATTTTTTTCTTGGTTTTCCTGTAGGGTGAAGGAAAAACCGTTTGACGCCATTCTGGCCGAGATGGATAATAATAAAAACCGTACACCAAGAAACCTGGGGGGGCAACTGTTGCATGCTAATTATCCCTCAAGCGAATAAATCAACCAATTACAGTTTTTACGTATGATCTCTGACGACTACCGTTTGCTAGCCAAGGCAATCCCAATTCTTTGTTTCCATGAACAACCTTTGATATTTTTTCCGATATTTTTTCTGTTGAGGAAAAAATATTTCAATTTTGGGATCAGATAAAAATTTTACGTTAAACTGTGACACTAACCATGTATTGTATAAAAATGTGTCTGTGCCCCCCTTGGGTGATTGCTGTTAAATAACTGTCTCACTTGTTTCACCAGCTATATTTTTGCGTATAATAATGCAGTTCAAAACTTTATTATACCTCTTCACCTTGGTGAGCTTGGTATCGGCAGACGGATTCCAAATCTTCCATAATGATCCTTTTGCTTTCAATGCTTGTACTGCGCTCTTGACGAAAGGTGCCACCTTCTACAATGCCACCTTGAACAAGGCTGGTTATTGTAACGTCAAAACCCAGCAGGCCTTGGGTTCTATGACCCACTGTCTTACACAAATGCCTTCCTCTAAGGGTAAGGCTGCTTTCCTTGCTAGCTGTGCCAAATGGAATTTAACCAGTGAACAATACGATGCTGCTTATGAAAATGCCACCAAGTACATTGTCTCAACCAAGGAGATCGCCAACTTCAGTGCAAAGAAGACCATCTACGTGCCTATTAAACTTAGTCAGACTGTTATCAACGGTGCTTACGACTCTCAACAAGGCCGTTACTACAACTACAATTACGCCACATGGTTTGGTACTGCCTTGATTGCTTACTGGTACGCTGTGTTGTTTGCTGCCGGTGTCTGTAACTTGACTTACTTCTTGTTCCCATCTTTGGTCAAGTCCTTGACCGGGGCACCAGTCAATTGGTTCAGAAAGTACATCACATTGCCAGCATTGTTTGGTAAGTCGCATGCTCACCACAAGAACGCCTGGAAGATCTTCCAATTCATCTTCCCAACTCGTTTGGAAGGTTTGTTGGTTTTCATCTGGTTTGCGTTGGCAGTCATTTTCAATGCTATCTTGTACCACCACGACAGCCCGAACAATATCTGGCCTAAAGAACCTGCTGAAATAGGTAGAAAGATTGCTGACAGAACCGGTATCATTGCCATTTTCTTGATCCCAACCATGATCTTGTTTGCTGGTAGAAACAACTTCATGCAATGGTTCTCGGGCTGGCCACAATCTCGTTTTATCTTCATCCACAAGTGGATGTCGAGAACCACTTTCATCTTGGTCGTCGTCCACGGTGTTGGTATGACCTTTAACGGTAGATACCTTGGTAAGTTCGTTAGCAGAAACAGCCAGGATTACATGAAATGGGGTTATGTCGCTACCGTTGCCATGGGTCTCATGGTGTTCCAATCTGCCTTAATTTTCAGAAGAATGAACTACGAAATCTTCTTAGGTATCCATATTATTCTTGCTGTTTTCTTCATCGCTGGATCGTGGATTCACACTGCCGACGACCACTACGAAGAATTTATTATTGCTGCTGCTGCCATTTGGGTGTTTGACCGTGTTGTCAGAATTGCCAGATTGGTGTTATTTGGTGCCCGTGATGCCCAAGTTGAGTTGATTGCCAACGAAACCTTGAGAGTCACCGTCGCTAGACCATCTTGGTGGAAGCCATTCCCTTCGTGTGTTGCCTACATTCACTTCCTCAGACCAACCTGTTTCTGGCAATCGCATCCTTTCACCATTGTTGACTCTGTCGTCGAAGACAACACCATTACTTTCTACTTGAAGGTCAAGGGTGGTGTCACCCACGGTTTGTACAAGTACTTGTCGAACCAACCAGACAACAAGGCCATCATTAAGGTCAGTGTCGAGGGTCCATACGGTCAACCATCTGCTCTTTACAAGTTCGAAAACAGTGTTTTTATTGCTGGTGGTAACGGTATTCCAGGCATGTTCTACGAAGCCAACTCGATCATTCAAAAGCAACCAAACACCAACGTCAAGTTCATTTGGGTTATCCGTCATTACAGATCCATTGAATGGTTCTACCGTGAATTGATCAAGTTCAAGAACACCTCGATCACTCCGGTTGTTTACATTACCCAGCCCCACGTCGGCTTGGTCGAACCCATTTTCGACTACATGAACTCAAGTGAAGAAGAGGAAGAACAACAGGAAAAGAAGTCCGACCTTCCCCACGAATCCAACGATTACATCCACCACCTCAGAAAGAAATTGGGATTCGTCGAGTTCAGAGAGGGCAGACCAGACATCTACGAATTGGTCAAGCAAGAAATCACCGATGCCTCGGGTCCAATTGGGTTTGCTACCTGTGCACATGCTTCGATGGTTGACGAGGCCAGAAAGTCTATTGCCGACAACTTCGACAAGTCCAAGTACAGAGTCGAATTGTTCGAACAATTGCAATCATGGTAATTTATAAGGAGACTAATATAACAGTAATAATAGACATGTAACATTTACAAACTTTACCAATATTTCCATCCACTCAACGGGCCCCTGCTATTTTAAGAAGATGCAACGACGGCACGAAGGAAAAAAAAACTGGGGCCCGCAACCGCGCCTTGTGCCAGGTCTGGACCGCAGTAACGTTGCCAAAAATATAGGTGGCCGTCGATATCCATCAGGAGTTGGTTCGAAATGCCCTTGAAATATCAACAGGTCAAACACCAAGAAAATTTGTCTTATGTCAAGACAACAATCGCTTTGACGTCGTGCATGTTTGACATCGACAACTGGTCCCAGTGCTAAGTTGCACCTTGGGGAAAAAAAAATGCCCGGCGGCTTAGGAGTTTACGATATCTACCGACCGAAACAAAAACCCGCGTCAGTCTCAATGGCCCGCCCGCCACACTTATCTATCCGTGCATCCCACCACCAATAATATCCGCACCCGAAAAGCGCCACAAACTCTCACGGGCCAACCCTCCACTATCGGTGCCGGTGCTGCGATGCGTATTATTTAGTGTATAGGAGAGATCAATAAAATTGACAACACAAAACCAACCAGGCGCGTCGGAAGTAGAAGAAAAAAAAAATAATATTGAAATTTTTGATTCAGTGGTACAAAGGCGGTTTTCAACGTAAACACATCTCTTCCTTCCCACCAAAAGCAAAAGATCCCACCTAGATCGTCTCAGATACTGGCGGAACGGTGTACGTTTGTGAACATTCAATTACATTCCCTTTTTTCCGCTCGTTTCCATAGAGTACCCATCCTTTTCGTTACTTGATCTCCGATATAAAATGGTCCTGTTAAAATTACCGTCGTCCTCATCCAATTTGGCATCCCGTACCGTCGCTGAAATCGCCGACGAGTTGGATATATATCCGAGAGCAGCCTCCACGTCCTCCGATCCATGTAAACACAGCAACTCCAATTTGTGCGAGAAACCCGTCAGCAATAACGCCTTGACCATCGCGTTGGCCGTGGTTATTCCGTGTATTGTCATTATCCTGGTATTGATCCTTTTGCTCTACAGAAACTACAGAAAGGACAAGAAAGAAGAAATGGAACACGACCCCGACTTTGACGAAAACGGAGAAGCCACTGCTCTTCCCGACTTGCCTACACACAAGTACGAAATGGAAGATCCGTTCCACAACAGAAACTCGGTTCGGTACCCACAACCAGGCGGTGCTGGTTTCTACGGCAATCAACATGCAAACAGATCGGCTTCGTCGATCGCTCCATCGACCAGCGATCCATACTTGGAACAGTTTGTCTTGCCATACCATCACCAGACTTCATCCAAGGCGTCCTTGGATGACTATGCCCGGTTTTTTGGTGACAACCCCGGCTACGATCTCCAGTCGAGATCGTCTCAATACTTAACCAGAACTAGAGACTCCAGCATAAGCCAAACGCCTCCACCCATAGGTTCAAACACGTCTCCTCATAAATCACACTTGAGAACCGAACTCTCAAATAGAAACCTGATGAACACGAATTCCCAAAGGAGTCCGGTCAAGAAGGTTGGCACTGGTAACTTGGCGTACACAAATATTCCGAACGAATCCACCACGTCAGTGACCACGGCCAATACTCAGTTCAAGAGTGCCATCTCCGATTTGGAATCGGTGAGCAACTCCGAAGACGAAGGTGAGATGACGACTTCAGCAGTTGCTTTAAACAACGGAGGTGAAAAGTTTGGCCTCAGTTACGAAAACGAATCTGATGTTAAATTGAACAGTGGCATTCGTGAATTGCATCCTGAACCTAACGTTGATGCAAAGGCCTTTGCAGCCAAGACTTCACCTTTTGAAATAGACGCTGGATCTACGGCAAACACTACAGTTGGCACTTATACAGAACCAAAATATGATTCAGACGATGACGATACCGAACCAGTTGAAGGAGACTTTGATTTTTCGGGAGAAAATGTCACTCAAGACAACTCCCAGACCCATTTAAATCCTAATGGAAGTATGCCCATTACTAAATCTCCAAGAATGTCGGCATTCAATTTGTTGAAGAATGACAGTGATGAAGAAGACTTGGGCGAAAGTGGCCAGGCTCTCGATGATGAGCAGAAGGAAGAATTGAAGAGAATGAAGTCTGTTTATCGTGTCTACTTTGAAGGTAAGGAAGAAAACGGAAGTGAAGGTCAGGTTGCTGAAAAGGCATTCCAACCCGATCTCAAGAACCCGTTACCTAGACTTGAAACTAACTTTGACGCCGAACCAGAGGCAGTAAGAATCAATAAGGACTTGAAGATGGATACCAACTACGACAAGAGAATGACTACAACTTCGTCAATCTATACAGAAGCATTCAATAATGAGGAACAGGGCCAGCATTACTACCAACAACATGGTCACCCACAACAACAGCAACAATTACAACCTCAATATCAACAGCAATACCAGCCGGAATACTACCAGCAAGAACAGTATGCTCAACCTGAAGCTCAATTGGCACCATTGCAGCCATTGCAGCATCTCCCCAATGCATCGGACATCCGTAAGTCTACTATCCAGACATACACAGATTTCCAGCCACGGTCCAAGAACAGCATTACCCTGCCTACGCAGAGACCATTCAATCCAATTGAAAATGATGGTGTTTGGTCTTCGCCACTGGGTACGCCAAATCCTCAGGGTGGCTACTCCCCCACCCAACTGTACTTCCCACCTCAGACCCAGAATCATACTGGAGGAAGTATCACTAGTGCATCCAATAGCAAGCTGGCTCTTTCGATTCCTTCAGCTACCCAGTTGTCGAGATCATCGGTTGTGATGATAAATCCTGTCACCGAGATCCCCAAACTGAGAGCATTCAAGCCCGCTGGTTCGTTGACTCCTACAAGTGGCTCTCCTATCAACCAGACAGCACCACAGTTTGTCAACATGAACCAGGTTGGATTTGGAGTTGGCGGCTCTGAGAGTGATTTGATTCCTGGAAACAGAAAGAGTGATGTGAGACGGATGATGAATACTAATTTCTGATGACTATAGAGTGGTCATATTTCCGTAGAGCAGCAAATAAACATTCGCTGTGTGTGTATTTTACATTAAACTAATCTAAGCCAAGTCATAATCGTCAATCTTGTTCTTGTACTTAAGAACGTTTCTCTTGATCTTGGAAGAGTCAACCCAAGTTAAGTAATCTTCCAAGTTTCTCGTTACCAAGTACGCAGGATCTGTTATAACGTTTGGTCCCACTCTTACGTGGCCCTGTTCAACGAAAGTGACGGCATCCGAAACGTTCTCAGCCATTTTCAACCGGCACATCACCACTCCAATTCTACGACGGCAGAAGGCACTGACGGTGATCTTGTTTTCCAAGTCACTGATTTTGGCTTTGGTGGCCAAGACACCCATTGCGTAAAGCTTTTCTAACAACAACTGTTCATGCTTGATTCTGTATGGGTCCGTAGGCTGAAGCATAGACAACTTGTGTGCCAATTTCCTTATGTCACCACAGATCTTATTGTATTTATGATAGTCTTCTCTGTTCTGGATATGGTATGTTCTCATCACCAGGGTATCTCTGTGGCCCTGGTCCTGTTTCCAGTCGAGAAAATCAACCTTCTTCAAAAGCTTCTGTTCATGATGTTTAAGAGCACGGACCATAACGAAGGATTATTGGCAGATTTATATCGTAGGTAGCACCTCTATCAAACTTGGTAGATGATCATCGCTGAAAAATTGGTTCAAATTCTACGCGTGATTAAAAATCACGTTTATTTCTTACCACTGAAAATTCACTGTCTGGAAAATTTTAACCAACGACAAAGTCACTCCAACACGCCAGCATGTTTAGAATATCTGGGTTCGCCAGAACGTTCTCGTCCACGAGTGTGTCACGCTCGAACATCGGAAAGTTGCCCATCAAAATAAACGACTCGGTGCAATGCTTTGTCGAGGACATTCCATTTGAATTCTCCAGAACCTTTACTAAAGGTAAGCAAACGTTTTCCTTGGACCAACAGATCATCATCAAGGGCCCTAAGGGTGTCTTGAAGACTGCTGTGCCCAAGTTTGTCAACATAAAAAACGAAAACAACACCATCAGCGTCAGTGTGAACGACCCTGAAGACAAAATACAAAGATCCATGTGGGGAACCACCAGAGCATTATTACAAAACAACTTTATTGGTGCCTCCGAGGGCCATTTAGCCATTGTTAAGTTTGTGGGTACCGGTTACAGGGCCTCTCTTGAAGAGACCAACGGCAAGAAGCTTGTTGCCCTTAAGATTGGATATCCATTCACTCCAAAAGTCTTGATCCCGGAAGGCTTAACTGTCACCTCCCCTAATCCAACTAGATTGGTTGTGGAAGGTGCTGACAAGCAACAAGTCAAGCTCTTCGCTGCCCGCATAAGAAGCTACAAGAAGCCAGAACCATACAAGGGTAAGGGTATTTTTGTGGACGATGAAACTATCAAGTTGAAGGAAAAGAAGATCAAGTAGTGACATAGTAACTAGACCTGTAAATATAACAAATCATGATGTGAAAAGTCGTAGTCAAATGATTGGAGGTATGTATCTCTGTTTGCTATATGCAGGTTTTGATGTTTTTAATTACTTGGTTTTCTATATCACGACCAAGGCTATATTTGGCTGAAATATCCATGGTTGACAACACCTCATAATATCCGTCTAATTGGTTACTTCATTACCACTGTACCAATACGATTGGCGTAAATTTTAATCATGTTTATTGCAGTATGTAAATGTCCTGCATGTACACCTCTCATAATTGATGAAAAGTTTTCCACCTAGAAACAACCAACTACTTCAACTTCATTCACCATGAACAGGATACTGATTGGTCTTCGTGGTATGAGGCCGCTTGTGTTTTCACGGGGAGCAGCTCAGATTACTTCTGTGCATGCTGTTCCTTCTGTTCGTACCAAGGTGCCAGATATTAACCATTCTTTGGATTTATCCAACTTGAGAAAGAGCTTATTGTCGAGACCCGGTTTATTAGGCATAAAGCGCGGAATGATTACATGGTTTACTGAGGACGGTAAGCAGTTTGCTGCTACCGTGATAGAAATCGATTCGTGTGAAGTGGTGAGCCACAAGACTAATGATTCGCATGGTTACAACTCGGTATTATTGGGCCAAATAGACAAATTGAAGAACATAAGCGAATCCAACTTGAGAAAGTTTCAGGCAGCTGGAATTTCTCCTAAGCAAAACATCGGAGAATTTAGAGTGAGAGATGAATCCGGTTTGATCCCAGTCGGTACTGAATTAAAGGCAGACTACTTTGCTGTGGGTCAGTTGGTTGACGTCAAGGCAATTACAAAGGGTAAGGGTTTTGCTGGTGTGATGAAGAGACACGGTTTTAAGGGTTTGAATGCCTCGCACGGTGTGTCCAAGGCTCATAGAAAAGCTGGTGCTACCGGTGGTAACCAAGACCCAGGTAGAGTTCTTCCAGGGAAGAAAATGGCGGGTAGAATGGGTGGCATAAGTTGCACTGTCTACAACAATGAGGTCTTGCATGCTGATGGCGATGCCGGTATCTTGGTCCTTAAGGGTCAAGTTCCTGGTCCAGCCAAGAGCTTCATCAGAATCCGTGATGCCGTCAAATTGTACGGCAAGTCCATTAATGCCATCAACCAAGAAATCTAATTTCATGTACATATAACTTATCTTGAATACTACGCTATTGCTTTCATTAAACATCGTTTTCAATCCACATGCTGACCTCAGTATGGTGGACTAAAAATAAGTTAATAAAAAGTTTATTTAACTCATGGTTTTCCTTGTAAAAAGGATGGTTCCAAAAAATATTAAACACCATTAGCAAAGACAATTCCCGGATGGTTCTGGTAAAAGGCAAGAACCATGTACGATTTTGAAATTGATCTTCTGGCGACAGAGAAGAAAAGAAAAACTGGTGGAGCTCGCGTTTAATTTATATCTTAATAGATGGCCGGGTAACCCCGTGACAGATTTTGTTCCCGATTTGGAATCCATCTCAATCACTTGGGTCGAATACGTCTAGAAAAGTGTTTATTGAAACAATATAAAAACGAGGGATGGTTACTAAGTATATATGATAGCTAACGTTATGCTTTAGGATAAAATCCTCTTGTATTATGGGTGTACGCTTCAATCGTCTTCCATTTCCGATGGCTTGATTAAACCACCGACCTGCAAGTCCTTTTCTCTTTGCAACTTGTTAACACGTTGCTTTTCTTCTTCCTTGTCTTCGGCGAACAAGTAGTCAGTAGGATCACCACCGAATTCTTTCAATTGAACTAAGAAATCTCTCAAAGTTGCCTTAAACTTGTACAAGTCGTTGTATATCTCGGTCAAAACATTCAAGAAATTGACCAATTGACTCTCTTGCAAGTTAGGGAAAGCAGGGGACAACAAGTCGGCCAAGTATCTTTTTAAGAAGTTGGAGTTGGTTGTACCCTCTGGTGCTTGCTCTGGAGTGTATAATGGATACTTGATGACGTTATCTTGAACCAAATGGATCAAATGAGCCAATAATTGGGCTTGGTATCTGAATCCAGACTTGTGGTCCGGTTGTGTGAAAACGTAAAAGGTTTCAGACAAAATTTGGAAATAGAAGTTGCTGTAGAAAGCCTTGGTGAATTCGGTGTCGCCCAATCTTTCAACATTTTCAATCAAGTCAATGGTCAATATTAAACCATTGTCTTCAACATCTCTGTTGTTGTGCTTGAATGCCCATAATGCAGCGTTGATTAACGACTGGAATGCTTCTCCAGACAATTTTAACAATGCCTGGAACGAATGCGAATTGATTTCCTTTAATAATCTGTAGAATTCAACTCTGTGTTCTGGGTATTCAATAAAGTCCTTCTTGATCATGTCTAAAGTGCACGAGAATACGTTTTGTAAAATCAACACTACTCCTTCTGGGATCAAATGGCCAACCTTTGTCACCAAAGCTGTCATACAGTTCAATACTTCGGCATCTCTTGCATCTGGAACGTTAGTGCTGTAGTCTTCCAATACAGCTCCAAATAATGGTTGAGCCAAGTCTCTCACAATCTCTTCGAAGTTGTCCGCTTGGTTAATGTAGGTTTCAACCATTTTAAGAATTTCCTTCTTGATGGTTCTCAAGCCTCTCACCTTCGGAGTCTTTGTGGCCACCAAGCCATCCTTAGCAACTGCGTCAGAAATCATGCTGGAAACTGCCTTGTACAATGACAACATGTCCACGTACATCAAACCCAATTGAGAGTAGAATCCTGGACCCAAAGCTTTGCAGACAGCAACATTGGTCTTGATGATATTAGCTATAATTTTAACATTCTCGGTGTTTGTCAATAATTGTGGATCTTGACCAGCACTTTGAATAATACTGCTCCAAGCCATGTTTGGAAAGGCCATTAATTCACTCAATAACACATCTCTAGCTTCCTTTTGTGTTTGGGCACTCACTATTATACCGCATGCTTCGTAGAAGGTGTGAACTTGTTGAGGCTGTAAATCTTCAGTAATACTCTGAATGTTTTTAATGATTTCATTAATGAAAGGTTCACGTTCCAGTTGTTGTACCACGACAAAATGTCTCTTACATTTAGTGGTAATCTTTATGAAAGTATCACACGCCATATCTTGGACACCTTCGTGGGTCTCGTGCATGAATTCAAACAATTTGTTAACGACTGTCTTGAGAAACTTCCAATGGGCCTTTAAGAATCTTGGGTATTGTCCAACAATGTACATGATGTTGGATGCCACAACGGCTTTGTTATCCTTACCCTTCTTCAAATCGGTTAACGATAATAATTCCCTAATAACTGAAACCAAGAACTTCTTTTCCATATCTTCATTCATGGTACCAGAGATGGAACCAATAGCCCAACATAAGGTATTGATATTTTGCCAGGACCATTCACTGCCATCAATCTGTCTTGCTAATTTCTCAGTCATTATCTCTTCGGTATCAACAACGTTCAAATGTGTCAAGTAAACTAACACTTCCCTCATCGATTTGTACAATTGAATGGTATCACTTTCTTTGACAAATTCACGGACAATTTCACCTTCATCGTTTTCCACAATCAAGACTTCTTCTGGTCTCACCATGTTTTCAATAACAACCAATCTCAACTTTGACAAGATCTTGGCGTACTTGTGTTGTCTTAATGGGAACTTGGCCAAAATAGACGGATCTGGGGCACCGCCAGAAGAGGAAACTCGCAACGAGTTACCGTAACTCAATTGCATCAAAGGAGACAATTCGTTTCTAGGCAAATTTTGAATGTCGACGAATAAACCGTGGACAAAAGAGCTCCAAAAGTCCAAACAGGTCTTGAACAATTCACGTTCCTCAATACGAGACAACTCTAATAAATAAAAGAGAGAGCTCAACAACAACTCAGTATTCTCGGTTTGTTCTAATGGCAACAAGTGGTTTCCCAAGAACGTACACAAGAACATAGCCAAATCCTGCAAAAATGATTGGTCGTCAGATCTGGCATTCTGGTAGGACTCCTTTAAGTTAGTAGAAGTTGGAATAATAACGTAAATTTGTTCCATAGAGTTGTTGAAAAATTCAATGAACTTGACTTCATTGTTTTGGGAAGGCAAAGTCGAGATTTCGGTCAAACATTTCAAAGCAATTGTTCTGGTGTCTGGCGACAGCAAGAACTTGGTGGACAACAAGGATAACAAGTTTGTTTCAAAGATGTATTTACTTGGAATCCATTGAATGTACCTTAACAAAGCATTCAAAGTGGAAATAATCAAGGAAGGCTTGGTTGTTTTGTCCAAAACCTCGTAACACAATCTGAAGATTTCTTCAAATTCGGCCTTCATACCGGTCTTCAATGCTTGGGTCTTTGCTTGCGTTAACTGGTCCTGGGAGTAATCAAACACTTCTTCACTTAATAATTTAAGAATGATCATGTTGTTCTCGCAAACGTTGAACGAAGACTTGGAAGAGGCTACAATTTCAGGGATGAACTGAGGCCAGTTGTGAGGCCATTCTTGTTTCAAAACTGAGACTAAGGTTAAATCGATCTTGTTAATCAATGCCCTTTGGGTTTCGAATATCTGTTCATCATCACACAAGGCGATGATCATCTGGACAATGAAGTTTCTGATTCCGATTCTTTCATCTTCTGGAAGAGTTTTCCAACGGTACTGAATCAACTTATTTAAACAAGATAAGGCAATGTACTTGGATTGGGCGTTGCTGGATTCCGACAAGATGGCGTCAGATCTCTTCCAGGAGTCGGGGTGTTCCTGGAACTGGTTCAATATCAACAGTGCTTCTTTTTGTGTGGGACCGGCTCCCTTGTAGAAAGCATCAACAACTTGATCGAACAAGTTAATGTCGAATGGTCCTGCAAAATCAAGAATACCGTTCATACTCGTGTTGATGCGTTTGTGTGTGGGTCACCTTTTTTGCTAAGTGCTGGTTGCTCGTAGGCGTATACGTCTTTTTCAATGGTGGTTTTCCGTTCTTGGTCACGCTTCTTCGATTACTTGCAATGTGGGGCTCTTTCCAGGTTTTGCCTCACTGAGTAATTGTCGGTAACGTTGTTGTTGTTCTCCTGCTGCTTAAAAAATTCTCAGGGAAATCCTCGGATACTGCACACAATCCAGATTTCCCTAACGGGATATGCCTACTTTTGGTCTAGGAGATTTAAGGACGAACGGTTGTAAACCTGGCATAATTATTCAATATATGTCTATGATCTACGTAACTACTTCTGGGAGAAAGCAACACCCTTTTCGATGTTCTTGCCCAATTGTTCAATAGCAACTTCCAACAACTTCTTTTCGTCGTCGGAGATGTCGTTCAACAATTGGTACTTGACTTCTTCAATACCGTTCTTACCCAACTTGACAGGCAAGGAGAAGAAGTCAAGACCGTTAACCAACTTCTTGGCTTCAGTGGCACCCTTGATAGAAGCGTCGAGGTCCAAGAAAGTACATTCGACAACTTCTTTGTCGGAGGAAATGGCAGTCAAAATCGACTCGGCCAATCTGTAACCAGCGTAAGCCATGGACAAAGTGGCGGAACCAGCACCATCTTTGGCCTTGACAACTTCGTCACCACCGAATTGAACTCTGTTGATCAAACCCTTCTTGTCTTCTTCGGACAACTTGTTGTAGAGAGCCTTGGTGTTGCCCAAGGAGTACAATGGGACAATGGTCTCACCAGAGTGTCCACCGATAACATTGACGTTGAATTGGGAAGGCTTGGCTTCACCGGGGAACAATTGAGCAATGAAGGTGTTGGCTCTGACAATGTCCAACGTGGTCACACCGAACAATTTTCTTGGGTCGTAGACACCGGCCTTCTTCAAAGTCTCAGCGACAATTGGGACAGTCGAGTTGACGGGGTTGGAAATGACCAAGACGAAAGCCTTTGGTGCATTTTCTGCGATACCTTCAGCCAAACTCTTGATGATGGAGGCGTTGATGTTGAACAAGTCATCTCTGGTCATACCTGGCTTTCTTGGAACACCGGCTGGGATAACAACCAAGTCAGCGTCCTTGACAGCACCAGCAAGAGCGGTCTTGTCTTCTCTCGAAGATGGGACGAACGAGCTCGTGTTGGAGTTGGAGTTTATGTGCGACAAGTCAGCACCGACACCTGGCACGACTGGGGCGACATCGAACAAAGACAATTCGTCAATGTTGGGATTTATCTTCAATAACAAAGACAAAGGCTGGCCAATTCCTCCAGCGGCACCTAAAACTGCGACTTTAACCATGATAATGTATGAATATGTATTAATAAAGTGATGAAACTTTGCCTTTTTCAAATCGAGCCAACGGATTCGCTCCTTATATAAGCGGTATGGGGTAACCCCCACCTCGGTCCACGTGATTTTTGTTGCCCGGCCGAGAGGAGGCGTGGCCGTCCGGGCACAACCGCCGAGTCGTTCCGTTCCAAACAAAGTGAGCTCACCATCCACAGGCCCGTCTGACAATTGCTCCAACATAAACTTTGGCGCCACTACCGTGGATTTTTCCGACACGGTGGAACCAGGTAATTGCATCGGTGTGGTGTAATTAGCAATTCTGGTTTCTCGGGCTGGTTTGTGGCAGAAAAATTGCCCCTATCGTACCCCACCAAAAGATCCAAACTCCACCGCCAGTTCCAAAGTCCATGGCGGTCACTGTGGTTTTCTACGGCGGCTCCGGGAATCCTACTTCCTCCGAGGTACCCCAGAAAATCGGCACCTACACGCGGAGACGTGCACCACTGCCGCAGTACTCTTTCTGTAATATGTATCTGGCCCCGTAGAAGACAGGAAAGCCGCCGTACTTGGGACATCTAATAATCGTAGTCCGTTACGGAGTTTCGGTTGACGTGATTCTCGAACATCGGTTGCTTGTTGGTTTTCACAAATGTTGGATGTTTACCATAATTTTACCTTTTCACCAACATTTACCGTAAGGGGCAATGACAATTATCTCGAGTACAAATATCGTCCAACAAGAAAAATAACAGGACACTTTACTTTACACACACACATACTTGTCTGTCTACCACATCTTAAGCCTTACTACTACTCTTATGTTCTTATAACCACTAGACCCATCATAGATAGTGGGGTCGCGGGAAATACCCCCGTGCCGCAATACTTTTCTCGCTACTTTTCTCCCTAGTCGAGATCTACCCACTTCTATCCCCTACAACCCTTTCTTGGAGGTTCAGCTTCTTTTTCGTCAACCGATCAACGCTTTGTCCAACGCCATGGTCGGCTTGCTCCTCGTCACTGAATACGGCACCTGATGGAAACAGATTTCTTGGATCCTGTATTTAACCCCTCCACGATGCACCTTGATGTCATCACGATTAATGCGACCTTTAAATATACTCCGGCTTCTCACTCCGAATTCTGCAACTACACGATGAGTAATCAACCTAGACACAGAAGACAGTCGTCGCTGTCGGACGATGACCCGTTTGACCACCCTGAAAACTACTACGGAGCCGATACGAACCCTCTGAGCGCCAAAAAGAACACCAAAGTCGGAAGAGTCCGGACGTTCTCAGTGTTTGAGACGAAATCGAAACACTTTGACGAGTTCAGAAGAAGTGCTTTTGATGTGGACTCATCACCGTTCACCATTAGGGAACAGTCTTCAGAAGAGTCTTCTAAATCTCCCACGGCCTCGCCTACACCCGTCGCTTCTCCTCCTCCCGAAGCTCCAGCCGGAGGTGTGTCGGCCAGAAGACCTTCCATCTTGCCCATTTACCACGATTTGTCCACCGATTCGGTCAACGATCTCGACACCGCCAAGGTTTCCAAGAAAAATGCTCTCTATTTCAGGCGCGCCTCCATCGATGATTCATACCTCCGTCCCAAGAAGTTTTATATCGCGGATATCGATGTGACCCTCGCGGAATTGCTCGATAACGAAGACACTGACCACAATCACCAGATTACGATTGAAGATACGGGGCCCAAGGTGTTGAAATTGGGAACGGCCAATTCCAACGGCTTCAAACAAGCCCCAATCAGAGGGACCTATATGTTATCTAACCTTCTCCAGGAACTCACAATCGCCAGGCGGTTTGGTAGAAACCAGATGATCTTGGATGAGCAACGATTAAATGAAAACCCCGTCAACAGAATGAAACGGCTCATTTCGACCCAGTTCTGGAAATCTTTAACTAGAAGGCTCACGAAGGATAACATCATGGAAATGTCAAAAGATACCAAGATCGTCGAGGAAGTGTACGATGAGAATGGAGTGTTGCAGAAAAACCAAGAGAGTCATCGAATCTACGTGCCTTATCAGAGAAAGGACCAGTACGAATATTTCAATTCGATCAAGAAACACGATCCAAGTATCCACCTTGACGTCCAGTACTTGCCCGAAATCATAGACGGTGCTTATATTAGATCTATAAACAAGAAGCCCGGATTGTTGGCATTGGCAGCATGGCCAGATTCTACGTCGCCCGGTAATTTGATCAACGAACCGTACGTTGTTCCGGGAGGCAGATTTAACGAATTGTACGGCTGGGACTCGTACATGGAAACCATTGGCTTGTTGACCGACGTGACGAAGGAGAAACAGGAACATTTAGCGTTGGCCAGAGGCATGACGGAGAATTTCATTTACGAAATCCACTACTACGGTAAGATTTTGAATGCCAATAGATCATATTACTTGGGCAGATCGCAACCTCCGTTCTTGACCGATATGGCCCTTCGTGTGTTTAACAAGACCATTGATGTGGCACCCGAGAAAAACGCCGACTCAATGGACTTCTTGAAGCGGGCCACCCTTGCAGCAATCAAGGAGTACAAGACGGTATGGTGCACTTCTCCTAGGTTGGACGCAAAGACAGGTCTTTCGTGCTATCACCCTGAGGGAGAAGGTGTTCCACCCGAGACAGAATCAACGCACTTTAATGCTATTTTGGAGCCGTACGTCAAGAAACACGGTGTTAGCCAAGAAGACTTTGTCGAGTTGTACAATGAAAGAAAGATTATCGAGCCCGAGTTAGACGAGTACTTTCTCCATGACCGGGCAGTTCGTGAATCGGGCCATGATACGTCGTATCGTTTAGAAGGCTGTTGTGCATACTTGGCGACCGTCGATCTCAATTCGTTATTGTACAAATACGAAGTCGATATTGCATTTATCATTAACGAGTATTTTGGTGGACATTTAGAATCAGGCGATGGCGAGGTTGAGACACCAGCAAGTTGGGCCGAACGAGCTCAGCTCAGAAGGGACAATATTACCAAGTACTTGTGGAACGAGCAAGACTCGATGTTTTACGACTACAATGTCAAGTCGGAGAAGCAGACTGGGTACGAGTCCGCCACTTGTTTGTGGCCGTTATGGTCAGAAGTGGCCACTTCTGAACAAGCAGCCCTGTTGGTTGCCAATTCTTTGTCGAAGTTTGAGGAGCACGGCGGCTTGGTTGCCGGTACTATGAAATCACGAGGCGACATCGGAATCCACCGGCCCTCTCGTCAATGGGATTTCCCATTTGGATGGGCACCACAACAGATACTCGCATGGATTGGTCTCAACAACTACGGATACCACGGGGCTGCCAGCCGGTTGGCCTACCGGTGGTTGTTCATGATGACCCAGGCGTTTGTTGACTACAATGGGGTCGTGGTTGAGAAATACAACGTGACCAAAGGTGCCGTTCCACACAAGGTCGATGCCGAGTACGGCAACCAGGGGCTTGATTTCAAGGGCGTTGCTACCGAGGGTTTCGGCTGGGTTAATGCCAGTTATTTGTTCGGGTTGACGTTTTTGAACACCCATGCCACGAGAGCATTGGGAACGCTCACGCCGCCACGGGTGTTTTTAGTCAACATGCATCCGGCAATGAGGACTCAGTTCAGCAACGACAAACTTAGTGTTTAAACAGAAACGATCAATATACAATTACGATATAAATAGACACGAGTATGTCGCCGTATGGGAATGGTTTGTAGCGAGGTCGTGTCTCTTCCAAGCAACAAAAAAAGTCACCCAAGCCAAACTTGGTTGAAAAACCCATTTAACCACACCAATTGACGGACCGACAGAATGAGCTTGTTACAGTGGATGTCGAGACTCCCGGTGACGGGAAGCAGACCAATTTCGCGGGCCATCAACACCGGCGCCAACTTTGCCGGCAAACCGCCCAGTACATTCAAGACGGCCGTGGAAACTGCTGAGAAGTTGGTGCAGCCCGCATCCGACAAGGTGTTTAGCGACCCGTTCTCCATTGTCAGCCACGAGATGTCGAGCTTGGCCAAGTCCATTGCCAGCTTGATTGGCTCGGGCCATCCGACCCTCAATCGGGTCTCGTCATACTACTTCGAAGCCGAAGGTAAGAATGTCAGACCGTTGATTGTGTTATTGTTGAGTAAGTCGTTGCTGTACATCCCGTTGAGCCAGAGGGACAGAATAAAGATTGATACCCAAGATGTCACCGAGCAGCCTCGTTTTGACGGCACACCGGCACAAACTTCGGTCGCAGGCTACTCTGTCGACGACTCGATCTCTCCCTTGGCAATTTTGCATGGAATAAACCCCAAAGTCATTCTCGATCCGTTATCGAAACCCATGGACAAACTCCCCCAGTTTGATTCCGTTAACGGCATTCTCCCCAAGCAGCGCCGGTTGGCCGAAATTGTCGAAATGATTCACACCGCCTCGTTGCTCCACGATGATGTCATCGACTTGTCTGATGCCAGACGAGGTAGACCCAGTGGTAACATCGCCTTCACCAACAAAATGGCTGTTTTGGCCGGAGATTTCCTTTTGGGAAGAGCCTCCGTTGCCATTGCCCGCTTGCGGAACCCAGAAGTCATTGAGTTGTTGTCTACAACAATTGCCAACTTGGTCGAGGGAGAGTTCATGCAGTTAAAAAACACCGTCATGAGCAGCACCGAATCTATTACGAACGATGGTGACACCAAGACCATTCCTAAACCTACAGGCAAGGTTCCTACCGAGCAACACGAATACTCGGTATCGAGACCACAAGAGGTTGACCATGCCATCAACGTCGACGCTGCATTCGAATATTACCTCCACAAGACTTACTTGAAGACAGCCTCGTTGATGTCCAAGTCTTCGAGAGCCGCAGCCGTTCTCAGTGGATCGCGTGAAGATGTCATCACCAACTGTTACGAGTTTGGTCGTAATTTGGGTTTGTGTTTCCAGATTGTCGACGATATGTTGGACTACACCTCCTCCAACGAAGCTTTTGGGAAACCCTCGCAAGCCGACTTGAAGTTGGGATTGGCCACAGCACCAATCCTCTTTGCTTGGAGAGAACAGCCCGAGTTGGGTGAGCTTATTGGCCGCAAATTCAGCCAGCCGGGCGACGTAGAAATTGCCCGTCGTGCCGTAGACAAATACCAGGGTCTCGAGAAAACCCGCCAGATGGCCGAGGATTACTGCTATAAGGCATTGGAGAACTTGAGGGCTTTGCCAGAGTCCGACGCCAGAAGTGCCTTGGAATTCTTGACCAACTCGGTTTTGACGAGATCCAAGTAGTGTATATATGTAGACTAATAGACAATGTAAATAGAGACATATTGCCGTAACGGGAAGTCAAGCAGAGATCAAAATTTCGCAGGACTACCCGAAAAAAAATTGTCAACTAAAGTTTGACCTCCACCACACCAAAGACACCACACAACTCCAATGTCTGCCGAAGATACCAAGCCTAAGGAAGAAACCGCCGTGCCAACCTCGAACGTGTTTGCCATGTTTGGTGCCAAGAAGGAAAAGAAGGAAGAAGAAGTAGAAAAGAAGACTGAAGAAGAACCAGAAGCCAAGAAGGACGACGAAGAAAAGGCAACTGAAGAAGAAGCCGACGTGCACTTTGAGCCATTAGTTACCTTGGAAAAGGTCGACGTCAAGACCAACGAAGAAGAAGAAGAGGTTGTATACAAGGTCCGTGCCAAGTTGTTTAGATTCCACGGTGACACCAAGGAATGGAAGGAAAGAGGAACTGGTGATGTCAAGTTCTTGAAACACAAGGAAAACTCCAAGGTGAGAATCTTGATGAGAAGAGACAAGACCTTGAAGATCTGTGCCAACCACTTGATTTCTGGTGACTACGAATTGAAGCCAAATATCGGTTCCGACAGATCTTGGGTTTACACCGTTGCTGCTGATGTTTCTGAGGGTGAACCAGAAGCCCAAACCTTGGCTATCAGATTCGGTAACAAGGAAAATGCTGACAAGTTCAAAGAGCACTTTGATGAAGCCGTTGCTTCTGCTAAGAAGTGATTGATTGCATCTCACCTGTATAGCTATAATGAACAGTTGAAGTAATGACAAGACGTGTAGTGATAGCCAATATCAAGAAGAAAAGAAGGGGTGAAAGAGAACAGAACAAAACAAAACCAACCGAACTAGAAACTCAATCCCTGTCGAAAAGACCAAACCAGAACTAGATACGGTTGGGTATTTCAGTATACTCTTAAACGAGCAGTTGAGATTGCGACAATAAAAAAAAAGACTAATTGTCGTTTCGACATGGTCCAGTTCAGTACCAACAAATAAACTTCTGCTTGAGCCACAGCATATTCCACAATACACATTGACAATGGTGTTGTTGTTCACAACTGGCGTCTTCTTCAACGTGAGAGCTGTGTTACATTTAGCTAGCCTAGATCGCACCAAATACAAACCCTCCAGGCGCGGCGCGTGTGCGACTCAAACACGTGTGGGGCCATTGGTCTAATTGATTGCAACCTTTCCATCTGGTAAAACCTTCGCCAGTACCTGACTTTTGATACCGATGAAGTTCGGTAAATACCTTGCCTCGCGCCAGCTTGAGCTCTCCGAGTACTCGGGTCATTTCATTGACTACAAGGCACTCAAGAAACTCATTAAGCACTTGGCGATCCCGGCATCTACCAACTCTTCCAATGGCGAATTGACCCAAGCCGAGATCCAGCAGACTCTTAAGGAGAACAAGGCTCTGTTTTTCTTTAGAGTAGAGAGAGAACTTGACAAAGTCAACTCCTTCTACTTGGAGAAACAAGCTAACTTGGCCATCAACTTAGATTTACTCATGATGAAGAAAACTGAACTTTTCACCAAGTCCAACGATCTCTTACAGAATAACTCAAGTTCCAGTTCTGCTACGAACTTCCGCAATTCCATCTCGTACTTGAACTTATACCAGAACTTCAAGAAAATTCACCAGGATCTTATCAGATTACAACAATTTATAGAGTTGAACGAAACCGGGTTTTCCAAGGTCGTTAAGAAATGGGATAAGCGTTCCAAATCCCACACCAAGGAGTTGTTTATCAGCACTGCTGTCAGTGTCCAGCCTGTGTTTCACAAGAACGAAATCAATGAATTGAGTGACTTGGTTACCCAATCGTTGTTTGATTTGGAGTCCATCATGGACGGCGACTACTCGTGCTTGAGCAACTACACCGGTCCTATTGCTTCAGGTACCATAAATACCTCAATGCCGTCTACTTCCTCGGAGACTGACTCGTTTAAGCCCTCGAGAAATAACTCCATAACCAACTTGAACAATTCTGAGATCGACGAATTATACTCCAGTTTTGTCAATGTGGCTACTATTAAGGACCCGGACTTATCATTACTCGCTATCTGGGTGCAAAAGGTCAAGATATCGTCGAAAAACTTTGATGCAGTTAGTTTATCAGGCACCCCAACTAAGGCAGATATTGTACCGCTTAACAGCGCCTCCAGATTCAAATTATCGAAGATTTTCGTGTTATCCATGACAAATTTGAAGATCTCTGATGGATTTTTGGAATCCTTCTTGGATTTGATCAACTACGATGTTGACTTTACCTTCATCAGTGATGACTCCAATAACAACAAGAATATTCTTCATGAATGTTGTTCAATTCCACCAGCCTCAACTCACGAAAGCAGTCACCACATAGTTATCAATAACGGTGTCAAAGTTATCAACTCCACAGACTCAATCAACCACTCGAGAACATTCATCCTTGAGTATATCATGCAAAATCTTTCTCCACAGGCCAGAAGAGATCTACTCGTTTGCAAAGATTTTAACGGGAGAACATGTTTGCACCATGCCTCTCAAAACAACCGGTTAGACTTGTTGGATATCTTATTACCCCACTACCCTACGGAACACATCGACGATCTTGACAATGATTCCATGTCTCCATTGTTGTTGGCAATCAAACATAACAACTTCAACATCATCAAGAAATTGGTACAGTTTGGAAGTAATTGTTTCCCTGAATCCGACGAAAGCAAGTTGCAGTACTTGCCTATAAATTATGCTTGCAAGTTTGGTGATTACAAAACGCTCGAATATTTATTGTCAAATAGACCCGACAACAGTGCGCTCATCAACCAACAAGATGTGGAAGGTTTACTTCCTTTGCATGTTATTTCACGTTCGGGCCATTTCAAGTTAATTAAGTTGTTGATTCAATACGGCGCAGAGATAAACAAATTGGACAGTTTGAACAAATGGACACCAATATTCTACGCGGCACTGGAAGGCCACGTTAAGACTACCCAGGAATTGGTAAATTTTGGGGCTAAGTTGAATATTGTCGACGAAGATGGATACAATGTTTTGTATTACTGTGTTGTCGAGGGTCACATCGAAGTATTGAACGAGTTACTCTCTTATCAAAATACCATATTAGCTTTGAAAGATAAGACCGATAGTGGAGACAAGACAAACATCGCCTCGCCATCGAAAGCTGCCCAATCACTCAACAACATTATCGGTAGTGAGATCTCGCAAGCTAATCAAAGCAGAGGGAGCGATAACATGTCTATTTTGATTGATAACGATGATGACTCTGAAGATAGCGGAAGCATCGAAAAGAATAATGTTGATAGCATTCCTGATTTACAATTGCCGCCTCCAATTTTACCGTTAAGAAGATACGGACACAACTTCTTGGAACAAAAAGTACTTGTTGATTTGGTGTTCCCCACGGACTCAGAATTCATCAACTTGTTTAACTCAACAGCTGATTTGAAACCTGGAAGAATCACGTTGACATCTAATAATTCGGATATTGTACCAAGAAACATTTTATTACCAATTGGGGACGAAACCAAGTCCCACAACCACTGTGTTTTCCAAACTGAGGTTGATTCCCTCAGTGATTTCAGAATCGATATTGAGCTTTTCCCCAAGTTTGGTACGAGACTCATAGCAAAGACTACAGCGTTGTCATTTTCACAAATCGATTCGTCGTCTCCCGAGATCAACTCAATTCAGCTTCCATTGTTTGACTTGAGATTGAGAAACATTGGTGAGCTTAAATTCAACTATCAAGTGATTTTCCCCTTCTCGGGTACGTTGTTGGAAACATCCAAGTTTGACACATACTGGAAATCGTCCACCAGCTTTGTCAAGAATAGACAAGTTTTGAAGCCGAACACTTCAGAAGGATTGTCCCCAAACAATTTCTTGTCACCCTCAAGTATCAACTCGACTATTGGAAATGGTAGTTCCACTGCTAAGGACAGTGTAATTTCGAGCAATATTCTCAACAATTCTATTACATCTACCAATGATCTAGTTTCCAGTATTGCCCCCTCTTCCGTGGTTACTGCAACTTCGCTTTCAGGAGAATATCTTCGTATTAAGATCTGTTTGTTGAATGACGGTACGCCTGTTGTTTGTCCTCATTGGTCGATCGCCCTCACCGAGAACATTGACTTATACCTTCCAAATTTGTCGCTTGAACAGTTGAGCTCTATTACTAACAATTTGTTTGACTACAGCAAAGTTATCCACGACTTATCAAAAATGACTATTAAGGATATTAGTTCCATTAAAAAGTTGTTAAGGATTATATACTTGCCTTTGGATATTCTATTGGAAATCTTAAGTGTCCAGATTAACTTGAATTTGGAATTGGTGTTCCCATCGTTATATGAGTTGGAAAAATTGCCATTTATTGGCAACATACAACTGAACTTGAACAACTTCATTGACTTCACGTTAAATGATGTCTTCAATCATATCAGGTCTTCAAAACAGAACGGGAATTATGGAGCAGGAAGATCAATCATTTTCCTTTCGTCCAACTCAAAAATCTGTAAAATCTTGAATTGGAAGCAACCAAACTTCCCGGTGTTTTTGATCATGAACGGCATAACATACAACGGTCAAAAGAAGAAGTTCGAATCCAG
Source organism: Teunomyces cretensis (assembly GCA_003706575.2). NCBI lineage: Eukaryota > Fungi > Ascomycota > Pichiomycetes > Serinales > Debaryomycetaceae > Teunomyces > Teunomyces cretensis. The sequence goes on along the minus strand of PPLT02000002.1, from coordinate 508,927 downwards.
AACAACAAATGGGTTATTAGTTGAAAGTATCGACTCGAAGAATCCAACCAAACACTATTCACAGGATGAAATCTATTGCAACCACCAAGAAGTTACCATCAGATCCATCAAGGAGGCGGTGAACTTCACAATTAACAATAATCTTATTGGGTTGATAACGTCAATTCATTTGTTAGACTTGGTTCCGAAACTTGTACCACTTATTAGATCAAGAGGATTAGTGTTGGTTGCAACAAGCGACATTTATGATGAGGAAAACGAAGTATCCATTCAACAAGATTTGAATTCATACACTCGTTCTGAAATCAATGGGTTGCGGTTTGATGATGTATTGAGTTTTAAGGAAGATATTACGATGTAATTAATAAAAGTTTACCGATGCCGTCTTGGAGGAGGAGGAGGTGGGGGTGTGCCGTTTTTCAATAAAGGATGTGGGCTAGTACTGTTGCTGCGATGGTGGGGTGGAGGTGGAGGTGGAGGTGCCTTCTTCTTCAATGCTTTACGTAGTAACAGCGACGCAGAAGCCACCGAGGAAGACGAAGAAGCATCTTGCTTATAGAATTCTGTAGATTTTGGAGGCACTGGTATGCTCGGCAAAGGTTTATGGTGGAGATATTCGTTAGGCAAATCAAGGATTTTTGTGACGTTTTTGGCCCTTGTAGTGTTCTGAAGGAATATATTATGATTGTTTGCGTCGAATAGATCTGGGTCTTCTGGAATGGCAGCAGCATTGAAGGCAATTGTATTATGACTAGTAGTGTGCTTGTAGAAGTCTGTTCTTTTTGAGGTACGGACCGATGCCACTCTAGCAATTGCAACATCAATGGAATCTGAGGATAAATCAAGGCTTTCGTCAAGAACCGTGTTTATGTGATCTTTCCGAGGAGAAGAGTTCTTCTTCTTTAACCAATGAACAGACATACATCGTGTAGCCAACTTGGCAATGGCGTCTTGATCATTCTCCATTGGGCCGTCTTTATTGGAATTGAGCACTAGATTTCGTAACAATTCCATGATTTCAGCCTGCTTGTAAGCATTTTGAGGCTCCTTCAATTGGGAGAACCTCAACAAGGGATACAACACCTTGAGGTATGTGATGAGTAAGATTCTGTTTTCCTTGTCTAAGGAATCTAAGTCGTTCAATTCTCGTATGAAAATATCCACCAAGATTTTCAAGTCATTCAAATAAACCAAGGTGGCCGTCGAGGAGGAAGTGAATACCAAGTATAAGAATTTGAGGATAAGAATTTTTATGATCTGGGATTCCTCTCTGTTAATGTGGAATACTATAAGGTTGATGAAACCAGTAATATTAGAATTGTTGGGACCAGACTCGTCGTTCATCAAACCTCCAAACACCTTGTTTTCGACTTGACAAGTGTAAGATTTCATTAGATATTGTTCATTAATGAGGAGCAAGAGCTTGAACTCTTCGTAAGCTATGAGTTTTGCCTCATCGTCAAAATCATCGCCGTCTAAGTCATAGGTGTTGAAGTTTTCATTGGTGAGCAAGTATTTGATCAAGGTAGGAATTAAAGGAGAGTTATTGGTAAGTTCATCAAATTCGTCATCGGTCAACAACTCGGAATAGTACAAGTATTCAAAGAATATGTCACAGCCAAACTTCAAAAGTACAAACGACGACTTGCTTTCGTTGGTAGCAACGACATGCGAACGAATGAACTTGGCGATCACGGTGACGAACTCAAAGTGTTGTAATGAATAGTATAAACCCTCAACTGGTATTATATCGAGGCAGTTAACGAGAGTGTCATCTTCTTGTGGGGAGTTCTTCAACTTGAGCAAGAGGAGAAGAACAATGCAGAGGAATTCCTTGATGTGTTCGGTGTCGAAACAAGGACCTTCGTCGTTTTCCAACGTACGAATTTCCGTCAATGTAGCAAATGTGGAGAAAAAGGCAAGGATCTTTCCAAGACAGAAATGATAGTTCTTGAGGAAAAGGTTCAGTGTGACCAACCTAAGGGCCGCAAATGACGCTTCTTGATAGATGTTCTCCTCGTTGGTTTCCGAGTAGACGGTCTCTATTACGTGCTTGATGTAGACTGAAAGGTTTTCGTTGCATGCTTCCGAGTCGCTATTGATTAGGATGGTAGAGATGTCCATTATAGAACTAGGATACGGAAGTTGCAACGACCAGGAACGCCAACACAGCGGAGTTGGATATGTTAGCAGGTAAAAATTGTGACGCGCGGCCATACCACCATTTTAAAGTTTTAGTATTGCGAGCAATATAGCCTCATACAAACAGTGAGTGACAGTCTAATAATTGTAGCTAGTTATTTATTTGGGTGTATATATGGAAAATGAAACCTTGGTGGTCAGGATGTTTTCTAACGATTGTGTCTAGTTGCCGACGGTCTTCAAGTACACATCTGTACCCCAGCCGTAGTAGGACTGGATCGTCAACAGTCCCTTGGTTTTGGGCTTGGGTTCTGCTATGGTATCGTTGAAGATCTCAACGTAGTTCTTCAGCAATGGCAAACCATACCCCATTCCGGCCACCGCATTGGCGCCGACACCAGGAGGAACGTTCAACGTCTTGTAACTGTCACCTTCGAACGTCTCAAACGTCGTGAACGAGTAGTCAAAGATATGCTGGAGGATCTTCAGCAGAATACCCTTGCCCCTGTCCCTAATTCTGAGCTCAAGATACGAAGGGTTTTCCGATGTCGAAATCGTCACCTGGACGGGCTCCTGGATGCCGTTCTCGATGTGTGACCGGAACGAGTTCTTGAAGATTTCGGTGAGAATATAGTCCAAATGGTATTCAATGTAGGGGAAGTTCAACATTTCGTTACTATTGTCTTCTTTCTGGGATGCAACTTCATTGTCTTTGCCCCAGTAGTTGGCAGGATGCAAGTTTGTATCGATTTTTACGGACACAGACTGGTCGTACTTCATCAAACAGATATCATTGACCAATTCAGCGTTTTTCTTGATGACTTCGGGAATGTTGAGCTGCTTTATCACCCCATTGTACTTACCTCCCTCGACGTAGTTTGACCCGCTATCGAGGGCCTTTGTGAGTTGAATATGTTGATGAGCGATCAAACGCATGCTAATCCGTTCCTTTAAATGGGCATCCAAGAACTCCTTGATTTGCCGCACGCTGAGCAAATGAAGCACCTCGTTGAAGCCCTTACTGAGACTCGGTAACGTATCGGCATGGACGTCGATGAATTCGTCCAAGAATTTTTCCGTAAACTTGAGATTCTCCTCAACGGTTTTGGGTGGATCAAGCGATGCCGTGATCAACAGCGACATCGTTTGGAGATATGTACTGTACGATTCGGAGATCGATGGGTTGAGTACCACCAAGTACGGCAAGTTGCGGAATTCCTTCAACCGGCGGGCATTGTACACCAACAAGTGCTCAACGGTATCCTTAGCATTCTCAAGAATGAACTCTGGCGAAAGCTTTTCGGACTGCTCATAGAGGCGTTGTATCGAGAACTTGGGAAGCGGAAGCTGAGCATAGTAATAAATGGGGCGTTCCAAAAGGGTCCTGATTTTGTATTCTTGAAGAAACTTGTGCTGGTCCTGACTTGCAGAGTAGTTTCTGCAACACGGCACCACAAGCCGGCGTGGTCGTAAACTGCGGAACATTACTGGTGTTAGTCGTCGTCTCTTCCCTCTGACTCAGAATCTGGAGTAAAGAAACTACGATCGCCAAAATGTCGCGGAGCGTCATTGGGTGATGTCTCGAATCAGACGTATCAAATGTCGTACGACTGTCATCAACTCCACCAAATATGCCCTCGATTGAAACATGCCCGCTCTGTACTAAGCAGGATGATAATAGAACCAATTGGCTACAGTGTGACATATGTGCACAATGGTTCCATGCCAAGTGTCTCCACTTATCTCCGGCCGAAATCAACACATTGCACAGCTACCATTGCAAAATGTGTCGTAAGAAACATGGAACGTCGATCTACAAGCGCAAGTCAAAGAGATCAAAGATACAGATTGACTACGTGGCGTTGAACGAGGGGAGCGTTTTTGCTGTAGACAAATCGAGACACCCCCACGTACCATTATTCATGAGCTTCCCCACAGAACCAGATGTCCTCGAAAGTGACACGTTGGATATGCAATTGGCGCTAACCACAAGACTCGCCAAGCCGATCTTGGTTCCTCAGGCCAATCTCAAAGGCGTGGGGATGACTATGCCACGGCCCAAAGATGAAATCACCATTGACTTCATTACCGAAGCAGTTGGCGAAGACACATCAGTAGAGGTATTGGATGTGCTATCGCAGCAGGGGGTGCAACCGGGATGGAACATGCAGCAATGGAGGGACTACTTTCATACTGAGAAGGCTAGCCGAGACAGAATACGCAATGTGATCTCGCTCGAGGTGTCACAGGCCAAACAGTTTGGCATGCAATTCCATCGACCACAACTAGTACGCGATATGGACTTGGTAGACAAAGTATGGGACCCAGACGACGAACAAGAACGGTCACAAGTCACCAAGTACTGTTTGATGTCGGTGTCGGACTCATTCACCGATTTCCACATTGATTTCGGTGGTACTTCTGTCTACTACACGGTGTGTTCTGGGTCAAAGACGTTCCTCATGTTCCCGCCTACGGACTCCAACTTGGATCTCTACACATCTTGGTGTTTGGAGCCGGAACAGAACTTTATCTGGTTTGCAGATTATTCCAAAACACAAAAGGGTAGGCAAGTGCAACCGAGCGGGGGGTTCAAGGTGACACTAGTGGCCGGAGATCTCTTTATTATTCCCAGCGGATGGATCCATGCTGTGTACACGCCGCAAGATTCCATCGTCATTGGAGGCAACTTCCTCACTTTGTTGGACATGAAGATGCAGCTCAGGATCAATGGCATTGAAAAGGCGACCAACGTGCCAGGCAAGTTCCGTTTTCCCTTGTTCAATAAAGTTTTGTGGCTTACGAGTCTCTATTATTTGGACCATTACAATGAGTTCATTACGGATAGCGGAGGAGGTACGATAGCGGAAGAAACGGCCAGGCTACTTATAGCCCACCTCGAGGCCCATCATGAGCTCAGCAAGACGAACTCAACCGCGAAAAGAAGCATTCCTGCAGCAGTGAGCCGGAATGTATCGGCGCACTTTGCCAGAATGAAACACTGGCAATCGCAATTACAAGCAGCCAACATCAAACACGACAACGACAACGACCCAGCCCAACACGAGCCCCAACCACAGCCCGTCAAACTAGAACAAACCTAAAAAACTATGTATAACTAAGTAAGTACTAAAAATATGGATGACGAATCACGAAGGCTTGCGCGCGGGACACCTGCAGACGTAATGATTAGATAAAAGCTTAATTTTGGAATAGGCCATCCCACTGCAACTTTATTTGGGGTTACATTTTTTTGGGGTTATAGATAGTGCCATGAAACAACGATAAAATTTTTATACACCAGCCAACACAGTCATGTCTTCAGGAAGCTCGAGTGCAAGTTTGGACTCAGAGGTCCATCCGTTTGCGTACGAGGCAGAGCCCGACACGGAGGCAGAACCTCTCCCCGATAAAGGACCTTCAAATGTGTACCTGCCGGAACAATCTAACGACACGGCAGTAACGGAAGAGCCGAAACCGAAACCATCGTTCTTGCACAAGGTTTTAACCACGATTAGACCAGGTTATGTGATAGACCACTTAGACTATGCCTCGTTCAAGGTTGCTTTCCGTACTTTTGTCCAAGTATGGATCACCGTCATCATCTGCGTGGTACCGCGGTCCAGCCACTGGGTGGGTAATGCCGCCTACTTGCTACAAATTGTTGGTTTCATCTGTACTTCAGGGGGTGGCTCCATTGCCCTGAACGTAAAGACCAGTTTCTCCTGTTTTGTCTGGTGTTTGGTGGCGTGGATGTACTCCGTCATCAACATGAAAATCAACAATCGTCTCCACAACTTCATCACTTCAGAAGAGCTTGGTGCTGCTCTTATTGCGGAAGGTACATGCACGGCCGAAAACGTTACTTCATGCATGGTTAGCCAGATTTTCACTGGTCGGTACATGAAAACGACCTCTTCAGTTGTCAGTATGTTGACCTTGATTGCTGGAATGGTCCTGTTTGGTCTCTTGGAAACCTACGAACATATCAACAAATTAGACTTCATCATTGCTAGAATCACTTTGATTATTAATGTGTGCTACGGTGCATTCTTCCCCATCTTTGACCCTACCGCCATTGGGTTTGTTGTGATCAAGCCAATGGGACTTGCGTTTGCCTTAAGAATGATTGTCTCAATTGTCATTTTCCCAACAACTTCAAGTTATAATTATCTTGGAGGTTCCACCAAGATCATGATGGCTCTACAAGGTGCCAACAAGAAGAACCTCCTGTTCCTCAAAACTATTCGCCCATCCAAAGAGAACTTTGTAAACTACCAGCAATATTCCAAGGATATAACAGCCATACGAGCTAAGATCCAACCCCTTGAAGCAGCAGTGGCTCCCACGATCAACCAGGAAATTTCGTACGGAAGATTTGATACTGGTGATATGTTGAAGTTCCGTTTCTTATTCAAGAATCTTCTCAGCATTTCTGCAGGGTACGAGTACTTTTACGATTTGTTTTTGGAACGCAAGTATTGGGCCTCCAGTAGTTTCAGCAAGCTCACCAGAAAGTCAACTATCGTTTCAACTAGCGATAAAATGGCTAACGACAAACTTCTCAGTGCCATCCATGATTCATATTTGAAGGTCGGCGAGTATGAAAACAAGAAACGGTTGGATTTGCTTAAAAACAGGTTGAATAAGGATATGGTGAACAAAGTAACCATTAATGACTTAGACAGAATCGCCGATTTTATTACCACTCATTGCATTTCCATTATTGAAGCTTCAGACGAGGGATTTCTGGCCATGGTTCAATGGCTTGCTGCGGCAAACAATTTTAGAACATTCACCTTGATTCCCGGTGTAGCTGCTAAACATTGTGAAAAACAGGCCCAATGCCACCAAACACTTCAAGAAGCAAGAGATCTCCTTGCCCAGGAAATTGCCAAGTTTACACAACCAGACTACTTGGAAGAAAACGTGAGGGCAGCTGCAAAGAATGAGGACGTTTTGTTATGTCTTATCAGTCAAATGTCCTTCTTTTTGCATATTGCCAAGAACCACTGCAACCATATCCTTGCGATTATGGACTTGTTTCTTACAATCGACGAAAATAGACCTCAACCACAATTTATAACCTACTTCACTTCTTCCAAGAGTGCAAATGTGCATGATAAAGGAAAGGGCATTCCAGATTTCTTGAAATCTACTATTCTGAAAAGAAATGCCGACTCGGCACCTCCAACTCATATCTATCAAATTCTTGGTAATTATGTGTACAAGCTGTACAGAATGTTAATGAATGAACATCTTTGGTTCTGGATGCGTTCTGGTGGACTAGTTGTCATTGCAGCCACTCCCTATTTTGTCCGCACAACTTCTGAATGGTATTACAGCAATAGACTTGTTTGGTTGGTTATCATGTGTGCCGTTTCAACTTCCGAATACACAGGTTTAACTATCTATACTTTTGGAGCCAAGTTTGTTTATACATTTTTTGGATGCTTGTTGGGAATGGTCGGTTGGTACATCTCAACTGGTAGTGGTACAGGTAACTATTATGGATATTCCGTGGTGACTGCCTTTATCTACTTCTATCTCAGTTACTACAGACATTTTTCGGTGCATTTAACCATGGTGCCTGCCATCCTTTATTCGGTGACAACGGCATTAGTCCTTGGAACCAGTTGGGTGGATGGCAAGTACAATCATCTTGCCAATATCGGCGGTGGATTTAGGGTTGCCTATACCCGGTTTATCAGTGTGATTGTGGGGCTCTTTATTGGATTTTTTGCATGTCTCATCCCTGAGCCAAAGTCTTCGAAAGGTGCTATTAGAGAAATATTATCTACAGTGGTTTCGGAAATTGGTACCTTGCACTGCTATGTTTCCAAGTTCGGATTGCACAGAATGGATGAACCTGACTTTCACTTTGCTCAAAGCGGTGATGTAATAGTGGAAAAGTTCAGATACGTCTTTGCCAAGATATCGAGCATCCTGGCTCTCATGGTGGCATTGGAATTTGAGATTCCACTTTACGGTGTTTGGCCCGAAGCCAAATACACTCGCTTAAAAGGCTTAGTCAATGATATCACTCAGCTTTACTATTTATTGTTCTCTATTTTCAACAATGTGGAGGATACTACAACTTGGATTCCCGTCATCTTTAGAAGAATGGGATGGACCGACTCTACCCTTAATGCTGACTTGTTTGCCGTGGTTCACATGGGTGCTGACTCGTTGCGTACTAAAAGAGAGCTTCCTAAGATTACTGAAGGGAACTTGTCTGTGAGACACTTGGAATTGCTTCAAGCACAATGGGGCATTACCAAGATCTCGTTAAGTGAACGTTTCTACGATGAGAAGGATCTGATTTTAACAGGGGGGGACAACGACACTTCTGAACAATACAGTGTCGACTTCCACCGTTCTTTAATGCAGAACCTTGATTTCAAAAAGTTATTCAGTAATGATGGCCAACACTCCACCGTGGCGTTATTGTTAGCTCACATCATATATGAAAGGCTCGACCAGACCATAATTTCCATCAAAGGTTTGGTAGGTGAGAAGTATGATTTTGACGAAACCATTTTTGGCGACGAAGAGGACGAAAATTCTAATCTTATTTAATTGTGTGCTTAATAATTTTTATATGTACATTAATCATTTAAACCTGTTAAATTACAAGGCCAAGGTAGTACCCTTTTCTCTAGCTGCTTCACCGTACTTCTTAATTCTAATAGATTGGACAGCAATGAAACCAGAGGTGTCTTCTGGAGAGAATCCTGTTAACTCATCCATGGAAGATTCGGTTTCGTCGTACAACTTTTCAGTGTCGGACGATCTACCCAAGATGGTGACGTTACCCTTGTAAGCAGCGGCTCTAACAACACCGTTAACGGTCTTTTGGGATGGATCAATCATAGATCTGACGTATTCACATTCTGGGGTGAAGTACATACCGTTGTACAACAATTTGGAGTAAGTGGTTGTAACAAATTGATCTCTGATAGCACGGACTTCACGGTCCAAAGTTAAACCTTCAAGATCAATGTGGGTGTTTCTCAAGATGGTCAAACCTGGGGTTTCGTAACATCCTCTGGACTTGATACCGATGAATCTGTTTTCCACAATGTCAATTCTACCAACACCGTTTCTTCTGGCTAATGCATTGGCTTCAATAAATAATTCAACTGGGTCAGTGATAGTCTTCTTACCACCGTCCAAGATCAACTTCACTGGCAAACCCTTTTCGAAAACAACGGAAAAGGCTTCTGGAGTGTCTGGGGCATCAGTTGGGTCAACAGTCAACTTCCACATGTCCTTTGGAGGGGTGGTGTCTGGGTTTTCCAAGATACCGGCTTCAAAAGAAATGTGGGCCATATTTTCATCAGTAGACCAAGGCTTGGCCTTGGTTTGAGCAACTGGAATGTTTTTGGAAGTAGCATACTCCAACAAATCGTTTCTACCGGCAAATCTGTTGAAGAATTCAGGGTCTCTCCATGGAGCAATGACGGTAACATCTGGCTTTAAGGCGTAGAAAGACAATTCGAATCTGACTTGATCGTTACCCTTACCAGTACAACCGTGAGAAACGGCAAAGCATCCGTTTTCTTCGGCAACCTTGATCTGAGCTTCAGCAATGACTGGTCTAGCCAAAGAAGTACCCAACAAGTAAACGTTTTCGTAGATTGCGTTGGTTTGGATGGCTGGGAAACAGACCTTTTCGACAAATTCCTTTCTGACATCAACAACAACAAACTTGGTAGCACCAATGGCAAGGGCCTTCTTTTCGGCAGCTTCAAAGTCTTCTTCTTGACCAATGTTGGCCAAGAATGCAATGACTTCGTAGCCTTCTTCCAACAACCAGGCTAAGATAACCGAGGTGTCCAAACCACCAGAGTAAGCCAAACAAACTTTACCTTTAGACATAGTAGATAATTAGGGAATATAGAAATAAGATCTAGTGATAGAGAAATGAAAAATTTTCACGGATATTCGTGCTCTTTTTATAGTGGGGATCTGGACGTCGGGCGATAACACAGCGCGGTTAAATTTTTCCATTACCCAATTGGGATGAGTCATAAAATTGCCAGGGCACGACGCTTTACTTCAGATCCTCCACATATGACTCTTAACATATGCAACCAACGGTACATTGAAAACAATTAGTAGCTTGTAAAACAATCAAACTACTAAGTTGCCGATACAACAGAAAAGTTATCCTAATAGGCATGGTAAAGTACGTTTTACCTGGCATAGGGCTGTATTCAAGGTTATTCGCTTGCAAATGTACGAAAAATTTGTTCCTTTGCAGTTTAGAGCTATTCTGACGGAAAACTGTAAAAAGATGTAAAAGTACAAAGCGTCTTTATATAATAGATTACATAATACATAGTTAAGAAAGTTGGGACGGATGATTGTGAGTCCAACGACTCATAGTCATTAATAGTTAACGATCTTCCCTGGTCTTCAAAAGTTGTAAAAGGTTTGGTATACCAGCTGCAAGTCCAGCGCAAACCGTAATTTCCACCTTGGACTATCGTATTGCCTTAATATTTCGTCTTTGCAATGCCTCCTTCCATTTTTGGGTAGTGCCGTTTAGGTACAGGGAAGGACTCATTCAAAAAATAAAAAGTGCTGATTCATAGTCATCGAGTAATCACAATAGCAAACACCACATTACCAGCAATGGGAGAAGAGGACAAGCGCGTGGGTGTCACCCATGCTATACGGACGAAGCTAGATTTTCTTGACGAACGTCTCTGGAAACGCTTTTCTGCGAGGAGGCTCGAGTTGATTGACACCTTGGACCTTAGTCTGAAGAAGGCGTCGGAACAAGAAGCCCAAATCAAGCTGGTGGCAGAGGTGTTACGGCTTGAATTCGGCTACGATCTTTCATACGAGCACGATTTTGACAGGTTGGTGAGGGCAGCGGTACAAAGTGTCCGCCGGAACCGTAAGCGGTCATCCAAGTCCAAAAAACATGAACCCGACGCCAAGCGACCCAAACTTGACGATGATATACTGTCTATGAGGAGTCCCGAATCTTTGGGAGCATCCAAAAGTCAAGACGACGAAGCAGAGCTTAGTGATGGCGGTACACTGAAGAAATTTCTCCTGGAGATTGCCAGGATAAATTCCGATTCCCACGACGATATTTACGACATGAACTATCCTCGAACCCTGCACTTTTCTACGAATGATCAAGCAAGAGCAGCGATAGATACTATGATTAAGCCGAGAATCTCGTCGGGATTAACGTCGACGGCATACAAGACAGTACTCCCACCCATTGCCAAGTTGCAGATCCAGAAAGCGTCGTATTCGAACGCAGCGGTCAAAGCGGTGCTCATTAACCACATCGAGCGGTCCAAGTCGTGCTCAGAGAGTGTATCGAAGAAGTCAGACAACCTTCAGTTCCTTGGCCAGTCGGTCATTTCTACGTGTATCGGATACGTGTTTGAAAAGTCGTTTGAAAACATCAACGACACCTCCGTCGAATACTTGAGGAATAAACTCCGCAACGAACCATTCCTCGCCAACTTCTTTCGAGAATTGGACCCTACACATACCGGCTCCGTGTCCGACGATATTGCCGTCATAACTCTCTACACGTTGATGGGGGGATGTGTCAAGGACTTTGGGTTTGAAACGATCATGTTCCCATTGTGTGAGATGCTTTACCTTTCCATCTTGGAGGATTATCCTTTGATATCGAAAAACTCAACACCATTCACAAGCATCCAAGCCAAAAACGACTACACCCATTCGTTGAGCTCATTGGCAGCAGTGGCTTCCGACATTAAACTACACGAACAGTCGGCGTCGTCGTCATCGTTTGTTTCCGAGCCACTGCAGCCACCACTCATAAATACTCCCAACAGTCGTTCGATCTCGCCCGAGGTACATCGGCACCCACCGAGAAAGCAAGTTTTGCTCAAGTTTTTGTCATCGGTGCTCGAGTTTTCATACCCAACCCAGAACTCGGCGCCTCCACGCTACATAGAGATCATCGAGAACGCGCGTCTGGCATTTAAGCTTTCGACAGTCGACACGATTTTGGGTCTCCGCAACGTTCAAGACGATGTTCTCATCCAGACGGACTCCGATTTGGAACGGATCTTTAAAGGTCAGGACAAGATAGAATTGGAAATATTCACCCAACGGTCCAAGGCCATTCCTATACACGAGATCACGTCGGCGAGAGAGTCGACCACAATCATCCTTCCACCGCCATTTCAGAACAGACAACCGGTTTCGCTGTCGCGGATGGACGACAAGATCGGCGGAGGATTCAACTTCTTGAGCAACTTGGAGGACTCGGCGACACCGCCACCTCCACCGTTATTACCAAAGTTCCAACCGTTGTTGTAGCAAAAGATTAATATTTTAACGATACCAAATGAATAGAATTACGTCAACCATCTCGCGTAGGCTGCATTATGCAAGGCACACACCCATCCCAAGCAAATTTGACCCATTGACGCTCCCAACACTCGACCCAAAAATTACTTACATAATCGGCGCCTTAACCCACGATTGGTGTCTCACTTTTTTGGGCCAACAAATGTTGGGAGATGACGCACCACTGTATTGCGGCATGGATGTGGGACCCGTTCAGGCTGCGAATTTTCCAACGGAGACGTTTAAACTGCAAGTTACTTTTATAGTGGGCCGGTTGGGCTTTTTTTAATACCGGTTTGTTTATCTTGAGTTATCCAGCAATAAAGAACTACTCTTTTTCCCGTTTTCCATCCCTAGGAGTAAGGTATGTATTACTCCATCCACATTGAACTGGAGGAAGGTGCAGAGGGCATTGTGTCCTTACGGAGTAACCTCCGTTCCCGTGTCGTTGACGTTTTCCAGATCATCTTAAAATGGCATTTTTGACAGAGCAATTGGCCCCTTGGTCCAACAAGTGGTTTTGACGTCCAATTGTGCCATTTGCCTAGTGCAAAGTAAGTTGTTTCATTGTACACTTTACCATTGGCGGTGTACGTTGTCCAACCGTTAGCCACCATCGATACCGGCTACCCGCCCATCGTGTCGGTCCTCCGCCAACTCGCTCTGGCGTCGCGACACGAAAATAAAATACCCAAAAAATTGCCCTCACAAACTTTCCATCCATTCAACCTTCCGTTTCCCCTATATGTACCGGGGGGTCCTAACCCATACTAACCTTAGATTCTTTAATTGTCCTCATCGACTCGTCTTTGTAAATACTTTCCGTCATATTCACAGCCAATCCTGGTATAATAGACTCCTTAATAATTTCCCGAAATACATGTCCGACCAGAAACAGGAACCTCAGGACTATGTCCTGTTACACACTCAGTTGGCCCCTCACTTCATGGGGTTGAACTCGGTCGCCACAGCAGAACAAAGCAAAATAACCGACTTTGTCAAGTCCCACCAAGGTCACACCGTTATCTCCAAAGTCTTGATCGCAAATAATGGTATTGCTGCCGTTAAAGAAATAAGATCGGTCAGAAGATGGGCCTACGAGACCTTTGGTGATGAAAGAGCCGTCCAATTCACCGCCATGGCCACCCCTGAAGATTTGGAAGCCAACGCAGAATACATCAGAATGGCCGACCAGTTCGTCGAAGTCCCCGGCGGAACCAACAACAACAACTACGCCAACGTCGACTTGATTGTCGAGATCGCAGAAAGAACCAATGTTCACGCCGTTTGGGCTGGTTGGGGTCACGCTTCTGAAAACCCCCACTTGCCAGAGAGATTGGCCGCTTCCCCAAAGAAAATTGTCTTCATAGGGCCACCAGGTTCCGCTATGAGATCTTTGGGTGACAAGATCTCCTCCACTATCGTCGCTCAGCACGCCGACGTTCCTTGTATTCCTTGGTCCGGTACTGGTGTCGCCGAAGTCCAAGTCGACCCAAAGACCAACTTGGTTTCCGTCGCTGATGACATCTACCAAAAGGGTTGTTGTACATCCCCTGAAGATGGTTTGGTTAAAGCAAAGGAAATTGGATTTCCTGTTATGATTAAGGCCTCCGAAGGTGGTGGTGGTAAAGGTATCAGAAAAGTTGACAATGAAACTGATTTTGTTGCCCTTTACAAACAAGCCGCCGCTGAAATCCCAGGTTCTCCAATCTTCATCATGAAGTTAGCTGGTGATGCCAGACACTTGGAAGTCCAATTGTTGGCAGATCAATATGGTACCAACATTTCCTTGTTTGGTAGAGATTGTTCTGTCCAAAGAAGACATCAAAAGATTATCGAAGAAGCCCCAGTGACTATTGCCAAGAAGGACACTTTCCATGAAATGGAACGTGCTGCTGTCAGATTGGGTAAATTGGTTGGTTATGTTTCCGCTGGTACCGTTGAGTACTTATACTCTTACGCCGAAGACAAATTCTACTTCTTAGAATTGAACCCAAGATTACAAGTCGAACATCCAACAACCGAAATGGTTACCGGTGTTAACTTGCCTGCTGCTCAATTGCAAATTGCTATGGGTATCCCTATGCACAGAATTAGAGACATCAGAACTTTGTATGGTGTCGACCCTCACACTTCCACTGAAATTGACTTTGAATTCAAGACCGATGGCTCTTTAGTCAGTCAAAGAAGACCTACTCCAAAGGGTCATACTACTGCTTGTCGTATTACTTCTGAAGATCCTGGTGAAGGTTTCAAGCCCTCTGGTGGTTCCCTTCACGAATTGAATTTCAGATCATCTTCCAACGTTTGGGGTTATTTCTCTGTTGGTAACCAATCCTCCATTCACTCGTTCTCTGATTCTCAATTTGGTCACATTTTTGCTTTCGGTGAAAACCGTCAAGCTTCTAGAAAGCACATGGTTGTTGCTTTGAAGGAATTGTCGATCAGAGGTGATTTCAGAACCACTGTCGAATATTTGATCAAGTTATTGGAAACTCCAGATTTTGAAGACAACACTATCACTACCGGTTGGTTAGATGAATTGATCAGTAAGAAATTGACCGCTGAAAGACCAGACCCAATAATTGCTGTCGTTTGTGGTGCCGCCACTAAGGCACACATTCAAGCCGAAGAAGACAAGAAGAGTTATATCCAATCTTTGGAAAAGGGTCAAGTTCCAAACAAGAATTTGTTGAGAACTATCTTCCCAGTTGAATTTATTTATGACGGTCAACGTTACAAGTTTACTGCCACCAAGTCCTCCAATGACACCTATACCTTATTCTTGAACGGTACGAGATGTGTTGTTGGCGCTCGTTCTTTATCTGATGGTGGTTTGTTGTGTGCTATTGACGGTAAATCTCATTCGGTTTATTGGAAGGAAGAAGCCTCAGCAACCAGATTATCCGTCGATAGTAAGACTTGTTTGTTAGAAGTTGAGAACGATCCTACTCAATTGAGAACTCCATCTCCAGGTAAATTGGTTAAGTTTTTCGTTGAGAGTGGTGAACATGTTGTTGCCGGTCAAGCTTACGCCGAAGTTGAAGTCATGAAGATGTGTATGCCTTTGATTGCTCAAGAAAACGGTGTTGTCCAGTTGATTAAGCAACCTGGATCTACTGTCAGCTCCGGTGATATCTTGGCTATTCTTGCTTTAGATGATCCATCGAAGGTCAAGCATGCTCAACCATTTGAAGGTACTTTGCCAGACTTAGGATCTCCAATTGTTCAAGGTACTAAGACTGTTCATAAATTTGAACTGTGCTCTGCCATTTTGAAACACATCTTGGCTGGTTACGATAACCAGGTCATCATGAACTCTACATTGAAGAGTTTGATTGCTGTTCTCAAAGACAGGGAATTACCTTTCTCTGAATGGCAACAACAAGTTTCTGCTTTACATTCTAGAATTCCAGCTAAGTTGGATGAAGCTTTGTCTGCTTTAATCGAAAGAAGTCAATCCAGAAATTCTGAATTCCCAGCCAAGCAGCTTCTCAAATTGATTCAAAAGTCTTTGAAGGATCCGGAATCTGACAGTTTATTATCTGATGTTGTTGCACCATTGGTTGACATCACTGAACGTTATGCCAACGGTTCTCTCGAACAAGAATACAACTTCTTTGCTTCTTTAATTAAGCAATACTACGAAGTTGAACAATTGTTTTCTGGAGAAAATGTCAGAGAAGATGACGTTATCTTGAAACTTAGAGATGAAAACAAATCTGACTTGAACAAGGTTATCGAGGTCAGTTTGTCTCACTCTAGAGTCAGTTCCAAGAATAACTTGATTTTGGCTATTTTGGAAGAGTATCAACCAACTTTGCAATCGTCTTCAAGCTCGGCTCTTGCAATTAGACAAGCCTTGAAGCGTATTGTTGAATTAGATACCAGAGGTACCGCCAAGGTTGCTTTGAAAGCCAGAGAAATCTTGATTCAATGCTCGTTGCCATCTATTCAAGAGAGGTCCGACCAATTGGAACACATCTTGAGATCTGCTGTTTTACAAACTTCTTATGGTGAAATCTATGCTAAGCACAGAGAACCAAAATTGGACATTATTCAAGAAGTTGTTGATTCTAAACATACCGTCTTCGATGTCTTGTCTCAATTCTTGGTTAACACTGACGAATGGGTTGCTATTGCTGCTGCCGAAGTTTACGTCAGAAGATCATACAGAGCTTACTCTTTGGGCCCAATTAGCTACCATTTCCACGAAAGATTGCCAATCATTGAGTGGAAATTCCAGTTGCCAAGTTTGTCCTCTTCGCATTACAATGCAATCCAGCACCTCAAGACCGATAGACCAAGCTCAATGAACAGAGCTGCTTCTGTTTCCGACTTGTCGTTCACTGTTGACTCCAAGGCTGAACATAAGACCAGAACTGGTATTTTAGTTCCATGTAAACACTTGGATGAGCTTGATGATATGATGGCTGCTGCGTTAGAAAAGATTCTGCCAGCCGATGCAATCAGCTTTAAGGCTAGCACCGAAAACCCGCTTGCCAACGTTTTCAATGTCATCATTACTAATGTTGATGGCTACGAAAATGAGGACGAGATCTTGAACAGAGTACTCGAAGTTCTTCAAGAATTCAAGGAAGACTTAAGAGCTAGTGCTATCCGTCGTATTACCTTTGTCTTTGCTCAAAAGATTGGTTCTTACCCTAAGTACTACACCTTTACTGGTCCAGACTATGTTGAAAACAAGGTTATTCGTCACATCGAACCTGCATTGGCTTTCCAATTGGAATTGGCCAGATTAGACAACTTCGATATTAAGCCAATCTTCACTGACAACAGAAACATTCATGTTTATGAAGCCGTTGGAAAGAACTCTCCATCTGATAAGAGATTCTTTACCAGAGGTATTATTAGAACTGGTATCATTCGTGATGAGATCAGTATCAGCGAATACTTGATTGCTGAATCCAACCGTTTGATGTCTGATATCTTGGATGCTTTGGAAATCATTGATACCTCTAACTCTGATTTGAACCATATCTTTATTAATTTCTCCAACGTTTTCAATGTTACTCCGGAAGAAGTTGAAGCTGCCTTTGGCTCTTTCTTAGAGAGATTTGGTAGAAGATTGTGGAGATTACGCGTCACTGGTGCAGAAATCCGTATTGTTTGTACTGATCCTTCTACTGGTCAATCTTTCCCATTACGTGCAATTATCAATAACGTTTCTGGTTACGTTGTTAAATCTGAATTGTACATGGAAATCAAAAACAGCGATGGTGATTGGGTGTTCAAGTCTATTGGCCAACCAGGTTCTATGCACTTGAGATCCATCTCCACTCCTTACCCAGCTAAGGAATCTTTGCAACCAAAGCGTTACAAGGCCCACAACATGGGTACCACCTACGTTTATGATTTCCCTGAATTATTCCGTCAAGCTACTATTTCTCAATGGAAGAAACACAAGGGTAAGGTTCCAAAGGATGTTTTCACCTCCTTGGAATTGATCGCTGACGAGAACAACGACTTAACAGCCGTTGAAAGGGACCCCGGTGCTAATAAGATCGGTATGGTTGGTTTCCAAGTCACCGCCAAGACTCCAGAGTATCCTCGCGGCCGTAAGTTTATCATTATCGCCAATGACATTACTCACAAGATTGGTTCTTTTGGTCCAGAAGAAGACAAGTACTTCAACAAGTGTACCGAGTTGGCCAGAGAGTTAGGTATTCCTAGAATTTACCTTTCTGCTAACTCTGGTGCTAGAATTGGTATTGCTGACGAATTGGTGCCATTGTTCAAAATTGCATGGAATGTGGAAGGTGTCCCAGAAAAGGGTTTCAAATATTTGTACTTGACTCCACAAGACGTCAAGACTATTGCAGAATCTTCCAAGTCAGATACCGTTGTCACTGAGAGAATCGTCGAAGGCGGCGAAGAACGTTATGTCATCAAATCTATTGTTGGTGCTGAAGATGGTTTAGGTGTTGAATGTCTTAAGGGTTCCGGTTTGATTGCAGGTGCTACCTCCAGAGCTTACAAAGACATTTTCACTATTACTTTGGTTACCTGTAGATCTGTTGGTATTGGTGCTTATTTGGTCAGATTAGGTCAAAGAGCTATCCAAATCGAAGGTCAACCAATCATCTTGACTGGTGCTCCAGCTATTAACAAGTTGTTGGGTAGCGAAGTTTACTCTTCTAACTTGCAATTGGGTGGTACTCAAATTATGTACCGTAACGGTGTCTCCCACTTGACTGCCAATGATGATTTAGAAGGTGTTGAAAAGATTCTTGAATGGTTGTCGTACGTTCCTGCTGAACGTGGTATGCCAATTCCAATCTTGCCATCTGAAGACCCATGGGACAGAGACATCGAATATTACCCTACTAAGAGTGAACCATATGATGTCCGTTGGATGATTGAAGGTCGTCAAATTGACGATGAATTTGAATCTGGTTTGTTCGATAAAGGTTCTTTCCAAGAAACTTTAAGCGGTTGGGCCAAGGGTGTGGTTGTTGGTAGAGCCCGTCTTGGTGGTATTCCAATTGGTGTTATTGGTGTTGAAACTAGAACCATTGATAATATGCTTCCTGCTGATCCTGCCAACCCTGATTCCACTGAAATGTTGATTCAAGAAGCTGGTCAAGTTTGGTATCCAAACTCAGCTTTTAAGACTGCCCAAGCAATTAATGATTTCAACAACGGTGAACAATTGCCATTGATGATCTTGGCCAACTGGAGAGGTTTCTCTGGTGGTCAAAGAGATATGTACAATGAAGTTCTTAAGTATGGTTCTTTCATTGTTGATGCCTTGGTAGACTTTAAGCAACCAATCTTCACTTACATTCCTCCTACTGGTGAATTAAGAGGTGGTTCTTGGGTCGTTGTTGATCCTACTATCAACGCTGACATGATGGAAATGTACGCGGATGTTGATTCCAGAGCTGGTGTTTTGGAACCAGAAGGTATGGTTGGTATCAAGTACAGACGTGACAAGTTATTAGGTACCATGCAAAGATTGGACCCAACATACGGAGAATTGAAGGCTAAGTTGAACGACTCTACCTTGTCCCCCGAAGAACACTCTCAAATCTCTGCCAAGTTGGTTGCCCGTGAAAGGGTATTGTTACCAATTTACGCACAAGTCTCAGTTCAATTTGCTGACTTGCACGACAGATCTGGTCGTATGTTGGCCAAGGGTGTCATCAGACAAGAAATTAAGTGGGTTGATGCTAGACGTATCTTCTTCTGGCGTTTAAGACGTCGTTTGAATGAAGAGTACTTGATCAAGCACATCGGTGATCAACTTGCTTCATCTACCAGATTAGAAAAGGTAGCCAGATTAAAGAGTTGGATGCCTACTGTTGACTACGACAATGATGAAGAAGTCAGCACTTGGATCGAAGAACACCACGCTAAGTTGCAGAAGGAAATCGAGCAATTGAAGCAGGAAGCAATTCGTCAAAAAATCGCAAGACTTTTGAAGGAAGATCCAACCAACGCCTTTGACGTTATTAAGGACATTGTTAGTTCTTTACCAGAAGACCAAAAGAAGGCTTTATTCAAGTAGGTCGATTAATTTGCTGTTTTATGTTAAACCGTTAAGTTTGTTTTTAAATTTTATGTATTTATAGGGAATGGAAAACTTTATATGTAACATTTTTTCGCAGCAACAAAATTGCAGCCATCCACAAACCTGCTACAACTACTCCACAAAATGAAATTACCATTCATTTTCGTATTGTTGGTAGCAAGCGCCACAGCTATTCCATATTTGGTTTCATTCAGAAGTAACGAATCTCTTGATGCTTTCCACCACTTTGAAATTGGGTATCCGCTGAAAGATAAGGTTGAATCGATGATATCGCATACATTTAGCATCGGAAAATTGGCGGGATTCTCAGGGAACTTTACAGATGCCATGGTTGCCAGACTAAAGAAATGTCCCTTGATTGCCAGCATCACCCCAGACGTTGTATTTCGTACCATGGATGTCCAAGAAAATGCACCAAGGCATTTAGTGCGCTTATCACAAACAGAAACAATTAGTGGCACCGACAACGATTACATCTTTAGCGGCGAATCCCAAGGACAAGGAGTTAATGTTTACGTTATTGACTCGGGGATTCAATTGAATCACCCTGAATTTGAAGGAAGAACAACTTTCGGTATTGACTTTACCAGAGAAGGCTCCGGTGACACCAATGGACACGGGACTCATGTCGCGGGAATCATTGGTTCAAAGACTTATGGCGTTGCAAAAAACGTCGGCATCGTTGAGATTAAGGCACTTGACATTTCAGGAGCAGGGAGTTTAAGTACTATCATTTCAGCCCTTGAGTTTGCTGTCAACCATCGTTTACGCAATAGCGTAGAGGGTGTAGTTAACTTGTCATTGGGGGCCATTAAAAACAACGTTCTCAATCAAGCCATCGAGGCTGCTATCGAAACTGGTTTGGTGGTAGTTGTTGCTGCTGGGAATTCAAACATCGATGCGTGTTTAACGAGTCCAGCTAGTGCAAATGATGCAATCACCGTTGGTGCAATCGATGATTATGACGACCACATAGCCTCATTCTCCAATTGGGGAGGATGTGTCGATGTTTTTGCTAGTGGGGTTCATGTTGTAAGTGTGAACGCCCACAGCTCGTCATTTCCTCAAGTGTTGACCGGTACTTCCATGTCAGCACCAGTTGTTGCAGGATTGGCTGCAAATTTGTTGAGTGATGGAGTGCCACCACAGGACATAAAACAAGCAATCGTCGAAATGAGCTCAAAAAGCCAGATTCCAAAAAGGTCTATCCTTTTCAAAGGCAGATCTCCCAACAGAATTGTTTATAACGGCTACTAATTACAAGTGTTATATCGAGGATACGGTGTCTGGGTACTTTTGTGTAACTTACGAATTTGCAGCCTCACACTAGCACACGCCCACTTTTTATTTAGCTGCCACTTACACACAACATTTACTTCTAGTACTCTCATCCATTATGACTGATTCTGATCCTAGAATACCTAGAAGTAGACCGAAGGGTATCCCCAACGTCAGCAAAGTCAATACTGCCCAAAGCAGAGGACTTACTGGTGTCAATATTGGAAGTAAGATTTACCCGCCGTTTCGTTTACGCCTCCAACACCAAAACTAACAAGCAGGCAATAGTGGCAACATTAATGCTGACAATTCATCCTTTCCGCTAAGTGGATTCAAGACTCCATATGTCAATTCAAGTCGTTGGAACGATTCGGGTCGATTAGGCAATGCTCCTGGGCCGGAACCGACGTCTCGCGCAAACGATGACTCGTTGGCTGACACTGAATTCTACGAAATATTCAGCAAGGTATACGACCCTTACCCAGCGTGGCAGGATGGAAAGGAATTGCCAATTAGCAGGCTTGAAATTGAAACTATATTTAACCAATTGAATGCTATTTTTGGTTTTCAGCTGGATAATACTCGGAATATGTTTGATTACCTATTGCGATTACTTGATTCACGTGCATCCAGAATGACTGCAAATCAGGCACTTAGATCTTTGCATGCAGATTACATTGGAGGCTTAAATTCAAATTTTAGAAGGTGGTATTTCGCAGCCCAATTGGATATCGACGATTTGGATGGAGTTGATCCTTCTAGTAAGAAGATTAAGAAAAGTCAGGCAAACTCCAATTCAACTCTTGATGAAAACGAATTGCTGTGGAAACTAAATATGCATACGTATTCTCCCACCGATTGCGTTGTTCAATTGGCGTTATATCTTTTATGTTGGGGTGAAGCTAATAACGTTCGATACATGCCCGAGTGCTTGTGTTTTATTTTCAAATGTTGCAACGATTACTTTTATTCGATTGATCCCGACGTGCCCTATCCAATCTCCTCGACTAGCTTTTTAGACCACGCTATCACTCCCTTATACAAATTCCACTGTGACCAGTCATATGACGTATCAAAAGACGGTAAATACGTTCATAAAAACAAAGATCACGATACAACAATTGGGTATGACGATATGAATCAACTATTTTGGTATAGAAAGGGGTTGAGGCTGATTATTTTAGGAGACAAAAAGACTAAACTCATGGATTTACAACCAGGTGAAAGATATAGGCGTCTCAATGAAGTGTTGTGGAATAAAGTTTTCTACAAGACATTCAAAGAAAGAAGAACATGGGCTCATGCTTTTGCTAATTTCAATAGAATTTGGATCATCCACATATCAGTGTTTTGGTACTATACTGTGTTCAATTCCCCCTCCCTATACACCCAAAATTATCTGATTTCCAAAAATAACCAACCTACCATTCAAACAAAACTTTCCATCATGTCAATATCCGGTTCAATTGCAGCATTGATTTGCATTATAAGCACATTTCTTGAGTATACCTTTGTTCCTAGAAAATGGACCGGATCACAACCTTTAGTTGGAAAATTGTTATCTTTGATGTTGATTCTTATTATCAACACTGCGCCAACGGTTTATTTGTGTTACTTTCTACCATTGGATCTGCAGACTCAAATAGGTGTCTCAATCGCTGCGCTACAATTTGCATTTTCAATTTTTGTGGTTTTTTACTTAGCCATTGCTCCATTAGGAAAAGTGTTCAGTAGCTACCCAGAACTGATGAGCAGAAAATATTTGCCTACCAGGATATTCACAACTGCCATTTACAATCTCAAAGGTTCAGAAAGATTAGCATCCTATGGATTATGGCTTGCTATTTTTATCTCTAAATTCTTGGAGTCTTATTTCTTTCTTACACTCTCTTTGAGAGATCCTGTGAGAGAATTGAGTGTAATGAAAATGACTAAATGTACCGGAGAAGTATGGATCGGAACGTTATTATGTACCAATCATGCAAAAATTGTTTTGGTCCTCATTTATTTGACTGATTTAGTATTATTTTTCCTTGACACCTACTTGTGGTACATTATATGGAATACTATTTTCTCCGTCTGCCGTTCATTTCACATTGGAGTCTCAATTTGGACACCTTGGAGAAATATCTTTTCAAGACTTCCCAAGAGGATATTTTCCAAGATCATAACTAGGTCAACTGACAAAAGTAATTCAAAACTCCTTGTGTCTCAGGTTTGGAACTCAATTATTATCTCGATGTACAGGGAGCATTTATTGTCTCTAGATCAAGTCCAAAAATTGATTTACAAACAGGTAACTACTTCAAATGGAATTGACCTCACGGCACCGGCATTCTTTTTATCGCAAGAAGACCAAGCCATGAAATCAAGTTTTTTTCACAATCAATCTGAAGCCCAAAGAAGAATAACATTTTTTGCACAATCGTTATCAACTCCAATTCCTGAAGGGGGAACTGTTGCAGGAATGCCATCTTTTACTGTTTTAATTCCTCATTACAACGAAAAGATTACACTTTCATTAAAAGAAATAATTAGAGAGGAGGAGAAGTATTCCAATATAACCATGTTAGAATATTTGAAGCAATTACATCCGCTAGAGTGGTCCTGTTTTGTGAATGATACAAAATTACTAGCCGAGGAATTTGAAAGTGAGACCTCTAGTTCTGACATTCAAAAAGAGTTGCAGGATGATCTCCCCTACTACTCCGTTGGCTATAAGGTAGCAACTCCAGAGTATATTCTACGAACTAGAATATGGGCTTCTTTGAGATGTCAAACACTTTACAGAACGATTTCTGGGTTTATGAATTACTCGCGGGCTATAAAGCTTCTATTTGACGTCGAAAATCCTGAATTGAAGGACTTTGATGATGAATATGCAAAGTTAGAGGAGGCATCCGTCATGGCGCTTCGGAAGTTTAGAATGTTAGTTTCCATGCAGAGACTTCAACATTTCTCATCAGAGGAAAGAGAGAATAAGGAAGTATTACTTCGTGCTTATCCGGAATTACAAATCAGCTACCTATCCGAGGAGTATGATTCAGAAAAAGATGAAACGACATTTTATTCAGTACTAATTGATGGAAGTTGCCCAATATTGGAGAATGGGGAAAGAGTACCAAAATACAAAATAAGGTTATCAGGAAATCCAATTTTAGGAGATGGAAAGTCGGATAACCAAAATAATTCCATAATATTTACTCGTGGGGAGTATATTCAACTTGTTGATGCAAACCAAGATAATTATATTGAAGAATGTTTGAAAATCCGAAGTGTTTTGGCCGAATTTGAAGAAATGATTCTACCACTAGATCCTTATTCGTTAGATTTAAAGTCATCGGAATATAGCAACCCTGTTGCAATAATCGGAACTAGAGAATACATCTTTTCAGAAAATATTGGTATTCTAGGTGATATTGCAGCTGGAAAAGAGCAAACCTTCGGTACGTTATTTGCTCGTACATTGACTCATATCGGTGGTAAATTGCATTACGGCCATCCAGATTTTTTAAATGCCATTTTTATGACTACAAGGGGTGGTGTTTCAAAAGCACAAAAAGGGCTCCATTTGAACGAAGATATTTATGCTGGTATAAATGCCATTTTGAGAGGAGGAAGAATTAAGCATTGCGAATATATGCAATGTGGAAAAGGAAGGGATTTAGGATTTGGATCAATCTTAAATTTTACCACCAAAATTGGTGCTGGCATGGGTGAGCAAATGCTTTCTAGGGAATACTTTTATTTGAGCAGTCAACTTCCATTTGATCGATTTCTTTCATTTTATTATGCCCATCCTGGATTTCATTTAAATAATGTGTTCATCATGTTATCGATCAAATTATTCTTACTAGTTGGGGTGAATTTAGCTGCACTTACAAACGAGAGCACCATATGTGAGTACGATCGATATCGCCCAATTACGGATCCACGTCGACCATTAGGGTGTTACAATCTTATTCCCGTGGTCCAGTGGTTGGAACGGTGCATTTGTTCAATTTTTATTGTTTTTCTAATATCGTTTGTTCCATTGGTTGTTCAGGAACTAATGGAAAGAGGAATCTACAGGGCATTGAGTAGATTAGCTAAACACTTTGCCTCGTGTTCACCCATTTTTGAAGTATTTTTGTGCCGCATTTACGCACAATCAATAGTTAGTGATATCTCTATTGGAGGTGCCAGGTACATCGGAACCGGAAGGGGATTTGCAACTGTCAGAATTTCTTTTGCGACCTTATACGCAAGATTTGCAACAGAAAGTTTGTACTATGGAGCTGTTTCTGGATTATTAATATCTTATTGCTCGATTGCAATGTGGAAATTACCCCTTATTTATTTCTGGGTCACTATTTACGGGTTATTGTTGTGTCCTTTTTTGTACAATCCGAATCAGTTCTCTTGGAACGAGTTTTTCATGGACTACAAAGAATATTTAAAATGGATGAATCAAGGAAATAGCAGACCCCAGAAATCATCTTGGATTGGGTTTATAAGACTCAGAAGGAGCAGATTCGTTGGAGTTAAAAACAAGAAAGATGATATTGACAATGATATTAAGATTATTAGTGCCATAAGACCGTCTAGATTACACGTCATAATCTCAGATACTATTTTTAAGTTGGGAGTTGTTGGGTGTATCGCAAGTGCATACATATTCTCCAATTCACAAAATGATTCTAGATCAACCATTCCAGTGAATAGTATATTGAGAGTTTTGATTGTGTCATTTGGTCCTATTGCTGTTAATATGGCCATACTTTTGCTTTTCTTTATCGTCTCAATACTTCTCGGTCCAATTGGAACGTTATTTTCAAAGAGATTCCCATCATTAATTGCAGCATTTGTACACCTTATGTCAGTTGTGAACTATGCTTTCTTTTTCGAATTGTTCTGGTATTGGCAAAACTGGGATATCTCACGTACTGTTTTGGGAATTGCTTTGTCCATTACTATACAAGGTTGGGTTTTGGAAGTGATTTCTACTGCATTTCTTTCCAGCGAGTTTAGACACGACAAGTCAAATCGATGTTGGTGGTCTGGAAAATGGATGACTTCAGGACTTCGTTGGTATGTATTCACTCAGCCCATTCGAGAATATTTGTGCAAAATTACAGAACTAAGTTACTTTGCGGGAGATTTCATTCTTGGGCATTTCATATTGTTTGCTCAATTTCCAATGTTGTTAATTCCTTATATTGACAAGTGGCATTCCTTTATGTTGTTCTGGTTGAAGCCAGGGAACCAGATTCGTTCTGCCATATTATCTAAAAAACAAAGAAGATCACGTATGTTCGAAGCTAACATGTTTTTCTTGCTTTATATCCTTGTCTTCGCTTTATTCGCCAGCTTGGTTGTTTTACCTCTTGTTGCCACCAAGGTTTTGGGGGTCGATTTTGATAACTATGTTCCCGAAATAGTTCGATCTTTAATTCAACCATACAGTAGTCCAAGGGCAAACAGAGGATTGCACAAAAATTTGATCAAAAAGCCATTCTGAGGTTGAATGTGCTTGAAATTAGGATCTGGCCAATACTATTTTATAGTTTTGCAATAACAGGGAATGCTTTTGTTCAACAGCGTTCAACAACTGGTTGATGTAAATGCCACTGCATAATTCCAAGGAAAGGCCGAAACGACGGAACTTTGACAAGGTGTCAAGTGTTTTAAGAATAACCGTTTCCCACTCTGGAAGGTTATTATGCGTTGCCACATATGCAGCAGCTTCTAAATAGAATTCAAGATATTCTGTATCAATTCCCGTAGTTCCAAAAAGGACAGAATACTCTTCGTTCGATAACGATATGACGTAATTGTAACCATTCACCTTATCCTTTTGAGGAAGACGTTTTAAACTGGCCAAAAAGTGCATCGTTGGTCTATCCACAAAGGACTCTGGCTCCGAGTTTGTATTGTATGTTGATTGTGGTTCAGGCTCTGAAAATGTTACTGTTTCTTGAGCCGGGATAGTATTCGAAGATTGAGCTGGAGCTGGAGCTAGAACTGGTGGCGTGTATGACGGGTCGATAAGCCTCAAGTATCTTTCTGGTAAGGCGTCAACTTCTTTAATTGGTACAGGGACATCTGATGCTATCTTTTTCTTCTTTCTTGAACGCCCGGCACTCTTTAATGCTTCGAGTTCAGCCAATGCTGGCGCATTATTCGGGTCAATCGCCAACACTTGCTGGAAGCAGTTTTCACCCTTTTCTGAGTCGCCCATGCCATTCAATGCTAATCCCTTACGATACAAGAGCTTCACTTTCAAAGCAGAAGGCGGATCGAGGTCTAACCCATTCGATGAATCACGAAGGGCTCGTTCATAATCGTCAAGTTTAAGAAAGCACTGAGCTCGGTTCGAGAACAACACGGCATTGGTAGGCGCGAGTTTAATGGCATCTCGGTAGATCTTGGCTGCTTTTTTGAACTGTTGAGCAGCAAATGCCCGGTTTCCCTCTGCTTTGAGTTCGTCAGCAGTTACCATTGGTGGAAGGTGGAGGAGTTGGTTGAATCTTGGATATTTTTACGCGATGCGACAAGTCAACCTACTGACAATCCAACAGACTACGATGTCCGAACTAGATGATGAGATAAGCGCCATTGACGCCATTTTCCCAGGATCGGTACTGAAGGCAACAAGTCGTATATATGACTTTGTTATTCCAGAGTACGAAGCACTTACAGTGCAGCTCAGCTTCCCATCAGAGTACCCCGATGATATCCCCAATGTGATTCAAGTGTTTTCCAAAGACCCAAAGCGCTATGCCGACGTCAATTACATCGAACGGAGCGTCACAAGCATTCTTCTGCAAATATGGATGAAGGGCGAAGTTTGTATATTTGAACTATTTACAGAATTGCAAGCGTTCTTGGAGAAGGACGGAGCAGAAAGAGAGGCATACGAAGCGGAGCAACGGGCTCAGGAAATAGTACAGAAACAACAACACCAACAACTGCAACTACAACAAGCCAAGCAATACGAACTTGAATTCGAAGAGGATAACCAGGAATCGAACAAAGCCGGGGTAGACCCACTCGAAGGCTGGATTCAATCGGAACCCATAATAGATCGAGGCTCTACCTTTATAGCTTTTGTCCGACCGGTGAATTCGGTACAAGAAGCCCGTGATTATTTGGATATACTAACAACTGACCGTAAAATAGCCCGTGCTGCTCACAACATTAGTAGCTGGAGAGTGAAGAAGAGCGACGGTGTCCAGTTTCAAGATTGTGACGATGATGGAGAAACCGCGGCAGGCAGTCGTTTGTTACATTTGTTGACCGTAAGTACTTTCATTATATGCTGGTTTGTTCTGAACCATACTAACTTCTAGATGATGGATGCCTGGAACTTGATTGTGGTGGTGAGTCGATGGTTTGGTGGAATACACCTTGGTCCTGACCGATTCAAACACATTAACTCGGCTGCAAGAGATGCCGTGATGAGAGCAGACCTTGTTTCGTCTAATGCAAAGAAGAATAAAAAGAAATGAAGCACTATTTCGACAACGATTCACCCAAGTCCCGTTTCTTTCTGTTGGGGATGTCAGGTACGTATTCTTCGGATGTTTCTCTCTTTTTAGATTTTTGGGGTTTATTCTTCCATAATGTCTCTATTTCATCCTATTGGGTTAGTACTGTTGTCGTCTCGAGGAAAACAATAAACATAGTTTACTTACACTTAAAGATTCTTTCTTGTTCTCTACTTTTGGCTTGACTTCTTCGGAGGTACCCCACTTTCTACGAGCAGGAGCAGCAGTTACGGTTTCCTCTTCAGAGAATTGATTGCCTGCAATGCTACCGTATCCAACCGTTGTCACCTTGTTACGACCTTGGGCCTTCTTGATGTACAGGGCCGAGTTGGGCAACTTCCATTCGGACGAGTCTTTAATCTTTTTCTCTTGCTCCTTTTCCTGTTGCTTCTCCTTAATTGTATTAGCCTTCTGCATGAACTTCATGTTCATGACTCTATTAGAAAGTCCACTCATGTTGTTAATTACTGTGTATGCTTTGGTTGTTGATTCACTTATAATCTCATCGCCAGTGGTTGAACTATCTGCAGGTCATTAAATCCTGCACATTACCTCTCGCTCTTAATTTTTTCATCTCATCTCTTCATCTCTACATCAACCATTAGTATCTGTTGGCCATGAAATCGGATTTCAAGTTCTCCAACTTGCTTGGAACCGTCTATAGACAGGGTAATTTATTGTTTACCGAAGATGGCACCAAACTTTTGAGTCCAGTTGGTAACCGAGTGACATGTTTCGACTTGATCAACAGCAAATCTTTCACCTTCAACTATGAACATAGAAAAAACATCTCACAAATTGCATTGAACAAACAGGGAACTTTGATGTTGTCTGTGGATGAGGACGGGAAAGCCATCCTTGTCAACTTCATCTCGCGTACTGTATTGCACCACTTCAATTTTAAAGATTCCGTCAGTGATTTGCAGTTCAGTCCAGATGGACAGTACTTCGCGATTGCATGTTCCAGATTCATCCAGGTCTGGAAAACTCCTGATTTCACTGAAGACAGACAATTTGCTCCGTTTGTCCGCCATAGAGTATACGCTGGACACTATAACGACGTCACTTCGGTGTCGTGGTCCAACGATTCTAGATTTTTCATATCAACATCCAAGGACATGACTTCACGTATTTTCTCGTTACATTCCGACGAGAGTGACGTGACTATGACATTAGCTGGCCACCGTGATTATGTGGTCAAGGCATTTTTCAACGACACTCAAGAAATCATATATACCTTGAGTAAGGATGGTGCTTTGTTTAAGTGGGAATACACCGAAAAGCCAACTGAAGATAGTGACGTTGAGAGTGGAGATGAAGAAGAAAAGAACATGAGCTGGAGAATTACCGCTAAAAACTTTTTCCATGCTGATACTAAAGTCAAATGTGCCACCTTCCACGCCAAATCAAACTTGTTAGTTGTAGGGTTCTACAACGGTGAGTTCAGATTGTACGAATTACCAGAATTCAACTTGATTCAACAATTGAGTATGGGCCAAAATGCGGTGGATACAGTCAATATTAATACCACCGGTGAATGGTTGGCCTTTGGTTCTTCCAAATTGGGCCAATTGTTGGTCTATGAATGGCAATCCGAATCATACATCTTGAAACAACAGGGTCACTTTGACTCGATGAACGCATTATGCTATTCTCCTGATGGCAGTAGAATCATTACTGCTTCTGATGACGGTAAAATCAAGATATGGGACGTGGTTTCCGGCTTTTGTCTTATGACCTTCACGGAACATACCAGTGCTGTGACTGAAGTTAAATTTGCCAAAAAGGGACAAGTGATGTTTTCTTCCTCGTTGGACGGTACCGTCAGAGCTTGGGACTTGATCAGATTTAGAAACTTCCGTACTTTTACTGCAGCTGAAAGAGTTCAATTCAATGCATTGGCAGTCGACCCCAGTGGTGAAGTTGTTGTTGCTGGTTCTCTTGATACCTTTGAAATCTATGTTTGGTCAGTGCAAACAGCTCAATTGCTTGACTCGTTAACTGGCCACGAAGGACCAATCTCGTGTTTGGCATTCGGCAGCGAGAACTCTGTTCTTGCTTCTGCTTCTTGGGATAAAACCGTGAGAATATGGAACATCTTTGGTAGATCTCAAACCGTTGAACCAATCGAAGTGACTAGTGATGTTTTGAGCTTGACTATGAGACCCGACTGTCAAGAGTTGGCAGTCAGTACCTTGGATGGACACATAGCAATTTTTGATATCGAAGATGCCAAACAATTACACTTGATAGATGGAAGAAAGGATATCATCGGAGGGAGATATTTGGAAGATAGATTCAGTGCCAAAAACTCTGCTCGTTCGAAGTACTTCACTACTATTGACTATTCATTCGATGGCTTGACATTAGTTGCTGCTGGTAACAACAACTCCATTTGTATGTACGATGTCACCAACGAAGTGTTGTTGAAAAGATTTACCGTTTCGTTGAACGTTCAATTAAACGGTACTTTGCAAATGTTGAACAGTTCCAAGATCACTGATGCAGGTACCACCATAGATTTGATTGATAGAGATGGGGAACATTCTGACAAAGAAGACAGAGTGGATACCTCGTTACCAGGTTCTCATAGAGGAGATCCAAGTGCACGTAATGTGCGTCCCGAAATCAGAGTTACTTCGATCAAGTTTTCTCCTACGCTGTCAGCCTTTGCAGCTGCTTCTACCGAAGGGTTGTTGATTTTTTCTGTTGATAACGCAGTTATTTTCGATCCATTTGACTTGGACGTTGATATCACCCCAGAAGCTACGTTGGACACACTTCAAGAAAAGGACTATTTGATTGCATTGGTGATGGCATTCAGATTGAACGAAGAATACTTGATTCATCGTGTTTACGAAAGCGTACGATTACAAGAAGATATCCAGTTGGTTGTCGGTGGATTACCAGTTGTGTATGTCAACCGTTTGCTCAATTTCATTGGTGACTTGTTGGTAAGAAAGGATTCGCCACATATTCAATATAACTTGATATGGGCCAAGAGCATCTTGACGGCGCATGGTAGATACATCAACACGCACAAGGCCGAATTTACCAGTGCATTAAAGACGATCTCCAGATTCTTGAACAAGATTGCCAAGGACGTTGTGCTAGTGAGTAAGAAGAACAGCTACTTGTTGCACTACTTGACTGTCTCCAAAGATTTGAAGCAGGACGATGATGTTGCCATGGACTCGAACGATGACGACGACGAAGACAGTGGAGACGAAGACGACATCATGGAAAATGACGACGATGAAGAAGGTGAATGGATGGGTCTCGGAGAAGCCAAGACCACCAACGGCATAGTTTTTGAAACCGGATCTGATTCTGAGGATGAAGACGAAGATGAAGAGTAATGAAGGTACATAGACAAATAAATGGTTGCAAAATCCGACTAGATGCAGGCCTAATCGCCATTTCCAGGAGTATTTCCATAGGTGGGGAACGACCGAGTGGGGGTGCGGTGTTGCAGCTAATATAAGTGAGGGGAGATTAATCTGAACTTAGAATTGTTGGTGTGGGGGTGGGAAGAGCGGACCAGCTTGTAGGAGATAGTAGATCTACGTCGCTGTTTACGAGGTGAACGGTATGCCAAGAATGACAAAAAGTGCTGGTGAAAATGTCGACTTTTCAAAATGTTTCACCTGATTCCACGGCTTGAAATATTATATGTTCGGAAAAAGTGCTGGGCAACTTGAAATTCTGTTCTAGTGGAAAAATTCGCTGCTTACAAAATTAGTGTTTGAACAACGGAGGAGGGGGGGGGGCGCCCATTGCATTGTAGTCATCAACAGACGGCAGTCCTCTCACTAACTCTAACCCGACAAAAAAGATCATACAATCCCATCATGTTCCAAACGTGGTGTCACTTTCTTCTCACGGTTTCATCCGGACGACATGCTCCGTCAACGTATGTATGGAAAACAACGTGCATTGCGAATCTCCGTGATGCAACATTATGTCGCACCGAGAATTCGCTTCGAGCGTCACGAGAGATCGTCCAAAAAAAGTGGGGAGATGCTCAGCGACCTCTCCCTATTGGCGGAAAAACACTCGGACGGCCAGCAACTTCGTTGCATAAATGTTCCACCAGGGACCAACTTCGGGGCACATAGACAATTGGTCAAGACACACATCGGTATATATGGCCGAGGACAACGTACCAATGGGTCGTCCACGACTCGACTGGCTTTAAACCCGTAAACCCAACAGTCTCAGCCGTCTCCCGTTGGTCCCGCCGCCGTCGTCGCATTAATTGATCCCACTTTTTCCCTTCGAGACTTTCGGAGTCCCTCCCCACTCTCCACACGTTCCTGCACCCGGGGTCACCACCCATTTTTCGCCCTAACCCCATTATATAAAAGGGTACATTACCCACATTTTGGCTTCCCCAGAGTAAGGCGTACTTCCCCTCCCCCATTCTTATTATTTAAGTCATAGCTACTTACCCCATTTCCCTCCTTACAACCGTCTTACATTGATGACTCGTGATATCAAGAATCACCTTCTCTTTGAGGTCGCAACCGAAGTTGCCCACAAGGTCGGCGGAATCTACTCGGTTCTCAAGTCTAAGGCGCCAATTACCGTCGCTGAGTACAGAGAACGTTACACGTTGATTGGTCCTTTGAACCATGCATCCGCCCAGATTGAAGTCGAAGAATTGCCCGTTAAGGACCCCCTTATCAAGCAAACCTTGGACTCCATGAGCGAACGCGGTATTCGTTGGTTGTACGGTAGATGGTTGATCGAAGGTGCCCCAAGGGTGTTGCTTTTCGACCTCCAATCCGCCAACTACAAGCTTAGCGAATGGAAGTCCGATTTGTGGAACATTGCCGGTATTCCTACCCCTGAACACGACCAGGAGTCGAGCGACGCCATTTTGTTGGGTTACTTGGTTGCTTGGTTCCTTGGCGAATTAGTTTACAACGATCGTGAAAGAGCCGTTATCTGCCACTGTCACGAATGGTTGGCCGGTATTGCCCTTCCGTTGTGCAGAAAGAGAAGAATTGACGTCACCACCATTTTCACCACCCACGCTACCCTCTTGGGTAGATATCTCTGTGCGGGGTCTACCGACTTTTACAACAATTTGGCCAACTTTGACGTTGATGCCGAAGCTGGAAAGAGAGGTATCTACCACAGGTACTGTATTGAAAGATCGGCCACCCACTCCGCTGATGTCTTCACTACTGTCTCCCATATTACTGCATACGAAGCCGAACATTTGTTGAAGAGAAAGCCCGATGGGGTTTTGCCAAATGGGTTGAACGTAGTCAAGTTCCAAGCCGTGCACGAGTTCCAAAATTTGCATGCCATTAAGAAGGCTAAGATCAACGAATTCGTCAAAGGTCACTTCTACGGGAACTACGACTTTGAATTGGACAACACCTTGTATTTCTTTATTGCTGGTAGATATGAATTCAGAAACAAGGGTTGTGATTTCTTTGTTGAAGCTTTGGCCAGATTGAACCACAGATTGAAGGAAGTCGGCTCTAAGATGACTATTGTGGCTTTTATCATTATGCCAGGTAAGACCCATTCTTACACCGTTGAGACTTTGAAGGGTCAAGCTGTTGTCAAGCAATTAGAAAGCACTATTGAAGAAGTCCAAAAGAAGGTCGGCGAACGTTTGTTTGAACACTGTGCTAGATTCCCTAACCAGGAACACCCAGGTCATAACAACGAAGTTCCTTCTATTGATGAATTAATCAAGCCTGCTGATAGAGTTTTGTTGAAGAGAAGAATCTTTGCTCTTAAGAGAGAAGGTTTGCCACCTATTGTTACCCACAATATGGCAGATGATGCTACTGATCCTATTTTGAATCAAATCAGAAGAGTTCAATTGTTCAACAAGCCTGAAGACAGAGTTAAGATTATTTTCCACCCGGAATTCTTAAATGCCAACAACCCAATTTTGTCGTTAGATTACGAAGAATTTGTTCGTGGTTGTCACTTGGGTGTTTTCCCATCTTATTACGAACCGTGGGGTTACACTCCAGCTGAATGTACCGTTATGGGTGTTCCATCCATTACTACCAACTTGTCTGGGTTTGGTTGTTACATGGAAGATTTGATTGAGAACACTGCTGACTACGGTATTTACATTGTGGATAGAAGAATGAAGTCCGTTGATGAATCCATCAATCAATTGACCGATTACATGTTTGATTTTACTGAAAAGACCAGAAGACAAAGAATCAACCAAAGAAATAGAACTGAAAGATTGTCTGACTTGTTGGACTGGAAGAGAATGGGCTTGGAATACATCAAGGCCCGTCAATTGTCCTTAAAGAGAGCATACCCAGATAAGTTCAAGAATGGTGCCAACCCATTCAACAACCAATCCAACTTGAAGTTAACGAGACCACTTTCCGTTCCTGGTTCTCCAAGAGGCAAAGTTGGCCTTATGACCCCTGGTGATTTGGGTTCATTGCAGGAGGCACAAGAATCTTTGGACACCGAAGATTACATTGGTTTCAAGTTGGGTCAAGGTGACGGCGAGGAAGACGAAGCCGAAGATCAGGAGCAGTATCCGTTGACTTTGAGAGGAAACTCTGCTCCTCCTCAGGAGATTGATGCCTGAAGTGGATTGTTTAGTTCTAAATTAAATTTGTTTGAGTAGCCCAATAGATGCAAAAAATGTTACTGAAGCATGCGTTGTTTAGTCTACCCCAGCGGAAGCTTAAGGTAAATGGGAAACGTTCTGCGGCTGCGCCGAGCAATTTGTGTAACTTTCCTAAAAATAATTAATGCTGGAATTAACTACGGCAAAATTCCGTCCGAGACACAGCTTGCAGATTGCAGGTGCTGCAGACCCAAGATGTCTATTGTAGAATACATGACTCCTGTAAGCAAAACGTTGCCCATACCGTTTTGATCCCGTATGCTTCCCCCGAAAATTCCTGACAATGTAACGTTGTTCCAAACAACAATCGGGTTTCGTTCCAAATTAGTCGTGACATCATAACCAACATCGCCCAATATGCAGTTCCATTCTAGACTTTTTTATTGTTTTTTCAAGAAGCCGGTCCTTACAAACGGAGCAGAGAAGACACCGCCAGAGCCTATAGAAAACTTGGTCAACAGCCAACGTAGTGAACCCTTCCATATTATCCAAAAAGGTAACAATAACCACATACTATTGATCCAAACCTGAATCCACTAGCGGTACAGCCTCCCAAGACACTCCACCACCCTTAATTCTGTACTATATTACACACCCAACACCTTGCATTTATGACACGATAGAGATTCCTCTCCAGATAATATGAAACGTTTGAAGATTGGGATTAGACCCCAGTTAATCATCTTGGTGTGCTTTTCATCGTTATTTTCGCTTTTGATTCTTGCCATCGTTACAGGATTATACTTTACTCAAAACTTGAGTGATTTGCGTGCCGAGCGGTTACAGGTCATTTCACAGCTCAAAACAACCCAGGTGCAGCAGTCGTTCGATTATCTATTCTACCAGGTCTACTGGTTAGCGACAAAAGACACCATCACCCAACCACTTACATCCTATAGAGCAGGTAACAACTCCCAAGAAATATTTGGGGGTGCCCAAAGCACCCTTGACCAGTTTCTTTCATCATCCGAACTCTTTGCTGCAGCCAGAGTTTACAACCTTGATTTGCTGGTGGTGGCGAGCAGTTACAACAACGCCACCGCCGTATCACAACCGGCACAGGATTTCCTCTTTCCTTTGTCGGCCAACGCATCCTTGCCAACCACCCTCACACAACAAACACAAGCAGGAACTATTGTGCCGTTCTTTACCGGGCCAATCAGCAACAACACTAATGTCCTCGAGGCATATTTTATGGGAATTACCCTTCCTATATACTCCAACACATCTATTATATTACATGATCCGGCGTTGGCTGGATATATAACAGTGTTATGTGATGCTGCGAGTATACGACTAGCCATTAATGATACGGCAACTAGTGGCTCAAACAGCACCAAGGACTATAATGTTCTAGCTGTCACGCCTATCATGGGGGGGATAAACACCACAGCTTACAATGAGATCATCGGATTTGAGACCATCTTTCCGGTTGGGTTGTCCGATTCTGCAGACGAGTTGGTGGTGAATTCGGTCTACAACATCAATAGTTCGTCGCTGATTAAAGAAGCGTTGACCAAAAGCACTGGGTCATCCGCTAACGTGAGGTCTTATTCTGGCCAAAATGTTGCCATCGGCTTCACTCAAATTCAGCTAGACAGCGATACAATATGGTCTATCATCATTGAACAACCTCGCAGCACATTTCTTGAGCCTGTCAAAAAGTTACGAAATATAATCATTGGTGTGGTAATAGGGATCGGAGTGGCAATGTGTTTGATAACATTCCCGTTAGCAGTTTGGTTTATTAGACCAATCACCAAGCTTAAGGAAGCGACCGAAGCAATCACAAAATCAAAAAAGAGAATGAAACTCCAAGCAAACACCAATTCATCCTCTTCTATTACGTCATCATCCAACCACCCCCCACCATATGGATCCTACAAAAAGGAAAGCCACCCCAATAAAGATAACACGAGTTACCTTGGTAAAAGAAACAGTGTCAACTCTGTTCTGACAAATAATTCATCGGCCTTTTCTGATGCAATCCTTTTGCCCAGCAAGATAACCAGTAGCAAGAAGTTCTTCAAAGATGAATTAACCGAGTTGTCAGAAGCTTTCAACATCATGACAGAAGAACTCGATAAACAATACACTCATTTGGAGGACAGAGTCAAGTTGCGGACCAAAGAATTGGAAGCTTCCAAAATTGAGGCCGAATCTGCTAATGAGGCTAAAACCGTCTTTATTGCAAACATTTCCCATGAATTGAGAACACCGTTGAACGGTATATTGGGAATGACTTCGATTGCTATGGATGAGGAAGATCAGACGAGAATCCAAGACTCATTGAAATTGATTCATAGGTCAGGAGAATTACTTTTGCATATTTTGACTGAGCTTTTGACATATTCCAAAAACACCTTGAACAGATCCAAATTGGAGAAATCTAACTTTCAGATCTTGGAAGTTGTCTATCAAGTCAAGTCGATTTTCAGCAAGTTGGCTCTTGACCAGAGAGTAA
Organism: Teunomyces cretensis; assembly: GCA_003706575.2. Classification (NCBI taxonomy): domain Eukaryota; kingdom Fungi; phylum Ascomycota; class Pichiomycetes; order Serinales; family Debaryomycetaceae; genus Teunomyces; species Teunomyces cretensis. The sequence goes on along the minus strand of PPLT02000002.1, from coordinate 470,975 downwards.
ACTTTAAAGTATTGGTCAAACCTAATGTCATAAGAAAGTTGATTCTTTATGGGGATTCAAACAGAATTATTCAGATTGTGATGAACTTGGTATCGAACTCGTTAAAGTTCACTCCTGTCGATGGTTCTGTGGACGTCACCTTCAGATTGTTGGGTGAATATGATTCTGTTCAATCAGAGGCTGATAACTACTCCAAAGTACACATTTTGAAACATACACACAGCGAGTCTAATGGATCGTCTGGTGACACCTTAACTAACAATGTGACGAAATCCAACTTTGTGAATGATGCGACGGCCCCAGATTCTGGTATAGAACTCCGTTCTCTTTCGTCTTCTGACAAACATGATGACGATGATACATTAAGTATAACGACAATCTCAACCACCGAATACGAAAAGAAGATTTTTGAATCCCAATTTAATCATTACAAACCGCTTCCAACGTTGCCATCATCGCGTCACAAGAGACCAAGAAATGATAATGGATCCTTTCTTCCACCACCCGGGAGAAACAATAGTGGTACTATGATAACAAAGACATCTACGAAGGAAGACTCTTTTGAAACTGCAAATGACTCGAGTTTTTCTTCAGGAAAGCAAAGTTTACCTCGTCCTTCAATTGTTCCCTCCGATCACAACACATGGGTATCCAAAAGTATGGATGGCTATGTGCCATATCATATGTCCGAGAGTGAACTTGTCAAGAATAATAAGGCTTTCAAAATTAGAAACATTTACAAACCGCGTACATGGGCCATCCAAGTTGAAGTTACAGATACTGGTCCAGGTATTGAGCCAGCATTACAAGAGAAAGTTTTTGAACCCTTTATCCAAGGTGACCAAACTTTGTCGAGAAGTTATGGTGGGACTGGTTTGGGGTTGTCTATTTGTCGACAATTGGCGACTATGATGAGAGGTACATTATCCTTGAAATCATCGGTTGGAGTCGGCTCTACATTTATTTTCACAGTTCCATTGCCTCAAACTGGTGAGATATTGGTGAACCCTAGGGATATGACGGAATTCTGTGAGGATGAATTTAATCCTAAATCTAAAATGAACCGTAAGGTTGCATTTGACCACCTGGCTGGTGGAATCCCCAAGACAAAAAGTGAACCCTCAAATGATACGGAGGTTTGCGAACCATCTGTTGATAAAACAGAACCATCTGACCAAGACAGCAACAGTGACTCTTCTTCCAAACCTAGAATTGAGATTCACGAGTCTGAACTGGATGATCAAAATTCTAGTCACAAAATTGGACCATCTGAGTTTTCAAGAGCATCCTTGTTTGAGAAGCCACGTTTGATATCTAGGTCATCTACAGGAACAGCAAACTCCGTCTCGAACCAAAGTGACAGAAGTGATAGTCATAGGAGTATCCTTGATGATTTATCTCATTTGAGAATTTTGGTGGCAGAAGATAATATGGTGAACCAAGAGGTCATCAAGCGGATGTTGAAACTTGAAGGATTTACTGATATCACCATGGCATGCAATGGTGAAGAAGCTGTTGAATTTGTCAAGGATTCCTTGGAAAGACTAGAGATCTTTGATATGATATTCATGGACGTCCAGATGCCGAAGATGGATGGTCATGTTGCCACCAAGGTCATTAGAAACGAACTACACTACGACAAACCAATAATTGCCCTTACTGCGTTTGCAGATGAAAGTAATGTCAAGGAGTGTTTAAACAGTGGAATGACTGGGTTCTTGTCCAAACCAATTAGAAGGAACAATTTGAGAAAGGTGATTGTTGAATTCAGTCCCATAATATTGAGCGAAGTGGTCACAACACCACAAACATACTCGGGTGAAGAGAAGCGTCTTGGTTACGGTAACAATTATGTACATGGTACCCCATAAATAAAACTAATAAATGTGAATAGGTTATCATTCTGGGTTAATTTCAAGACCATTCTTTTTTGTAGATAGTTCTCGTATTCTCTGCGATTTCGCAGCCCTTCCCCTATTTGATAACGGTTATACCATATAAAAGAAGAAAAACTCAAGTTCAATCGGATTCTGTGGGTTACTTACTAGCAACATCTAAAAGCACTTACTGGGTCGCTACATCTGAAAAATCGTTCTTCTTTGATCAACAGAACTGCCACACCAGCGTAAAACCTTATTAGTTTTTTGTTATATGCAGTCCATATATTTACATGACTTACTCAGAGCCGTGCGAAGCCAGCCACCATTACACAGTTTTATAAAAGGCCAAGGTACCCCTGTTCATTCTTCAAGCAAGCAACATGTTGTATGAAAAGGAGATACCGCGCAGGAACAACCTTCGCTATTTCTTAGTGAGTGGGTCCTTGTTGGCTGTATTGATTTGGGGGTCATCGTTCTTGATTGCTACCATAAGTAATTTTAGAAGCATCCAAATATACAGTCAACTTGGACGGGAATTTGGCCGTGAACCAGTTATAAAACATGACTTTGGTGATAAGTTGGCGTTGAATTTCACTGCTGTCAGAGATGGCTTGTTTAAGCCCAAATTTCAAGATTTACAATGGATTAAGGAGCCAGAATCTATTTCCAACGACAAAGGTACCTATGTTCTTAAGGTTGAAGAAGATGGCGACGTCAGCTACGTGATAAAGTCGGTTGTGGATGAAAACTATCACTACACCTTATACAACGATTCATCATTTACCTATAACAGGACCAAGTACAGCATTGAATCCTTGGTAGCGTCTCCAGACTTGAAGAAAGCAATCTTGAAGACAAACAGCACACATAACTGGAGACACTCTACGTTTGCTTTGTATTGGGTTTTGGACGTTGAGAAGAATGCTATTTCGCCCTTGTACAACACCAAGGACAAGGTCGCCGTCACTTCTTGGTCTCCGCAATCGACAGATATTGCCTTTATCTTGGACAACAACGTCTACGTGAAGAACCTTGACAAAAACACCATTAAGCAAGTGACTATCGATGGGAATGACCAAGTGTTTTACGGTAAGCCTGACTGGGTTTATGAAGAAGAAGTTTTCTCCGGAGACATTGTTTTATGGTGGTCTCCACAGGGTGACAAGATTACATTTTTGAAATCAAACGATACATTTGTCCCTGAGTTTACTATTCCTTACTACGTTCAGCACGAAACAGATGATTATCCTGAATTGGTGAAGATTAAATATCCAAAGGCGGGTTACCCTAACCCGATCGTTGACTTGATTGTATATGACTTGGAATCCGAGGTTAAAGAACTCTTGGAATTGAAGTCTGACAACATTGATGCCAACAACAGATTAATCACTGAGGTCACTTGGGTCAAGGAATCTATTTTAGTCAAGACTTCCAATAGAGCAAGTGATTTGTTGGAAATTTTCTTGGTGGATACCGAAGATAACACCTCCAACTTGATTAGATCCCACACTGCCAAAGACTCGTGGTTTGAAATTACCTCCAACACTTTATACATCCCAAAGAACGAAACTTTGGGCCGTAAGGAAGATGGTTACATTGATACGGTAGTCGATGGGGGATATAATCACCTCGCCTACTTTTCACCTCCAAACAATCCAAAGGGTGAATTATTGACCAGTGGCCGCTGGGAAGTGATTGGTGGTGTTGCCTCATTTGACTTTGTAAGCAACGAGGTTTACTTTGTTAGTACTTTGAAGTCTTCCATCGAAAGACATATTCATTCGGTGAATTTGCTCGACAAGACTTTTAAGAACGTCACCAGCGGTAATGGATGGAACAGTGGTTCCTTTTCTACCGGATCTAGATATCTTCTCTTGACATACCTGGGCCCCGAAGTTCCTTACCAAAAGTTGATTGACTTGACCTCCTCCACCGAAATCAAAACCATCGAGAAGAACAAAAACTTGGAAGAAAACCTTTCCAAGTATGTTATTCCAAAACAGACCCGTGGTGTTGTTTCTTACGTCGATGAAGAGACGGGAGATGAAATTAAGGCCAATTACATTGAAACTTTCCCATTGAACTTTGACAGCAAGAGAAAGTATCCTGTTTTGTTTTTCGTTTACGGCGGACCAGGCTCTCAGACGGTCAACTCTAGATTTGGAGTTGACTTCAGTTCTGTTGTTGCTGCCGAGCTTGATGCTGTTGTCGTTACCGTGGATGGTCGTGGTACCGGCTTCAACAATCTCAATGACTTTGGCTCCAAGTTTAAGTTTATTGTGAGAGACAAATTGGGCCATTACGAACCATTGGACCAAATAGCTGCGGCCAAGGTGTGGGCCGATAAGAGCTATGTTGATGTCGAGAGAATTGCCATTTGGGGCTGGTCGTACGGAGGTTTTTTGACTCTTAAGACGTTGGAAACAGACACCGAGGATCACATTTTCTCGTTTGGTGTATCTATTGCACCAGTGACGAAATGGAAGTTATATGATTCTGTCTACACCGAGAGATACATGAGAACACCTCAAGAAAACCCTGAAGGATACACCATTGCGTCGATCCACGACGTTTCCAACTTCAAATCGGTCAAGAAATTCTTTATTGGTCATGGAAGTGGTGACGACAATGTTCATGTTCAAAACACCTTGAAATTGATCGATGAGTTCAATTTAGCCAGCGTGGAAAACTTCGATTTCATGATTTTCCCTGACAGTGACCATTCCATTACTTACCACAACGGTAACAAGATCATTTACGACCGTATTTTGTACTTTTTACGCAACGCGTTCCGTCGCTAATTACGACTTTTAATAGATAATTTATTCCGGGGTATACATTTTGTGTGTTAGCATGAACAAAAAATAATATGAAAAAGAAAAAAAAACTTCCACGTGATTTGGAACACGATGACTTACCCGGCCGCTGGAGAATAAAAAATTTTCCCAATATAAATAGCTGATGATTTAACTCAATCCTACCTGTTTACGGTTTAGCGTACATAATTAAACATGTTGATTTTCACTGATATCATCTCCGGAGACGAATTGTTGTCCGATGCTTACGACGTCAAGTTGGTTGACGGTGTCATCTACGAAGCCGACTGTGCTTTGGTCACCGTTGGTAACGGTGACATTGACATCGGTGCTAACCCATCTGCTGAAGATGGTGACGAAGGTGTTGAAGATGGTTCCGAAACCGTCAACAACGTCGTCTACTCTTTCAGATTGCAACAAACCCAATTTGACAAGAAGTCTTTCTTGACCTACATTAAGGGTTACATGAAGAAGATCGTCGCTAAGTTGGAAGAAACCGACCCAGAACAAGTCGCTGTTTTCCAAAAGGGTGCTCAAGCTTACGTCAAGAAGGTTGTTGGTTCTTTCAACGACTGGGACTTCTACACTGGTGAATCCATGGACCCAGATGCCATGCTTGTTTTGTTGAACTACCGTGAAGACGGTACTACTCCATACGTTGCCATCTGGAAGCACGGTGTCAAGGAAGAAAAGATCTAAGCCTGATACTTACATTTGCTCCCCATTTAGTTCTTGGAATAAATATAATTGTATTATGAGTTTTGTAATTGGTTCTCTACTTTTTTGGCTTGATACAGAGACAGACATTCTCCAACGTGACCTCGTTCTCGATGTATAAGAACATATCTACATCGAAGTCTGGTATGAGCAGCTTAAGAGCATGCACTCTGCTTTCGTCAATTAATCTTCTGGCGCAGAAACCAAGTTCCTCCCTTTCGTCGTACGATAAGCCACTAACGTGTTCGGCCGTCGGATTTTCGTCCCTCTTTCCACATACTGCCCATGACACCATCTTGCGTAGTATTCCAAACGACTGTTCCGTCTTAAAGCCTCGGCTGGCCAAGTAGTCTTGCGATTGTGGTAACAATTGCTCGTATGAGCAGACATGACGACAGCACATCGCGATCAACATTCCTCCAAACTTACCCTCTTTTAACACTGATGAATTGAGTAACAGTTTGAGTGTAAGGTCAGTGGCCGCCCCACATAAATGCTTAGATATGCCCACCACTTTGCTGGGATTCATATCTTGTATGAAGACATCGAGGTCCAAGTCTTTGATATCTATTCTAGTTCTTTTCACCTTGACCGGAATGTTTGCCTCCTCAGCAGTCTTTCTGATTTGAGGGTCCATCTTCATACGGTTAACTCCGCGGTCGATTAACCCGTAGCTATAGCTTGGATACTGTCTTTGGGAATCTATTTCTTCCAAAACACACGTATTCACATATCTTGATAATTCTGCCTTTCCACATCCAAACTCAAGGTAGCAGAAATTGGGCAGGAGAAGCTCGTTATCTTTCATATTGCCAATTAATGATGCCTGCTGCATGGCATGCTTCTGAACCTTAAGCTCGGCTAATCTATCATTGAGGCCGACATGGCTGCTTCTTTTCAACGGTAAAGGTTCAAACTGTAGCTGTTGTACTAATGTAACGTATTTCTTCAAAAGAAGTTCCTCGTCCTCTACTTCGTCTTCTTCTTCCACAGTCGACTTTGGCATTTCTGTGGTTTCCAGCAAATTCTCTGTTTGTATCGTCACGTTCAAATCCTCCTTGTACCAGGAATCTTGTTTATCCTTTGGTTTAGCATTACACTTCTTCAAATGGCTCTCCAAATCCTTGGCCCACACCGTATGTTTCCCGTCTAATGGACATGGCACCCGTTCTCCGGTGCTTGGTTGATGGATCATGTGTTCAGAACAGTACGGCTTATCTGCCTTTCTCTGCATAGCACAACACCGCTTCTTCTTTTCAAGATAGAATGTACATTTCAAGTGTTCGGTCTTTCTTCTTTTGGGCACCGCTTCGGTCATATTTGGATGCAAAACCTATGATGGCCTTTCTCAAATGTTGACATTTTTTTCGCCGATACCATTAGGCAAAATAGTCATCGCAAACTCATCGCAGCACCATCCATCCATGTCCCACAAGAGTAACAGCGCCTGGAAACTCGATCTCTTAGAGACGAAGTTCCACGACTTCAATCCACGGTTCCCACACACCAAGAAGTTGTTGCGGAGCAAAAACCAAAAGCTCTTGAAGCGACTCCCCACCACGAAGGAAGAAGCCAACATAGAGATACAAGCGTTGAAGAGCGACTTCTTCCACAAAAAATACTACGGCGCCCAAAAGAAGTTGGAAAAGGAGGTGACCAAGATCACCCGAGCCGATTTGTCCAACCTCAAGGCCAGCACAGATAAACAGACCATAGTGGAGTTCCTCGAGTCGAAGGAATATGTTGACCAATTAATTACATCTAAATTGGCCAAGTTGATAAGCACGGCCATCACCAACACGAAAGATTTGAAACAGGATCCTCCCAAATACCTTGACGAAGTACGTGAAATACTCGTTGACAAATCCCACAAATCGAATCCGACGGCTTTTTTCAAGACCCATTGTCAAGAAAACAAGTTGTTGAACAACTACTTGTCCAACATATGGAACAAGAAGTCTGTGAAGACTCTTTTGGCAGAAATTGACTGGTCATTCAGGCTGGTTAGGGGTAACTTGTCCAAACAAGAGAGAGTCGAAAAGAAGAAGGCTACTGGTAAAGAAGCCGACAGTGACGACGAGGGTGATAACAGTGCCAGCGAAAGTGATAGTGATAGCGATGGCAGTGTGGATTCTGAGGGTGATGAAGAAGTGGAACTCGACCCTGGTGTTTTTGACAAATTTGCCATATATGATAAATTGGATGGAGAAGGTTCTGACGAAGAGTTTGAAGTTGATCCTAATGTGAATTATAACGAAATCACCGACGAAGAAGCTTCGGAGGAGGAGGATAATGATGATGATGATGATAGCGAAGAGGAGCATGACAGCTTCTTTGCAGAAGAACCCAAACAAAAGAAGCAGGACAAGAAGGAAAAGAAAGATAAGAAGAAGAAGGAAGCATTCAATTTGCCTGAACTTGCGTCAGGTTACTACTCTGGAGGCTCAGACGATGAAGAAGACTTTGACGGTGACGATGACGATGTGGTGAAGGAAGCCACTAGTCAGCGTAAAAATAGAAGAGGTCAAAGAGCTAGACAGAAGATCTGGGAAAAGAAGTTCGGTAGAGACGCAAAGCATGTAAAGGCAGAGAAGGAAAAGATTGCAACTGAAAGGGAAATCAGACAACAGGAATACGAAGAAAGATGTCGCAAGAGAGAATTGAAGGCCAAGCTTGCAGCCCCATCTGGTTCGAACGTTTTACCGTTAGGAGAGAGAGGTACCCATGTACCAGGCCAAGTTGCTGCTCCGCCAGCTCCTCAAAAGATGCATCCTTCTTGGGAGGCAAAGAAACTTGCTGAAGAGAAGCAAAAGAATACCAAATTTACCGGTAAAAAGATTACTTTTGATTAGAATTCATATAAATAAGCATATATTTATAATTCCTCGTAGTTGATTCTGAAGTTTGCAAGAAGTTCAGCATCGGTGAACTCCTCGCATGCAATAGGACTAACAAGCTCAAAGTAGTACTCGCACTTCTCTGGTTCGCTGACCGTTGTTAATCTGTGTTCCGAGCCACAGACCAATTCAACGACGGCTGATCTGTGTGGACCATTCCAGCACTTGGCTCCTTGGGTGTAGCGCAACTTGTTATCTTCAAAAGACGAAAAGCGACCGATGAGGACCTTGTCTTGGTAAATTGTTTCCAAGAAACCCAATTTGTAGTTGTATTCTCCAATTCTACCATCCACCCACGTCGATTGCAACGATCTTAGTATATCACCAGGACCAAAGTCTAGGTTCAAGTTTTCTTCGTATACAGATATTTCCGTTTCCAAGTCTTTAATTTCTGCTTCGAGTTCGGCATTGGGTATTCTGGGCTTGGTGAGTTCTGGCTCCGGTTGCGTCCTGTTGAAAAATCCCAAATAATGGTGAACCATACCGCCAAACGATGGAGCTTCATATCCGCCATTCTGCGCATTGACATTTAGCTCCTTAGCTTGGTTGGTCAAGGACTCGATGCTGATCTTGCTCATTTTGGTGTCTTCTTTATTAGAAGCGTACTCCTGGAACCCATTCACGGCTTCCTTCACTGCAAGATCGTTGAAGTTGGGATTATACTCCTGGACCAATTTGGCCAACATGGACTCGAGTCTTTGTAGATGCTGTTCCTGTTTGGCAATGTGAGACTCTTGCGCTTCAATTTGAGCCGAAACATCCTTCAAGTGCGGCGAAAGCACTTCAAACACCAGTTGGGCGTGTTCATCGGTCTCCTCGTCTATATTTCCGCTGCCCTGAGATAACTCTTTTGACTTCAGCTCGAGTACCGACTTTACAAGGTCCAACCTGTCGGTCATCTCTTGACGAAGGTCCCTTGCTGTCTCGATCAACTGTTCCTTGATAGCAAGTGACTTGACGACATCAGCGTTCACGGCCTCCTTATATTTCCCAAATTGGTCGTGAATCTCCTTGCACTTGTCGGGACATTTTCCAGACACGTATTCGTCGGACCCGTCGCAACAGATGTCGTAGTCACACACACCATCGTTGAGTTTGTAGTTTTCGATAAACCCAGGAACATGATTCTTGTTTTCACAGTAAAACAACCTGTCTGGATTGTATGGACAAGCATTGGTACCTGGTTCGTCGGATCCGTCAGGACAATCGCAATAGTTGTCGTTGATCTGGCTATACGATAACTCGATCGACGGATCGCTCAAACAGTACCACACTTTGTGGCCATTCTTCTCTATTGGTTGGTAGAGATGTTCGTTGGATGGATGTACACCTCTAGTGGCCAATACCACCGAGGAAAGACCTGCTAATAACCAAACACCCTTAACCATCATGGAAAACAGGAAGACCGAATAATATTCAAAAAAATAATCGGTCGCAGCCCAATTTGGCTTCTACACCTTTAACAGTAGTCAGTATGCCTACGTTGTCAGAGACACTAACCGTGGCCAAGTTCAAACGGATAGTACGGCCGTTTGTCCTGAAAATACACGGACTCGATGACGCCCGCTCCAAGTATCCCGATATGTTGGTTTTCACTCGTCTGACTTCGGTACGAGGTGGATCAGACGATGAACACATTGACGATAACGACGATGACAACAATGCCTACGTCCATAGAGACAAGATAGATCCGTTTATAAAGCCAGAATCTTCCTTGAAGCGATTGCAAGCGTTACAGAAGCATATCAGCCCCGAGTTGTACCAGGCGTACACCGAAATCTTCAGTGTGTTTTGCAATATTGTCACCACCATTGCCAATCATGACGGCGACGCCCTCCCACGGCTATCGACAATCTGCTCGTTGGAAATGGGTAAGGTCATTACGCTCACTACAAAATCAACATACTACAAAATGAGCCAGTCCGTATTGTTTGATGCAGACACCATGCCCCCAGAATTGCAGAGGTGCCAGAAGGAATTGGTGGACGACATTGAAGAATGGCTCGATTTCGAACCGTCTCTGGTCAGTCGTCGTTATCGAGCAAACTTCCTACTTGGTTATGTAACCCATTTGCTTGTATTTAACCTGGGAACATCCCTATATTTGTTGATCCCCGTACTTTTACATTGGCTCCATGAAGAAAGAACAAAAAAACCCAACCACACGTTGGATTTGTTGCTACGAGAATTGTTTCACAAGTTCTGGACGTTTGGTCACAATTACCCCGTTGGTACCGTCGACGCCAAAGTCATTGGAATCTTGAATGAAAGCCCCCATTCCTTTACAAATGTCTTTTGGGAATTATATATGTCTGGTTACTGGAAAGAACTAATTGTCATGTTAGGGGTCCGTTCAGGCAACGCCAAAAATCATTACCAAACCCTCTTGTTGGACACAATTCCCGAAAATAACAAGCTCGAAGGTGCCACCGACGCGATCTCAGAGGAAATCTACCTGTTGATACGAAGCAACCCACAGCATCCAAAAGTCAATTCCATATTAATTGGGTTAATAACCCAGATGATTCTGCAGACCAGGTCAAACCTAAGCACCTCCACCGAGGAAAGGCTATCCCAATTCACCGAAACGGTGAAAAGGCTTGTGCGTCTTGTGAGCGTCTGGCTCTCGTTTGAAAAGTCAACGGTGTTCAATTCGTTGTATCCTGGAAACGATAGCATGTTTGAAGCAATACTTAAGCTCATTGAATATATCTCGACAAGAGCTCACAAGGTTATAGACCTCATAGATGAAGCTGAAGAACATCGACGATACGTAAAATTGCAAAATTCCTATCAGCAGTTAATCCGGAGAGTCGACATCTTGCACACATCGCTAGAAATACTCCGAGTATACTATCTTGATACCAACGAGCCAATTGAGCTCGGGCAATATTCCCCTAAGGAAGTTAGCATGGTTATCATAGAGTTTAACTCGGGTGTAAATGGAGAATACCGTCCAGAATTACACGATTTTTTGGCCTGGCTCATGGATAACGACCTGACTGAATTGGCCCAGCAGTACTTTGTTCGCTACTATGGTCTAGACGACTCCTTTCACGATGCCGAAGTGGAAAACTTCCGCCAGGACCTTTTCAGTCAGCCTATTAAGATCAAGAAAAACAATAAGTATTTTCGGATCAGCTAGTCAACCACAATGCATTGCGAGTTGATTGAATTGTCCTTGATAATTCGTATAGCTTCATCAACGACTGTTTGAAGGGGTACAGAAGCAATTTGTCCATTGACACTTGCCATGGCCCCCATATCGGTTTCACTTATTAACCCTGGTAACAATGCATTCACTCTGACCTTCCCCCGTAGTTCAGCAGCCAATGAAGTAGTGAATCCTATCAATCCAGCCTTGCTTGCAGCATAAACTGTGGTTCCAGGAATACTTTGGTCTGAAAGTCCCAAAACAGAAGATATATTAAGAATTGACGGCAGAACCTCCTTCCCTTTCACCCTAAGTAAATGTTTCAATGCAAGTTTGCTCAATAGTATTGGTGCATATAAATTGAGGTTCAATGTAGACGAGATGTCTTCGTTGGTGGAACGTAATAATAACGAATGGGTCGTAATGCCAGCACAATTTACCAAAATCGAAGTTCCACCGAGTGCTTCGAGCAAACTTGAATCTTCATTCTGTATGTTCTGTAAATCATAGCTAAGATACAGGTGAGTTTGTTGTGGATCAACTATTGCCAATTCATGGAGATTGGATTCAAGACGCTGTTGGTTACGTGCTAGGAGTGTCACAGAACAACCCTCACGGGCTAGGGCCAATGCAGTGGCCTTTCCTAGTCCCCTGGAAGCACCAGTTACCAATGCTTTGTGTCCAATCAAGCTATAGAACCGTCTTGAGACCATAATGATAAGTGCTTTGCGAGAAATCGATTTACGATTTTGGGGTCGCATTTAGTATAGCGGTTACGATCTTTTCTGTTTTGACTGGAGAAGAGCTGTAGTTACAATATATTAGGTATTAAAGGATAAACGAGTTTTCAAAACTTGCTTATCTGTCTTACGTAGTATTCCAATGTGATTTGTCGAAGGTAGTTTCAATTTATGTAAAATATTTTACAATTACTGGATTATTTCAGAATTCTTCAAAGTTACAGGAAAATAATGTTGCCAATTAGTGATAGTTATTGCCTTACGCAAGCTTGGTATTTGGTCTCATATATTTGACAAGAAGTTATCTAAAAGGTTTCAACTTGTTCTGCAACATTGGAGAATCATATCCACGCCATTAGTTCAGAAAACATAAAGTCATACTTCTGTAGATTATCGAGGTATGACAATCTTACGAAAAAACCCAGCATAATAACAAGACTTCGTGGCCAAGCTGGTTAAGGCGTAAGACTGTTAATCTTGAGATCGTGAGTTCGACCCTCACCGAGGTCGTCCGTTATTTGCCTTTATGGCCAAGTTGGTAAGGCACCTCACTAGTAATGAGGAGATCGTCAGTTCGAATCTGGCTGAAGGCAATATTTTTTTGAAGTACACCTCTACGATAATGAAGTCGGTTAGTCTTCCATTCGGCAACACGTATGCTTTTTTTTAATTCGTAAATAGCCATATATTAACTAAGATTCATTTGATAATAAACTAGTGGCAGCCATCAAACCCAATAAACCGTACTTGAAGTAAATATTTTCACTGATGAGGATGGTGATGTAGCCGATCTTGGGCAAGTATCCCTTGACGGTACCTACCAAGTCTGTTTTCTGGTTCAAGTATTGTTGCTTGTGGGCGTACAAGCTCAAGTCATCGACGGCGTTATTGTCACCCTTTGTGAGTAAGAATTGTTTTTCTTTGCTGTGGTGTTCTCTCAAGACTCTGTGGACAATTGGGATGGTTTTGCCCTGGATCTCGTAAACCACCACATCTCCGACATTGGCGGCACTGTCTCTATTCCATAAGAACAAGACATCTCCTCTTTGGAATGCCGGCTCCATCGATCCTGACAACACGACGACTATAGGCGAGTGGGAGTTGGCGACCACGGAAAGGGTCTTCCAGAGGATAAATGCCGAAGAAAACACGTATGCAAGCGTCAAAAACTGGGTCAATTGTTGACGGAGATTCATGGTGGGGGGTGTGGTGTAGGGAGGGTGCCGTGTCGATTCGACGGTTTCAACCACGAATTTTGGTTTCGTGGTTGGAACGAACGGTGGATGTCGCGGATTATGAAATGTCGCGTGGTATCCCGGTCCCTGGTGTCAATATGGTGGATAAATGTCGCTCCTCCATCGGCAATTTTCCTACACACGACACCAAGACCAAAGAATTAGGTGGCGCCACCATCAAGGGATGCCCCGATGGCGATCTGGTTTAGTTCGAAAAAGAATGCTTCCCAATTGAGCCCACAAACCGTAGCTTTCGTAGGTGCAATAGTCTGGGCTTATTTTTACGAGAAGGAAGCGCGAATTTTAATTCACGCAAGCTAAAAATTGGGTCAACAGAGCGGACAACGCCAGGGCTAGAATCCCGGCCCCACAGGCCCAAAATTCCCGTTTCTACACCACACGCCCGACCCACCGCCGCAACAACACCGAGGGATGCCCACCTGCGATCTCTCGCTTCCGATAGGCGCCAAATTGTCTTGGAACATCCTATCCCAATCGGGGGTCGGGTTCGCAACTTTATCGAAACCGGCAATTTTTTTTCCTCAAAAAATTGGGTTTCCCTCCAAATCAATTTTCTGCCAAATTGAGTGTTACAGATCACCACCCACTTGTGCCACCCGCTTGTTCCCTACACTCCAATTACGCTTCCAGGATATGAGTCAAGGCCCAACTTCGCCTCCCCGTCCACCACAACTGCAGCAGGACCAGCCACAAAAGAAACCGACCGTGCTGCCGATCCAGTCGGTCACTCCACTCAAGCCCGTCCAGCTGGTGTCATTTGGGGTGCTGGACATCCAGGAGAGATCAAGGAGATTCACGATATCGGCACAGCCGTCGGCTGTCAATGTGGCCACCCATGACTACGGTCTTACCACTTCTGCCGGCGCCAACCCGAGCCAGAGCCAAACCCCAACCAACCCACAGCCCCAATCCCGCAAGACGTCGTTGACTGCCGCCAGCAGAAATAACTCGACATCGCAGGAAATCTTGTCCTTCATCACCAGCAGCAGCAACAACTTCCCAGGAGCCTTGAAACAGAACCAGATTGTCACCCACGGCTATTTGAACAGCAACGCTTCGTCGCGGGTCAGCTCGCCAACATTGGAGAACCAGCCGTTGAATCTGTCGTATTCGTTGGAAAACAAGGACAACAAAAAGATCTTCAACCACAGATCACCATCTCCCCCACCAGCGGCCCCCGCCAGAACAAAGAGTCAAATTCCGATGTCTCCGACGTCGCCCACCACCATCGAGACAACTTCGAGCCAGCCCATCAACATCACGACTACAGGAACTTTATCGCGAAGAAATTCGACAAAGAAGTCCAACAAAACAGTGGTGGCATCGCCCGTCGGTCCACCGGTTCCGTTCCAACAATACTTGAGTTGGGAAGACGACGGCAAGTTCCATATTCTTTTGGGATGTACGGGGTCCGTCGCCACCATCAAGGTCCCGTTGATAATAGACAAACTCTTTCAGACGTTTGGCAAGTCCAAAGTATCTATCCAGCTTGTCGTAACCAAGTCGGCCGGTCATTTTTTGAAAGGGTTGAAGATCCACAGTGATGTCAAGATCTGGAGGGACGAGGACGAATGGACCAATTTTAACGAGCAACACCTCAACTACACGACAACACCATCCACCTCCAGTCTCGATCCCACATCACCGCACCACAAGAAGCACAAGAATCCTTACGATAAGCTCATTCTCCACAATGAGTTGCGGAAGTGGGCCGATATCATGTTGATCGCGCCCCTTTCGGCCAACACGTTAGCCAAAATCACCAACGGGATCTCCGACAACCTTCTCACGTCGATCACGAGGTCGTGGGGCCCATCTTTCGTTACGTCATCGTCAAGTGAACATACGATAAAGAAGCCGATCTTGGTCGCCCCCGCCATGAATACATTCATGTACACGCATCCCATTACCGCCAAACAACTAACCTTGCTTTCTTCGCAAGAGTACGGGTTTGGAATGGAGGTGTTGAAGCCGGTGGAGAAGGTCTTGGTCTGCGGCGACATCGGAATGGGAGGAATGCGCGAGTGGTCCGATATTGTTGACATTTTGAGACGAAGAATCATTAGCATTAAGGCGGAGATGAAGAAGCGAGACGAGAAGGAGGCCGGGCTCGAAATTGACGAGAACGACGAGAATGAAGACGAAGATATCGAGGGTGCGGAGAATGGCGACGACGAAGATGAAGAGGATGAAGGAGACGACGACGAGGATGATGACGATGACGATGATGATGATGATGACGACGAGGAAGAGGAAGAAGAAGAGGAGCAAGATATTAAACCTGACGGGATTGATAACGAAGTTAACGATAATGATGAAATGATATTCGACATAACTGACCAGGAAGGAGATGACGATAAGGGCGAAGGCGGTGTCAAGAGTGAAGAGGAGCGCGAGCAGGGTCAGAAGTCGCCCCAGATCCGCATTCCCAAGGAGGCCCAAAGTATTATGTAGATAACCAAACTTAATAGCCAAGAAAGTTAATGTCAAAGCCAATGCCAGTGCTAAAGTCAAAGCCAATGCCAAAGTGCCCAAAAGCCATTGGCAGATGTATGTGTGTTTTAACTATGTGTAAGAGGAGAAATCCGAAGTCAATTCGAGATTGTAGTCGGAGACCAAGTCCTTGATTAAGTCGAGGTGGACTGAGTTCCGTTCGTAGATGAATGCATTAAGGTCGGACCCGTTGTCGAGGAGGGTACGGAGAACAAGCAGGTTGGCGAGCTGTTGCTTAATGGTGAGGGTATACAATAACGAGTCGATCAAGTCGTCGATCTTGCTGGCCTCGTTTTCGTTGATATGCAAGTGGTTCAAGAGGAGCTTGACCTTTTTCGGGAGCGCTAGGTCTCGGTCTATTGCGGGAGATGGCCTGAGGTCGAACACGACGTTGCGGTCGAGCCAGTTGAAGAACAACTGGGCGCGGAACGTCTTGGACATCTTGGAGTTCTTGGCCAACGACGGCTTGGTGACGAAGCGGTTAAGCCAGAAGTTGACCATGCTCGACGAATGCATCGGTACGAGCACGAGTCGGGGGTTTTTAAGGTAGAGATTGGTGTAGAGGGTGTTTTCGAACGAGTAGTTCAAGAGGACGTTGGGGAGGGTGATGGGGTTGCCCCTCGAGCGTGTCCTTTGGTTCTCAATGACGACGATGTTTGGGTCCAACACGAGCAAGTCGTCGGAAAGCTTATCGGCGAGGTGGTTGAGGTACCGTTTCTGGTCGAGGAGGGTTGATGGCGCGATGACATCGGCATGGCTTGGCGCGTACTTGGAGTGGAGATCGTACTTGGACCACGCCGGCGTGGTGGTGGTGGTGTTGACGGTGTTGACGGTGGTTCTGTTGTTGCCATTGGTGAGATCTACGTTGGCGGCGAAGCAGTGCGAGAAGTTCTTGAGGCCTATGTCGATAGATAAGATGTTGGTGGAGGTGGTGGAGGGCACCGTGGCGATGAGGTTGAGGCCGCGGAGTATGCCGTCAACACGGGCGGCCTTGGTGGTGGCGGGAATGGGAAACCCACAGAGCAACGCCAACTGGTTGAGTGCGGGAACCTTGAGGGCATGGAGCATGGGCTGGCGGTGATGTGGTGGTGGTGAAGGTTTTTTTTAGGTAAAGCGTGTAGTGCGCGGTGGGTGGCCGCCGGCTAATTTTGTCTGACGAACGAGGCACGGAACGTGGAGGGTGACGGTGCGTGAAGAAATAATCTCGGTTGCATGAAATATGAATGGGGGCAGTTTGGCTGGAAAAGGAGAGGGCACCGGGTGGTGGGGTATGAGGGCTGTGTAGATTGGAGGATAGGACGTGTAGTGGTGGGTGCGTGATGATGCTGGTGGATGGGTTGCGATGGTTACTATGCTCATGCAAGGGGGATGGCTGGTGTTGTGGCGGAAGCACAGCCGGACCTTGACTCATTCCCAGATGAGATTATTACGACACTATTGCGGGTGCCGCCAGAGTCGCTGGAGTCTCGCCGTGCGCTGACTAAAAGCGACGCGTTCTTTTTTTAGGGGTTAGACGACTTATTTTTAGCAACCCGAGGCGGCAAAAAGCAATTCAGATGAAATGGCGCATCCGCAGGCGGGCGTTTTTCGAGGACAATTATCGCGCACAAACAGCACAGTCGCGTCCCAATCGGGAAAAATTGTCATAGCCCCCTTGCCTGTAGTGGCCGTCACGGGGGTTTTGTGTAACGGGGGCGGTTTTGTGTCTCCGGTGCCAGGATTTTCTTTTGCCTTCTTCGTGTCGGTGGTGCCATTATAAATAGCGAACCAATTTCCTCTCGGGTCGAGATTTTTTCTTCTTCTTCATCTTAGCATCCTATACAAAACTTCCACAATGCAATTCAAGTCCGTCATCATTGCTTTAACTGCTGCTACTGCTGTCTCTGCCGCTAACGCCTCTAACGGTTCCAACGGTTCCAAGAACGGTTCTTCTTCCTCCTCCAAGGGTGGTGCCGCTCAATTGGGTGCTGCTGGTGTCGTCGGTGTTGCCGCCGCTGGTGCCGTTGCTTTATTATTCTAAGTTATCAAGGGGATATAATAGACTCATTTTAACCGGTTTGTAATATATATTTCTTTAATTCATACACAGAATAATAAACTTAATGCTTTACTAGAAATCACCAACAACAACAACAATCAATCAACAACAGTAACTGTAGTTTTCAATCTGGCATTGCCTCCTCGATAAATTGTGGCGATGCCCGACCACGTTTTGATGCCATGAGTCTAAAATTTGAGGATATTTTTTTTTTGTGGTGATTTTTCATGCTTAAAAATTGCTTTTTTTTGCCCGCACCATCTAAGCCTAATCGTACCAATATTCAATGTACCATTACTAAGTTGGACGGTTTGTTTACTAAACAACGGGGGTAAACAAACAAAACCACGCTACGAATTGACTTGCCCAAACCAGGCCTTACATAAATCATGACATTTAGTTTGTGTTTGTGTTTCTGTTTCTGATTCTGTTTCTATGGAATCACACCACGTCCAACTCCGACTCCGCCGTATCCTTAGCCTTACCCGAAGGACGCGACTTGGGCCCCCAATTCTTGGTAGGATTCTCCTGGTACCGCACCATCTTGACGTTTCTGAGCCTATGGACACGCTTGCTGACCTCGGTTTCGGTGTCGAAGTCGGCTACAACTTCCCCGGCCAAGTTTTGGAGAACCTTAAACCCTACCGACCCTGAGGCCAAATTGGGATTGCTGGCGATGTTTTGCTTGAGCTTATCAATACGGTCGCGGTTTTTGGCTGTCACCTTGGTATTACCCTTGGCAACGTCCTCGAGATACTTGGTGTTGTTGACCACCAACCACTGCTTGTACACGCGTAACACTTGGTCCCAGGGAGCATCGGTCTTGATACAGTTCTTTTTGGCATGCGTCAACGACACGTCATATCCCAAGTTGCCGAGGGCCCTCACCATTGGCTCAATGCCGACGGGCGGACACTTCAACATCGCCGACACGTTGTTCAAGTTAAAGTAGAAAGGCGCCGGTAATTCTTGCCGGGCCACCGATAACATACCCCGGATTCTCTCGGTGGTACCATACACGGATTTATCGGCTTCGCCTGTAAGTTTGAGCACACGATCAATAAACTCGGCATTGTTCAACTGTCCCAACCACAATGGTCCGGCTACCGTATAGTGTGACTCGCAATACTGACACGAGCTGCTGATGGGACCGACCATTTTGGGATACTTGTGTTTGGCTGGCGGCGTAAACTGACCCAACGGCTGCGTGACCTTGTGGCCACACCCGGTACATCCATACACGATTCCAGTGCGGTTACTGAGCTGTTTGACTTCCAATGGACTCGTCTTGACTCTGATGAATAACCGAAAGTAGAAGTCAATGCTCAATGAAAGCACCGGCTCGATCGTCTTTTTGTACTTGGCAGCAATGGTCAGGATCATGTGTAAGATTAATCTGATTCCGGCTTCATGGTTGGTTTCACTGTTGATGTAAGATGGGCCAAAGTTGTTACCTCCGTATAACGCAAAGCACTTTTCAGGGTATCCACTTCCAGCCAATACGGCGGCATCAGTACACGTAACCAACAATAACCCGTTTCCTTCAATAGCCTGGATAGCTCCGTCAATGAAGGGAGCTGCGGTGCCGTAAGGATCAAGATCAATGACATGGAACTTTTCCGTGGTTGACCCCATAAACTTGATGGCATCACCTAGGTTACTTTCGACTTTAGAAGTCAACTTGTTGTAAGTAATGTTGCGGTCAATACTGTTAACGGCTTCAGGTAAAAGATCGTTGGCCACGATTTTGTTGATGTTGTTCAATTCGTGGCCGTATCTGATGGCCCGCAAGCCCGTCGCACTCAACGCTTCCAACACATTGATGGGACCCGGGCCCAGTTCCTTTCTTCTCTTGGCCTGGGGTTGGTCATCAGTACGGTGGTTCTTGTTGTTTTCGGCCTCCCACTTCTCCTGGCGCAAATCGGTGAACGCATTGATGGCCATCACCGACAAATCACGGTTGAACTGCTGGATGGGGTTGTAGAAAACCTTGTCCTCCTTCGGGGTGAGAATCTCGGCCCTGCCCTCTTTGATAATATCGTAGTCGGAAAGCGAAGGAGCAGCTGCAGCGGAATCTCCACCGACTGCCCACAACGACTTGATCGACTGCTTGAACGATTTGATCATTGGTTGTTGGAGTCGGAACTCATCGTCATTGATAAATTTTGCATAATAGCGCGCGGGCTTATATACACTCCACACCAAAAATTCCCATCCACGCCAAAACCAAACGAAACTCAACGTTGGCCGCGGGAAGGCAACTGGTGTTTGTTGAAGGATACGAGCCATACAATGTCACAATTGGAGCAATTGCGCGAGATTATCCAGGGGGGAGACGTCACCGAAGACGAATATGATTACGACTATGATAGCGACGATACTTCGGACTCGTACGAGTTGACAGCGCAGGAACACTGGGAGGAAAGCATGAAGCAGATCGAGGGACTCGTCACTTTCATCATCTTCCCGTTACTTGGTAAAGTACTTGGTAGGCGGTTCAGCCATATAATATGGAGACGAGTGGCCAACTGGTGGTTTGTGTGACGAGACACGGAGGGGGGTTTATAATGCGTCGATTAGTTTGTGGAAGTCGTTCTGGATCCCCGGCTCAACAACTTCGTTCAATACCACCTTGATAAAGGGCTCCACCAAACCCGACGTGATCCGGTTCAATACGTGTTTCAAGATCCGCAAGTACTCGTCCATGGGGATAAGCGACGCCGAGTCGCTCGAAGTGGCCGAGGCCGACGAGAAGATGGACGAACTCTCGTCAAAGTCGACCGGGGCAGTTGCGGCGACGTTCAGGGTGTCGCCAATGTTGTTGACAACCAAGTTTTGTTGCAAAATAATAAAGATCCGCAAGATGAGCTTGAACAACGTCTTGTAAATAAATAGGTTATCCAATTTGATATTGATTTCGAGTTTTTCTATCAACAACTGCTTCGAGCTGAGTTTGATGGGCGACGTGTTGACGATACTGGCGCTCTGGTTGCTGATGGACCCCGAGCTCGAGGCAACACTATTGCGTCTGGCGTCCAACTGGTTGATTGTGGTTGTAGACTGGCTCACGGGGATATCCAGGAGACGGGCGGCGCTGCCGGGGACCAGGAGAGGGCTGCCGATATCGAAGTTCTTCAACAATCCAAGCAAGTTGCGGAGGAACTTGATCTGGTACACGGGCTGCGTTTGCGAGGTGTTGATGATGTGTTTGGCCTGCATTGGCGGAGGAGAAGTGAAGGGGTCTTCGCCGGCGACCGGCGCCAGGTTGGGTTTCTTGAGGGCATTCATGTTGTTGAGGAAGGTGCGCTGTTGTTGCTGCTGCTGCTGGGCAATCTCCTCGTCGAGCTGGAGACTCTTGATCAAGTTGCCGAGCAAAATTCCCAACTTCAAGAGCTTGCTGGGCTCGACGGGGAACTTGTGGGACGCATCGTTCAACTTGATGACGCTGTAGGGTGCGATGGTGTAGACGTTCAAGAACGGCTCGGCGCCGGCGTTGTCCTTGGACGAGAACGGCACGGCCGAAAGAATGTGGTTGATGTTGGCAATCTCGTCCTCAAGAACACTTTGGTACGACATTGGCGGCGGTGGGCGTGGTGAAACTGCGGTGCTTGACTGACTGTTGGCGGGTAGTTTCGTTTACGTAGCCCGTTTCCCACACGTCCTTTTTTGACGGTGGAACGCGCGCGCGCGCGCGCCAAACTATCGCCAGCGAAAAAATGCCGCCTCCACACCATCTCGGTGGGTCTCACCATAATAGCCATGTTCCTCGTGGTATTGGCGGCGTTGTTTGTGGCCGGGTGTGTGGTGGTTGTGTTTGGAGACATGCCCGGAATGCGTGGCAGTGTGCTACATAGCGTGAGGGCAAGGCTTGTGCGATACAAGCGGGCAATCGACCCGCACGATTACGCCTACAACTTGGTGCCGGCGCTCTACGTCGTCGTCATCTCGGTGTGTGTCGAGCAGTTTGTGGTCAAGACGTACCCGATTCTTGTGGCCAATGGCTATGTGAACTGGTGGAACTTTGGCGCCATTGCTGTTTCGATATTGGCCGTTTACGCCACGACGGTTGGTGCCATAGTCGTGAGTCCCGGCGATGTCACGACGGCCGATTCCCGCGTCCGCCACTTGTTCCCCAATAACCAATTGATCTTCTTTGACGGCAAGGTGTGTTCTACGTGCAACGTGGTAAAACCGGCACGGTCCAAGCACTGCTCGGCGTGCAACAAGTGTTTCTTGCTTTACGACCACCACTGCGTCTGGTTGAACAACTGTGTCGGCTACTACAACTACAGGTGGTTTCTTGGATACTTGGTGGCCAACATCAACTTTCTAGGCTATGGTGGCTATATCTGCTGGCATGCTCTCCGGTTCGAGACGGCGCGGACGGGCTCGGGGTACTGGCACACCATCCATGCCTCGACCGAAGCCAACCGCATCACGGGCATCTTTACCATCCTCTGTGCGATCTTTGTCGTCATCACCACGCTCTTTACCGGGCTCCAGTTGCGGTACGTCTACTTGGGCGTCACCACGAACGAACTCGAGAAGTGGAGCGAAATCGAGCATCTTGTCAGTATCGGGGCGTTGTACCGACTTGCCGACGGCGATATCCGCGGCGAGTCGTATGTCGAGCGGGCTTCGCTCAATGGTGATGCCGTGTATATCAGCTTGAACAACGAGGATATTTTGATCGGGCTGGCCGATGTCCATCGACATACGCTCGTGGCCGTCGAGTCAGTCGAGCGTGATTTGGTCAATATCTACGACCAAGGGTTCTGGGCCAACTTGCGCGAACGCATGGTGCTATGATGGTGCTGGCGGCGTAAGGTTGAGCCGTTTATAGATAATCAACGGGATCTTGACCTTAGTTGTAGACCGGGCCGTGGGCCGCCCGATGGGCTCGGGGGTTGAGCGTGGTGGCCTTACGACGAACTTGTGGTGGAACTGAGGACTGGCGGCGTGTTTGACGGTGTTGAGCCGGCGGAGCACCTCGAGGAACTCCAGTTTGTGTGGATGGACAAAGTGTGACGCCTGTCCGTGGACAATGGCAAGGATAAAGAGCTTGAAGTGGAGGGTTTCGAGGGGAGGAAGGTGGAAGTCGATGGCCATGTTGGCAACAAGGTCGGTACAAATATCAAGGAAATCGTCATCTTCAACAACTTCTGCATCTTCTGCATCTTCCTCTTGTTGTTGCCGCTGTTGTTGTGTAGCTACGGCTGGTTCCCATTGGGCCAACCGTTGGTCCATCAACTCGACTCGCAGTGCTAGTCCGCCAACAGGCTTGGTATCCACGAGCTTCAGCACCTTCATCTTCTTCACCTTGACGTCGTGCTTCACCTCATGCGCCTCCTTCACATCTTCTACTTTCCTCTTGCCCTTTGCCTTGTCCCTTGCTCTCCTTTTCCCGATCACTAGCTGGTCGTAAATATCGTCCATAGGGTTTCATTTTCGCATCTCTGCGCAGAAACTCGTGTTGAAGGCCACCACGCCCACACCACGCCAAATTGCCCCCCGCCAGTCCATCGTGCTGTCACCACCACCACCGCCACCGCAGAACCATCGCCACTGCCATTGTCCCGGCCCTTACCCCAAGTTTGACCCCCACAACGACGTTGCACCCACTGGCGCTTACGTAAAAAAAAAGCCAAAAAAAAAACTCAAGCCAGACCTAAAAGGAGAGAGATCGACCTCGTTGTAGTAACACCAAGCGTGCGACAGAGAATGAGTGCCAGTGACAGGGAGCTCGCGCCGCATGAAATGGCCGAAGCCAACCACACCAAGGCCCACGCCGTCGTGCCGCCGGGACAAGATCCGACTACGCACGACACCAACGAGTACCACCACCACCACCACCATGAGTTCGACCAGTCGCCGGCGTACTTGGACACGAACTGGGCCTCGAGTCTCCTCATGGATACCAACGGCGACATGCTCTACAACATGGACCTCGGCAACGCGCCAGGCACCACCCCGAGCACCTCGACCAACCCCATCATGCAATCCATCCAGTTCCAAAACAACATCCATCCCGACCAGTACGCCGTCCATGAAGACCCGGGCTCGTCGCATCACAGTCTCAAGCCGGACTCCAACCACTCCACCCCTGAATTGAGCGGAAGTATCGCGCCGGACGCCATAGCTGATGCTGCCGGCATGTCGAGGTCGCCGCCCAAGCACGCCAAACAGCGCCGCCCGTGTGACAATTGCCGCAGGCGAAAGACCAAGTGTGTCATCATCCCCAACACCAGCAACTGTGTCCAGTGCGAGTCCAAGTCCTTGACGTGCACCTATACGGCGCTGGCCACCAAGCGCAGGGCCACCGACACCGATATGCCCGGGTCGGCCAAGAAACGCCCCGATATCGATATGGCCGGCAAGAGGAAACGCTCCGACTTCGACCACACCCCGCCACTTGGCCACCACCACGGTCTTGGACTGCTCAGCCAAGGTGGCATGGGGCAGGAGTTGGGTCCAAATGATATACGGGCCCCCAACGTAGCCATACGCGACGTCCAGCCCGTCCAGGACTACTCGTCGATGAACAACTCGCTCCTCAAAAAGACCCTTTCGCTCCAGTTTCCCAGATCAAGTTTCTACGTAGGTCCGACGACCTACTTGTACGACTCCAACTTACTAAACCTCATCATAGACTCGCAAAACAAGAAGAAAGAAACCACCACCACCAACTCCACCAGGGGCATCAACAAGATAGAACAGGTTAACCTCAACAACAACACCTCGCTCCGTAAAGTCAGCGACTCCGTCCACTTTGTCCTCAAGGACGATCAGTCGACCCAGTCGTACACCAACATGTCCAACGATGTCGATACCATTGAAAAGTTCATTGCCCCGCACGGCCAAATATTGATCGACCTCTACTTCAGAATCATCCACCCGTCGTACCCAATTTTGCATAAGAAGGTGTTTTTGGAAAAGTATTCGCGGACCCATCGTGAGTTCAGCGCGCCATTGTTGGCGGCGGTGTACGTGTTGGCGATCCAGTGGTGGGACTACGACCCACAGTTGAACCGGTTCCCCAAGCCCAATGTCGAGTCCATCTTGAAGATTGGCTTAAACAACTACTTATTGGAGATCTTGAAGCGGCCAAAGTTGAGTGCAGTTCAGGCAGGCTTGCTCTTGCTTCAATGTAAGCACATTGTCCGTACCCAGAACCTGCTCACCCTCACAAATAAACCACCAAATGTGCCGGCCCCTCTGAGCATTGAGGACTCCGACTACAGTGACTGGGTGCTATGTTCTCAGGTAGTGGCCCTTGCCGAAGAGTTGGGCTTGGGACTCGACTGTAACACCTGGAAGTTACCAAAATGGGAACGAGGACTCCGGAAACGGTTGGCATGGGCCGTGTATATGGAAGACAAGTGGCTCTCACTCAAGAGTTCGCGGCCGTCCCATATCCACGAAATGAACTGGGTGGTGCTTTCCCTATACGAAGAAGACTTCCCCGAGAAACACGGCGACGGCGATTTGAAAGAGGGATCATCCGATATTGATAACGGGAAAAAGATCTTTATGAACTTTATCGAGTTGCTGAAAATCCTTTCCGAAATCATCAACCTGTTCTATTCGATGAAGGCGATGATAGATATCACCGATGTCACCCAGGTTCTACTGTTGGCCAAACCCATCCAGTTGAAGTTGCGTGACTGGTACCATACCTTGCCGACCGAGCTCCAGATGAGCTCGATGCAGCCCCGCAAGTTGTGTTCCAACGGATACTTGCAGCTCGCGTACTTTGCTACCGAGCTTACCCTCCACCGCAAGATCAGCACCATCATCTTCCAGCAGACGATGGCGGGCAACCCACCTCCAGCAGAGTTGGTGACGGTGTGTCGTACTGCTGCCAAGACCAGACTTCTTGGATCGATTGAGTTTGTGCGAGACTTGAAGCCCGAACATATCCATTCGTTCTGGCACCTGTCGTCGGCTTCCAACTTCACTCTTATCGGGACGTTTGCCGCAATATTGTTTGTTTCGTCTCCAACCAAGGAGGAAGCCGACTTTTACCGTGACCAAATCTTCAACTACCGGTGGATCCTCAAGATCTCGTCGAAGGGCTTTGACCAGGTCAGCGAGGCACTTTCCCAGCTCGATACCGTGTTGGGCCACATCCCAGGATTGTTGAACGACAGAGCTGATATGCCGATGGTGGTGCCCAACGTAACCCCCGTCGACTTCCCACAACCACGGCCACAAGAGGGTCCAGTAAGACCGTCGCCCGTGACAAGGCCAATGAGCTACTACGACAAGACCAATGGCAATCCTCGCATGCGGATGGGCCCGGGGCAACAGATGCGCATGAACAGCCAGCCCAACGCTGGGGGGACTTCGCCCTACACGTCGCCCCAGAACTTCAACACACCGCCGTTCTCCCAGGCCATGGACAATGCGTCACCACAGGCACCCAACCCGATGTCACGCGGGGGACAGTTTGTTGTCAACTCGCCGCAGTCGTCGCAGGGTCTTTCGCCGAAGGAAACCATCAAGCACCGCGAACTGACTGTGTAGACCAGAAGAGCGTTCTGTATAATATGTAATGAGACCAAGAGAGGTGCAGTTATAAGTAATGATACGAGTAAGAAAGCGAACCAGATGCGTATAGAGTTCCAAGTTACATATAGCGATAAATGGTATGTTATGTTGTGTGATGTTATATTGTTGTATTTTAGAGTATTTTTGTATTTGAGTACAGAGCTCAGTCAAACGGCGTCAAGTAGGCCTCGGCAATGACTCTAGCACGGGCATTCAAGAACAACTTCATCTCACTGATTTCCTTGTCGACATCCTCCATGAACTCTATGATGAAATCAACCAACTTATCCTTCAACATCTGTTCGGTGTGGAAGTTGGTGATCAAAAACGAAATGTCGTAGTTCTTTATTGGGACCCGTCTCAAGATAAAGAAGTTCTCAGCTCTCGACGTCAAGAACCGCGTGAACTTGTGGACCAAGATCTGTTCAATTTCGTCGGCCTGCTTGATCTTGATGGAAACACGCACCGAATTGATGGAGGGCTCAATCAAGATCCGTTCGTTCTCATTTCTGGCTATTATCATGGGGTTCAATATCAACTCGGGGTTGTGGGTGTGGTCCACCTCGATCTCGGGCCGGTTGTGTCTCTCCACCAATTGCGACGAGAAGTCTTCCAAACATATGGCGGCGGTCAAGGAAGATCTCACGGCGGTGAGGTATGGTTTCAACGATTGGGACTGTGGTTAGTGGATTGTGTTTGGTGATGGATTCAAACGATTACTTACCATTTGGGGTTGGTGGTGCTAAAAGGAGTTGAAGCTAAATTGTTGATATATTTTCGTTGGCAATAATATACAGTCTACGGACAACTCCACCCTGAAACAAAATACAGGTGCTAGTAGTTCAACACCTTTTGCTCGGGGCGCGCCTTCTTGGGGTCCCGGTCGTACTCGGTGTCTCGGCTACGTTTCTTGGAAGATTTGTGGTTGAGAAGCTCGACGGTTTCGTCGACAATGCGTTGGGCCACCGTAGCAGTAGTTTCGGCCGCGGCTTCCACCAACGCCTCTACCTTGCGGTATTCGTCGAGTGTCGCCAACTTGGCTGCGGTTTGCTCAACATCGTACTTTTGTAGCGTATGAGTATCACCTTCCTTGTGTATGTTGACGTAGGAGTCCGTCCCAGAAGTTTCATCACCATTTTGGACCCGGTAAACGTCTTGGGTATCGGGCTGGCGTACAATCGAGTCAACAAATACACTTATGGCATGGGCCAAGTCCTTTTTAGACCGTTCGCGTATACGGACCCGTTCGGCGTCGTAGTCTCTCTTTAATGTAAGATATATCACTTCGACTTCGTTTTGTTCCTCTCCGTCTTTCGACAACCGGACATCGAAACTGGCCAACCGTTCGTCCTTGGTTTCGTTAAGTGTCGCCACAAACTTTTCCTTCAGTTCCATGATCTCGTCCATGCTATAGTCCGGCTTATTCTTGCGTAAATCGGCCAATACACCTTGGATCAAATCCTTCTTCAACTTCAAGAGTTGATGCTTTTCGTCAACAACGTCCCAAAAGAGCTCCAATGGCGTCGATCCTTGACGTCCACAGAGATCAAGAAACGCATCCTCGCTTTCCAACTCAGGGAGAATGTCTTTGAAAACGGTACTGGCCCGGATCTTGATGCTTTGGAGCAATGCCCGGAAACTGTCCCTTGCTTTGCGGTCATGGCGACGATTGACACCCTTCTGTGCCCTGATGCTATTCTCAACCTGTTCAATCACTCCAGGATATATCTTGTTCTTGTACAATTCAAGAATCTCCAACTTGGTCAACAAATTGAAGTGCTTGTTTGCAAGAAACCGCAGGTCGGTAGTGAGTTTGGCGTACATATCGTCCCAGTTCTTGGTTTCTGAAACAATCTTGGTGTTGATCTGGGTCAAGTACGATTCGAGCTCACCCAATGCCTTTGTCTTCAGGGCATCAAGGGTTTCTTGTCGAGCCTGCTTCAACGCACCAACAAACTTGACGTAGATTTCGGATATCTCGCCGTCAGACAAGATCGAGTGTTTGTAAATAGCATTGTCTTCGGAAATCAAGAGTTTCTTGACGGTGACCCATCGCGTATTATGTTTTATCAATCCCTTTTCCTTATACCCACGCAACACTTCGGCAAAGTTCTTTTCAAAATGGTCTACGGCCATGCTTTTATCAGACAATTCTTCCTTGAATTTCAATACGAGATACTCGTCGTACAACTGTTTCCGCTGCAAGGAATCGGGGATAGCCCAGTATATTGGATTCGTCACAAACTGTTCCATCACCTTCTGAAACGACCAGGTGGAGTCGACACTGTGCTCGCGTAACATGTCTGTAAACAGAGATTCTGCTTCTTTGGGTGTGTTAAACCTTGGTGGATCCGAAAGAGTGCTGGGTTCAACGGGTTTTGCCTTGAGTTCAATGTCTATCTCAGATTCTGGCACTTCTTCGGGTTCAGCCGACGGCACGGTCTCCACTTGTTCTTCAGCTACTGATTCGGTGGTGGCCGTTGTAGTTGCTGCTGCAGATGTTGTGGTGGTCGTGGTGGCGGCTTCTGCTTGTAATACTTGGGGCTTTTCCCAGGTGGTTTCGCCAGTCGTTTCGTTGTAGTAGTATTCTCTCCCATCTTCCGTCGTATATGCCTGCCATTTCGAGGAATCTTGTGGTAATGTCCAGCTGGTCTCATTGGTCTTGCTGTTAAAGTAGTATGTTCTACCTTCCCCATCTTGGAGGGGTTGCCAGTCTGACATGGTGTTGGTTTCTAGTTTTGGTGATGGTCTTCTACAAGTACAAAATTTCGTGGGTCAAATCCTGTACACAAATAGCTTCAACTTTGCAACCAACCACAATTATAGCAATGGGAAAGTACCTGATCGAGCAATTGGAGGCCTGGAGACACCGGGAAACAATACTGATACCTCGGTTTGTTAAAAGAAGCCGGAGAAATAAGCCTAAAACCAGAGTTTCGCCTGGGTGCAAATGCCACAAATACCAGCCCCAGCACTACATGCCGTTCAACTTGGAAGCATTTCCTCCTGGATCTACAATTATAGTTCTTGAGAGAGGTATGCCGGTGCCTCCAAACGCAGTACCAATTCCGTACCGCTTGGGCCCGTTCCCTCCACGGTACTTGTCTCCAGTCTCCAAACCTTCCAGTTCATTGGCAACACGCCCCACCAAATCGTCGGAAAATGAGTGTCAATCGTCAGGCTCTTCGGATATTCAGATAATCTTGCCAGAATGGAAAGTAAAGCAAAAGATTTAGGAACCTTCACGTCAAACTAGCAACTACTGGGTGGAGGATACAAGAGAACGAACGGGGCAAAACGATCAAATCACACTCAATACAAAACCAAATAACAATGCCACGGTAGTGTAAAGAGGTAATTAACTTTACAAAAAGACAATTGACATCTGTAGGATTTTAGTTATGGCCCTTAACCCTTTCCAATATTAGCTATCTCATCCTCATCTCAATCGGATTCAAGCGAATAATTCAAGTCTCAGTTATCTCACGCTAATTGTAGAGCGATCAAATAATACACTACATGACTACCGTACTGTTGACACAAGACGTGTGGCATTACTTGAGACTCCAGGTGTAAGTATCCTACCTAGAATCCAGCATTCTAATTTTCGAGACCAATGACTAACTTAACAGCACGCCCGATATAGATTCGCCTGAGTTCGCCGGGTTGGAGGTCGATACCATCTCGTGGAAAACATACATCCTTGCCAGTTTAAGAAAACTCTACGGTCTAGTAGGAGAGTCTGCCCATTGTGATATCCTTGAAACCAGGGGGAAGTCACTGGTGATCAGAATCCACAAAGAGGACCGCGATATGTACATCAACAGTTTCATGGCGTACAGTTTTGACCTCAGCACTGGCAATATCAAGTTGGAGAACATCCCTTGCACCATCAAGGTCACCAAGAGTGGAGAGTTTCTTGGATTGGTGTAGTAACTGCAGAAATAGGAGATCGTCCTCCTCAGTCCACAAATGTACATAAAATAACGCAAAAACCCAGCGACGAGCTCAAAAATTCCTCCCGGCTACATAGAAACAATAAAAACCCGAGCTATACCTGCCATCCCTTGGCTTGGACCCGTAATTTCACCATATTGACCACTGTTACACCAGTTTCCTGTGGAGAACCACTAGACCAAAAGCGGCAACTCACGTGACGCGGCTCTCACCGCCGACTTGAAGCCATTGACCCTCCATTTATCAGGAATATCTTCTAATTGTCGGCCGGTCCTCGATTATGAAAGCTCTGTTATTATTGTGGGGGATCCTGGTACTCTCAGCAGCACGGATTGTTGCCGGTGATTACTCTCCCAAGATCAGCGTCACTAAGAACTCTGAGGTGGCCCGGGACATTGATTACTTCGACGACTCATCAACTATTTTGGCGTTGACAAAGAATGAATTGTCCGTCTCTTACGATGATGGGGTCACATTCGAGCCAGCTAAGGACTTGAAGGATAAAAGAATTGCAACCATCCAATTCCACCCGTTCGACAACAAAAGAGCGTTTGCCCTTACCGTGAAGAAAGAACATTATTATACCACCAACCAAGGTAAGTCTTGGGCTAAGTTCACCCTTGACGAAGCTATTGAAGATTCTCCACCATTCTTGCACTTCAATGTCAAGGATCCTGACTTGCTATTGGTACAGTACTACAGTTGTCCAAAATACACCCATTCCAATCAAGACTGCAAGGTTTTACACTACTACACCGATAACGGATTCAAAACCGACCCCAAGAAATTACCAGTTGACTCGGGAGTTTGTGTCTTTGGGAAATCAACCAAGGACTACGATAAGGGTGACGATAAACAGATTTTCTGCTCAAGTAACAAGTACAATTCATTTGGCCACATTACTGAATCGCAGTTGTTGACTACCTCCGACTTCTTCAAGACTTCCAAGAAATTAAGTAACCACTTGGCCAACTCGGGGTCTATTCTCGACGTCCGTGTCGAACTGAACTTCGTTGTAGTTGTCATTCAAAACGATAAATTCAACAAAAAGTCCAAGGTCTCATTGTTAATCTCCAAGGACGGTGAAAACTTTGAAACTGCTGATTTGCAAATTGACATGACATACGGGGTGTTGACGTTTTTGGATTCGTCACCGCTGTCATTGTTTGTCAGTGTTATGGATTATTCCAATGCCATGCACCAATTCTCATTGACCAAGATGTATTCATCTGATTCATCTGGATTGAAGTTCAGCAAGGCCTTAGACAAGGTTAAGGGAGGCAATTTGGTCAAAGTTCAAGAGATCGACGGTGCCTGGTTGGCAAATATCGCCGAGCCAGCAGACCACGACAAAGATGAAGATGACGATAAAAAGTCCTGGATGGACCTCCTTATTGGTGGGGCTTACAACAAAAATATAAGAACCTTGTTATCGTTTAATGACGGGAAGAAGTGGGATTACTTGACGTTAAATGATGACCCTGAATGTAAATTATCAAACGGTTGTTCTTTACATTTATTCTCACCTACTGAAAGAGACGGCGAAGGGAAATACGTTACTGGCCCAACTCCAGGTATTCTCCTTGGAGTAGGTAGCAAAGGTGAACATTTGGAACACAAATTAGATAAGCTCAACACATATATTTCAAGAGATGGTGGAGCATCGTGGTCGTTTGCCTTGGAAAAGCCTTGTTTCTATTCTATGGGTGATCAAGGTAACGTGATTCTTGCAGTTCCATACTCTTCAAAGAAATCAACTACTAACGTGTTTTACTTTTCCCTTGACCAGGGTAAGACTTGGTCCGAAGAGAAATTCGAGCATTCAATATACCCCTTGATTGTCACCACTACAATTGATGGTACATCTACAAAGTTTATTGTCTCCGGATTAATTGATAAGGATGACGAAAGTAAAAACTCAAAACACGCAGGTATAGTTTATGCATTGGATTTCAGCGATGCTCACAAGGGCAAAGTGTGCCGTGACAGTGACTTTGAAGAAATATATGCCAGAGTAATCGGCGACAAGGATCCAGTCTGTGTTTATGGACACAGGGAAAAGTTCAACAGAAGAAAACAAGACGCAAAGTGTTTTGTCAACAAAGTTTTTGAAGATGTCAAGGTTTATGAAGAGCCCTGTGAATGCACCGACAGCGATTTTGAATGCGGTCCTGGATTTATCTTGGATGAAGGCGAGTGTATCTTGGCTCATTATGCTGTTGCAAAAATCTGTCTGGATTCTAAGTCAAAGAAATTAAAACTTCTGAACAAGGTTAAAGTTGATGGAAATCAATGTACATTGAAGAAGAAGAAGCTCGAAGACTTCGTAGCTGAGATAGAAATTGACTGTTCTAGATACAGTGGCGATGGCAAGGGCTCAGAAGGCGAACCAGTTGATCATATCACCACCAAAGTCACCAAATTCAAGGGTGAACTTCACTCATACACTTATTTCGACGAAGGCGAAAACTATGGCAGCGAAAATATTATACTTCGTACTAAGGAAGACCAATTATACATGTCCAACAACGGGGGCCAGTCATTTGTTCAAGTTCCAATTAGAGACCCAATTCTTGCTTATTACAACGGTTATGTCGCTGGACAGGTAATCTTGTTTACTGACAGTAAGACATTTTACATTTCCGAAGACGGTGGAAATACCTTCATCAGAGAAAAGGCGCCATCGAGAGTAAGCCCTACTGCTAGGAGGTTTGTCTCTTTCCACAAGACGGATCCAAAACAGTTTATTTGGTACAGCTCTGAACACTGTAACGATCCACGGAGCAGAAGCTGCAAATTAGAAGCTTTCTTAACGAAAGATGGAGGAAAATCTTTTAACTCTCTTAGAGACGACGTTCTGGTTTGTGACTTGATTGGTTCGTACTTGGCAAGCCCAGTCTCAGAAGATTTGATTGTGTGCTTGGTAAACGATAAGACAAGCTCCACGTTTTCATTGCAATCCTCCACTGATTACTTCAAGTCAAGTAAGATTATCTTTGATAGAGTAGCAGGTTATGCAATCACCGGTGACACTGTTGTTGTTGCAACTATTGATGCAACGGAAGAGTCTCTCAAGGCAAAGGTAACTTTAGATGGTGAAGTTTATGCTGATGCAGATTTCCCATCTGATATCAACGTGGACAAACAACAAGCTTACACCGTATTGGGGGCAGATGGTGGAACCGTGTTCTTGCACGTCACCACTAATAATGCCGATGGCCATGAGTTTGGTTCGATTTTGAAATCCAATTCAAACGGTACTTTTTACGTGTTATCGTTGGACAATGTAAACAGAAATACTATTGGATACGTCGACTATGACAGAATTGAAGGAATTGAAGGTCTCGTTGTTACAAACACCGTTGAGAATCCGGACGAAAAGGGTCCTAAAAAGTTGAAGACTCAAATCACTCATAATGATGGTGGTGAATGGCAGTACTTGGTACCGCCGGCTGTTGACTCCGAGAATAAAAAATATCCTTGTTCTGGTCTGTCAATCGAGAAATGTTCCTTGAACTTGCATGGATTCACCGAGAGAGCCGATTATCGCGACACTTTCTCGTCATCTTCGGCCATTGGACTTATGATTGGGGTTGGTAATGTTGGAGAGAACTTGGTACCTTACGACCAAAGTTCTACATTCATGACTAAGGATGGTGGAATAACGTGGAGAGAAATCAAGAAGGGCGTCTACATGTGGGAATATGGTGACAGAGGTACAATTTTGGTTTTGGTGAAGTCTGATGAAAAAACAGATACGTTATCCTACTCTCTTGATGAAGGTGAAACTTGGAGCGATTATAAGTTTTCCAAAGAGCCCGTCAAGGTCTTGGATCTTGCTACCGTTCCATCAGATACTTCAAGAAAGTTCATGATCCTTGCCCAAACACACGAACGTAGATCCACTACTGCTTTCTCCATTGACTTTTCCCAGATCCATGAAAGACAATGTCAGTTAGACTTGGATAACCCCGACAACGATGATTATGAATACTGGTCCCCCTCGCACCCCAAGTTACCTGACAATTGTTTGTTTGGCCACGAAGCCAAATATTTGCGTCGTGCTGCCAAAGTCAGCGACTGTTTTATTGGTAAGGCACCATTGAAGGATGGGTTCAAGATTTTGAGAAATTGTTCTTGTACTAGAAGAGATTACGAATGTGATTACAATTACTTCAGAGACACTGACAATACTTGTAAGTTAGTCAAGGGCTTGTCACCATCTGATAGAAAGGAGCAGTTCTGTAAGGTTGAGAACGCCTTTGAGTACTTGGAACCAACGGGATACAGAAAGATCCCATTATCCACCTGTGAAAATGGTAAGCAGTTTGACAGCTGGAACCCACAACCTTGTCCTGGTAAGGAGAAGGAATTCAATCAACATTATGGCAAGGAAGTCACTGGGGGCAAGTTGCTCTTTGTATTGGTTGTGCCATTATTTGTGTTCTTCTTTGCTACCTGGTTTGTCTACGACAGAGGTATTCGTCGTAACGGGGGATTTAAGCAACTTGGACAAATCAGGTTGGACGAGGAGGACGATTTCAACCCCATTGAAAATAACGACGTGGACAAGGTTGTCAACAAGATCGTGAGAGGGGGTATCTTAGTTGTCGCCGGAGCCGTTGCAACATTCAAGACAATCAGAGTGATTGATAGAATGCTTTTAGACAAGATTACGTCAGTTATTTTCCGTCGTAACCCAGGAAGAAGAAGCTACGTCAGGGTTCCCGAGGTTGACGAGGAGGAAGAGTTGTTTGGAAATTTCGAAGATAACTATGAAGACGAATTGGAAGAGGGAACAAACTTCGATGCTGAGCCTGAAGTGGAACAAGAAGAAGGCTTTACCGACTTTGTTCAAGAAACTGAACAAGATGCTGATGCTAGACTCTTTGACATTGATGATGAGGATGATCCCGTCCAAGAATAAGTACATATTCGTATAGTATGATATAAGTTATTACAAAATAAAAGTAAAAAAGTATGTTAGATTCATTCTATTTAAAATTAAGAGATATAGAATTCAAAAAAAAATGACACGAGCAGGACTTGAACCTGCAACCTTTTGATTTGGAATCAAATGCTCTGCCAATTGAGCCACCGCATCAATCTTGCAAAAAATTAAGTTCCGTGAGGTGCCACCCCCTGCACCTCTTTGCAAAGACATATACCACAACAATAGCTTAATCTTGTTGTTTTTGAAGCCAATGACGGCTAAACTAGGAGAGATAAAGTACTAAGTAACATACAAAATTGCAACGCAAGGTAAAATGATCAAATTCGATTTCTATCTTCTATTATACAGGTAATATACTATACACCATATGCTAACTCTTGCCCTGTTTGGCCAAACGGTCGTTCCCGTGTTTTCTTACTTCAGTGTCCATCAAGTCTTGGACTCTGTGGGAGCCTGCAATGGCTATAGCCAACACAGATTCCAATCTGTCAACTGGCATTTTGTCTTCCAACATCAAAAGGGCCAACTTTTCACTCTTCCCAATGACACCGATGGTCAAGGCACTCATATCGTTCTCTTCCAAACTGTTCAAGTCCAACAATGGTGTTTGATCATGTAACCCAGCACTCACAGACGAAACGTAATCGTACATGGCAATCCCAGCATCGATCAATGCAAGTGTGATGGCGTTGGCTACAGCAGCCAACAAGCCACCATCCTGCGCCAACACATGCAAATCTATCTGAATGACAGTACGTGGATACAAGTGGCACATGATACTCTGCTCAAATGTTCTTTCCAACGTTGTTTTTAACTCAATTATTCTCTTCTCTGTCTTGTTCCTCTTCTTTCTTTCAAATGTAGAGAAGTTAGCAATGTTCAAGTTAACTTCAATCGTGGCGGATTCCTTGGCTTGGGACCGCAAGGTAGGTTCCATGGGACCTTGGACCATGCATATCACTTTGGTGTTTCCCTGTTCGACGTACGACGAACCGTCCGACGAGGATGGGTGTGTGTTGATTTTACATTCAAATCTGCGCAACTCGTTCCAACGACGTCCATCAATTCTCAAACCTTCCGGCGAGTATAATTCCATACGTGACATTGTTAGGAGAGTAAGCTACTTGTGGAGATGCATCTGATGGATTGATGAAAAATTCCTGGGTTTGGCGAGCCATGCGGTATGTGCAGGAAACACCAATTAGTGTCATTATACCAAATGGTAGATGAACTCGCCCAATATCCAGCAATTGGTGAGAAAAAATGCAATGGCGGCGTAGTGCAACTCCTGGTAAGAGTTCTGGCCTAAAAATTCGAGGTTGTAGCCAAAATTCAACCAAATTCCTTGTGTAGCTACCCATGCAACGAACATGGCAATACCTTTAAGTTTATGGGACGTTATCAAATCGGAATGGGCAAGGTAGTGCGGCAAGAAGATGAGAAACCAAATAAAGTACTGTGAGGTCATAACCTTGTTAAAGGTGACGAAGGCAATTGTTTGGAGAAAACAGCTGGATATCAAGTCTTTTCTGGCAAACAAAAGCGGTAACACGATACCCGATAAGCCTAGTTGAGGCAAGAAAGACAGAAGGGTATGTGTTGGTTCCAGAAGGGCCGATTGATAGTATAATGCAATGTTGTACACCGAAAAGTTGTGCCTGTGGTCGATTCTTGTCAAGTGGTACAAGTAAGAGTGTTCAAGGAACTCAAAGCCATAGATATAGTACATCAACGCATTGATGGAGGACACTGTTGCTAGGGTGATAGCCAAAAATGAAAGGTTGGTTCTGTTCAATAAGTTGACGAGAGGCAAGTTGACCAATGGTTTGGATGAAGACAAGTACAACATGAAGCTCGGTAAATAAATGACGGGATATATCTTGAAGTGGATCGCCAAACCAAGCCACAAGGCAGACCATACTACCGATTTCCTCTCAAGCAAATTGTACAAAGAAGCCATCTTCATCACACTCAACACACTCTCGGCAGATCCGCGTGTGCTGATGGTGATGACAACGGGATTCAACAACCAGATAGCCGAAAGCCTCATTACGGTTCTGTCGGAAAGTTTTTTGCCCTTAATGGTCAAACCTTGCAACAATCTGACGACAAAGTAGCCAGTGATGATGTCGCTTAGGACAAAAAGGGCTTTACCAAAACTGTACCACGCACCACCCCAACTATTAGGCACCAAAAGCCACGCAAGCAACGGCGTGTAACGATAAGTATCTCTTTGGTAGGGCGAACCGCCGGCGGAAACGTAGCTGGCAGCGTCAGAAAACACCAAGTAGTCAATATCGGTATATTTCACCGTCATGTAAGCGTCCTGATAGAGCCCAAAACTAAAGAAGCCTATTCTTAGGACAATTGATAGAACAAGAAGTTGGGTTACGGTGAACATCGTAAGGAACAACAAGGAAAGGCAGATCGCGGTAGGGACGTTTCTTTGGTAGAAACGGTTGTTGTGAAAGGTCGCAGTGAATTTGTATAGATTACTGCGGTCATGATGTCGCTCTATCTGCATGTAAATGTTTGTCAAATCATCTTACTCCAGGTTAAGTCAAAGTGGCATCGTTAAACAACACATCGAGCCACGAGATTGAAATGGAAGAAATATACAAGGAGTTTCTCAACTACGACTGGGACTCATTCCAAGAGTTCCAGGACGGTCTCAAAGAGATTTTGGACAGTTACCTTGAGAACATGAAGGAACAAGATGCATCCGTCACAGCCGTGCCGGCCTTGGACAGACAACAGCTAGTTGACCAAGCCAAATCTTACTTCTACAGCACCAAGACAGGCAACATTTTGAACCTTGACGACTACAGGCAGTGGAAGTACAAGAACGGAGACAGATACGTCACCAGTAACCAGATAGAAGCAGTTGAGGCAAACGAAGAATCCACGATACCTCAAGCTTCCAATAAGCCCCAGAGGATCGAAGAAGTCACGGACCTGTTAGAATCAGAGCCCAAGCCCGCAGCAAGCGAAACGGACGATCCCCCATACTCATCCAACTACCAAGATTTGGTAGAACTTATTGTTTCAGGGAAGCCCGTTCCTGGCATCAAGGAAATACCCAACACCGTTTTGCCGGAGCAGAGCTCTATTTCTGCAGCTAAGCAGAGAGTCAAGCCCTGGGAATTGAATAAATGATATAGATGATATGTGTATTTTTAATGCAAGACTTTCATAACAGCCTCGAACGCAGCCAACGCGGCGGCGTTGGCAGGGAATGACCGAAGAATCGAAGGGCCAAAGCCTCTGGTAAAACCCTTCCATCCGTTTTCTTTGTGTATATACTTGACAGCATCGATCCACCGAGGGAACTTTTTCTGTTCTCTAATGGGGCTATCGGTCATGATGGTTTGCTTAACGACGTCGAATGGATAAGCAAACACCCAAAAGACCGATGCAGATAAACCTCCAGACCAGAAGTTGATTGCAGGTCCAGACATGTTGGTGTTTTGCTTGAACCAGCGAGTAAATAACTCGTAGGACCCCCACCAGAAGACGAAATTAGTTCTAAAGATCATCGTCGAAAGCAACCCACTGTAAATCCCCCGTATACCCGACGTTTTGTAGAGCTTGGTGGCGACATCGATGGGCCCAGTATATATTTTTGTTTTGGCATCGTATTGAACTTGAAGTCTTGCCTTGAACTGTTCGATTGGAGCGGCGACAAACGAAACCGTCCAGCCACTTCCAACACCAGCAAGACAATGTCCCAACAATGGCAACTCTTTCTGATCCGGATAGAGGTTTTCATGGACGAGTCTTCGGTAAACATGGAGCGAGCCCAACATCACACTATCCATCATGACCCAACCCACCAATGGCGGCGTGAATCCCTTGTAAAACCCAGCAGGACCTTCTTTCTTAACCGTCTGCCACACACAGTCCATGGGGCCCTTGAAGTAGCCCTTGGGCGCCGTCTGGAGTCTGACCTTGATGGTATCGAATGGATGCCCGACAACATTCTTCATCACCCCGGAAAACAGACCAGCTATAAATCCAATATACTTGGGCGGTGGATTTGGAAGGTCCAACAACGCATCTTCCTGATCTGTTACGGCCACCGACATGATTGTGAGTTCTCTAGGTTGGTGAAAGAATTGATGGATCGGTTCGATGAAAACCTGGCCGCTATCGGAGAAAAAAGCCGGCTGCGAAACAGCGGAGGAGTTACAAAATAAATTAGATTAGGAGAGTGCCCATCAGCGGTACGGAGGCAAGCTGGAACCCAAGAGCACGTTTATAGAAACATGGCTGAGCCAGTGACGTTTGAGACTCATATGTGAATTTGTGTGATTGATCTACGCCGAATTAGGTGTTGATTGGTGGATCATCAATTACGAGACAATTCAACGAGATGTCAACCGAAATGACAACGTCGAAAGATTAGAACCTACAAAATTGCTCAAGTTAACTAAGCAACAACAACGAGTCTCCATTTTTCCCTTTGTTGGCATCAGTTCCTTCTTAAAGCCCTGCTTCCGTCGTCCGTCTCCACCACCACCGATCTCCCACTTATGATGTCGCATGTCGCGCACCAGAAAAAGATAGGTGAGAAATTGACATTGACTACAAAACTCTGCTCACAGCAACATCGTCATGAGTCAACCTCCATTCAAGACTCAGTCCCCCGTAAAGAAGGAAGTCACCGTAAAGACCGAACCGGACAGCACGCCGATATCGTTGTCTACGGACGGCTTCCAATCGAACGGGATCAAGTCAGAGAGTAGTACTCCTAATTCCTCGACCCGAGGGGCTACCTCGAACCAGGAGTGGCAAGACATCCCGTTGAAGTCATGCACAAAGGAAGAGATAGATGACATTCGTTTTCACATTATGAAGTTCCAGAGTACCAAGGATGTGGACATTGTAGAAGATTTTAACAAGCCCGTCAGATTACATAGAAAAGATCCACGCAATATTCAATTCCAGTTGACCAGACAGGAAATCGACCGCCGGAAGAGAGAACTGGCAAAACTCAAAGCTGAGGGCCGTGACGATGAGGTCGAGGAGACCATTGAAGAAGCCATGGCCAACGAAGAAAAGAGATATAAGCGGAATGAGATGGATATGTCCCAGGTTGCACCCGATGGTGGAGCCAGAAAGCCCAAGAAGAACATGTTCAAGAGGAAAACCAGACAAATCAATTTGATGGACGACACCAAGAGGAAATTGAGATACGAAGAGTACTACCCGTGGGTTATCGAAGATTACGATGGACAAAACGTGTTTGTTGGTAATTACGAAGCCGGATCCTCCGATACACAGCATGTACTCTTTGTGTTCGACAAGGACGGCTTCAAGATGGTGCCTGCCGAAAAGGTATACAGATTTACCCCAAGAAACAGATACGCCACCTTAACTTTGGAAGAGGCCGAAGCCAAGATGGAAAAGAACTCTTCTGTTCCTAGATGGCTTATGAAACACATGGAAGAAACTTCCGGCGACACTCCCGATCAGAGATTTAGAAACACTGGTGCAAATGGTGTTGCTCTTCCTACATCCAACCGTAACAGTAGCAGAAAATTGAGGACGGTGACCGGCGAGTCAGCGTCCAACGAGAGAGATTCGGACCATGATGATTTGGATTATGACGAGGAGTTTGCTGATGATGAAGAAGCTCCAATCATGGACGGTGATGAAGAGGAAAATAAGTTATCTGAACAAAAGATCAAGAAGGAAATGTTGAAGGCAGCACATTTCGACGGTCAGTCTGATGCTGAAGGTGACGACAACTTGGATGACTTATTTGAGACAGAGAAGAGCCGGAAGGTTGATAAGGAAGGGAAAAAGTTGAGAAAGGTTTTGAACAAAACCGAAGGAGGAGTTTATGACAGTGACGATGATGATGACCAATTGAATCCTTATTTGTCAAAGTCTGATTTGGAAAGTGATGACGAGAGCGACGACGAGTCTCCAGTAAAGAAAGAAACAGAAGAAGGAATACTGGCAGATGGTGCAAGTGCCCCTCGGTCTATCATTGCCCACAATATAGGTGATGGGTTTGTCAATATTCGGGCTCCTTCGAGCTTCTTGAGTGGATTCCCCAGAGGAGAATGGACTGCTAATGGCAGAAAAAGACCTTCGCCTCCACCAAAGAAGAAACAAAAAACCGAGTCGCCTAAGAAGGTTAGCATCAAGGGAGAAAATGGCACGGCTTCGCCTTCTCCG
The DNA here is from genome assembly GCA_003706575.2 of Teunomyces cretensis. NCBI lineage: Eukaryota > Fungi > Ascomycota > Pichiomycetes > Serinales > Debaryomycetaceae > Teunomyces > Teunomyces cretensis. The sequence goes on along the minus strand of PPLT02000002.1, from coordinate 429,337 downwards.
GCTCCAGTTGATTTGAACAACGCCGGACCAGATAACGTGTTGGTCACGGTGAATGAAGTGTTAGACATCGTGAGGGATAATCCGTTGGCTACAAGAGAATTGTTGATCAGTTTGAAGAGTAGGGTAAATGCTCATCCAAACAACAAGGAGAGAATTATTAGCATCGTGAAACAGAACTTAAAGCTTGTCGACGGGAAACTTGTTTTGAAAGATTAATAGATAACCGTATATTACAAAATACTATACAACTTCGACAATTTGGTCATCGTCATCGTCGCTTTCTTCATCTTCATCGTCCCCGTTTGGTACCGCCTCATCTCTCATTAACATTTGCACTAATCTGTCGATAAGGTCCCCGATTTGCTCAGTGTCGCTGGCCTTGTGTAATTCTTTAATCAACGCATAGATGGCCTTATTTCTCAAAATCTCTCTAACCTCTCTTGTAGTACATAACAAGAGCAACGACTCGAGATGGGTGCAGATGATAGCATCGACAGGGTCTCTCTTCTTGTCAGAAGGCAACAACTGCAATTCATCAGGCAAGTTAAACATGTCATCTTCATCGATTTCTTCAGGGCCAGCAATCGGCAAGAGTATGTATGGCAAAATGTTGATGTTTTCATCCAAAAGTCTCTGGTGAGAGTTGGTATCGAACAACGAGTTCTTGATGGTGGAAGCGACACCTTCTCTTCTGATCTTGGAGTCGTACTTCTCGGTGAAAACCAACAACTTCGTTATAGGAACAACACCATCGTAAGCCTGCTCAGTGATAAAGTAGTTTCTTCCCTGAGAGAATCTCGAGATGTCGGCAAAGAAGTAGGACAAGTAGTCGTAGTTGGCATAGGTGTTGAGCGATCTGTCGGCACCCTTGACGAAACAGTCCATAAGACAGTCGATGGCCTTGCTGGACTTGAATACCTTCTTTTGTTCTTCGTTGTGTTCAAGAGTGAACTCGAGGACCTTGTTGATAGCGTCGTTCTTGGCCAAGTTGGTCAACAAGATACACATCAAGTCGGCGGTCGAGTTTCTGAGATTAATGATTTGACCCACCAAGTACTTGAGATAGTCCACATCCTCCACGATCAAGTTTCTCATGGCAACATCGTCACAGATATTGGCCAAGATGGTAACCGACTGGCCCACCATGGTCTTCCCTTCGCTCTTGCTCAAGTCCTTCAAGTCCTTGATTGCGTCATAGTTGTGGTAGGCAAAAACCTGTTGATGTGGGCCCTGTGAATACCCCACCAAGTTATCAAGAGCAATCTGAACTACTGCTGGCTGAGGAGAATGCAATAACTCGACTAATTCTTCCAATTCTGTAGGCATCTTACGGATTAAAGTAGAGTTAAATTTTTCAGTTGAGATGGTTCCAGAAAAAAATATTTGCAGCTAGTTAAAAGTTGAGATAGATTAGTAATAAGAGGTGGTGGAAATACTACATAGGTCCAACAACTAGCAAGTGTACTTGGTATATTTGACCGGAAAAAGATATATACGTACACATTTGCTTCCAAACATGGTCTAAACGAACCCTCTTTCTTGAGCAATGATGCGTAGGGCCAATCTCTTGGAAAAGTATCTTGAAAGGACAAAGTTACCTCCCATGTACCAGAAGTTGGGATGGCCCGAGTCTCTCCACATTGTCTTGATTTCACCTTCATTATCTAACCCCCAGACTGGATTAAGTCGGTCTACCACCTTACTTCCAAACACAGTTTTGGCTGTTTCCTTCATATTGGTGTAACCGGTAGCCAACACTATCAAGCTCACATCGTCAATGGACGAATTATCAGAGAGTACAACTCGGTTCTTTTCAATTCTTTTAACCGAAACCCCATTCTTCAACCCGATGGACTGGTCGGCAATAAGCTTACCACACCCAACATCAATGTAAAAACCACCGCCTTGTCTAAAGTACTTACCAACCAACCCAGTGCCACCAAAGCCAGCATCGATTTCAAACCCAACTTTCTCAAGCGACTCATGCAACTCCTTATCGACGGCAGCCATAGCACGATACTGCTGCTGCAGTAGTAAATTCGACAACCTAATCGGCATAGACTGGTTAATCAAGTCCACCACCTCAACGCGAGGACCATTCTCGCTGGCCAAACCATCACTAGTCTCTGCCAATGCATTCTCAGAAACAAACAACGTCGACGAGCGTTTGATAACGGATGGATATGCACCTTGTTCGTATAGATCCTGTGAAATGTCCAACCCTGAATTAGATCCTCCAACAATAACGACATTCTTGCCCTGATAGTATTCACCACTAGTGTATTGAGACGAGTGGATGATTTCACCGTCAAACTGATCTTGACCGTCAAACTTGGGAATGTTTGGCTCTCCAGAATGACCAGTAGCCATCACAACATGGTTGGGCTTTAATTGGATTTGGCGTTTTGTCTTATTGTCCCGAATGTCTACTGTCCATGAATTGGAAGCAGCATCAAACTCGGCGCCACTGACAGTTTTGTCGACCCAGTAAGCCAACTCCAAGCTGTCTACGTATTGCTCAAACCAATCTCCCAATTTATCCTTGGACGAGTAGATTGGCCATGTTTCAGGAAAATTCATGTACGCCAAATGGTTGACCCAAACCGGATCATGCAACACCAAGAATTTGTAGCGGTCCCTCCAATTGTCGCCAATTCTTGGTTTCTGCTCGACAATCAAAGCGGAAATACCCATAATCTTCAATCTGGCGGCCAAGTTCAATCCACCCTGACCAGCACCCACAATGAGTACGGTCGGTTGTTTGTCTCCACCCCATTCAAAATCAGACTTTCTTCCCTCGAACCAAGAAACACGGTTCTTGTGCTGTCCATGGGCAACACCTGCCGGTCTCAAGAGCGCCTTCTTTTCTTCATTGCCAAATATGAAATCCAACGCAGTGTACACCGTGTAAGCTTTTAACTTACCGTCGACGGCAATCAACCGAATCAACCCTGATCCCTTTCCAAAGGTGTTTTCAAAATTAACAATCACCTCCAACCATTGGATTGGGGGAGATTCCTGGATAGTCTTGACCGTGACACCTTTCAACTTGGGATCAATATCATCGTTGATGGAAAAGTCTCTAATGGTAAACTTTGAGGATTGTTTCACGAGTTCTGTTTCTATGGCTTGTCGACCGTGAAACTGACGAAAGTCCCACGTCAATGCCAAGTGGTCTTTCCACGAAGCATTGTCTGCTAACAACCCCGACAAATCGTGGTTGTCAGAGATTGACTCGAGAGCCAAATTGAATTGCTGGACCCAGCGGGAAACAGAGTCTCGGTAATCGTCCTTGATTGTATCAGGAGCAGCCGTGCCATATACATAATGTTGAGGAATAGCCTCTTCTACTGGACGAGATACAACAGGAGGGTTGACTTGTTGCGATTGTTCTATAGTGGCGCTCGACATGGTTTTGTTAATTCCGAAACGTTCCGATCTAACGGTTTTATATGGGGCTATATATGGACTGACAATTTTTTGCCAGCGGCTACCACAAACCGGGATTCTACGCAATTCAGGGTCAGAACAAACGAGTCGGCTAATTCCATCAAGTGAAGTTACATCATTATGTCCGGGTTCTAAACTTGTACCTGGCTTCACGTCGGCGAGCGAGCGGTATTTTACCGATCGGCGATAAGATCCACTGAACCAGAGAGAACCTGTCAGTTCGAAATTCATGGTCTAGATGCCCAATCACTTACCAGTACAGACCACTGGAAGTGCTGTAGATTACTACTCTGAAAAAGCTCACCTCAATGCCCTCCACATTCACTGCGATGGGTGCAATTTCCATTATGAAAAGCTTCGTTGATGACGACAGTCGGCCGTTAGGCGCGCGGCTGGACTTGCTGAAATTTGTCAGCCTTCCATATTTAATTCCGGCGGGATCTTGATGCGCCAAATTGGTGCCATGTCAATCCACCGGACGCCATCGAAAGGTTCCGCTGCATCGTCGATAAATACGTCGTGTTACACTGCCGATGAGTACTGTGTGCCGGAGCTAGTAACGCCGGTGCTAACGAAGAAGTCAAACTCGACGACTCCGCGATTGTGGAGCGGCATTTGGGACGACAGACATCACGACCAGTACGAAAATGGCGGCCAGCAAGAACCAGAACAGATATTGGTGTCACAACTCGAGTTGGGCTCGGTAAATTCAAGGAAGAACGATGCTGAATCCAAAGATGAACCACTGGAGGGACCACCTTCCGCCGATGAAAATGCCCAAGATCTCGATCCGCCCCCAGATGGCGGTTTCGGCTGGGTGGTTGCTGTATGCGCCATGTTTATTACCTTTTCTACTTGGGGAGCCAACTCGGGGTTTGGGGTGTTTTTGGACTTCTACTTATCCTCCGGGAAGTTTAAAGGAGCCACCGAATACGATTATGCTTTGATCGGAGGGTTGGTGGTGTTTCTAGCCCAATTTCTTGCCCCGTGGAGTGTTTTGGCCTACAAAGTGTTTGGTTTCTACAAGGTTTCCTTAGTTGGAATTGTGGTTCAAACTGCAGGCTATATGCTTTCGTCATTTGCAACTGAAATATGGCAGTTATATCTAACCCAGGGGGTCATGATCGGAATTTCGATTACTTTGTTGTATATCCCGGCCACATTGGTATTACCAACATGGTTTGATAAAAAGTTGGCTACTTCTATGGGGATTCTAGTCTCTGGAAGTGGTCTTGGTGGGTTGGTACTATCTCTCAGTACAAATAAGGTGATCCGTGACACGGGAGACCAAAGATGGGCCCTTAGAATGGTGGGGATCATCTCGCTAGTGACTTCCTTGACATCGGTGATTATAATGAAGCCTAGAAACTACAAGCCATTGCCATACTCCACCACCTTGACTAAGAAGTTTCTATGGGAACACACCCGCAACATATTTGACATCAAGGTGTTCAAGAATTATGCCCTAGTTGTACTTGGCCTTTGGTTCACTACGGTATTTTTAGGGTACGTATTGATTCAGTTCACCTTATCTCCATACGGAACCCTGGTTGGCTTGAATTCCAGCCAGAGTTCCATCTTGACCTCAGTGATGAATGCTGGTCAGGTTATTGGCCGGCCGCTAATGGGCCTCACTGCCGATCACATGGGAAGAGCTAACACTACCGCGGTGTTGACGTTTGCTTTGTCAGTTTTGATGTTTGCGTTTTGGATCAATGCATCTACTTTTGGTACGTTAATTCCTTTTTCAGTACTTGTTGGTATGATTATGGGCGTCGGGACGTCATTTGCTCAATCTATTGCAACGGTAATACTAGTGGACGAGCCCGAAAAGATGCCTGCAGCATGGTCTGGCCTCAATCTCGTTGTCTCGTTTGCATGTCTTGTTGCTGAAGTTATAGCATTGGCCCTCAAAGTTGATAATAGCCACCGTCCTTACTTACATACCCAGATTTTTGCCGGAGCTTGCCTTCTAACTGGTACTATTCTCATCTTGGTAGTACGTGAATGGCTTGTGAGACGAACACTTGTTCATAGATTAGGGGATTCATTGCACCAAATGGCAACCATGGACTCCAAAGCTAGAAACTACTTGCGTGCAGAAAATTTGCATAGAGACCCCGACCAAAACATTTATATTCTTCAAGAACGGAGGGATAGATATACTCAATTGCTTGCACCCACACCCTTTGCATTTATGATAAGAATGTTTTATCCCTTCAAGGTTTAGAGATGAGGTTAAAACGTTTAATTAATTTTATTATTCTTTTATATCGTAACAATGAATACTACTTATGGGAACATCCCACTTTTATAGGGTTGACCCTAGTTTGCAGCATTAGTAGCAGCAGTGATTTCGGCTTGCTTAACCAAGTTGGATGGAGCGTCCATTCTTGGCAACATAACTTCAATCAATCTGATTTTAGAGTTCTTGTTGAACTCCTTGTTGGCGAACAAGGCTTCGGCTTCTCCAACGTTAGACACTCTAATGGCGTCGTAGTCCTTGGCATTGAACAATGGCAAGATTTGCAAGTTGTTCCATGGTTGAATGTCGTTATAAGAGGCGTTTTCACCGTGGATCAAACGTTCAATGGTGTAACCATCATTGTTCAACACAAAGAGGTATGGAGTAGTACCGTTACGAATCATGGTAGAGATTTCTTGCACAGTCAATTGCAACGAACCGTCACCAACAAACAAGATAACTCTTCTGTTTGGGTCAAGTTCTTGAGCAGCCATAACAGCACCAAGAGTGGCACCGACGGAGTAACCAATACTACCGTACAAGACCTGCGAAATACCAACAGTGTTGTTTGGGAATCTCGACTGGACGATACCAAAGGCAGAGGTACCGGTTTCAGTAATGATAATATCGCCTTCTCTGAACCACGAGGAGACTCTGGTCCACAACCATTCTTGGGTAAGAGGGGAAGAGCCAGAAGCTGGAGTGTTGGCCCACTTAATCTTTGGAACTGGTCTAACTTCGTAGTTGGCAGCAGCGGCCGAAACCTTTGGGAGCAAGGTGTTCAAGACTTCCTTCATTTGGACGCCTGGGAAGTTGGCTTGTCTGATCTTGGTGTGGTCAGAGTGGAATTCGACAACGTTCTTGGTCTTGTAAGAGTAAGAGAACGAACCGGTGTTGAAATCTGATAACAAGGCACCAACAGACAAGATCAAATCGGCATTTTCAACGGCTTCCTTGACTTCAGGCTTGGACAAGGTTCCGACGTAGACACCACCAAATCTAGAAGCAGCGGTTTTGCCATTCTTCAACTTTTCAGCAATCTTGGCAATGAGCGAAGGATCGTCATTGAAGAGGTCACCATCGACACCACCTTCATCGACACCACCTTTACCCATTGGGGTAGTGAAGACAGGGAATTGAGTTAATTCAACCAATTTTCTGACTTCTTCCTTACAGCCGTGTCTCGAGGCACAGGCATCGACCAAAATGACTGGGTCCTTGGCCTTGCTGATCAAATCGAGAACGGTCTCAATGACTTCATCCTGGGCATCAGCATTGTTGGGAGCCAACGACAAATCGAGAGGAGTCTTCAAGAGGTCGCCTTCGAGCTCAACACTAAAGAGATTGGCTGGAATACCCAAGTACACTGGTCTTTGCTTGGTGACGGCGATTTTGATACATCTGTCAATTTGGGCAGCAGCTTCATGGGGGTCCGAGATGAAGGCGGTGGTTTCGGAGATCTGTTTCGACATTCTGTGGAACACGGTAAAGTCACCATTACCCAAGGTGTGGTGCAACAAGAGTTGTTTGGATTGGGAGGAAATCGATGGGACACCGACAATGTGCAACAAACCAACGTGTTCTGCGTAGGCACCGGCGACCCCGTTCAAGGCCGACAATTCGCCAACTCCGAAGGTGGTAAGAAGGACACCGAGACCCTTGATTCTGGAGTAGCCGTCGGCGGCGTAGGAAGCGTTCAATTCGTTGGCATTACCGGCCCACTTGAAGGAGCCCGGTCCGTGTTCCTTTTCAACTTCGTAGATGATGTCCAACAAACTCAAGTTGAAGTCACCGGGGAGACCAAAGATGGTCTGGACTTTCAATTGGTATAATCTTTCGAAAAGGTATCTGCCTAAGGTAACCATTGTGTGTGTAAAGTAGGCTATGGGTTGTATGAGATGAGGATGCGTGGCGACAGCCGGTCTATTTATACTAATTCAACCCCCTTGTGGACCAACGGTGTCCGGGGGTGTGTTTAATCGAGGAGTAATCAGCTGAGTGTGTGAGTGCGGGGCTTCAAACCTCGCAATCGAAGCCAGGCACAAAGTCTCAGGTGCGGAAAATATGAGGAAAAATGGGTCAGTAGTACGATTGTGGTGGTGCCGCGCAAGGGCGGCGGCCGGAATAATATTAAAACGTCAGGAGACAACGGTTATCCGTTACGGGGATTCGGAAGTGGGATTAGGTTTAGACAGTGGCGGGATATTAGTGGGCGGGATATTAGTGGCCAATTGGTCATTAGTTGACGTGGGCAAGCCAAATAGGTGAGGTAATCACCATGCGTCGTTTTTTGTTGTGGTGGGCGGCCCACACGCACGCGCGCACACCAGGCCATTCGATGGCGGCGGGTCGTAACTCCGAGACACGGATAATTAGCGGACCCCGAGCGGCGTTGGCGTGCATCTAGTCGATGATGAGCGATTCGTCGTCGTCTTCCTTGGGCAATTGTGTCATGCTGATGGTGGCTTGACGTCTCGTGTCGCCGGCGTTGTGGCCCGGCAACTTGTGGTAGTAGGTGCTGACGAGCGGGAGCAAGCCTCTGTTGTAGTTCCTCATCAACACCCCCTCGGCCAAGATGGTTGCGAAAAGCAACGCTAGTGTGATGGACCCAAAGGTGATGAGAGATTTTCGGCCGGGGAAGTACGAGCCCGGCTTGACGCTAACGTTGTAGGCCGAAGTGTATTTTGTGTACAACCGGATCATCTTGAACAAGACGTAGGCGACACCGCCGCAGAACAACGCCATGGTGCACACGGTGATGCCAATGATTTCGCGGGTGGCAGCAAAGTCGGCAAAGAACAAGATGATCAACGTAAGCGGCAACACACACACCGTAAGAATGAACTCGACCGAAGACTTGCGTGACACCATGATGACGATGAACTGGACGGTGAAGCCCAAAAAGAAGAAAAAGTCAAAGATCAACAACGCCCGGTGGATCTGGAACACGTTGTACATGCGTCTGATGCGGAGGTCGGCGCCGATCTTCTTGAACCGGAACCATTCGACCTTCTTGCGGAGAACAACAAAGAGGAGGTACATCTGCGACACCAACGTGAGGCCAAGAACGGCGATGGTGGCGATGTTGGTGCCCTTGATGGCGTTCTTCCACACCCGCTTGAGGTTTTTCGTCGAGTTGACCGACACTTCTTGGTACTGGATCCCCGTGTACACCAACATACAGGCGTAAAACACACTGAGCATGGCCAAGAGAAGCATGTTCTTGGTCCGCAACCCGATGATGGTGAGCACCACCTGGTACACGCCGGCGAAGATAAAGAGGGCAAGGTAGATCGAGATCTCGGTGTACCGTTCGTTCGAGTCGATGGTATGCTTGTGGATGTTGATGACGGCGAACATGTATGCCTCGAGCACGATGATGAGGGCCGCCGACACCAACGAAATGGCCAAGAACACCCGTGACGACCGCCGGTACGACTTGTCGTCGTTACTGTTGGCTGCCAACTCCGGGCCCGCCAGCACCGACGTCCCATCGCTGTAGATGATCGGGGTGTCGGAGCCGCGGCGCGGGCTCAGCTGCGATTCCTGGCGGTCGGCGACCTGGAGGTTGGCAAGGTCGTAGAGACTGTCGTGTTCCTGGGCCCGTAGCGAGTCGGGATAGTTCTGGTTCAGCATGGGAAAGCACGGCGTGGCAGATTGTGGGAGTGGCAGACGATTTACGATTCGGGGGAGAATAAAACCGTTTTTAGTGTCTGAGCCGCGCGCGCGCACTATCGATATCGGCGAGACGATGCAAAAGGACGAAAACGACGAAAACGACGAAAACGACAGTTGTTTCGAGACCAAATTGAAATTGGCCGAAATGGCCACCGTTCCGGCCCTATATGTAGCCCGGCACTCGGCGCATCCAGAAGTGGACCGCGGTGGCAGTGCTCTGTCGAAGTGCCTGACGTGTCGAAGGTCAGCGCTGGTGCGACAAGAAAATTTGGCGCAATCAGGCGCGACGGCTTAAATCGTCACGACGGGCCAGGTGTCACTGACAACCACCATGGTCCGGCTGGAAACGGTACAAAGGGCGCCAACCTTAAATGACTGACGATGGAAAGTATATTTGGAGCCATTGGCATGCTAAAATGGCCCTGCTAGTCGAACCCGCTATAGTCTGCTACGTTTTCTGCCACCAACCCCTCGCTCTGCTCGTGCAAGTTTAGCCATGTTACATTGGAAAACTTGTCGTCGGCAGCCGTGCTCGTCACAAGACCTTCGATGGCGCTGTCGACTACCAACAAACACACGGCATCATATCCGCCGGCACCAGGAACAACGCCACCAACACACCCGTTCAACCTGGTGCAGTTGTCCAAGAGCTCGGTTTGCGACGGTGGTTCGATGTCGGCACCAGACAACTGCGTCAACTTCTGCAAATTCGTCCGGATATCGCCTATGGCATCGGCCAACTTGTAGAAGGGCGCCAATTCGGCCAGTCGGGCGCCTCCCAACCCCGTCGACGCCAACACTTCGATGCCCCGTTCGTATGCCACGGCATCTTGCCTGTAGTACTCGTGCAATTGCCCGAGCGACGTAATCAAATCCTCGTTGGCCTGGTTTAGGTCGCGGTAGAGCACACTGCTTTCGGCGGGCGAATCCTTCTTCCACTGCAACACCTTCGAAACTAGCTTGGGGGTTTCGGATCCACCTTCGATATCGCCCATCAACAACCGGATCCGCGGCGGCAATGCACAGGCATCGTGGTTGAAAGGCCAGTCAGCATTCACCACGGACGCCAACGCGTTGTGGTAGTCGATACGCGATTCCTCAGTGTCTTGTTGGAAAATGGCGTGCTGAAACAACCCATCTATGATCGATGGATCGAACCGTTTGTATCCTATAGAACCGTAAACGGCGGCAGCAACGTCGAATCCCGATCCAATCTTCCTTTGGGCGTAGCAATGGGCAATCTGGGCTGCATTGTGGACGATGTTTCTCTCTCTTAGCACGTCTACGCCAAAGTACGAAAGAAGTCCGGCGGTCACGACCGACACCAAGCCGGCCGACGACCCCAACCCGGTCTTGGCCACATCGTTGATGGCCCGTGAATGGTAAAGGAACGTCTTGTTGCCGTTGGTCGAAGTTCTTGCGACGGCGCTTTCTTGTGAATGGTAGCCGGGATCAGAGTACACCGTGATCTCGATGCCATAAGCTTCGGTTGGACGCACATAGCTCAACACCGTCGAGATAGTGGCCTCCACAAACGGATTGCGTCTGCCATTGGATTCCTCAAGGGCCACATAGCTGTCTGCGACGTGGTACTCCCACTCACCTTGGTGAAACTGGGGCGACTTGATCTTGATGGTATTGGAAGCAGACGCAATCGGCTCGACGACAGCGTGCATCCGCGAAGACAACGCCGTGACATACGAGTTGTACAACGGGTCCAATACCAAGTAGCCGCCGGCCAACAATGCCTTTCCTGGAGCGCTGAAAACAGACATGGTGATAATAGTTTGTCGTTGGGGCCAGATTAATTTTGGTGTTTTTCGCGCCCAACCTTGACTCACCAGACTCATCCTAAAACCGGAGTGCTTCGCTTAGGCCACACAACAATGGAACAAATAGACGCCATGGACGTCAAACACCTTCAGGCTACCAAGACCATTGGCATCATAGGCCTTGGAGACATGGGATACCTCTACGCCAGGCGGTTTAGCCAGGCAGGATGGAAGGTTGTCGGTTGTGACCGCGAAGACCTCTACCAACAGACAAAGGAGAAATACGCCGACGACCAGTTTGAAATCTTACGAAACGGCCACTACGTCTCGAGAGCCCTGGACTACATCATCTACAGCGTGGAGGCCGAAAATATCGACAAGATCGTCTCGATCTACGGGCCCTCGACCAAGGTTGGGGCCATTGTCGGCGGGCAAACTTCGTGTAAGGCGCCCGAGGTGGCGGCGTTCGAGCTGAACTTGCCTCCAGACGTCGAGATCGTGTCGTTGCATTCTTTACACGGTCCAAAGGTCAACACCACGGGCCAGCCGCTTGTTCTCATCAAACACCGTGCCAGCGACGCCAGCTTCCAGTTCGTGGAGCTGGTGGTTTCGTGCCTCAACTCCAAAATCGTCTACCTCTCAGCACAAGAACACGATAAGATAACGGCAGATACCCAGGCGGTAACCCACGCGGCATTTTTGTCGATGGGAGTCGCCTGGAAGAACAGTAACCAGTACCCGTGGATTTCTCCCAAGTGGATCGGAGGATTGGAGAATGCCAAAATCAACATATCGCTCCGAATATTCTCCAACAAGTGGCACGTCTACGCCGGGTTGGCCATCACCAACCCTTCGGCCCATCATCAGGTATTACAGTACGCCAACTCGGTCACCGATATCTACAAGCTCATGGTTGAGGGGAAGAAGGACGACTTGAGGCAACGGTTGATGAAGGCCAAGAACTACGTGTTTCAACACATAACCGACCACGACTTGTTGTTGGATGACGATGTGTTGCAGAAGTTCTCGCTCAGCAAGGAGCCACCAGGAGGAAGCCAGCCCAACTCGCACCTTTCGCTTCTTGCCATGGTGGACAGTTGGTTTACGTTGGGAATTGTACCCTACGATCACATAATCTGTTCGACACCGTTGTTTAGAATCTTCTTGGGGGTCACCGAATACTTGTTCTGCAGCCCCGAACTTTTTGAAGAATGTCTAGAGGCCGCAGCCAACGATACAACGTTCAGGGCCGACGATCTTGAGTTCACCATTGCCGCAAGAAACTGGGCTAGTATAATTGCGTCGGGGAGCTTCGAGTTATACAAGGCCGAGTTCGAGAAAACACAAGAGTTCTTCAGGCCAATGTTTTCCGACGCCAACCAGGTTGGTAACGAGATGATCCGGACCATATTGGAACGGGTCCGCGATAGAGAGGCTTGAACCATTACACAACTATAGTACGCAACGTAATTTTCTATATTATTAAATACTAGTCATAAAGTGCCCTTTTTTATTATTCGTAGCTACAACTGTTCGTCCTTGATGACATCCATCAACCAGTCCAACCCTTCGGTCAAACCTTCGCCCTTGATAGCACTAGAGGCCACGATACTCCAACTTCTGTCCTTGAGATCGGTCAAGTTCAATGCTTGCGAGACTTCGGCAGCAGTCATAGCGCCGGGCTGATCCTGTTTGTTGGCAAACACCAACAAGGCGCTATCGAGCAACTCTTCCTCCTTCAACATGGTTTGTAATTCCTTGCAGGCCACGTCGATACGGTCGCGATCGGTGGAGTCGACCACAAATATCACGGCGGCCGTGTTGCTGTAGTAACATCTCCAGTACGGTCTGATAGACGTCTGGCCACCCAAGTCCCATATGTTCAACGTCAAGTTCTTGTACTTTAACGTTTCGACGTTGAAGCCGATCGTCGGTTTGGTGGTGACAACTTCTCCCATCTGTAAGCGGTACAATATCGTGGTCTTACCGGCACCGTCCAACCCCAAGATAAGAATCCGGATCTCCTTGTCTATGCCCCATAACTTGGAAAAGATATTGGTAAAACTGAATACCTGCCCCATTGCTTGATTCTCTATTTACACGGAAGCGTTGTTGCCGTTCTTTGTGCCGTTGATTTGAAATAATGATCGGAGTGAGGGCACACCCGCCGGCTGTGTGCAGGATGCTACACCGGTAATTCCCTCCCTCCATAAAACATGATGCCATATTTGTTGGCTTGAGCAACACATATACACACCATGTCTCCCAGGGGAATTTTACGCAACAAGCCGACTGAGGCCGAAGTACAACAGCTTACTGACCATTTGGACCGCCAGGAGGTCATCAACAACACCAGATTGAATGCACAATTGTCGTCGTCGCATGCTACTGAAGGTGATTTGATAAGGGCCCAACTCGCCGAATCAAAGGCTGGAGAAGCTGGAGAAGAGAATACCGACCACTTGAAGTGGGACGAGCTCAATTTATACAAGACAGAGCAAGAAAAGAGCGCCACCATGAAAATCGACGAACCAAAGACTCCATATGAAGGTGGTTTCAATCCAGAAGGCGAATACTACCGTGATGACGATGAAGATATCCCCAACTTTGAGCTTGGCGAAGGTGAATTCGATAAAGATGACTCCAACAAGATTGCGTCGTTAAACGGTAGTGAAATCACCAGAAATGAAGGCGACGAAGAGTTTGAGGACGATGACGAAGAAGAAGCCATTCAGGAAACGGCCGAGGAAAGACATAAACGGTTTGAAGAGATGAGAAAAGCACACTACCACTTGAAGGGAAATGCCCTCCATCACAAAATAGAAGATCTTGCCGATGACGTCGAAAACGACCAAGAGTAAGAATAATTTATAAATAGCTGATTAACGTTTCAATGTATGTCTATGAAGAGAAGTACTTTAAGTAAGATTGTTGCAAAGAACCAGCACCAACCAATTCACCAACAACTTCGTTGAAAGCGGCCTTAACAGTGGCACCATCGGCATCCTTAATCTTGGAGGCGAGACTGGTCAATTGGACATCACTGAACTTTTCAACCAACAATTCAATGTCAGCATCAATCTCGGCAGTCTTTCCAGCATCACCAAAGTAGTCAACATCCTTAGCAGCGGATCTGATACTTCTCTTAGCCTTCTTCTTAGCAGCCTTTGCAGCTTCCTTGGCCTTCTTCGAACCAGCCTTGGAAGCAGCAGCTTCTTCGGCAGCCTTCTTAGCAGCTTCTTCTTCGGCAGCCTTCTTGGCAGCGGCTTCTTCAGCAGCCTTTCTGGAACCAGCATCTCTTTCCCACTTCTTCTTTTCCTTGTCTTGCTTGGCCTTTTCCTTGAACAACTTGATTCTTGGATCTTCGGAATATGCTCTTTCCACCAAGTCTATCAATCTCTTGTTGTCTTCTTGCTTCAACTTCTTTCTGTTAGAAACATTCTTACGTTCGATATAACGCTTGTGGTCTCTGTTGGCAGTGTCATCTGGAACATCGTCATCCTTGAATTCGAAGGTCTTCCACGAGTCAAATTTACCCCAGGCGGTGTAGAAGGTGTCGACTTCGTCCTTCGTGGCTTCCAAGTTACCCAAGGCTGGAAGTGGGCCCTTCTTGGAGAATCTGGCTTCGCTTTCAAACACTGGGCCCCAGGCTTCAAAGAAATCGTAGGTCGACTTTGGTGCTGGTGGTTTCACGTCGGCGTTATCGTCAACGGAGTCGTATTGTTGTCTCTTGTTAGAGTCCAACATGATTTCAAATGCTTTTTGAATGATCTTGAAGAAACCATCCTGGTCCAAACCACCAGAGGCAGACTTCTTGTCTGGGTGATGCTTCAAGACTTGCTTTCTGTGGGCTCTTCTGATTTGATCTTCAGTAGCCTTGTATCTCAAGTGGGACAAACCAAGAACGGCGTACAAGTCGGCGGACTTCCATTCTCTTGGGTCATGGGCCAATAATTCTTCATCTTGTTCCTCATCTCCCAAGTCTTCATCATCGTTGGTTTCGATTTGCTTGACGTTCTTCTCGGCTTCCAACTTCTCATGTTCGGACCAGGTGTGACCCCTCAAGGTTCTGCTAGCATGGCCCAAGAAAAAACGACCAACTGGCTCAATTGGACGGCGGACTGGAGCAGAGTATTTGGACACGGCCTTGAACGGCTCGGACTTGCTGGATGATGGCAAAACAAACGACATATTTGTATGAGATCTATAGATGTTATCTCATCATTTTGAAAAATTTTTGATTAAACATACATACTGAAATTTACCGTGATGTACTGAAATATACACCCATAATTTACAACCAATACTAATCTTCCTTAGCAACAGCCATATCCAACACTTCGATTGAACCTTCGCCTTTAGAGATCTGAGCAGTGTCACCCTCCAACAACTCAAAGATCTTCTTGTAGTTGATTGGATCTATAATACTTTCGCACTGGTAGAACTTCTCGTTCTGCAGCTCGTGGACCACTTGGTCAATTATAGGTTCAAGTTCGGTTTTAAAGATCTTGGTGTGGGCCTTACGGGTAAGCACAATCTTGACCTTCATTTGCGCTCTAGCAATTGGGAAGATCTGTTTTTCCACCAATACTTTGATGGCATCCAAGGCCTGTAATTTAGTAGGCTTGGTTGGATTCAAGTGGAATTTCAATTGGTCGAGTGCCTTTTGAATCATCGTTGGTGGATATCTCTTCTTTGACCGTGGGTTAATGCATTTGGTCGAGATGATGTTCAAGAATTCGTTTTGTTTCTGTTGCAAATTGGCGGTTCTTTCTTTTTCATTAAGCTGGATTTCGCCCTTGTTTAAGATTTCCTGAATGATAACATCCTGGTTGGTGGTGCCAAAGCTGGCAAGCAAATCTTCATTGTTGGCAACCTGTCCCTTAGACACATTGAAGAAAACTTGGGGGATCTGTAACACTTCGTCAATATCTTTTTCGACCTTCAGTCTCCAATCCTGAACCTTATTCTGGTAACAGGCAATTTCATACCGCTTCTTTCCCTTTTTCATCCTCACCAACGAAACGTTGGTGAGTCGGATCTGACTCATAGGTTGATTAATAAGACCCATTACTGTAGTTGCTTCAATTATTACTAAATTCAATATGACAAAAACCATCGCAAATGCCGCATCACGTGGACTTAAATTAACTAACATCACTACATCATGAACAATTTAAGACAGCTAGGGATATTGATTCAATACATAGCTAAAGATATCAATTCTACTAAACTATATATTAACTTATCAGTAAAGCATATGGTCTAACTTAATGCAGTATATTTCTACAGGAATAGCTTATTCGTCATCTTCGTCATCGTCACCACCTTCAAGGA
Organism: Teunomyces cretensis; assembly: GCA_003706575.2. Taxonomy (NCBI): domain Eukaryota; kingdom Fungi; phylum Ascomycota; class Pichiomycetes; order Serinales; family Debaryomycetaceae; genus Teunomyces; species Teunomyces cretensis. The sequence continues at coordinate 412,855 of PPLT02000002.1, read as the reverse complement.
ACTTGCCCTTGACATCCTTCCACAACTTACCCTTGTTGTGGTTTTCGAAGTACTTGGTGACACCGGTATCAAAGAAGCCTTGGAAGGCAAAGGCTCCGGCAAAAATGGAAGCAACGTAGACTGAGTTTCTTTTGTATAATAAAGAAAAGAAGGACTGTTGTTAGTATATTGCTCAAAGGATCACAAGTCAGATAGAAAGTAGTATATGAAGCAAGGGTAGAAACCGGCTGGTACAATGCTGATGTCTCGAATCAACCCTTATCATATTTACCTCGAAGTATATGAAGTTGTTTAGTTATTCGATTGTATCGTATGATTCTGAAGATTCTCTGGCGTATTCCCCTTTCATTATTCACCATATGAGGTTAGTGAGTCCCTCCTTTGATACCTCACATGGTTCTAGCACCGCTTCGCTTTTTGTAATTTCGTCCAGTCCTCATCAATCGTCAGTTCTATAGTCATGACAGCACTTGTTAAACTTCAAAAACAGATCCACAAAGAAATGTATTTCTTTAGCTGTCTTTCCATCTAATGTATATACTCCTGATAACTCGTTTGTGCAGCTGTACTTACCATTGTTGTTGTATAGGTTTCTTCTCAAACTAGTGGAGTCTCTATTTTTTTCATCACTATGCTTATGGAAAATTTCGATTGAACTGTGATTGGCTAAAGGTAGCTTACATAATTAATTCTAAAGTATTACATAATACAAACCTATTCTACCTTTGCCTTCTCCAACTGGGAAGCAACTTCAGCAACTGGTTCTGGAGTAGCAGAATCAGTCTTACCGGCACCGGGGTATCTGGTACCCTTGCTCTTGGCCTTCTTGGCCTTCTTTTCCTTTGGAGCAGCAGTAGGGTAACCCTTCTCTTGAACCTCTTGGAATTCCTTGTTAACATCGAATTCTGCTCTGATTGGAGCTAACAATTCAACAATTCTGTCGGCAACCCCTGACTTCAAATCAACTGGAGACAACTTCTCAGCTGCGTAGTCAGCCCTTAATTGTTCGATGGAATCGTAAGAGATCGGACCACCGTATTTCTCAGGTCTGTCGATTTCCAACTTAAAGGTGCCATCTACACCAGACTTCAATTCTTGGATTGGCTTGACAATGTTTTCAAGGAAAGCAATTAAACCATTGTCCTTAGCATCACCAGGTGCACAGTAAGCACTGTTGATCTTTTTTCTAACAATCTTGGGATCTTCTATGATGTCTATCTTGGAGTTTGGATCAGAAGCACTCATCTTACCACCTTGACCCAAACCTGGGACCATAGGGTTCATCAAGTGTGCTCTCTTCTTGTAGCCTATGCTTGGTAAGTTTTCTTCTGCCAACACAAAAATCTTTCTTTGGTCAACACCACCAAATTGAGCATCAACACCCAAATGTTGTTCGTCAAGAGCTTGCATCAATGGGTAGATTAAACCGGACAATAATGGACTAGCAACTTGCTTGACAACATCGGCACCGGCTCTCTTAGCGTCATTTTGGGACACGACATTGGATAACTTGTAGAGATCCATCTGGTATCCGGCACTTAATTGGTAATCGGCACCAACAATGAACTTCAATTTTTCAATAGGAACGTTAATCGACTTCAAGATGGCCTTAACGATGAACTCGTAGTACTTAGCACGGTATTGCACAACTTCCAAAGGAGCTTTCATATTGTCCAAGTAAGCATGTAAATCAGCCAACAAAACAGTGACCTCACACCCAGCCTTCAAGAAATGGGCCAACTTGATCATGGGCACGAAGTAACCACAGTGTGGTTTACCAGTAGGAGCGGTACCCCAATAGATCTTAAGAGGTCTTTGTTCCTTTTCCAAAACATCCTTGATGATTTGACCGTTCAAAACTTCTTGTAAGCCTTTAGTGATCAATTCATATTGCTCAGTAGTATTGAGAGTGTCAGACATGGTGTCGGTACGTAGTATAACTGCAAATGTGACTTTGACGCCAAATATGACTATTGATTTTCCATCGAAGCGGAAGAAAAAATGTCGGTTTGGAGCATTATCTGTATGCCGGAAATAGGAATGTACGATCCAAGTTATTAAGCAAACGGTTGGGGCTTCACCAAATAGTCATCTCCTCATCAGTGATATGAAACAATACACCGATAATTTGGGTGAAGTTGGCATTGAACTAGCGTTATTTTTGGCAGGACTACCTACAAAGGTTGCGTCCCGTAATCCTAAGGAAATCAAGAAAGTTGTCTTCCAAGCGCTCTACTATGCCGCCAGTGAAAATGGCTATAGACTGCACAACCTTTTCCCTGGAGTGTTCCTTCACAAAGCGTTATATGACAATGCTGCTGCATATTACGAAGATATCCTAATTCACAATAATCCAGCTTACTACAAAAAGATTTTGCAATCATCCTATTCTCATCCTCCCGACAAGGCTTGTGCCAGAATATTGAAAGGAGGCGAGCCAGTTTACCGATGCGAAGAGTGTGGATTTGATGATACTTGTGTAATCTGTGTGGAGTGTTTCAACAAGGCCGATCACGAAAATCATAACGTTTCCATGTACATTTCCAAGGGGAGCAATGGAGGAATTTGTGACTGTGGAGATCCAGAGGCTTTCAAGCCCTTAAATTGCAAATGCCTGAGTGACAAGAAACAACCTTCAGAGATGATCAGTGGTCTTGACAAACCATTACGCGAAACTATTCAAGTCTGCCTTGACTACATTTTGGATGCCTTGAACTTTTCTATCCAAACTCTTCCATTTATTCACGAAACCATTAACAAAACACCTTCATTCACGTCTAAGACGCTTTCTGATTACTCGTCATTTATGTCATCCAAATATGGAGAGCATTGTGGGGATCAAAATACCAATTCGAGTTGGTACTTAATTTTGTGGAACGATGAACACCACACCTATACAGAAGCCAATGCTGCTATCATTAGTGCAACTGGATTTTCCGAAGCCAAGGCACAAGAAATGGCAGAGCATGTCATCAGCACCGAAGGAAGATGTATCTTGTTGGAAGAGAATGATTACACTAAATTGCTAGAACCTCAAAAAAGAGCACAAACAAGCGGCTTGGTAGCTACCATCATGAGTCAAAGAGATTATTATCGTGAACTAGTCTCTTTTGAAATTATAAACTGGTTAAATGAAGTCTCGGAATCGCCTAACGCCCAATTCCGTGCTATGGCCAGAAAGAGTTTGACAGAATTACTTTTGAGTAATGACTTTAAGTTTCATAAGCATATCCCGACCGAGTTTTTGGGTGATCTTTTTGAGAATAAATCTACATTGTTTGAGAATGGGCTTTTGTACAATGGTAAGATAATTCCTCGCGGACTCATTGAAGTTTCTCCACAAGCCCAACAAAAAGATATGATCAAACCAGTTTCATCTATTCTCACTACAAAATCCCTTGATGTGGCAAATTCCAGAATTCAGTTTATGTTAGCATTTGCTATTCGGTTACCAAAACACGCCAGAAAGGTGTTGGAAAGGGTCCTCATTCCACCAGTGCTAGCAGACGCAGAAATGAAAGAAATATTTGCAAAGCAAGTCATGGAAATCTATCCCAACATTTTCACAGCTTTAGCCCTCACAGACAGAGAGGAAGAGCTTGACTATGTGTTCAATATCTCCACTCAGATTTTCACATGTCCCAAGACTATTAAAGATATTTTAAGCAGGAATGAAATTGCAAATATTTTGGGCCCATTGGCAAAATTGATCGAAGAACATTCAGCAACCTGGAATATCGAAAGTGGATACCCAAATTTTATAGAAATTGCTAATAATCGTCCCCAGACTTTTAGATCTATTAAGAGAGCAATTAGTGGAGGAATTAGAGATGTCGGCCATTTTACCCAGAGAGCAGCTGCTGGTTCCGAAATCTCCAAATTCCTAGACAAAGATAACTTCATTATGTTGATATTGTTGTTGCGAAACTTTCAAGGTTATTGGCCAATGAAAAGAAAGTACGGAGAGCATGTGGAAAGGGAGATTTTGGACTTTGTTGTCCACTTTGAATATTCCATTCCAATTCTTAATATTGCAAAAGATGTAGCATCTGCTCCTTCTGACGTTGACACAATCAAGGAAGATGTATCGATTCTTTTAAACTACTTGATGGAAAGAAAAATCCAGAGTAATGCTCCGGGCATACCTGAATTCAAAGTTAGTAAAGAACCTGTTTCATTTGTCAATCCGTTGAACTCATTATTGTCCTACATTATCCAGGCCCACGGGTTTGATACCTTTCAGCTGATATTGCAAGACTTGCATCGCCCATTTACGCATATCTCTGATATCTCCTTAAGAAGTATTGTTTTGGGGTCTCAAATTAAGATTGGGTTTTGGATCAGAAATGGTATTTCCAGTTCCAGACAAGCCTCTTTATATTTTGATTCATTCATGAACGATTCCACATACTTCAGAGACTTCCATTTAAACCAGGTTGCATCAATCTTAGATGATCCCAAAATCACCTTGTTCAATTTTCTTGATCGCTGGGAGTTAATCCGTTGGTTCCTGAATGAAGTTAAATATAACGAAACTATTTATGAAGACAGATTTTCTTCAATTGGAGAAAAGTTCATCATTTTCCTCTACAACTTAATCACGCACAGAAGTGGGTTTCTTAAGTTGTCTACCGAAGAGAAATTAATTGCAAAGGCTCAACTGGTTATATCTTATGCATTATGTGACGAGCCCAAGTCGTATTCCGAAATTCGCAGTATGGTGGATTCTGAAATTACTGACTTGGAAAATTTTGATGAAATATTGTTTGAAGTAGCTGATTATCAAGCACCTTCAGCATTGATTGACTCCGGGATGTACAGACTTAAGGTTGAATATTTTGAATCGTTAGATCCACTTAGTTTGTATTTGGATTCGAATAAGTTTGAGGTTGTCTCAGAATCATTGATCAAAAACATTGCGAAGAACAAAAAGATTAAGGAGGATGATGTGATTTTATCTCCAGAAATCCAGAAATGTGAAATTGAGTTGGTTAATGAAAAGATTGGTGGGTTTGCAAAAACTAAAGACTTCGCCAAACTAATCTACAAATTTTTACAAGTCTCAATTGATTCAGCTGATGAAACTTACCTCCCACATTTATTGCATTTAATCCACGCTGTGTTGAAAGATGATGAGCACTTGCATGGTAAGGAGTATTTGAACGAGAATTTCATAACCATCCCTATCAGTGATCTTTTATTGAGCATTGTGGAATCTACTATGTCCAAGCGAATTGTCAAAAAGGCAGACTTTTTAGTAGAACAATTTGTTACCAAAGACAAAAGAATTGTTGACAATTTAATAGACTGCTTTGGAGAGGATTACTTCCAATCATATAAAAAGAGAAAGACTGGATTGTTTGAATCAGATGCAGAGAAACAAAAACGTATCAACGAAGGAAGAAAGAACAGAGTCATGCGTAAGTTTGCAAAACAACGTGCTCAATTCTTGGACCAAAACAAAGATTTGACTGGGGATGATGCGTCTGCAGTTACCCATGAGCATGACCACGAGCACCTGCTCAGAATTTGTGTATTATGTGGAGAACTGGAGAGTATCAAGAGTCCTTTTGGACTTTTAGCAAGCAATACGAAAGCAACCACTCTTTGGAAACTTGAAGCAAATTGCGATGTTTTTAGCCATGTTGCATTTAAGAGCTGGGATGATCAAAGATCCGTGGAGTCTCGCGAAGCTTATGGTTTTGGGTTTGATTATTCGCCTGAACCAAGTATTTTTCAAAATGGTAATATCTCAGCCCCGGTATTATCGACCTGTGGACACGGTTTGCACTATTCCTGTTATTTGCATGCTAAGCGTAATGCCGGCGGCTCACAATACTTCCGCTGTCCGCTCTGTCGTAACGTTCATGGTGTATTTGTTCCCAGTTACATTGCTCCGATTGATGGTGGCGGATTGGATGAAAAACAGTTAAATTCTGAACCTATCAATCAGAAATACAATCAAATTGTTGGTGCAACAAGTGCTACCAAGTCCCAAAAGTTGCTAAATGCCTTTATGCACGAGGATTATGAACAGGACACACACTCTAAAGAAGTGACCTCACTTGCTAATCCCCTTTCTGACTTTATCGGTTTGATAACTGAAAACAGATATAATGCCACGGTTACAGAAACAGAAATGTTTTTCAATGATGTGCAAAATCTTTCCGAAATGATTGCTGACACTATCCGTATGAATGAGATTGCTACAAGGCTTGGTGGGACCAAGGCCTTGTCTGATTTCTTGGACCAGATTCCAGGCTCAACAAAGACATTAATCAAGTCGTTAATTCAATCTCGAGCATTTTTGTTTGAACATAGAGAGAATCCGAAGTTCCAAGGTTCAGACAATGACTTACTGAAAGAGATTGACTTATTTTGGAATTCAGGGTTACCTTTGGATGGGGTTTTCAATGAAATTGTTGTTCTTTTCTTCCAAACAGATGAATCGTTCACCACTGTTGCTAAGTTTGGTATTACAAAGGCAATTGCAATTATTCTTTATTCGTTGCTAAAGCGCTTCCAAAACGATATAGATATTGTCGATACTCTTCCAACAGACTACCCCGAAAATTCAATTCCACCTGCTGTTAAATCTCAGCTTGCGAGTATGATTTCGCGCATTTGCAGTGAAATTGACTTCGAGGAACTAGAAGTTGTCGATAAACTTGTGGAACAGATCTATTATGCCACTAACCGCCTTCTATTACCTATTTTGAGGCAACTCGTTATTTTCAAGGACGCACTCACTTCCAAGAGCTTAGGTGATAATGGACACGAGAGTATTGATGTTTTTGAAAATTTGAAATCCCAAATTGAACAGGTCAAAAACAATCTCGAATCCACCGACGTACTTGCAGAAGTATTGAATCTTCCAACGTTGGATGGTCTCATTTTACGACTCGGAAGTGACAGAATTAGCGCACATGATGATGATGACTTCATTTTCAACAATTATGAAATAGTTGTTAACGCAAAGATTCCAAAATATTTCGACTATGGTGTTTTGACCTTGGAATATCCTGGAATTGTACATTTGATCGAATTACCGGATGACTACAACTCCTGTATTTTGAACAATGATACCCTCCCAATTTCGGGTAGTTATGAAAAGATCATTTGTTTACACTGTTCCAAGAAAGTTAAAGAAACTCCGCAGGCACACTTTCAACACATGTTTAGGTGTACTAGTTATACTGGTATTTTCTACAACCCAAGAGCTAACAGCCTTACTATTTGCAATTATTTGGGTAATAGTATTGAGGTGCCAGCTCCGTACTTGACTAAACATGGGGAAGTAAGGAGACCACAGTCGGGCGGTAAAGCCACTTTGAATCAGTTCCGTTATGAATACTTGAACAAAGTTTGGTTAAATCAAGGATTGTATGGTTTTATTACCAGGAATTCAGTTGGCGTTAGACAGGCTGAAAATTTTGCCGATGTAAGAGACATGATGGAATCTGAATACGAGGAAGATGACGAGACTGACGAAGAAGGTTTAGGTGAGGAAGATTTAAATAATTTCCTTTGGTGAAGTATATTATAGATATTAGTTAATCTCAATTATAAAGTATCCCATCCACCAGCATCCATTACGCTATCCAAATTACGAGCAATAAAATCAGGAATATTATGCTGAAGCCAGACGTTTCTGATAAAGTCTTTGTACCTTGACTTGCTTAAGTAAAGAGTCTTCCCCTTCTTGGTGTCGCTTGGCAATTCTCCATGAATATCCAAGAACGGAGCATTGTAAAATGACCCTCCATTTCTGTGTAATAATAACAAGCTTCGGTCTTTTGGCAATAAGAAAATACCTATTTCACTTGCACATTCCTTCAAAAAATGCGTTGTACATTGGCCTTCTTTGCAGCCTATCGCAGGCTTTTGTGTATCCACAACTTCGCCACAGAATAAGCAGACGGCCGGATCCTCGATAGTCAAATGAGGATTATTGTATTTGTCCAGATAATAATACTTGGTGAAGAAGAAGTCCAATCTTTCGGGCAAATCTGCCAATCTGGTTATACCGGGATACTCCAATGTTTTTCTAACCCCCAAAACTTCAGCTGGAGAGATTGGTGCCTTTGATAAAACAAAATTGTTGAATACAGTAGCTTCAAAGCTACTATCGTTGGCAACCATAACTTTCAATAGTTCTCCAATTTCAGCAACATTCAAGAAGTCGCAAAGCTTGTCCGCTTCTAATACTTTACCTTCCAAACTGGAGAAGTCATAAGTTTCGATTTCAGCGCATTGGATATAAGCAAAAATCGCGGACCTCCTCAAGAATGGAGTCGAGGCCTTAACCAACATGGTATAAATAACTTGAGCAAATACATTATGAGACTTCAATTCCAGATCAATATCTGGGTTGAGCCTTTGGACAAGTTGTTTCGTGGCCTCCAAAATCTCGTAGGGTACGTCGGCGATAACAGGAACATCTAGGATAGAATACTCATTACTCTCGTAATAATCGTGTTTCATGATTTCCTTCGTAATGAGGTTGAGGTTCTGAATTAAATGGCCCAATAAGCACGCTCTCAATATGGAGTTAAAAGAAAAGCCCGCAGAAGGAAGTGGTAAAATATTAACCAAAAGCTCAAAGAAATCCGTTTCCAAGATGGATGTGCTAATAGAACGTGAAGACAAGGAGAAGATATTTGCAAGAATCTTCGAATACGCGTCGCCTCTGGGATTAGGAGTATGAATCCAATTTTTTATCTTCATGAGGACACTAGTATTTCTAAACTCATTCAAAGTTCTGAGATTAATCAAGGTATTACTCGATAACTGGTTTATCACAAGATCAGATGGGTGACCTCTTAATGCAATCTCTGCAGATTTAATCGTGTTCACCAATATAAAAATCGAGTCGGCTTTGAAAACTTGCGGAAAGGAAAACAAAGATGATATTTGAAACATATTACTGAGTAGAAGTCTGAAATGTTGTTGATCTGGCGTAGAATCGGATGTTGAACACAACACGATCATCTGTTTTGCTTGGGGAGTTAAAATGGACAATTCTTCTATATCCTTATCAGATTCCTTCGTGAACAGTTCGTACCAAGTTTGATCCTGTAATGCCTTAGTGTCCAAAAGCTCAAATGGAATTCCCTCCTGAGGCTCCAAGAATTTCTTCAAGCTTCTCTTATTGGATAGCCAAAGGATAGGAACAAACATGTTGTTGATTGACTTGCAAAGAGGACAAAGAAATTCTTTATGTTCGATACTTTCCGGCGGATTTCTCGTAATTTGGCTCAGACGATTCCTGTTATTGTTCAAATAGTTCATGTAGCATTGAAAGTGCATACCATGGCCACAACTCAGGGATATTAATTTACTATCGACGTGCTCCTGGTGGGAGAAGCCGGGTCCAATGACGTTATTTTCAGCCACTTTGTGCATGAAAGACTTCCAGTTTTCGGTTTTTGGTTCTGCTATTTCACTCGCTTGATCGTCTTCAATTTCTTCTCTGTCCAAACTAGCATTATCTGAAAATGACTTCAAAAACCAATATTTATCACCAAACGGAATGGTTCTAAACTCAGAGGACTTTGAAACGTACGTGATTATTCCAAACGGGCCACCATCTTCAGATGTGTTTTGACAAAGAATACAATGTGCTTCGGGAAATTTCCATCCTGCATCATCTTCTACTCCACCCATTTCAATATCACTGCAGTCGGTACAGTCAACACTGTTCTTCTCCAAAAACAGACTCTGTTGCTTCTTGAATTTGGCTAACAATTTTGCCTTTCTTTCATGCGCCTGCTTCTTTTTCCTAGCAAATTCTGTTTCACTTCCTTCTGTGGTGCTTTGATCAACAATCTTGACATAATCAAAATTGGAAACTTGATCACTCAAAATTTTTCCTAGGTTATTGTACTTGCTTTCGAAGACTTTAAAAATGGCGCGTACCTTAGCGTGGTGCTGCTTGAAATTTTCATCTGCCAATATTTCATATAATAACACTGCAATAGATGTACCATGAAAATCCGAAATATTCACGAATCGATCGTAAAACGATCCGTACTTCATAACGTCAATTGTTCGTTCGAATGAACAGATATGCATCAAATGTAACGCAGTTTCTAGTAAACTGTCAAACGTGTCGGTGCCTTCTTTATTGATATATTTCAACGTTTTGATCAAAAAGTCTGAGAAATAAGCCGAAGCTGAGAAGTTGCCCACATACTTGTAGATTCCCAATTCTTCTGCAAAACTGAATTTAGGTTCAATAACAATCTCTGATTTTGGCTCGCGTGTCTTTTTTCGTATTTGTTCTTTAACAAACTTAATTGCATCATCTTTGGTGTTTGTTGAGTAATTAAAGTAGTACGGGTTAATCTCATCAATAAATTCCTTCTTGAGCAGGTAGACCCCAATATCGCTGGCCCCCTTTGGTGCATTAAAAGTGGTCATCTCAGCCAAAATCAAGTCGAAACGTTTTTCGGCAATGACATGGTCTGGTATTTGGGATAAAAGCTTAGTATAATTCATTGGTCCAAAACAAAGATTGTGGATAATTTCGTTTTTGATTCTTGTCTCGGTAATGTTCTCGCTCTTCAAACCCTTCAAATAAAGATCTTCGGTCAATATATGAATAAAGAAACTCATACACTCTTCAAGCATGTAAGGAAGGGTTTTCAGGTCGTATGCTAAAGTCGAAGAATTTTCGTCCACAACTTCATTTTTTTCAGTAATCCAACCGTCCATCAATAACCAACGAGAGAAAAGTAAAAAGCATACTAGGTTAGGACTGTTTGAGTTAATAAACACTTGAGTCAAAAATAAATCTCTCATGTATCCGCTTTCTCTTAACCCGGTATTGCGATAAAGTTGGAGTTGTGACCTTACACTAAATCCATTTCTAACCCAAAACCCAGCTTTAATCTGGGACATAAGAACGATCGTTCTGATAGGATAATCGAAAATGGAAGTCAAAGTATTTGGAATTTCTACTTCTTCACACAGACCGAGCACACGGGAGTCTGAGGAGGGCTCCAAAAGCTCCACAAGCTCGGAAGTAGACTTAAACTTAGATAACTCAATGAGCCAACTCAAAAATGAATGTATCGGGTGCAAAAAGCTGACTTTTTCCTCGTCGATTCGATAGTCCTGAATAATATAACCACCAATTAATTCCTTCGATATCTTCTTGTCAGGAGAAAGACTTATATCCACATATTCATCAATGAGCCCAGGATAATCATTTCTCTCCATTTTCAATAAAAATCTAATAACATAATTGATTGCATTTTTAGATAATGACTTCCTAACCTCGGGATTTTCATCCTTTAAGTTGCACAAACATTGAGCAATATACTCCCCAAACTGGTAAATTACCAGAATTGCATGGAAAAAGGCAGTGTAGTCAGGACTTTCGTATTCCACGTGGTTTTTCTTTTCTCGTTTCATCACTGGTCTGCCTTGGAATAAAGCCAAGATATCACAAGCCATTGGGATGATGTTGCTTGTCAAAATAGATTTCGAGTCTCGACTACGACTCAAAATATATCCGATGTCGAAGAATATTTGGCCCCAACGTCTGTTCTTCAAACTTTTCATGGAAATCTCGTGTGTAATCTCAACAGTTTCTGGTGCTCTAATCACCTCCACCGTCAAAAATCCATAAATAGATGCAAATATTCTTGAAATGTCTCCATGTTGGATGATAGATGTCGAGTTTGACGGGCATGTAAATAACTGGGTTGACAACGTACACATTATATTGACCTCAGGTTCTCGATCCATAGTGAGAAACATGTCTGAAATAACAGGGTAAATGTCAACATATTGGCAACTTATGATATGTTTATAGTCCAAGTTGATGATCAATGAATTGGCAAACATATCATGGAGCAGATTTCTGATAGATTTCCAGAATCGCACATCCAAATAAATGAAGTATTGTAATCTGGAGCCCAAATGACTCGACTGCGTATCATATTCCGAATCATCCAAATTATACTCACATTCTTGACATAAATCTTCGGGCAATTGCCACATTGAAGGCTGAAAGAACCAATGTGACTGGGATTTTCTTTCGTTGTTACAGGGTATTTTCGGTATTTTCAAACCATCCAAAGTTCCTACTTTATACTGGTAATCGTTATTCGTTTGATCTGGAGAAATTGACAATCCCGACTTCCACTTCTTGCAGAAAGCACTGCAGAACACATTCTTGACATTATTGTTGATTTTGAACATCTCACTTTCGGTGATGTCGTTGATCCATATTAAGATTTCGTCGCACATATCTTCACGGAAGATATCTCTATCGTTTCTGATGCATGTGGCCAATCCAGTAGCACCCAAGATTTTTTGTCTTTCTATGAGTAATTTGATATTGGAAGAGCCAATAACTTTGGCTTTACCGTAGTTTTGGACTTTATCGGTAACCATTACGGCGAACTGTTTGACCTTCCTACTTGCCAAGTGAATTCGTTGGACTGCGTCCCTATAGTGTCTAATCTGGTCGTTGTAAACCATCAAATAGTATTTCTCACTTTTGGTATCAATATATTCACTGTCGAGGGAATATTTTCGTGGGTCCAAGTCACTATTAAGGGTATTTGATTGAACATTGACGATGTCTCCTGGTTCTTCAAACTGTAAATCGCTGTGTGTCATGATATCGATTACAAAATCCAATGCTGTTTCGAGTGTTCTCAAGAACGCTTCTCTGAGATCATTTGGGAGTTCCTGGTTTCTCATGTTGCGCATTTCATCATCGTGACATGCGTAAGGACAGTAAAACTCTTTGACCCAAGCCTCCGGATCGCCACAATCACAAACCCCACCATTTTCACGTTGGCAGATTGTGATGTGCACCTTGTGACCTTCATGGTGTTCTGGTTGATAACAAAGTGAGCACAAGGCACAGGTATCGTCAAACCCACAGGTAAGACATCTGTAAATCGGCTCACCCTTGCGAAAGATACGGGCACATGGATTGGCGTGGAAGGTGTGATGGCTATGGGTATTGTGTTGTGGGTCTCTAACAACATTGGTCTGGTAGTAATTGGAGAAGAGCCATTCAAATTCGTTTTCAATGCGGTCTAGCACTGCTTCTCGAGGTTGGCTGTCTCTGTAGGCGTTGGGGAACATCCAGTCTAAGAAGACTCCGCCATTAGTGGCAGCTAGAAACAAGGTTCTTCGTATCTGTTTACGAACATCTGCATTAAAGACAAAGTCTGAATTCCTGGGTAGTTGAAAGAGAAACCTCTTGAGTATGTCAATGTTGTCTGCCATAACTAGGTGGCGGTGTATTATTCTGGTTTATCTAGAACCTGGTTTTGCACTTAAATATATTAGTAAAGTTAATTCCGGTGGCGCTCGCCTCCATTAGTCTCTAGTTCCGGCTACCGGAACTCGCGAAAAATTAAAACTCTCCATCAAAACGGCACACTTCACCAATCTCACCCATCCAATGTCGGAGACTATTATATACCCGGCCAGTCTCAATGTCAACAAACAGAAGTTGCAACATGTGCACGACATTGCGTCGTTGGTGTTAGGTGTGGGATCGGGAGTGTTGACGCTTGAGTCATTGTATGGCTTTGCATTTTACTTGGTGGGATTCACGTTGACCAACGTTGTGTTCTACGTCGTTTGTTGTGAGGGACAACCGAAACGGTTTTTCACCAATCCACTTCAACAAGTGTTTTTAGACGGCATATTTGGCAACGTCTCAGGTTTCATCATGATGTGGTGCTTGGTCTACGCCTTGGTCAAGGTGTAATGGATGATGGTCTTTGGCTGGTCCATATTATGTAAGCTTATATAAGCAAACCTCTCACCCAAATCTCACCCACGAAATACACACTTTAGTACCCTGTTTCATACATCCCTATCTCAATTGATCTACCCCCCATTGACACCCGTCCACCATGGAGAAGATTGACTTATCCACCAACTCAAAATCTGTGCAAGGAGCTTACGACAAGATCGTTAGAGGCGATCCACAAACGTCATACGTTGTCTACTCCGTCGACAGAAACGCCACTTTGCAAGTCGACGAAACCGGCAACGGTTCCTTGGACGAATTTATAGAACACTTTTCTGATGGCCAGATCCAATTCGGTTTAGCCCGTGTCACCGTACCAGGCTCCGATGTGTCCAAGATCTTGTTGTTAGGTTGGTGTCCTGACAACTCTCCTGCAAAGTCTCGGTTGTCCTTCGCTACCAACTTCGCCGAAGTATCCAAGGTTTTAAGCGGCTACCACATTCAAGTTACTGCTAGAGACCAAGACGACTTGGACGTTGACGACTTCTTACATAGGGTCGGTGCTGCTGCCGGTGCTAGATACTCAATCCAGACCGCCACTAAGTCCGCTCCGGTCGCTACCAAACCAATTGTGGCCAAGCCTACCAAGCCCGCCGCTAAATTTTCAGCCTCCTCTACTCCTTCTTCGTTTGTGCCAAAGTCTACCGGAAAGCCTATTGCACCAATTACCCCTAAGCCTAACTTGCCTACTCCAGGTAAGCCAGCCTCAAAGTCCACTTCGTCCTCCTCTAAAGACGAATGGGGTGGAGAAGAAGAAATCCAAGAAAGAGACTTTAATCTGAAGCCTTTGGAAGACCTTCCCTCTGCTTACAAGCCAACCAAGGTCGACATTGCCGAGTTGAGAAAGCAAAAATCCGATACTATTTCCTCGCAACCAAAGCCTTTCAAGGCTCCAGAAGAAAAGAAGGAGGAAGCCACCAGTGGCGCACCTTTGACTGAAAGAATCAACACCTACAAAACCATTGAGTCTGATGGAAGAATGACATCTTTGCCAAAGCCAAAGGTTAGCCACTCCGTTGCCTCTCGGTTCAACCCTACTAGCTCTCCTGCCTCTGGTTCAGCTCCATCTTTTGGCTCTAAGCCTTCTTTTGGAACTTCATCGAGTAAGAGTGATAAAGTTGTCGGTGGCTTGTCGAGAAACTTTGGTGCTGAAGGAGGAAAAACCCCAGCTCAAATCTGGGCCGAAAAGAGAGGTCAGTACAAATCTGTATCTCCAGAAAAGGGTGACGACGAAGAAGAATCGTCATCGTTGGCCAGCAGAGTTGCCAATGTCGACTTGGAAGATGAACCAACATTGATTAAGCCTTCTTCTGGTTCATTCCCTCCACCACCAAAGAGACAATTACCTCCTGTTCAAAAGGAAGAAGAAGAGGAACAAGAGGAGGAAGAGGAAGAAGAAGAAGAAGAGGAGGAAGAAGCACCAACACCTTCGTTGCCAGTTCGTTCCTTGCCAGTTCGTTCATTACCTCCACCTCCAGTCAGAAATGTTGTTCCAGAACCAGAACCTGAAGCAGAAGAAGAAGAAGAAGAAGAAGAAGAGGTGGAAGAGGAAGCCCCTGCACCTTCATTGCCAGTTCGTAACTTGCCACCACCTCCGGCAGAAGAAAAGAAGGAGGCCCCAGCCCCTGGATTGCCTTCTAGAGGTGCTGCTGAAACCAAGACCGACGTAGCAAGTGCCGTTGCTGCTTATGATTATGAAAAAGATGAAGATAACGAAATTGGGTTTGCCGAAGGTGATGTTATAGTCGAAATCGACTTTGTTGACGAAGAATGGTGGTCTGGTAAGCACAGCAAGTCGGGAGAAGTCGGTTTGTTCCCTGCTGCCTACGTTGTGTTGAAGGAAGACAAGGGCACCGGTGCTTCTCCTGCTGCCGCTGCTGCTCCTGCTCCTGCTCCTGCTCCTGTTGCTGTCCCGGAACCTGAGACGGCCAAGGCAAAAGCCCCATCTGCTAGTTCTGGCCCAAGTGCTGTAGCAGAATACGACTATGAAAAGGACGAAGATAATGAAATTGGCTTTGCCGAAGGTGACGTTATTGTGGACATTGAATTTGTTGACGAAGACTGGTGGTCTGGTAAGCATTCCACGTCTGGTGACGTTGGTTTGTTCCCAGCCAACTACGTAAAGTTAAACGAGTAAAATCATTAGATCTATAAGTGTTTGTTTTTGATTAAAAGTGACTATTCTTCACCCAAGTATTGTTTAACAGCTTCACCCCAGGCTCCGCGGCGCTTGTAGAAGGCGAGATCTTCGGGCAAAGAGTCTATGGCACGGGATAATTCAGCAGCCAAACCTTCCTCCTTGATTATCTTGAGAGGCGTCAAGTAAGTTCTAACGGTCATAATGATTGCTCTCAGGACAGGTAACCGGAAGAAGATCTGTCTTTCAACTCTGAGGAAACAGGTGTTGAAATTGAGTTTCTCGTATGGGATTGCGTTGATCACTTCTCCCTCGCGTCCATGAAGAGAGTCAAGGTTAAAAATCTCTTCGTGTGTCTGGATCGACCAGTTGTGGCGTATCCAGAGATGTTTGGGGTCGAGTTTGTTGAAGAAGTTGGTCATGGGCGACTTCAAACGGCTCTCGTATTGAGGAACCGGTTTGTGGATAAAAGACACTGGTTGGTTGTGGTTGTGACTGGGATCGAATCCAGCAGGGAACCCCGTAACACTGGCCCGAAGTATGTACTCGCCCTCGGGTTTATCCTTGATCAACACTAAGAAATCTTCTTGGATATTCGCAGCCAAAGCCTGGACGAGTTCCTGCAGAGAGTCGTGCCCTCCTGGCTGCGGCATCGTTTCGCCATTGATAAGATTGTCAATGGATCCGTTGCGATTGGAGCGGAAATATTGCGGGTAGCGCTGGAGTAAGAAACTCGTCACGACGCCGTAGTATTCCTTGACTGCTTGTGAGGTGGCCACGTTGTCATAAGCCAGAGTTGTCTTTTCTGGTCTCTCGGTGGTGTGTTTCTTACGTAATTTGGTCTGCTCGAGGTATTTGTTATCCAAGAGAAGCCAATCTTCCGCCGTGTCTGCCATGTTGCGGATGCCCATCGACGGATTGAAATTCCGCTTATTGGCAAATGGCCGGACGGGAAGCGGTTCCGTTTGGTCCCACGCAGCGTCAGAAGCGGCAAACTTACGTACCACAGCCGACTCAATCAAGACCGGGCGTGTTCTCTTCCAAAGAAAGTATACGCCAAGCGCAATAGCTGCAAGAGCCGCTAAAAGAAGCATGGTTGGGCACTAAATTGCTCGCTGACAGGATTTCGCACCTTCTTTATAAGTAGGCGGAATAATTCCCAAAACGGCAGCGCGGATCCCGCTATCTATCGAGTATCACGTAATCGTTCATTAATTCGTTATGGCTATAATCTATTACATAGCGGAGGAAAGCTGAACTCTCTCTAAGTTGGGGAAGTTGCGCAACAAGCAGTGCAAGGGCACGTTTCTGCCTCCCGATAAATTAATGTCGTCGATGTACAACCCTCTGATTCTGCCCAACATAAAGCTCATCTTCTTCAATACGTCGTTGGCAATCGTCATGATGGTATTAAAGTTGATGTCCGGGGTTTGGGTGGCGGCATCGAAGGTGAATGGCTGCAACATCATGAACTCGTCCAACAAGTCGTGCTGGTTATTGTTGGTAATGGACGAATCAAAGTAAAAGTAGGCGTTTTCGAACCGTTCAAACACCGGGTTGTTCTGCAAGTACTTGTGTTGGGCCTTGTATTGGTTGTAGTAGTTTGGGTCGCGGCCAACGTACATGCATCTGTTGTAGTGGTCGATCAAGCTCGACAAAAAGTCCTGGATGTACTCCAAGCCGTTGAAGAACATGAACAACACCTTGCCCGAAAACAACTTGCTGGGGTAGTTGAGGTCGATGTGGCTAATAAGCAGCAGGAAATCGTCGAGGTAGGTTATGGACGAATTCGAGGGGATTTCGTGATCGGAAATGTGATTGATAGTCGATAACGTCGACTCGATCTGGGAAATGGTTCCGTTGGAAATAATCAAGACGTCATAGTCCGATTTGGGAACACAGATGAATTTCTGGATCATGGTGGAATTTGCAGCAATTAATGGAGGATGGCGTTGCCTAATCGGTCAGGAGGGTTGCAAACTTGGAATGGCGGGCAGCAAATCTTGTAAGGCAAGTTTGGCTATCTGATTGAATCCTGGTCAATTATTGGTCTGATAAGGATTTCGGCCTCTTTTATACGGAAGTGCATTCCGTCTCCACATTCTGCAAAATGCCTTACGGTTTTTTGTGTAATCGCCGTTGCTCCACAAATGTATTTAATGCCAACAACCCCGGCGAAAAATGCGGTACGAAAATTGTGGGGGAACTTTTTGGGAAGCAACAGCAACGGCAACTCCTGTGGTATTTGGGTGCCAAACGCGCAACAGGATAAAACCTAGTTTGTGTCTGACTCGGGAACTGGGCTATAGTTTCTGGTTGAGCTTACCGGCTAGCCGTCGACGTTTGTTTCGACTCCGATGCCCAACCACTCCGAGTTGTGGAGAAAGTGTGGGGGAAAAGCGAAAATTCTGCCACCGCGTTCCGGTCCGCGCCTTGTACAACGAGGTGGCATCGGTAACTAATAATAGGAGATACCTTGGCAATGCGTTGGCATCTAATTGTACCGTAATTCTTCCCGACGCTACACGTCATTGGATCGGACTACTATGCGTTACAGGTACCATTGTTTATTCGAAAACTGATTACTTACTCAGCTGGCCCGCCACGGGGGGGCTCCTCCCCTTCATTTTCCAGATCGCCGGCCCGTAAATACATCTCCGGCTGGTCAAAGTATTCGTTGATACTGTCAAACGTGGTGTCACCTTCGTTATATTCGTCCTCTGACTCGGTGGCACCTTCAGCGGGGGCATCAACATTCTCTAATTTATCATCTGCAACTTCTTCGTCTGCATCATCTTCATAAGATGGTGGAACATGAGGTGGGGCCAAACTATCCAACGTTATCCGCTCGTCCGCCGAATTTACTTCACTGTATGCATTATAGCTGAACTTGTCGTGATCGATGCGTCCGGCACTTTCGTTACTCTCATCGTCGTCCATCAATACTTCTTGTTTCGAGGATGATTCTGTACCGTGTATTTCCCAAAAGTTTGGTGGGAAATCACTCTCTCTTTCACTTAGGTCATTATTCTCATCGTCCACTTCCGATCTTTCTAGTAAGATATCAGCATTAAATTTGTTGTACGCTGGGGGAGCCGGCCCGTTACCTTCTATTGGGGCATAGCCCCATTTCTTGACGTTACCTTCAATGAACACGTACCCTCTCTGTCCTAAATTGACGTGCACAGAACATAAGTTGTTGGCACCCACAATAGGATAGAGCTGGCCCTGTTCCACTAATTTGAAGTTTTTGATATGACCGCCAATTTTGGATTCGCTAACCTTTTTCCCATTTCGGGTAAAGAAGACGGTCCCGCTACTGGTTCTATAGCCAACACCAATAACATCACCCTCGACAAACTTGGGGAAGGGTGGCTCGTAGGCAAACTTGAATGGACTGTTGTATCTTCTGTATCCATCAGAATCATAACTTATAGAGTGCAAGTGTCTGCCAGGTAACCTGAACCATGGGTATGGTTTCACAGCAAGGCCAATAGATATGGTGGTGTTTTCTGGATCGGGAAGCGAGTATATCTTGCTCTCAAAATAGTAGACTTCGTTCTTCATGGGGATGGGCAAGTTGGACTGTGTGCAACATTCAAACTTCTTAAAGAAGTTGAGTTCCGATTTGTTTATTATCATAAGATCATTATTGGTAAGCATCTGGTCTTTCTGAAACTCGAATGCTCCTATTCCCTTTTCTTGGATGGCCAAGTTTTGTGAAAGTGTGAGGTCGCCACGGACAAATGGGTTTGCAAGTAAGTAGTCTTTACTCTGGAAGTAGAGCTCTTGTTCATCCGAGTTCAACTCAAGATATGCTTGGTTCTCTTCCTCTCTAAGGAGCTCGTCTTCCGATAGCAGGCGGCCGTGATACAAAAATGACAACAAGAAGCCAATAACATACGCGAAAAAGAGCACCATCATCGAGATTCCTCCGTACAAAATGATATCAAGCACTATCTTGGGGGCGTCGCTACCTGCGTCAGGGTCATTTATCGGTATAGGTCGTGCTTCCGTCATCTTAATCAAATATAGGAGGTTGAACATGGCAGGCGGCGTTTAGGGGGGCGTAGTGGTTCGGAAGGTAAGGATTAAAATACGAAAGTATGGGTATGCAAGCTAAAGAGCGTAGAATATACTATGGTTGGACAACTTAGCTAGCTCTAGACCTTTTTCTATAAGGGTATTGGTAAAAAAACACAGAATCTGTTGAAGTATTTGAATTAGTGATGATGGTTAAAATTAGATTAAACGGGAGGACTCACGTGACTTTTCAGATAAGCTCAGCCAGTGTGCGTGATGGAAGGAAAAAGCAATACGATACCTAAACGCTACGCCGACCCAAGAATCTACACGGTACACGGGTGACCTTAAGCATACCTATAGTGTCCTTGTTAGGCAAGTCGCTTATTTGTGTAACTGGTTTGAAAGCTTATAAATGTAATTAAACTTTCTCTAGCCAGCACTATTGTAGATTTGTTGATCCCGGCAGTTGGAATTTTGCAAGCAGCCAGCATTTTTGTTGATTTGGCCGCGAAAAATGGTTCAACTTTTTGACTTTCGCAACAAGACCAAACATCCACGCAACCTTGATCCGGTTATAGTTATGTTTGGTCTCGTCCAAATGGCTGACGGCCATCGGAATATCGGCAATAATCTGATCTCATAACTATATGGGTTTTGTATAAATAGCTGGCATTTTTAGTAAATTTCTTACTAAATTCTACCAATTTCTACAATTATGAAATATTTACCATTGGCTGCCATTCTTCCAATTGTATCTGCGATCTGCAATCCACTTACATCTTCAAACTGTCCTTCTGATCCCGCGTTGGGGGCTTCCTTTAAGGAAGACTTCACCTCCGGAATCGGTTCTCACTTTGAAGTCCTGGATAATCCTGGTAGTGTTACGTTTGGTGAGAATGGTGTGTCTATAACTATGAACAAACAGCTCGATAATCCGTCTATCAAGTCGAATTTCTACATTATGTTCGGGAAAGTCGAAGTAGTGTTGAAAGCATCACCAGGTACTGGAATAATTTCGTCGTTCTTCTTACAGTCGGATGATTTGGATGAGATTGATATCGAGTTGTTTGGAGGTAATACTCAAGTCCAGTCGAATTTCTTCCTGAAGGGAGACACAACTACTTACACCAGAGGTCAATACCTCGATGTAACACCTGATCCATCGCAAAGCTTCCATACTTACACACTCGATTGGACCTCTGAAGCCTTGACATGGGCAATTGATGGTAATGTTGTGCGTACGTTGTTACCTAGTGATCCACAAGGCTATCCACAGACACCAATGCAAATTTTGGCAGGTATTTGGGCTGGAGGAGATGCATCCAACGCCCAGGGAACAATCGATTGGGCTGGTGGTCCGACCGACTATTCCCAACTTCCATTTTCCATGGAGATCAAGTCGTTGATTGTTTCCGATTATTCTTCGGGCAAGTCGTATTCTTATGGAGACACTTCGGGATCTTGGAGCTCTATCAAGGCTGATGGCGGTTCTGTTAATGGCAGAATCGAACAAGGCCAAAAAGAGTTCTCAAGTTTACAAGGCGGGACCTCACCTGCTGTTTCCCAAGCTAGTTCGATTGCGACAACCTCGACTTCCGTCTCCACTACTCCAATCACGACTAAACCAGCTCCTACTTCTGCCCCTCAAGATCCATCAACATCACAAACTACTAAAGTTTTCATAACTACCAGCTCTGTTTCAACATCGGCTGCAACTAATTCAACTAAGGCCCCAGCTACCAAGGTGACCAAAACGACAACTTCGAGTGCCAATGCAGTCACCTTCATTACAACTGCAGCTGTGGAGTCCAAGAGTAAGGCCCACATCAGTCTTCTGAACCCTACCTTCACAATTGTCAGCACGTCACAGTCATTAAGACCTGCACCAACCCTCCAAGTTTACCAGGACGTTGCCGGCAGTTTGAGTTCTGGTAGTTCAGTGCTTTCAGTTGCCATGGTTATTGTTTCTCTTATTTTCTTGTGATACAGTACTTGCATTTTCAATTCGTTAAGCTACGAAGTTTCAGTAGCTAGTTAGAACTAATAAATAGTAAAATTCAACTAAATGGTCCTTCAAGAAGACCAAGTAACTTGAAGACTTCCGCTTCCGTTAGACGTTCACTGAATGACTTGCTAATAGTCTTGGAGTTCTTATCCATCATTGCTGCTGCCAACTCGAGTTTGCTTCTTTTCAAATCCATTATTCTACCCTCGATGGTATTTTCTAGATACAACACGTTTACTTCGACATCTTTCAACTGCCCGATACGATATATTCTATCAATGGCTTGTTCTTCTATTGCTGGGTTCCACCATGGTTCATATAAAATTAATCTTGACGCCATGACCAAGTTAATCCCACATGCTGCACACTTGAGAGAACATAAAAGTACATTTATGTCCTCGTCTTCCTCAAAGTTCTCCAAAATTTCAACTCTTTGCTCCGGAGAATGCTTACCTTGGTATGTCAAAAATTTGTAGCCTGCTTTTTCCAACTCTTTACCCAAGAATGGGAACATGGAGACATACAGGGAAAAAATGACCGTTTTGCGATTCTTGTCCTTGTTCAATATATTGATTGTTGCTTTTGCCTTCGTTGACACGTCATCCTGATCTGTTTCACTTCCTGATTCATCTTCTTGATCATGGTTACTATCCATAGATTGTACAATCTCTCTTGAAATTTCCAATCTATTGGCTACCGCTTCACCATCAGAAGTCATCAAGTTAGCAAGGGACTCTTCAAGTGCATCCAATTCGGGTTTCACCGAAACACTCTGGGAAAAAGCATCACCAAGATCATCATCAGCATGCTTTGGTTCAGTAGTATTTCTATTTCCAAGTAAGTTAAAATCGCAACAAAATTGCCTGAGTCTTTGGAGCAAACCCATTGTTCTGGAAATTCCACTTTTAAACTGAATGATCACTTGCTTTTGCACTGCATCATATTGATCTTTCTCGCTACCTGAAAGTCTGAGGCCCACCACATTGATTGTTTTAGTGGGCAATACGAGTTTGCCTGCATCGATTAAGTACTGCTTCGTGCGGCGAAGTAACAACGGTTCGATATCTTTCTTAACTCCCTCTACCACTTTCATAAATGTCTTCGGATCTGCTTTACTTGTTAATGATATCCAATTTTTGAGATTGGCCAAAGGACTGACATTAAGAAAAGTGATCAATGCATGCATGTCCAGTAACTTGTTTTGCACGGGTGTACCCGTCAAACATAGTCTCCGAGAAGACTTCAATGAAGAAACTGCTTGAAATGCTCTGGTTTTCATATTTCTAATCTCGTGCGCTTCATCCAAGATAACTCGCCACCATTGTACTTCAAACAATGGAGAGCTTTGTCTATTCTTTTCAGAGGCAACCGTAGAGTATGAAGTTATCACCACGTCGTACTCTTCTAAATCTTTCGCTTCAGTGGGCCTATGGGGGCCATGAAATACTAGAGTCTTCAACGAGGGAGCCTTATTCGCTATTTCATTTTCCCATTGCCGCATGACTGCCACTGGTCCAACTAACAAATTGCCCTGGGTGCCGGTCTTTGCAGGTCTTGCCAACATCAACGCAATTGTCTGCACTGTTTTCCCCAATCCCATATCGTCGCAGAGCATACTACCCTTATTCGGGGCGTCAAGATCTTCCCTAGCTTTTAGGAACCGCAAGCCATGGACTTGGTGTGGGTGTAGTTTGACATTAAGGTTTTTAACTTCAAATTCTTCGTCTTTGATCTCTACTTTTTCTAATTCCTCATGTGGTTGGAATGATAATTCTCCAAATAACTTTCGGAGTTCTTCCACATCGTCACCTTGTTTCTTGTTTTCATTTGGAGGTTTAGACTCCTTTGTTTGACTTTCATTAGATTCGGGGTCTTTCTTCTCATTTCTAGAAGCAGATGTCTTCTTTCCTTCTGCATCAGCTTCCTTCTTTTTCAGCTTGGTGTTTCCTGCTGTGGTGGGAGGCAATTTCGACGTCTCCTTCTTAGGTCTCGAAACTTCTTGTTTGACTTGGGTCCTCCGTACACCGCCTTTCGCTTGTCCTGATCTGCGATCACTTGCATATCCAGTTTGTTTGCTACTGTCTATAGAGAAGTCCTTTAAAAGGTTCTCCAATTGGCCAATGTCCCCAGAATCAGTAGGCATGATTTTGTTTACACATTCGCTCTCTGCAATTCATTGGTGAATTGGTGAATTGTAAACAGACCAAAAAAAGATTAGCGACCTCGGTGAGGGTCGAACTCACGATCTCAAGATTAACAGTCTTACGCCTTAACCAGCTTGGCCACGAAGTCAATTTTACAAACTTGAAATTTTCTGGAGTTGCCGCAAGGCGACGGCCTTAACATCAGTCTTATTCAACTATACAAGTAGTTTCATATTAACGGCGGCAATAAAAGCAAGTTTATATTTAAACTATGTAAAGTAACGAAGTTGGATGTAATTAATCCATAAAGACGGAGAAAGAAATTATTTTTAAATAAAATGAACCGCGGGTATAACTAGCGAAGAATGGCGAACAGCTCTAATCGAAGCTACATCCAATAGGATACTTCAAGTTGTTGTCGGCATCCCAGACACCCCAGTGCTTTTCGACATCAGAAGTACCAGAAGTGTTTGGCTTCCAGGCTTCGTCAAAGGCTTCAAATACAGCAACATTAATACCCCAGGCTCTGATGGCACAAATGGCTTGTTGCCAGTAGGCCTTGGCGTTGTTGACGGATGGTTGGGAAGATTCGAAGGCGGTACCTTCGGTTGGCCAGCCAGTTTCACCAACCCAGAAGTCGATGTCAGTGGAACCCTTGGTAGTTTGGATGACTTGCAAGGCTTGCATGATATCGTCAAAGAAGGAGTACGAGGAGTTCAGGTTGGTTTGACCTTGCCAGTAGGAGAAGGCATTGGCAAAGACAAAATCGGCGGCCTTGATGGCAGGTTGAGAAGCACCGTCAACAAGGACGTTCCACGAGTCAACGGTACCGACAGGGACGTCACCGAAAGATTTGCCGTTCTTGTCCTTGATGCCCTTAAGCAAAGTCTTGATGGTGGCAATGCTGTCAGCCAACTGTTGGGCGGTCATGTCATCTCTGTACAAAGCTTCAGAACCGACGGTGAAAACCTTGACGGTGCCGACGGAAATGTTTGGCAAGTAATCGGTCAAAGCCTGTTGTTCTTCTTCAAAGTGGGCTTGGTCGGTTGGCCAGATACCGAGCATAAGTTGGAAACCGGCAGACTCAGCAGCAGGACCCAAGTATTGCAAAGTGTTACAGTCAGAGACGGCGTAGGTCTTGACGATCTTGGAGTAGCTTTGCAAGTTGTTGAAGTCACTTTCGTATTCGGAAGTAGACTTACAGTTACCGTTGTTGTCCTTGACACCAAGGTTGAATGCAAGGTCACCGACAGCGGAGACGGAGGCGACAACAGAAGCTAAGGCGGCTAAGTATTTGAATTGCATAGTTAACGAGAGTAGGCTTCACAAGTGTTGTTGGAAACTCAAGCAAGTTTTGGAATCGGGTGCACAAATGAAGGTTTTTCTTGATAGATTATTTTCCTGCAGACAGACCCCAAAAGAAACGATTTTGTTTTTGTTTGTTTATATTTGCGGTCTAGAACTCTTTTTTTAGAAACAAGTAACAAGTGCACCTGAGACATACCGGATATTGGTGGCCCAATGGGCAGCAGCAGTTTACAACGCCACTTCTGGTATTGTAGGCACGGGCTTTGACCCAAATAGGCCGAGTTTTATCTCTTAGTTACAATGTACCATTACATAATCGTTGCAGACTAGTTTCTTCGTCGCTTTGTCGGTTTGAATTGTCTTGCCTAATCGGGATGGGTCCCAATGTCTATTTTATTCGCTGACCTTGGTCAACGCTATTAACAACCCGTCTTCTATCCTTACGCCCTTAGGCACGGCTAATTGACCGTCAAACATCTGGCCCACGTTCTCAACACCTTCCAAATTGGCCTTGTCCTGCTTGAAGCTGGCTTGTAAGTCTTTGTAGTTACCCAACACCAACAACACATTGCCGGGACTCAACTTGGCGAGCTCGAGCTCGGGAACCTGCTTGAGCTCATCGAACTTGTCGTTGGAATTGAAGAAATCGTCACAATTGACGTATATACTCGAGGAATATCCTTCGGCAACCGAACTCTCGGTGAACACCGAGCTGAACCTCTTGCTCATCCGAATATAGTACCCAAATGATGACTTGTTGCCGACGACACCATAAGCTTCCAATGGCGAGACAATGGTTTTGTTCTTCAAGTCAACCGTCACACGCGAGTTGACCGGCACTTCTCTTTTGATGTTGAGTTCCAATGGTTCGGCTTCTCCAATGTTGACGTACTTGGTAACCGAGATCTTGTGTGGATTCTTCACCTTTTCCTTCTTCTTCATGATCTTGGGGGTTTCTCTGGAAATAGTGATACCTTCTTTAAAGTCACGGTACACGTCGTTGTTGGACATGAATGGTAAGGTGGTGATCTTGGGCAAGTTTTGGGCATACTTGAACTTCTTGGCTACGTCCTTGTTCTTGCTGTTGACAGCAGCAGAAAATGTCGACTTGACAAGATATGGTGGTGTGACAAAGTATTGCAACAAGCTGGCAAGCAAATAAGCCGCCTCCGTAGCAGGTTCTTGAGGCTGTTGAACGGCCTCTTTTGGGGCCACGATATCTTCATCACTAAAGTTGAACTTCATTTTCTTACCACCTTTGCTACCAAGCTCCACTACTTCCTTAGGCTTGGTGTCAACTTGTTCTGCAACGTCTAGCACCACGATCTCAACCACATTGTACGTAGTGCTGGCCTTGGCGATCTGATAGGCGATGGCCGTGATTTGTTGCAAATTCACAGCATTCTTGGATGAAATTGCCGTCGTTGGAATACACACCGAGATCTGAGTGGCACCTTGTGTCTTTGTGGGCTTCTTTGTCGGCTTCTCGACGTCGTCAGCTTTTCTTTTGGCCATGATGATACCTGGTTAAAGTGATGCGATGGATGGAGATGAGATTTCGATTGAAAAAAATCCTTTGTACGCGGAAATTCTTTTTTGATTATCACATATAAACATGATATATACATGATTTACATCTATTAAACGGCTTATTCGGTAACATTTTCTTCTCCAGCAGCTTCTTCTTCTTCCTCAGCAGCGACTTCTTCAGCAGCGTCTTCTTCAGCTTCTAACTTGGCGATTCTAGCCTTGGCCTTTTCAATGTTGGTCTTGGTTTGTTCTTCCTGCTTGTCTTCAAGAGCAGACAAGGTTTCCTTCAAGATGGTGACAGTGTCAACAACTTCTTCTTCCTTGGTTGGGAATGCAATGTTTAAGTCACTCAAGCTGACGATGACTTCTGGGTCAACGGTAAACTTCTTGGACTTGGACTTCTTTTGCTTGTTGGACTTACCCTTGGTACCAGCAAAGAAAGATTCTTGCTCCTTCTTGATGACGACAACATCAGCAGGCATTTCAATGGTTCTGATGTTGTTGGCTGGAGCAATGGCGGACTTGCCGTTGACAGCAGACTTTGGTTGAGGCTTGACGTAAGATGGGTCAAAGTACGACAACAAACTGTGAATGGAGTTCAATTCCTCGGTGAAAGCAGGAACAGAGGCTTCAGCAAGTTGCTTTTCGGCAACTTCCTTTCTCTTTTGCTTCTTTTCGTCAACTTGTTGTTGCTTGTATTCTTCATCTCTCTTCTTTCTTTCCTCGTCAAGAGACTTCTTGAACTTTTGGTATTGGTCGTTGAAGTCGGCTCTCAACTTCTTGATTTCACCGTACTTCTCGTCCTTTTGTTTCCTTATTTCGTCTCTCTTGTTGTAGAATTCCTTTCTCTTAGAGAAAGTGGTCTTGGTGCTGTCGTTGATTTCATCCAACTCCTTTTGGATCTTTTCAAATTCAGCTTGAACATCCTTGCCACCGACAGAAGACAACTTCTTCTTCAAGTCAGCAATCTTTTGCTTGTCTTGGTCAATGGAAGCCTGGGTCTTCTCAATACCGCCAAAGTCCTTACGCAACTTACGCAATGAAGACATTTCCTTAACGTGACGTCTTTCGTCGGCCAATTTCAAGTTACCAGCGTCTATCAAGCTGTCCAAAGAGTTGATTCTGGCATCAATTTCAGCAACGTTTTTGAAGTTGTTCTTGGAAGTTTGGGCTTGAATTTCGGCAATCTTCTTCTTCAACTGGGAGTCAACTTGCTTGACCTGGTCATTGATAGCGTTACGTTCGGACTTAAAGGTGGCTTGTTTGGTAATCAACTTCTTCAATTCTTGTTGCAAAGAGTTTCTCTTGTCGAGAACCTTTTGGTCAACTTGAAGTTTGTTGATCTGGGCAGTGACTTCGTTGTTGGTCAAGTCCAACTTCTTGATATCCGCGTTTAAAACTTCGAGCTTTTCCTTCAAGGCCTTGTCATCAGGACCCTTGATGAAACGTCTTGGTGCACGAGCAGGAGCAGAGTTGGTAGGAGCAGTAGTGGCCATAATGGTACAATTAGTGGGAGAACAGTGGAGGAAAGTTAAAGTTTTGGACAAGTTTTCTCATGGAAAAAAATGTCGAAAAATGAAAAATTATTCGAGGCGCTCGTTGCCGGTTGTGGAGACGCAGATTACGACGGAATAGATAGATCAAAAATCCGGAAAATCCGCCAAATTAAAGTAGCAAGAAATTCCCAACCGAGTCAACTAGTATTTGGTAACTATTAGCCACAAAATGGTCCCCTGTTACCCTTTATACTTCACGAATAGCACGTCGTGGCTAATGGTGCCAGATCGCGCGACGACACTAAAACGTCTGATTCGGGTAAGAGCGACATTATTTTGTACGACATTTGTTTACGATAAACATCAATAAAATCAAATATTTGCAAAAGGTTCACATAGCAAATAGCTTCCCCACAATGACGTACGCCGAACTTGTTGCTGGGCTTACGCCGGACCAGATTCTTCAACAGTGGCCAGAGATTACTCCACTTAAAGAAATCTCTGGAATCCCCACGTCTTCCGACTCGTCGAGCGGTGCCAAAGAAGATTTGTTTGACGGCCACGACGAAGAACAAATCAGACTCATGGACGAATTGTGTGTTGTCTTGGACAACGAAGATGTGCCATTGGGAGCTGGAACCAAGAAGCTTTGTCACATCATGGACAATATCAACCGCGGGCTTTTGCACAGAGCCTTCTCGGTCTTCCTCTTTAACGAAGACGGGAAGTTGTTGTTGCAACAGAGAGCTGAGGAAAAGATCACTTTCCCTGCCATGTGGACCAACACCTGTTGCTCGCACCCTTTGTGTGTGCCCTCTGAGTTGGGTATCAGTGCCGACTCCGACTCCACCGCCATCGACCAGCTTGAAAACAGTGTTGCTGGTGTAAAGAACGCTGCTCAACGTAAGTTGGAACACGAACTAGGCATCCCATACAGTGACTCGCCTTTGGACAGCTTCACTTACCTTACGAGAATCCACTACAAGTCTGCCAGTGGATCTGAAACCTCCAAATGGGGTGAACACGAAATTGACTACATTTTAATTCAAAAGGCCAAGAACTCCATCACCATCGATGCCAACTACAACGAAGTCATGGACTACAAGTGGGTCGATGCCGACGAATTGAAGCAAATGTTCGAGGACAATAAATTGGTGTTTACCCCTTGGTTTAAATTGATCTGCCAAAGTTTCTTGTTTAAATGGTGGAGCAACTTGGACAGCTTGGCTCAGTTCCAAGACAAAGAGATCCACCGTTTATTGTGACTTTAGATGTAAATAGTATTCTCTTGCCAATGCACACACACTCACAAAAAATATATTCCCCGATGCCGCGCGCTACCGTCGTGACTCGGACGAGTGTGACTCGGGGACTGGGAGGTTTTGCAGTCACGTGATGGCGCCATCTTTGGCCCAAAAATTCCGGGCCTCAATGGTACACTGAATAATCAACCATGTTTAAACTTGTGCTGCAGCGTAGTGTCGCCAGAATGGGACCCAGCGGGGTCAGAAGACTTGCCACCGCCGAGTCCATCAGTCCTGTGAAAGCAGCCAGCGCCGAGAGCGAAATCAAGACCAAGAGAAAGAGAAATACTGTCTTCTCTGACACCCTCAACAAAGGTCCGTCATTTGATGATTTCATCCAGGGAAAAGCGGCACTGATGTTGGATCCCCTTGAGGTTGCACGTCAAGACTCAAATCTGCGTTTACCCAAGTGGTTGAAGGTCCCTATCCCCAAGGGAAAATCGTTCAACAGTTTGAAAAAGGACGTGAGGGAGTTGAAGTTGGCCACAGTTTGTGAAGAAGCCAAATGTCCTAACATTGGGGAGTGTTGGGGTGGTAAGAAGTCCGAAGCAACGGCCACCATCATGTTGATGGGTGACACCTGTACTAGAGGATGTCGTTTCTGCTCGGTGAAGACCAATAGAAACCCTTCGGCACCAGACCCCATGGAGCCGGAAAACACGGCTGAGGCCATTAGTAGATGGGGTTTGGGGTACGTTGTGTTGACCACAGTTGATAGAGACGACTTGATTGACGGGGGTGCCAACCACTTGGCTGAAACCGTCAGACGGATCAAGCAAAAGGCCCCTCAAATTCTTGTTGAAGTGTTGAGTGGTGATTTCCGTGGTGATTTGGACATGGCAGCCATCTTGGCCGATTCGGGACTTGATGTGTATGCCCACAATATGGAGACGGTCGAGGCCCTCACCCCACACATTAGAGATCGTCGTGCCACCTACAGACAGTCGTTGAGCGTGTTGCAGAGGGCCAAAGAAACCAAGCCTCTGTTGGTGACCAAGACTTCGCTCATGTTAGGACTTGGTGAGACCGACGAGCAGGTGATGCAAACCCTCCGTGATTTGCGGGAGATTGGGTGTGACGTCGTGACGTTTGGCCAGTACATGAGACCTACAAAGAGACACATGAAGGTGGTGGACTACGTGAAGCCCGAGAAGTTTGACTACTGGAGAGATACTGCATTGGAAATGGGATTCTTGTACGTAGCAAGTGGCCCATTGGTGAGATCATCATACAAGGCCGGGGAAGCGTTCATCGAGAACGTCATCAGAAAGAGAAGACACAATGTTGGAGAGACTCCAAGATTGGCAAACGAAATCAACCCGGAATTATATAAGGCTAAAGATTAGGATAGAGGCAGAATGATATAACAAGAATCAAGAGTTTCACGTCGTAGAGTATACCCAATATTTAACAAAACCCTGATCGCGAAAAGTATGGGTGATCCTTCCATATCTAGATCAAGCTATAGACCCAATTGACATCTCTAGAACCACACAGCTACATCCCAACAGTGTGTCCATACTAAACTGCGACATTCCACGATGTTTCTGCGGTTTCTGCTCGGGTTCTCACCCAAAGTGCTACGTTCCAGGCAGATTCGCGTCGCAGGGTCATGGTTTGCTTTTTTCGGCGTGCGTGCGAAATGTTATTGTTTGGATCATCAGCAGCCAGAGAACGCACCACTTGCAACCACTTCCAGCTCCACCATGTCCGACAAAGATGACAGCGAGGACTCGTTGATCTCTCAGTTTGAGACCACCCTCACCATCAGACCCACCTCCAACGAGGTGGACGAGGTTCAGGACCTTTCAATCGACCACTCCACCGTTCTCCACACGTCATACAACTTCACCAGGGACCAGTCGATAGTCGACATTGCCGAATTGGAAGAGGAAGAAATCGCCCTGGAACAGATCCCCAAGTTCAAGACCAGGCGCAAGTACTCTCTTCTTCCAGCAAACGCCGTCAAGCGGTCGCTGTCGCCCGGAATCAAGAAAAACAAGTCGCCGTCCCCTGGTGAAGAAGCCAAGGATAAATACAAGAGCGTACTAAAGCCATCACCCCTTATAGATCACACGCTTGCCCGGTACAACAAGTCGTTTGGAGACTTTTTGGGCTCCAACCCCCACATCCAACAGGAAAGCCCCCGGTTCACCAACGAATCCGACAAAACATTGATCCTCCTCTCGCCATACTCGGCAGAACATGCTTTTGGCCGGAAATGGGTGACCAAATCGTACCTTTCCACCATATTCGAGAGACCCCAACGTCTTTTGGCTTCTTGCATCGGTGTCGCCGCCGCCGTCACCATGTTTCCCTTCTTTTACACACTTGCCAACTCCCAGAAACGCGGATCCTTGTTCTCGAGCCACGTCACCAAGATACACGGCAAGAATTGGCCCAAGAAGTTGTTTGAGTTGTGCTTAGAGTCTCATGACAAGCTCCAGAATGACAGGTTGGAAGTACCAGAGGATTGGAATACCGGAGACATTTATTTGAATCCAAGGACTATTAATGCTATTGAAGGAGTCATTGGTACCATTGAAACAGCCGTCGACTCGCTTTATGGCCCTGAAGACAACCATAACCTCACATTTGTCGTTATCAGACCTCCAGGACACCACTCGCATGCATGCTTACCTAGCGGCTTTTGTTTGCTCAACAACGTCCAGATCGGTATTGAATATGCATTTGAGAAGTACGGCGTAACCCATGCAGCCATATTGGACGTAGACTTACACCATGGTGACGGGAGCCAGGATATTTGTTGGGAAAGGGCCGGATTCACAGGTGACTATGGCCAGGACGAAGACGACGAAGTTGACCCCAAGAGCAATCCCCGTGATGAATACGGCAAGCGTTTTGCTACGTACCCCAAGGTAGGGTATTTTTCATTGCATGACATCAAGTCGTACCCCACAGAACTAGGATATGCTACCAAGGAAAACATCAAGAATGCATCGACGTGTATTATGGATCACGATCTCAATATCTGGAATGTTCATTTACAGGAATGGTCGACTGAAGAGGAGTTCTACAAGCACTACCAAACCAAATACGTGGCGTTGTTGAACCGGGCAAATCAATTCTTGAACCAATCGAAAAAACAGTACGAGCTGGAGTACCTGTTGTACTTGAACAACCTCTCCAAGTATAACAAGTACCTTTTGAAACCGTATTTGTACAACCAGCCTATTCAGAAACCGACGGCACCACCGCCATACAAGCCACTTATTACGATTTCGGCCGGGTTTGATGCTTCTGAGTACGAGAATGCCCAGATGCAGCGCCACGGGATAAACGTCCCCACATCTTTCTATGCTACATTTACCAAAGACGTTGTCAAGCTTGCCAAGATCCATACTGGGGGCAAGATAGTGTCGTTCTTGGAAGGAGGCTACTCTGACGGAGCATTATCGACGGGGATTTTTTCGCATCTCATTGGATTTAACAACGACGAGGAGTCCTTATGGAACGAGTCGTGGGGCACTGAGCCGGTAATGAAGGAGTTGGTCAAGGGATGCAAGAAGAACTGGCTACCATACAAGAAGCCGCAGAGCGACATTACTGTGTGGGCCAACGAAGTGATCAAGTTGGGACGGGCGATGATGCCCAACGCCATCTTGCCGGCGAACTATGTATATTCGAGCGATGAAGTGCCGGAGAAACCTGTCAATAAGATGGTGAAGGATATCATGGCGGGGCAGGAGGTCAGTAGCAGCCCGTTGAAGAAGGACCCCGAAGACGACCGTAAGATCATGAGACACACACGGTCCTACTATAAGAAGTTAGCGACAGCTCAAAAGCAGCTGGCCAACTAACAACTGCACCGAATAATAAATATATTTAATTATACACTTTTATTTCTGTAATAGGAGAACCTGCCAAAGTTCGCAGCCGAAGTGGCATTACCTAATTAGGCTATGTTCCATCGCACTACAAATACGGTAAAGCTTGTTCTCCCCACTAACGCCAAATAGGTATATGGGTCATTAGAGGGCAAAACATTTGAAATACAGCAATATGACAAAAGCCAGGAGTACCAAACTTTGTTATATATTCCCACCACCCCGTCTAATCTAGCCCTGTTGCACTTTTGAAAACTGCGTGTGTGTTCAATGTTGCAGCAGCCCCCCAAGCTAAGTCGTGCACACAGTGCAGGACGCGTACCTCGCCGAAAATACGAACCACCTCAGACCAGCGGCATCACAAACGGCGCTAAACATCACACCAAAGAAATCCCGCTAAACACCCACCCAGCAGCCATGGCAGGACAACCACGCATCCGCAGCCGGCAGACGTTGCCGCCATCACATCCTGACTTTGACCGCCTGCAATTGTCCGATCCCGAGTTCATCGAGCAACTTGTCTTTGAGAACAAGGAGCTTCAGTCTTTGTTGACGTTGAAAGACAAGACGATATCCAACTTGCAGGAACAGTTGAAATTCACCTTGACGGAGGAGTACAACCGCTCTCAGCGGTCCCCCTACAAATTAAAGACGTTACCGCCTACCGACCCCAATGCTGCCACCCAAGAGACGACAAAAGATATCACGCAAAGCGAGGTCGAGCTCCTCAACGAAATAGGCGACTCCCAGATTGAACACGTAGACAAGCGTGTCTCCATGGAAGTAGAGGCCGCTTCGCCTGTGGCGATCTTAACTCGGTCACCCCTGGCGCCCAAGGAAGTCGATATTCCTCTCCGTTCTTCTAGGAGAAGACGCAATTCGAGGCCCGACGCCCCATCTGAATCGATGACACAATCCACGTCGGTTTTAAGTGCTCTATCCACTGCTACTGGTGTGACGGCTTCAGAATCCATCGATTCCCAAATACTCAAGAGCGAGCCTGAAATCGGTTCCCCCGTTGACGAAAGCATCCTCACGAGTGAATCTTCTCAAGAGCT
Source organism: Teunomyces cretensis (assembly GCA_003706575.2). Taxonomy (NCBI): domain Eukaryota; kingdom Fungi; phylum Ascomycota; class Pichiomycetes; order Serinales; family Debaryomycetaceae; genus Teunomyces; species Teunomyces cretensis. Next base: position 378,210 of record PPLT02000002.1, on the reverse strand, counting down.
GACTAATATCATTCTGCAATACAGTGAAATTAACGACTATGAGCCTGCCAGTGCAGAAACTACTCCCATCATCAAGTATGAAAGCAACGAAAACCACCTTTCCAACTCCAAAAGTAACGAAACACCTCTTACAAATTACAGAAGTAACGACACCCATACAATCGCTAGCCAAAGAAGCACATCTTCTACTACTCCTCACAAAACGTCGGCTGTTTACAGCGAGAACAAGCACAACCAGAGTACAAGCAGTTTCAATTCATACAAGTCTCGTATTAAGCTCCCTCCCACCCTCCAGTTACAGCAAAGTAATAATAACCTCCAGCAACCACAGCTGCCTCCAAATTCATTGCCAACGTCTCAGATTGAGCACCAAATTGACCTGACTACTCCAGGAAATATCGTCCAATCAACGCTAAAGTCCCCTGCTTACTTTGACCAGACCGGTGCCCCAGACCAGCTTCCAGCACAGTCGCCGAACTGGAGCAATGGTACTTTAGAAACACCCCCAACTCAAATAATCTCCCAATTTTCCAGTACTGAAGTTTCTGGCTTTAGAAAGAACCCACCACCTGCTACCAACGACATCAATAACAAACAAGCTCAAAGACATAATCAATTCACTTCCCCAAGCATAAGCAACAGCAGTCTCAGTATCCATAGTGCCAACCCCCATAATAATAATGGCTCATTCTACAATCATAGCAATAACAACAACAGCAGCTACTATGATGCAGAAGCACTCAAGACTCCAATATCTGCCCAGTTTGCCTCCACCGACTCCATAGGTACTAGACCAGCTGCTCAAACACCAGGATCAAGCTTCCATGTATTGAACACACCAAAATTAGAGGAGGAGGATGTCAATTTATTTATCAAACCCGAAGAGTTTCATACTATCTCTATCATGGTTGTTAGTACTATCAATGTGAACCCGATCAACCTGAGCAGACGAACAGATGATCCAAATTGTACATTTTCTATCCGCGATCGAGAGTCAAACAAGGAAATGTGGAGAATACGCAAGAGCTACTCACAGTTGATGGCATTCGATAATGAAATTAGGCCGATAGTCGAATACTTTGGGTTACCTCTCATTCCAGAAAAGGCCTTATTCCTTTCCACCTTGCCTTTGAAGATTGATCATAGAAAATCTACTTTGCAAAACTATTTCAATTCTATCTTTCTCATGCCTCATATTCCTCAAACAGTACTATACAGAATGTGCCGTTATCTATCGTTAGATTTCGTTAACCCTCTTGATGATTATAAGAGTGGCGCCAGAAAGGAAGGATTTTTAATTCGCCGTTACAAAGGATTGGGAACAAGTTGGAAGATACGATGGTGCCAAGTCGATGGCCCATTTTTGGAAGTGTATGATTCACCGGGAGGAGCTATAATTGAACAAATCAGGTTAAAGGGAGCTCAAATTGGAAGACAATCGTCAGATTCTGTCGCCGAAGAAAAGGGATATAGACACGCTCTATTGATAATGGAAGCGCAGAAAACATCCAAGTTGTCGTCATCCTTCCCCAAGCACTTTTTCTGTGCCGAGTCGGACCACGAGAGGGATGAATGGGTGAATATCTTGCTTGAATATAACGCGGCAGCTACAGCAGCGATGACCATTCAAGAGGATTTAATTCCGGAATCTCCTTCAAGTAAGTACGACTACGATGAAGAGTTAAAGAACGCAAACACGCCAGCGCTGACATTGGCAACTAGTTACGATCAAGTTTCATCACATACAGCACATTCGCAGGACGATGTTAGGGATTCGAAACTTAAAAAGAAGAGAAGTTACTTTCCGTTCAGAAGCAAGCCGAACCAAGCCGCTGGAGATACCACGTTAGAAGATATTGATGTGACTAGTATTCCACCAGCCTCGGCCAAAGAAGGGTCAATGCAACACTATTTGGACCAATTGCAGTTGGATGACGACATTACCAAACTGGTGTTTGGCCGTGAAGTTGCTGACGCATTTAAGTTATCTAACCATGCTTACTTGGACAAACAGATCCCAAGTATCTGTTTCAGATGCTTAGACTACTTGAACCGGACAGGTGCGGTCTACGAAGAGGGAATTTTCCGTTTAAGTGGATCGGCGTCGGCAATTAGGCAACTTAAAGACCAGTTTAATACCCAGTTCGACTTGGATTTGTTTGACTCTCCATTGAGACCAGATATTCATACTGTTGCTGGTCTCTTCAAGATGTACTTGAGAGAGTTACCTTCCCCAGTTATGGGTGCTACGCCATATGCCTACCTTAACAATTTGATCTTGCAACATTCGCAGAATGTTCCTGCTTCTGAGTTGGCATTGATCATAAAGGATTTCTTCAACAACCGTGCCAACGTTGACGAAATTCATTTCAACATCTCCTACGTGATCTTTAAGTTCTTGCGTAACATTATTGCTCACAGCCTGTCCAACCGGATGAACTTGAGAAATGTCTGCATTGTGTTTGTGCCAACACTTAACGTAGCACTCGAAGTGTTGACAGCATTCTTGGTTGATTTTGATTGTATATTTGAAAACGCACCACCGGTACCTGATGGTAAAAGAGAAGTGTTGGATTTACATATCCCAAATTTCTAATGACGCTACGTTACGTTACAGGGATTATTTTTCGAGGGTTGTATTATAATACATAAACAGTTAATTTCCATCTATGGGTTTTACCATTCACTTTCGCCTGTAGCTTTTTGGAATACGTAATCCTTTCCGTCGATGTTGGCAATTCCTTCCTTCAAGTTGGACTTCCACTTGTTTTTAATTCTCTGCACTTTGTCGTATAAGCACAACATAATTTGGCCCTCTTGGTCGCCGTCTTCATCGTCCGATTGTTCGCTATCGAGACCGTCGTCCAAGTCCGAGTTAATGTCGTCCGAATCGTTGAAGATATCATCGTCATCCTCGTCGTCGTCATCTCCAAGTGCACCATCGGCTTGTGCTATGTTTTTCTTCTTCTTGTTGTGGTTGCTTGTCTTTAATGCATCGACAATGTTGGGGGCATTGTCGGTAATTATAGTGAACTCAAACGTTCCGTCAGCCTGGTTGATATTCGGCAACATCAACCCGCTGCTATTGTCATCTTCGGTTTTCTGTATGTTGGGGAGCTCAATTCCGAGACTATTTGTGCTAGCAACGGCACTATACGACAAGGGATTAGACATGTGCGGCAATTCAAGCCCGGTAGATCCGGTATCAAGAGAGTGCAAAGGAACGGTATCAAGTGCGGACACAGCTGCATGTTGCTGGTGGTGCTGATGTTGGACCGCATGTGGATGTTGGTGTTGCTGGCGGAGCAACCCATTTTCATCTTCTTCTTCATCCCATGTAAACTTGGCCACTTGTGCTTGGGTTAACTTTTCACACCATATTCTTCTTAAATCTTGCAAGGTCGATTCGTCAATCCCACTGTCTTCAAAGTCTTGTCTTGAATCGTTGATTACATCCTCGATGATGGTTTCATATAACTTGCTGGTCTCGGTATTCGACATGGTATTTTTTGGGTCTCAAACTTTTTGCACAATCAATATATTAGTTTTCTAACGCTGAAAACCTCCAAATAGCTCTATTATCCCGGTCAATACCCGATTGATTACAATGAAGGGTTGGTGGCTGACTTTTTTCATTTTCAATTTATAGTGGCGATTAATTGAGAAAAATCACGTGCCTGATCATTCTCCCCAGTACTGCCAAAGACTAGACATTGATTAATATAGTTTAACTAACTTGCTCCAATTCATTAATATATGCCGATACATTCGTTACATTCCTTCTACACCATTCTAATCGATATGACTGAATTGAGCTCCTCGTGACCAAATACTTTTCGGTCCAAACTATGACAATCCCCTCGAGATTTACTGTATTATTAATGAGGATGTGCCGGAAGGAGATCAACGTCAGTGAATTGACGTCACATGTACAAATAATTGTGCATTAACCTATATCTAATACTTTCTTCCCTTTTTCGGACTGGTGCTGGCTCCGGTATACTGTAATTTGTGTACATGGACGAATTCAGTGACTCTCTGCACTTCTTCGAGAGCACGGTTCAACTTTCTCCGTAACAGATCAACTTCACGCTGCAAGTTCTTCTTGTCGGCATTCCCAGTGGCTATTTCCTTCTCGTACAGCGATCTGACCTCACCAAGCTTTCGCGTGTGCTTCTCAGCATATTGCTTATGGAGGAAAGTCGCCACTTCATCCACTTTCTTCTGCAGGTCGTGTTCTTGTTGGGTAATTTGCTCCTTCAAGTAGTCGATTTCTTGCTTCATCTTCTTATCATTGCCAGTCTTCAACTTGCTAATTTCTGATTCGTAGGTGGCCCTCTTCAACTCAATGGCTTCTACCAATTCATTCATCTTGGTTGCGTCTTCCGATATTATAGCCTCTTTTGCTTCAAGAGCCTTTTCATATCTGTCAGAGTCGATGGCATGTTGTCTGTCATTGGCTTCAAGCTCTTCTTTCAAATTTTGTATCTTTGTCGCAAGCTTCTCGTTCAACGAATTTGATTGTCCCAACTCAGACTTTAAATCTTCGATTTCCTTCCTTATCTTCGATTCTCCCTTCTCATTATCAGCCATTTGTTGTTCAAGTTCAGCGATGGTCCCCTGTAAGGCGTCCTTTTCCTGTTTGTGCTGTGACACGCTATCTTCAAGATCATTTTTACAGGCCTGTAATGTTCTATCCAAGTTGTATATCTTGTCATTAGCCAAGTTCTCCAAATTATCCAATTCCTTTAATAACTCTTCTTGTTTCGAATTCATTTCCTTGAAATGGTCGTTTGATGCCTTCAAATCGGAATTCGTTGAAGTTAACTCGGATGCTGTTTGTAACAATTCCTCCTTTTCTTTAAGTAATGCCTCGATTTTAATAGTATTATCAAGATTAGAGTTGGTAAGCAATTCAACTTGACTTGTCAAGTCATCCACAATAGACAATGACTCCTCAAGTGCACCTTTGTTTTCCTTCAATTTAGCTTGTAAAACAACGATGGTGTTTTCTTTACTTTTGAAGTTTTTGGTCAAGGAAACCAATTCACGTTCGTTGTGTTTTAACTGAATGGAGAGAATTTCCTCGTTTCTGACTAGCGAATCACGGGCATCCTTAGCATCACGGAGTTCTTGCTCTTTCGAGGTCAAATCATTCTTCAAGGTAGCCAAATTTTGGTTAAGCAGAAGGAGTGATTCGTCCCTCTCACGCAAAGTTTCCTTAAGTTCGTCACTTTTCCTTCTGTCATCCGCTTGCATTTTGTTCAATTGATCTATTGAAAACACTGGCTTTGAGTGAGGCGACATCAAGAAATTAATAGTTGGTTCGTAGTCCAATTTTGAAGTCTCCGGCAAGATGTCTAAGGTTTTAATGGGTTCATTGACGCTGTTGTTGCGAGAAATGGCGTTGCTGCTTGGAGCAGTGTAGTTCTTCAACGGACTGGTAACATCCTTTAAGGACTTATCATTTTCGGTGTACATGTATTCTTCCTCGCTTTCCAAGTTCAAGTCCTCATTTATACGGACATGTTGGTTAGTCTCCGGGCTTTTGGCCACGGGTTCAGTGTATCTCTGTGGGGTGATATAATCGGCCTTTTCGTCCAACTTTATGATCTTACTTATTTGTGTGTGGGTGACGTCTGGGTTAGCGAATTTGGTGGATATGCCCGAGGTATTGGGCATAATGGTCTGGCTGATGGTGTTCTCGATGCGGCCAAAATCTTCAGGGTCGCTATCGCTGTCGTTGTCTATAATGATGGGGGTTTTGCCGTTGGGTGACGACTTTGCCGAGCTGAGACGGCCCACAAGGTCTTCTCTCGCGAACACCTCGTCGATCTGAATCAGGTGGTCCGAGTGGTTGTACGAACTTTCATTTGCGTTGGTGATGACCTTGGCAATCTTGCGGGCCGAGCCGTCGTTTTCGCCAACAGTTTCCGTTCGGCGCTTGATGGGCGAGCTTACCTGGTCACTTATATGGGAGGTATCAGCATTGGGGTTTCTGTTTTCCTTGCCGTCAATTTTTGCGTCCAAAGATTGCTTGGACCGTTTGATACTTTCAAGGTTGAAATTCTTGCTTGCAGCACGGGGGGACGTCAACGCAAAGATGGTGCCATTGGTGGTGGCATTAAGGGGAGTTTGGGTTAGCGAAGGCTTCTGGTTGTGGAAAGTGTTTCTTCTGCCACGGGTGTCGGGCTTGGCACGGGCCTCATGTTTGGCGCGAAGGCCGTGCGGGTGTTGGATGAGCTCCGGGGTGTTGGGAATGACGGCACCAGGAAGCTTGACTGGCGAAAACGTCTCATCAACAGAGACTCGCTGAACGTGTTTAAGGGGCGAAGACATGTTGATAAACAGAGTTGTAGGTAAACAAAAAAAAAGATTAGTTTGTGTTTTGATCTGGCGGCGCCAGGCGCGCGCCTCACCAGAAAAAAATGTTTTGGCGACGCGTTTTATGTTTTGGGTATTTAGAGTTTTGGGTGCAAAACGGTGCGCAGAGTCAAACTACGGGGAAGGGGGCAGGAAAGATCGTAACAATTGTGTATTCAAACAGACATAATAAAAGGCAAACTAGAAGATGTAGTCAGCAATGACGTATCTCTTGTGTAAAGAAGGGGCTGGCTCACCAGATGAGTACACGGTACCATTGGTGTAGCTAGCGCCAGAGGCGGTAGGAAGAGCAGGCACCAGCGATGGGAGGGTGCTGGTGGTGGTAGAAGTAAGGGTTTCGGTGCTGGTCACTTGGACGTAGCTGGTGATGGTGATGGTGTCACTGGAGTAGGTGAACTCGGCGGTGACGGGGTACGACGTAGTGTGGGTCGAGGTGTAAGTAACGGTCGAGGTGATGACGCTTGGGTCAGTGGTGACGGCCGAAGGTGGGGCAGTAACGGTGACAGTCACGGTGGAAGGCACACAGACTTCGGTTGCTTCAGTTTCAGTGGAAACGAAGGTGCCGGAAGCGTTGGTGATGGTGACAATCAGGGTGATGGTCGAGGTGGTGACCAGGCTCACCGTCGATTGCGGAGCAATGGTGGTGGTGAGGGTATTGGTTGGCGAAGTGGTGGTGACGCCGTTGGAAGTCAATGTGACGTACTGGACGAGAGTCGACGTGATGGTCTGGTCGGCAGCAGCGGCAGCAGCAGAAGCAGAGGCCTGGATGGCGTTGATTTCGCTGGTGGCCGAGGCGGGCAAGGTCACGGTACCGGAAGGAAGCGTGATGGTGAGGTATTCCTGGACCGTGATGGTACTGGTACCGTCATTGGCAGTGTTGGAGGCTGGAGCTGGGGCAGCAGAGGCTGGAGCGTCAGCAGCTGGAGCGGCAGAAGTTGCACCACCAGTAGCTGGAGCATCGGCAGCGGCAGCAGCCAGAGTCGTAGGCAAGATACTAGCCGAGAAGCCAGACGACACCGCGGCCGACGTGGCCGGTTCGGACGAGTTATCGTACCTCTTGAAGTTGAGGGCGCTGACAGAGGCAGCTAAGATGAGTAACGAGGCAAAACGCATGACACTGACAATAAGGTAAAGGAATGGACGCGATTATTGGACGCAAGATCAGTTGGCAAGTCGAAAAATCCGTGACAAACGCCAGGTTTTATATGAATCGGTGCCAGATGTTTCATCGCACGAAAATGTAAATATAAACACAAAGGAGGTGCATACATTTCAATTTGACGCGCGCGTCGTAATGTTTATTTGTACTGAGGACCCGGGATGGGGGGATGCCAATGCTAAATATAACCGGGCACAAAGGAGCCAAGCGCCGCCTGATGTTGCTGTGGGCACCGGTCTGGTCTTGGTTAGCGGGTTTTTGTCGCGCATGACCCGTTTGGACTGCGGTTCGCCCCGGATGGAGGGAGTGGTCCAGGGTTTTGACGATGGACCGTCGTGTCCTGCAGATTGGCCAGGTTCCACTTGCTCGTGTAGCGACCGCGGTTGCGATCCCGGCTCGTGTCACACACCGTTATGTATGGAGCATGTTCATTCCATACATGCAATCCAGACATTGCCGAGTCTATTATTGGTCGTGGTGGCAGCAATCGTATCGGAACTGTTTCAGCTGGTCCGATTCTCCATCTCTACATTTCCCATTCCTTTGTTTTGTCATGTGCACCCTTGCGGTATGACGTCTTTACTTGGTGGATATCTCCGTCGGTAGCCTTGGGAGACCACAGTTGTTAATTCCGACTGGTTGTGCCCCAAAAAAATTCATCGGTAGTCGGCTGTAATTCCGACTGCAATATCTGAAACATATACCTCCAATTGATATCACCACTCAGTACCATCTACAACCCGCTCAATTCTGCCGGATTTCCCTTGCCCGTCACCACCAATCTCGGCCCCCAATTATCGGCTCACACAGTTTTCCTCCACAACTTTGGTGGCACGGCACGGAATTACGTAAGCAAACCCTCCGTTTCCGTCGTATATAACCCCGAATGGCCGCCATCTTATCGTCACTTTTCATTAACCATGATCGGATTACCCCTTGATAATAACTCGCCCACGCACAGGTACGCCATCCGGACCGGTGTTGTTGCCATTGTGCTCCTCGTGGTGTTGTTCGGCACCAATCTCTTCAACTGGTTGAAGATTGCTACTACTTCCATCGACCCTTCCGTCTGCAAGGTCCACGAGCCAATTGTGCCCCAATCGTTCTACAGGGACAACTCCACCGTGTTGGAGGTGCTCCACGGCGACCAATTCCGTAAACAGTCCATTGCCAAGTTATCTGGTGCCGTCCAAATCGATACCCAGATCTTTGACAAGCAGCCCGAAGTCGACGATGCCCCTGAAGTTTGGGCCAAGTTCAAGAAGTTCCACCGCTACTTGGAAAAGACCTTTCCCACGGTCTATGCCAGCTTGAAGGTTGAGACTGTCAACACCCACGGCTTGGTTTACACCTGGAAGGGTGCCGACAAGTCCTTGAAGCCGGTATTGTTCACGGCCCACCAGGATACCGTCCCTATTCAACAGGACACTCTTGGAGACTGGACGTACCCTCCATTGGAAGGCCACTACGATGGCGAATTCCTCTACGGACGTGGTGTCAGCGACTGCAAGAACTTATTGATTTCGCTCTTGGAAACCGTTGAATTGTTATTGAAGGATGACTATAAGCCCCAGAGAACCGTTCTCCTTGCGTTTGGCTTTGACGAAGAAGCCTCTGGTGTTGTTGGTGCTGCCCATATTGGTAAGTTCTTGGAAGCAGAGTACGGTAAGGACTCCATTTATGCCATTATCGACGAAGGTCCTGGTGTTACGTTGGACGACTCAACCGACGCCATTTTCGCCACTATTGGTACCGGTGAAAAGGGCTACATTGACATCGAAGTCGAGTTGACCACTCCTGGTGGCCATTCCTCGGTGCCTCCAGACCATACCTCTATTGGTATTGCTTCCGAGTTGGCCTACATCATTGAAAAGGACCCATACCAACCAATCTTTACCACCAAGAACCCTATCTTCAAGTACTTGCAATGTATTGCCGTTCATGACCCCAAGAACAAGGTTCCAACTTACACCAAAAAGGCTATTCTCAGATCTGGCTTTGACAAGTTTGCCAACTCCAAGGTTGTTGCTTTCCTCACGTCCAACAAGTACACCCAGTACTTGATCCAAACGTCGCAGGCCATCGACATCATCAGGGGTGGAGAAAAGGCCAATGCTTTGCCCGAAACGACCCGTTTGTTGGTCAACCACAGAATCGCTATCGAATCTAGCGTTGAAGAGATCAAGAAGCACTTTGTTTCGCGGGTCATCGAAGTTGCCAAGAGACACAACTTGGCCGTCGAAGCCTTTGGAGAAAAGGTTGTCGATGTCAAGGACAACTCCGGTGTTTTCAAGGTCATTGGCAACACCCCGTTGGACGTTGCTCCTGTGACTCCCGTTGATGACTCTGTATGGGCCTACCTTGCCGGTGTCACAAGACACGTTTACGAAGACTTGGTGTTCCCCGAACTCACGTATCCAATTGTTTCTTCTCCTGCCATAATGACCGGTAACACCGATACCAGACACTACTGGAACTTGACGAGAAACATTTTCAGATACTCGCCTGCCTACAACAAGAACCTCTTGGAGTCCAACATCCACAGTGTCGACGAAAAGTTACACTTCGATTCCCACTTGCAGTTGGTTGCCTTCTTCTACCAGTACATCCAGGCTGTCGACACCAAGAAGGCCGACAACAAGTAAGTTGCTATATAGCGTTAATCGATACTCCGTTTGTCACTCATTTTCAACCAATCACGTTTGTAATGTGGCTTTATTATTGGGTGCAAAAACCTAATTTTTTTAGCCGTTTTCGGGTGCATGATTCCGGCACACACCACGATGCTTCTCGGCGCACCACGTCCCCACGCTATAAAAGCCCGGTGTTTTTCACACATTTTCGTAGCCGCTCCCTTTAACGCTTGTTACCAGTCATGGCTGAATCCGTTTCGTCTCAATCCGGCAACAGTTCCGGCCGCCGGGCCAATGCCAACAAACCAGTCGAGCCTTCTTCGGCCACCTCAGCCACCGCTCCTAAACCGTCTCGGTCTTATATTTCTTCGGGGTTAGGTGCGCTTGTGTTGGCCCTTTTGTACTTTACCCCCGTCGGCAGCATTTTGGGACTCGTGTTGCAGTCAACCGTGCAACCAGATCTCTGTCCAATTAACCCCAAGATTATTCCCAAATCGTATCTCCGGGACAACACGACTGCCCTTACCATCTTGAAGGACCCTACGTTTAGACAAAATGCTGTCAACAAATTATCAAAGGCTGTTCAAGTCGAAACTATTGTCTACGACGACCCACCTGAGGTTGACGAAGACCCTGCCTACTGGGCCAAGTTCAGCAAGTTCCACGATTACTTGGAGCAAACTTTCCCGTTGATTCACCAACATTTGGAACTCGAGAAGGTCAACACGTATGGTTTGGTTTACACCTGGAGGGGCTCTAACGCCGCACTCAAGCCCTTGATGGTGTTGGCCCATCAGGACACCGTACCCATTCAACAGGACACTATTGAGGACTGGACTTTTTCCCCCTTGAACGGTCATTCCGACGGCAAGTACATCTTTGGCAGAGGAGCTAGCGACGACAAGAACTACTTATTGTCGGTATTGGAAGCGATCGAACTCTTGATTGAACAAGGCTACAAGCCTCAGAGATCGGTCATTGCTGCGTTTGGCTTTGATGAAGAAGTCTCGGGCGCCAGAGGTGCCAAAAGAATCGGGGAGTTTTTGGAAAGGAAATTGGGTAAAAACTCGATTTATGCCATTGTTGATGAAGGGCCCGGTGTCATGCCTGACGATACCACGGGCAGAATTGTAGCACTCGCCGGCACCAGTGAAAAGGGTTACCTCGATATACAAGTCGAGTTGACCGCTGAAGGGGGCCACTCGTCCATTCCACCGGACCATACTGTCATTGGTATTATGGGCGAATTGGCCTACGAAATCGAAAAGGATCCATACTCGCCTTTGTTGACAAGAAAAAACCCATTGCTTAAATACATGGAATGTTTGGCGGTCAACACTGACTTGGGTGGTCTTACAAAGAAGGCCATCTTGCGCGCTTCATTCGATAAGTTTGCCAACTCAAAGGTTGTCCAGTTTTTGGGAAAGAACAAAGTCACCAAGTACCTAATTCGTACAGCACAGGCCATTGACCTAATTGTTGGCGGCGAAAAGGCCAATGCTTTGCCTGAAAACGTTAGAATGGTCATTAACCACAGAATCGGGGTCGAAACTACTGTGGCCGAAATCTATGACCATTTTAATTCTCGTGTGGTCAAACTTGCCCAGAAACATAACTTGAAGTTTGAGAGTTTGGGCAAAGTTCTTTATGCTCCCGAGAACAATAGCGGCGTCCTTGTGCTCACGTCACGTAGTGCATTGGAGCCTGCCTTTGTTACGCCATTCCAAGACAACAAATGGAAGTATCTTGCGGGAACCACCCGTCATGTGTTTGAGAATCTCGTATTCCCCGAACTCACGGAACCCATTATTGTGGCTCCGCTTGTTATGCCGGGAAACACCGACACGAGACATTACTGGAACTTGACGACTCACATCTATCGATACTCGCCTTTCTATGCCCACGATCCGCTTGCCGACAACCATGTCCACAGTGTTGACGAGAAGATCGAGATCGACGCCCACTTACAGATGGTCACCTTCTTCCACCAGTACATCCAAAACATCGACACCCCTGATGCCGATTAAAAACTAACAAGTAACGTTTATTATTATTCTTAATTTTCTGTGTTTAGTAGTATTATACAAGGATGCGTTCCGTCTTGTGCCCAACGTAACCCAACAATCAGCTGATTTCCTTCTTTTCCAACGGATTGTAACGCAAGAACTTTTCAATCAAGTCGACGTGGGTCAACACCATTCTTCTGCAACAGTATCTCTTCAACTTCAACTTGTCAAGAGCATCACCTTCGGTCATGGATTCGTCTTGAAGGTATTCTAAGTAGGTTTCCCACTTGTCACCGACAACCTTGCCGCAAGAAAAACAACGCACTGGAATGATCATCTTGGTGTGTGTTGATAGCTAATAGAGGATGGTGGGTGTTTTTTCGTTAGTAAATTTTGTACTCATTTGCTGAATTTTCAATGTTTTGGGTCACGTGCCGCATCTCATCGTATGAAGTTTTTTTAGATTCAAACACTAAACCTGAACTCACCACCAACTAAACTCATTCTCGCAAATAAGATGTCTGACTGGTCGTTGTCAATGACTACCGGCGGTAAGCCGGAGTATTTGCCTCACTCGTCCACGGCCGCCTCTGTCATTTCCCAAGACGGGCGCTACAACATCGTGACGTTGTCTCATCAACTCCGCGTCTACTTCATATCCACCCGTCAATGCATCCGCTCGATAGACGTAGACCTTGCATACTTGGTCGATGTCAAACTTGACCCCTCCAACCCGAGCCAGGTGCTCCTTTTCAAGAGCTACGGTGAAATGCTTACCGTTAACTGGAAAGATAAGATCGCCGAGCCCATCGTCAGTAAGGTCGCCCTTGACCTCGAGGCACCACTCCTCTCGGTCATTTCCATACATGATGGCTTCTACTATGTCATCACGGGTAACAAGTCCAAGAAAACCGGCATTCCTGCCCGTTACATTGAGAAAATCAGCATTGAACAAAGATTCCAGTTGGCCCAAGTCGACAACACCATCCACTGGGCCGTTTCCTTGGATGCTTCCAAGGTGGTGTTTGTCACCAGTGACCATGAAGTCCACTTATACGACTTCAACTACCAAGACGATTCAACCACAGCAGAAACTTTGGGCTTTCCATACAAGTCGGCCATCACTTCGCTTGCCGTATCCAACGACTCCATAATAGCCATCGGTACCTCTTCGGGTGTTATCCAGGTGGTGTACGGTGGATTAGAGATTGAAAAACCTCAACGCATACTCAAATGGCATGTTGACAGTGTTCGTGCCTTGCACTTTTCTTCAGACAACAACTACTTGTTATCTGGTGGTGTGGAGAAAGTTTTGGTATTCTGGCAGTTGGAGACCGACAAGACCCAGTTCTTGCCTCGTTTGAACGGAAGCATAGAAAAGATTGCTATTGACACCAACAAGAACGATTTGTACACTTTGTTGTTGAAGGTTTCTACCAACAGCTCTGATGAAGACAACTACGAAGTCTTGGTCTTGTCTGCTGTTGACTTGGTCTCGAGATTAGCAGTGAATACCATCCGTCCTAAGTTTGCCAGCCCAGTGAAGGCTTCCTTGGCCAAGGCTAAAAAGAGATTTGCCAGATTACCCGACTCGTTCGACAAGTCCAAGTTGAGAAACGATTACTCTTGTCTCTTTGAAATACATCCAAAGACTAAACACGCTTACTTCCCTAACGATTCAGTTATCCAAGCTTATGATCTTGTCAGAAATGAACAAGCATTTGTCCAAAATGCTGCTCCATTGTTGACTACCGGTAAGGTGAGATCAGAAGCAAAGTTGATTGATCCTGTCATTTCACTTCTTTCTTTCACTCAAGATGGTGAATGGATGTGTACCTTTGACAGTGTGTCTACTTCTGAAATTGATAACTTATTATCAAAGAATGATACCCAGTACGCATTGAAGTTCTGGAAGTTTATTGAACTGGCCAAAGGTGATGCCGTCAACAACCAGAACAAGACTGGTTATTGGGAACTTTCCACCAAGATTATCGATCCTCACGGTAACTCGAATCCAATTTTGGCAGTGATACCCGCTCCGGTTTCATACCACAGCGGCTTGGCTTTCTTGACTGCCGACAACAAGGGTGGATTGAGAACATGGAGACCAAGAATCCCTAAAGAGATATATCAACAAGTCAAGAACGGCCAAAAGTTACAACAAACAGCATGGACCATGCGTAAATCAAGACCGTCTGGTGTTCTTGCTTCGAGCGCAGTTGACATCTGCTGGTCTGAAGATAGCTCCATCATTTTCTTGGGCCACGAATCTAGCATTTTCACCATTGATGCCCAGACCTTTGAAGAGCTTCCAAACAGAGTGCCGTCGCTTTCTGGTTCTCCTATTCGGTCGTTGCTGATTTTGGATAACAAGTTGATTGTTTTGTCCAAGACCAGAATATCTGCTTTCAACTTGCTTAGCGGAGAGTTGACTGAATTGGTTGCCAAGGTCAACACTACCACCGGTGCCAAAAACACCATTGCTATTGACCCTGTCAACAAGTTGGTGTGTCTTGCTGTTAACTACTACGACACCGAGTCCGAAGAATCGGGCCTTGGTCTCCGTTCGAAACTCTTGGTATTCAAACCTGACCAGTTGAAGCCGATCCACGTTTCACAGCACCATACTGCCATTGGGGCCGTCCGCCACTTCAACTCTTCCTTCGTGTTTGTTGATTTGGACACCCGTGTTGGTATCTTGCAACCTTCATCTCCTACTGGCTTGTCGGTATTTGAGTCTAACGGTTCTGCTGTTCATGATTTGGCCGACGACATGTCCAACATTCTCCTCAGTGCCCAAGCAACGGCTGACACCATTAATAACAGAAGCATCAATGTGGCAAACAATAATCACGTCCAAACTGATGTTGATGATACCGTGGAATCCCATAGGGTTATAGATCTCCACACCCTCCAACCAATATTTGAAAACACCGAAGGCATCCAGATTGATACTCTCTTTGATCGTATCATTAAGGTGATCAAGTAATTACATACATGTACCATATTCACGAAATAAATAACATTCAGAAAAAGATAGATAGTTTTATTTACAGTAGAACGAATTAGCTCCAGCTAAACAACGAATGTTTCTTGCTGTCCTTGTCTTGTCCCAATTGGTTTGGTTTGGTACGTTGGATGGCCAACACACCTTCAATCTTGTTCAACGCATTCTCCAACAAATCTTTACGTTCTTGTAACTCGATGTGCTTCTTGATCTTTGGATCTTCTTTGGCGAATCCTTCGATTTCTTCCTTGCTGAGGTTATTGAAGAATTTAATATCGAGCTCACGAGGAAAATTGTAGTAGAAATCGCTCAAAAGCTCGACATTCAAGAACAAGATTGCTGTCGACGAGATCTTGGTAGAAACAGCATCCAAGAATATCTCAGGACACTGGTACTTGTTTTCCTTGGTCTTGCACTTTTTTGAGTTCTTGACAAACAGGTGTCTCATCTTCAAGAGAGATAACCTATCTTTCAAGAATATAGCGTCCTGACCTCGTTGTATCAAGGTTGGAGAGAATCCCAATGCTTCATTGGACGACAAGTCAATATCAACCGTTTTTTGCTGATTCAATTTCTCCAAATATGTTACCACCTGCTGCAACTTTCTACCACCTACCAGCTTCTTCAATCCATTGTATACTTCGTCACATTGTCTCATTTCTTCTTTCAACCACAGAACAGCATTTTCCTTCGACGACTGCCATTCTCTATCTTCAAGTTCGATTTCATACTTGTATGGCTTAATACAGTTCTCCACTTGATCGGCAGTGGAGTAGTATTTGGCAGACAATACTGACTTTGCTGCGTCCTTTACGGCAGCCTTGGCCATAGGATGGTTCTTCAACTGGGTATTATCCACAAGGTTCTCCACTTCTGTCAACAAAGCGTTGGTAACTAAACCTGTCGAGAGTCTGCCAACACCGAGCTTGGTTAAAGAACTTGAAGTAAGATCTAACTTCTTGTGCCAGTAGATGTCATCGTCAATGTTGCTAATCTGCGATAATTCCCTCAAATCGGGTTCCACTGTTATAGCACTGTTATTCTTCAAACTGAATGGCTTGTTCCAATATCTCTCTGCGAGAAGATCCAAAACCTTCTGATCCAATTCATTCTTCAACAATGCTTTCAACTCACGGCGAGAGAAGTTATGACTCAACTCCTTCGTGGCAAGTTTCAAGGCATCAATATTATTAGCCAAATACATTTGTGGCGTTAAGGGTCTGTCGTTAAACTCTACCTTGAATTGATAAGAAGTCTCTTCCAATTCTTGTTGAATTGCAAAATGAGTTGGTCTCAAGGAAGCCCCCATGGACTTTTCTAAAACTTTCATTAATTTTTTCTTCAAGTTTCTTGTTCCAGTCGTCGTGCCAATAAACTCTTCTCTGTTTTCCTTAAAAAAGTTGTGTTCGAAATTCTGTTGAGCAACAAAAGCTTGATACCCAGTTACTGCCTTTCTGGAAAACAACCCACTCTTCCCCGTAATTGTAGCAGGGGGTTTGGTTATAACACCAACGTAACCCATACGAAGAGGATATTTCTTGTTCGTCAAGATGGCTGTGGCTTTCTCTGGATCAACTAAATCAATCTTGGTAACCACCCCAATCGTTCTTTCCCCTCTAGGGTCAGCTAATCTAGAAGCTCTCAAAGCTGCCGAGTTAGCCAAATCCACATCTGCGGCCGAAATGGCAAGTATGATATTGGGAGCTTCAAGATATCTGTTACAGAGCAGTCTGATTCGTTGCTTTAACTCTATTGGCTGGTCAGCAGCTTCAACCTGGATATACCCTGGCAAATCTACCAAACTCAAGTCGGGGACCTTGGGAGACCTGATGGTTATTTGAATTGGGTCGTTAGAGATACATTCGTGCTCTGGTACGGCCATGTTCAAATCAAATAAAACCTTTTGCACCTGCTGGAAGTCGGTCATGTTGAACATCTTCAATGCTGGAAATTCGGCCACCTCGGCTGCTGCGTCTGGAGTGTTGATCAAAGTCAATTCAATGGGTCTTCTCGTTACCATATTCGAACCCTTTGGTAAAAATTCTTGGCCGACTATGCTTTCGAGAACAGAGGACTTACCACTAGATTGAGAACCAATGACAACGATCGAAGGTAATCTCAAAGTGTCATGATCGATTGAAGACAACAAGTTTCTGATTTCAATCATCTGGCGGGTCAAGTTCAACATCTCATCGTCAGTCTCATCATTTGCAAAATCGTCATCCTCTTCTTCTTCGATTAAAGTCTCATCCTCGTCATCGTCACTCTCGATTGCGGTGTCCTCGTCTTCATCGGCACTGAACCCAACAGCGGCAGCGGTAGCGCCTACAGCCGTAGCTGTATCACCATTGTTCCCACCGTCACCTCCTTCGCCTCCTCCAGTGGTACTTGAGCCATCGGCACTCATGCCTTTAAAAAAGTCTCCAGTTTTATCAAAGAATCCCTGAGTGACATCCTTAAATGCCGACAAACGATCCAGAGTGTATGAAGAAGCCTGTTCCACCTTGTAAGCCATGTAGGAGCCACCTGCTGCTAACGTGCCGCCAACATAAGTTGTGCTTCTAGCGAGCACCTTTATGAAACTTAAGTTGCGTGTTGTGACGATACCAACAGGACGGGGTTTTCTCATGGGTATTGACAACGGTCTGGTTATTATTGAAAAGTACCGTTGTGAAGCCTTCAATGCTGGATACCGGATTATCGGTCCAGCAAGTCTGGCTCGGATCATGGGTGTGTAATATTATTGTTGTAGTTTGACTTTTGTTTATTGTATGATCCTTTTTAGATCTTTAGTGGCGCTTGAGACCTGCAGATAAATTTAGCCACCAAGATTACCTTGACGAAATACACAAACAGAGACGGTGCAAAGCTGTATGGATAGCTATTAGACTTCTGTGGTTTAACTAAGGGAAGGTTGGCAATTTATTTGGGGCAAATCAAAAAAATTTGCCCCCTGCCAGAATTGAACTAGCGACCTTTGCATTACAAGTGCAACGCTCTACCACTAAGCTAAAGGGGCAATTTTTGCTTATGTTAGCCAAAGTTGGAATCTGACGTAAGACATATTAGACGATTTATCGCATATACTTTTGTATCTGATAAGCCTTCTTTCCACCTCTTTTTACTTAGTTTGTAGGTTTAGTGGAGACAAGGTCTAGAAAAGGGGTAAGATACGGGGTACGTCGGGTAAATTTTCTTCCCTTGAGGACGTATCCCCACCCGTTTCTCCTCATACAGCGACAACATTTGTGTCTTTCATGTGCTTTTCTCAAGACTGAAAAATTCCTGCAGTCGAAGAATTCTGAAATGTCAACTGGCCCGGGCTACACATCTGGTATTTCCAGTAGTTTTCGGTATAGACGGTTGCCGTCCTAGGAAATTAGCAAGCCACGTCGTGGGGGGAAGGGAACGAAGGTTTTCAGCCTTTAGCCCGTTCTGCAAAATACTTCAGCAAGTAGCTATGACGACGAGGCTCAAGCCGGGCGTTGGAGAACGGCACTGGCGCAGGCGAGATTCGCGAGTTTCCACAATAAACTTGGAGGGGTGGAAAATAGACGGCCCCCGTCAAAGGGTGGAAGTGTCAACTCTATTGTTATTGTTAGTCGAACGTCAACAGGGCCGCCTGTTTATTCCTGTTGCACTATCCAGATCTGTTCAGTGAGGCTAAGCCTTTCGAAATAAAATTAGAAACAGCCTGTATAACCCCAGTTACGTATACTGCCACAGGCAAAGCTAATTTGGGGCCAAAATCCTAACCTTGTTGGGAAGTCTATTTGTTACCGTTGCTTAATAGGGGTTGTCTACGGCCGAGCCGAAACCATGGTGCAACGTTAGCTGTCACCGGCGTTGTAACGGGAATGGTCACTCGCCACATGTACGGCCAGAAAGGGGTTGCAACCGGCCGGCCCGAACAAAACAGTTTTGTTGCTCGATTTGTTCTTTTTGCACTAAAAACACCTGATGGGCGCATAGTGCGAAATAGTTTAATGCCAGATAGACAAAGTGTGGCGGTCGTACTATCGTTACATCCTGCTCGATGTGGTATTGTCACCAATACGGATTATCTTATTTCCAGAACGCAACCTTAAATCGTACCACTCGGAAGTAGTTCCGGGCGGAGAGGAAGGTTTTGGGTATGGGAAAGTTGAGATTTCGCTGCACCATTTTAAGATATTTTTCCTCATCGCTAAAGTTTTGCACCATCCATGTGCAACTACACGGTGGGCCATGGCAGAGGTGGTGGCAGAAGCTGAGGTGATGTGGCATAAACCACGTCTTATCAGAGAAACCTTAAAGAGGTTGCTATTGTTGTTGTTGCCTTAGTTGTGGTGGTTGTGGTGGTGGTGCAGCACGGGAGCCGTCGGATTGCTATTGCTACGTGGTGTCGGCCCGCCAAATCTTGCAACATTGACGAAACGGCTGATTTTTGATGTCGCACACTGGTCTACCATATAGGGGAAGAAAACCGGTTTAGGCGGTTGTGAACCGCATCGTTTCACGCTGACGTCAATTGCTGACAAAGGAAAAAGAAATCTCGATCGTCCCATAGGCTTCCACCACAACAAATCGAAACGTCCGCCGTATTGCATCAGCAGCAACCGTCCAAGGATATTTGCAAAATTGGAATAAGCTTTTACCTACCCAGGCTATCTCTAAAGCCAAGGCTTGGCTGTTAAGACCTCGCCGTTACCAAGAAGATCATGCGGTTAATCAACGCCCAGAATCAGATGACTCTTTTTTTCTGTGCGCAAAATAATGCATTTCTAATCATCCTTTTCTCCAGGGTCTCCCCCCAGTACAGAACATGATTCATCTGTCCAGGCTTGCCGTAAACTGCGGGTTTTCCTCATAGGGATATTGCGATCACAGATCGTTCCGCGGCCCTGGCGCTTACTTTTACGGCGTGCATCATGACTGCCGGCAACATAAATACTCCGACATCCCGCCTGGGTTGCAGCCAATATTATTATTACTATTATTATTAGTACGAATATTTTCCATCGCAGTATTTATATAAACGGCACCCGCCCACACCGCCGATTTTTTTGTGTGGTCCCTACTATGTAACATGATCCAGCTTGTTGTGCCTCCTTTAGTACACAGCGATCCCCTACTGGCAACCAGCCATGACAAGCGGTCCCAGCGCAGACGACGCCAGGCGTTGTTGAACGCACTCCGCAGAATCTCATACAAGCTCTTGAGGAAGAAGCGCCACATCAAACCCCACACAGTTGTCGGCCGGACCGTCATCTGCACCGATCTCCCCAAGAGCTGTCCTTCCTACTCAGAGGCAGTCAAGATCAAAGAAGCCATTGTCGCCATGCCCGTCGACTTTGAAAAAAACGTTGCCGAATGTGTCGAAGAACTTACCATCCCGATCTGCACTGCCGCCATAGTCCCGGCCCCGGAGAAATACCAGCCCGAACCCAAGCCCCAAATCAAGTACAAGTCCCAGCTTAACGAATTACGCAAGGCGGGCGCCTATCCTATCACTACATATTCCGCATCGTTCGTCACGACGTTTTCAACCAGTCATATCTTGGAATACGAACAGAACCAATATTCCATGTACAGACTAGTACCATCGCACAACAAAACACAGTACCAGGTGCTGCAGTTTAGTTCTTTAAAACGCGAGCTCAACCAAAAGTCCCACTTGTGTGGTTTGCTCCAGCACACATTCACCATAGTTCGGGTCCTCATCGCGTTGGTTTTTATTATAGAAACATGCATTTTCATATTCCATTGATGAACTAATTTAATTTCCTATTTAATGACACGCCTTTAATAAAAAAACATTGAAAGTTTTTAGTTGCTAATCTAATCTTGTAGAACCAAGTGACTTACCACTTTCTTGGTGGGTTGTTCAAACCCTTTTGGACAAACTCGGTCGCCTTGAAGGTTTCAAGCCAGTTGGCAACGGCAGGCCATTGCTTGATATCAATCTGCAATCTTTCCAAACCATTGGCCCAGCCAACAAAAGCAAAGTCGGCAATCGAGTAGTGAGTACCCACCAAGTAAGGGCCGTTGGCCTTGTTACGGTTCAAGTACTCTTCAAACACACCGTAGATTCTGTGGGTGTCTTTGGTGTAACGCTCGATGGCGTGGGGGACCTTCTCGGTTGCGAACACGGTGAAGTACCCGGTTTGGCCCTGGATAGGTCCGTTTTCAGAAACCTGGAAGAACAAGATTTCGTTCTGGAGGTAGTATTCCTTGGTGCCTGGCTTGTAAGAATACTTGTATTCCTTGTCGTAGTGTTCAGCCAAGTATTGCAAGATAGCACCGGTTTGCGAGATGGTGACGTCGGTAGAGCTGTCGACAAGAGTTGGGATTCTCCCGTTAGGGTTCAACTTCAAGAACCAGTCGGACTTTTGTTCTTGCTTGGAAAAGTCAAGGGTTTGGATTTCGTATTTGAGACCCAATGCTTCGAGGAAGGTGGAGATCTTGTAACCGTTAGGCGTGGCGGCAGTGTACAATTTCAAGGCTAGAATGTTAGTAACAGACGTCAATTGGCTACGGATGCTGCATTAGCACTTACCAGACATGGTGAGGTAGGAGGTATCGGTTAAGGGATGGACGGTGATTAGATGAAACTGCGGAAATTAGACTGCGGACGTTGACCCTCTCTTTATACGCCTGGGTGCGAAAGGTGCTTTGCCGACGACGACGCCACATAGGAGTCCCAACGGGGTAATTCCATTTTTATGCGGCATGTACAATGTCACCGAAGTGGCAACTTGCCGCTGACAAACATTGCGCGGTTTTGTTGGCACTGTACGAATGGCTTAGGTTGTTGGGGGGCTTCTCCATATTAGTAAGCATATGTGTAACAGTTTAGTAACTTTAATTGGTGCAACGAAGTTGCTTCAATGGTCCGGGGTCTGCTTTTAACTCCGCTGAAATAGTCCTGGCGGCAGTTACCTGATTGTGTGGCAACGTGACAACCCGAGCCGAATGTTTTGACGGATTTTTCACATTGAGCGGACATTGCGTAACTCCGCGAAATTACCTTACACAGTCATGGTGGCTATCTCCGCAATCTTGACTCAGTGGAGCTTAGCTGCAACCAGGCGAAACGGTAACAATAAATAGACATTAATAAATAATAAATAACACCACAGGTAAATTTACATAACTATATACGCCATCGTCATCACGTAGAAACCACTCTGGCTTCGTTGTCAATGAGAAACTTGCGTATTTGCGACAAGCTCCCACTCAATTTCTTAAAAATAGACACCTTGATATTCACATCAAACAAATAGTTCAATACGGCTTCCCCGACAGATAAGATGTAGAGCGACTTTTCCAAACTATAGTTATTGTCACTGTTGTTGCTGAAATATTGCTCCATCTTATTAACTCCGCCATATTCCAGGTACTTGACCTTGAGGCTGCTTTCTAACTTGTCCAACAACTTCAACGTCATGCTGAACCGATGGTTGAGCTCAAACAAATAGTTTTGCAGCTCGCCACTGGCCTGCGTCATGTTGGTGTTGTTTTTCTTCAAGACGTATATGGAAAACACAGAAAGAATCGTGAACACATGGAAAAGCATCTGGGAATGTATCGAGATGGTCGAGTTGTCAAACTCTTCAAATATCCGCAAATTAATGGATTTCTCAAAGTTAACCAACGTATTGTCGCTGCTCTGGCCCGCAGAACTGTTATCGTGAATATCAACCAATAGGGTATTCAACTTGTCATCACTTTCATCTCCTCTTGTGTTCAAATAGCTGAAATCGGCATTGAATGTAGGATGCCCATTTGGCTCGGAAGCTTCTTCAGACTTGAACATAACTAATTTGATGATCATTAAGCAACAATCGACAATTCTCAAAAAATCGTAATCATTGATGCTGTTAGGGTTACTTGGATTAGTATCGGCCAACATTTTGTTGTAATTCTTGTTCAATTCATCAAAGTTACGCAACCAACTCTGTTCCTTAACCAACTTGAAATCTATTAAAGACGAGATCTTGACAAAATTCACCACCAAGGCATAGTCCAATTTCTCGAAACCTTGGTGGCGGTCGTTTCTGGTGGTTCCTCTAGAATTGGTTAAGTACTGGGTTAAACTGTCCAACTTTCCGAGCACATCGACGTTCTTCATCTCCTGGTATTGCTTCAACTCGAACAATCCATGAACAAGGCAAATGAAACCGTACTTGCTTAATTGCGCCAACTGCTCGCTTATTATCGGTTCATTAAGGTTCATCTTCGTCAAATTTATGAGAAGATCCTTAAAGACAATCGGTTTGCTGTTCAAGTAATCATTGAGACTTAAATTGGCTCCCGAATGATTACGCAGATTGTTATATTCTTGGAACTCTTGGAAAGTTCTGAATCCCCACAATAATTCATCATTCTTATTGGGTGCTGGTAAGTTGTTCAACTCATTGATGCTCAACGTCAATGGAACATTGTAAGTCATGAGCAAAAAGTTGGTCAATCGATAAATCATAAA
The DNA here is from genome assembly GCA_003706575.2 of Teunomyces cretensis. Taxonomy (NCBI): domain Eukaryota; kingdom Fungi; phylum Ascomycota; class Pichiomycetes; order Serinales; family Debaryomycetaceae; genus Teunomyces; species Teunomyces cretensis. The sequence continues at coordinate 354,554 of PPLT02000002.1, read as the reverse complement.
CACAATTCTTGTTTGGGACTGGATATTCAAGTTATTTTTAAATTTTAGTTCGTCATTATTGTTGCTGGAAAATAAGGACATTCCTTCCTGTTCATTCGGTTGGTTGAATTTGTTGAAGCATTCTTCGTCTTCTCCACTAATGGAGAATAAAATTGTCCGATTTCTCTTGATTGATGTCTTCACCAACGAGTTCAATGCATTAAGCTGGCGTATGACTATGTAGACATTGTTTTCATTATCAGAAAACAAGCCATAAATCACAGACAACGTCAAGGATTGAATCAACCACAATGGATTGGCCGTAGAAACATTATTTTCTTGGGAATCCTTATTATTCACTGAGTTCTTCCTGCTTTCCAAATAAATATGAATAGTTCTTCTTGAAGCCTCGTAGAGATGTTCTGAATCATTCTTATTGTTGGCCAACAAAGCTCCAATGGTTGCAATCAAAAGTGGTAAGCAAACACGAGCACTTTCATTGTTGGCGTCCTCATTAGATGTCATGTTCATGACTTCGTATTCAGTAAGTTTGGAAACATGGATGAATGGGAAGTGACTCAAAAATACCTGAATAAAAGTGTTTAAATAAAACTCCAACTTTTCATTGGATGGAATTGTTGGCGTCATTATTCCACTGATGGGGTATTTTCCCAAGGACCTGTTGATCAAATGACGCAAGTTGCTGGTAAACAATTTGTTTTTAGAATAATGGTTGAGCTTTTGCTTTTGGGGATCATGGTATTGTTGTTGCAAGTATTGCTGATTGTGAAGTTGGTTATGAAATGAGGCATTCTTTTCGTGGCCATTGGCTGAGTTCTCCATTTCCAATAACTGGGAGGGATCCAACGTAGTTGAGGCATCAATGAATTGACCACCTGGGGGTTGAACCGAGGGTGATGCGATGTTGGGTGAGTTCGTCTCCATTCCTGATGACGAAACAGAGAGGCTATCACCATAAAACGAGTACCCACTGGGCATGAACTTGGCATTAACATCGAACTCGTTGGTCAAATCGTCAATATCATTCAAAAAGTTCAAGTCAAAGTTTTGTTCTGTGTCGCTTCTTCCTGGAGGCCGACTTCCAGACTTTGAATCGCTGTCTATCAATTCTTCATCGAGTTCTTGTTTTATTGGAGCAAGGGACTTGAAATATGGTCGTCCTTGGTTTCGGTAATCAGTCGTCAAGTTGTGCACGGAGTTAGAGTCCAACATCGACTCGGGTATATCGTAAAACGAATATCCATAATCATTATGTTCTTCCTTAAGCTTGCTGCCATTGCCATTGCCATTGCCATTACCATTTCCATTTCCATTGGTATTTCTTTGTTGGTTAATCTGTGGATGGAGCGAGGCAACTCCCTGTTGGATTTCTTGGTTAGAGATTGTGGCAGTTGGCATGGTGTAAGAAAGGTTGTTGAACGAGTCAAAATTGTTCAAGCTGTTGATACTATCTGATCTCATTTGGTTGGTAGACATATCTGATTGGTGTGAGAACGATCCGTGGTGTGAGACCGGCTGTGGGGGCCCCGGAATCTGGTCAATGGTGGTAGAGATGGAGTTTTGTCTGAGGTCATTCGCTGAGAGGCTTGTGCTCATAAATTTTGGGATTCCATTGTGGTTTTGGTTGTTACCAATGGACAAGTCAGGGATGGTCGAGATGTTGGACAACCAGCCGAGATCGGACTGGACGGTCGATGGTAACAACTGTGGGGTGGAGAACTCGACGTTTTCGGTATTGGGGTAGATATCACTAAACTCGGGGATACCTATGGAGTAGTTTGCACCGGATTGGGCCGAGAACGAAGCACCTCTTCTGCTCTTGGTCATGAGTTTCTTTCTATTGTCAAACACCTGGCGTTGGAGGGTCGCCGTCGAATCTTTGCGTATGGATGGCGACGCAGCCCTCGGGTGTTTGATATTGAGCTTGTTGTCAAAGAGGTTGAGATTGAACTCAACGGAATCGCCCTGGCGCTTTTGTGAGGCGGCGCGTTTGGAGTGGGACGGAGACTTGTCGTCGTCGTTTTCCAATTCCATTTCATCGTCGATTACATCGTCCAAGTCGTCATCGTTGTCGTTATTGGTGCTGTTGGAGACGCTTCCCGATCTCTTGATGGACTTGCGTCTCAAGCGGGTGATGGCGTCTGAACAGCCGGCGTGGAGCTTCTGGGCGTGTCTGAGGAGCAAGTCTCTTCGGGAGAACTTGCGCTGGCAGACGCCGCAACTAAAGGGTTTCTCTTTGGTGTGGGAGCGTTCGTGTCTTCGTAAGTGTTCCAATCTGGCAAACGCCCGGGTACACACCTGGCATACAAAGAGACGGGGTTTGCCGCTGGGGGTGGTGCCGTAGGCGGTGAATTCGAGGGGGACATTCTTTTTGCCCTTATGCAGAGTTTCGCCGGGCGATTCGGACATGGTGACGTCCATCGGCGTTGACATGTTGTTGTTTGAGGACGGCACTTTAGCTGGGGCCGGATGTGGGGGAGGGCCTGGTGGAAAATGGAAAGGAGGAGGAGGAGCGGCGACGGCGGCGGCAGTGGGGGCGGAAGCGTGTGTGCGTAAGCGTTTGGCGGCAGGAAGGGCTATCGGTGAGTTGTGGGAGCTGTGTGCCTGAGTTCTGGTATCTACGTGGAAGGTGGACTGGAGCTTAGGATGAGAAAGCATTTACAAAAGGCCCATGGATATTCAGCGCAAAAAAAAACAACCACAAAAACAAGACTTTTAAAACAAAGGGCCGGCCAGTGTTAATTGCGGGAAAAAAAAAATAAAAACGATTTGGGATCCTCGAATGTGGGGCACCGCAGGAACGACGAAAAACAGGACCAAACTTATGGGAGGGACCGGCGGCGGGAGGAGGAACTGGCGGTGGCGTGGCAGATCAATTGTCGGAACGGTTACAACTGGCGTGGTGTGGAGGTGGGGGTGGCCAATTGGAGTGCGTGGAGGTGGAGGTGGTGTTGCAACTGGGGGACTCGGGGGTACAAACACGAGGGGGGCGTGTGATTATGTTTTCGACGGGTGGTAACAGAAAGCTCGGAGTTTTCTGAAGGTCTACACCAGGAAAAAAAAACAGCAACTTCGGCCTGCTATATAATTCTAGCGGCGCCAAAAAAAAATTTATATCTCGGAAGCTATACGACAATAACCGTTCTCCAGCAGCGAGGCACCAACACAATGGACAGGAGAGATGGGTCCGAGGGCCAGAACCGGGGCCAACTCCGAAACCGTGTGGATGGCCACACCCAACCGCCGTCGCCGCCTGCACCAATGCGGCCGCCCGCCATGCCGATGGGCAATACATGACCTCGAGCATCGGGTGGCATTGGCCGGCGCGCGCGGTGGGAGGTGGATGGATTTTTTGTGGGGTAAATTGGGACCCAACCAATTTCGATTATGTCAGCGTCACCGAAAACCAAAACCTGGGGAGATACCCCACTTACCGATTTGGTCAAGTGCGTGTCGATAGCCAGACATCGGCGCGCGGGCCGCGGTGGTGGGCCGCGCTGCCACGACACCGTTTGTGTTTGGGACCGGCATTATAGTGCCGCGTATAGCCGGTGTTTGTCGTCCCCTCCTTGGTTTTCTCCATGGCAAAATCGAGTGATGGGCCCCTTGCGGCGAGTGAGGTGGTTTGGTTCGGGGTTTGGGAGCGATGTTGTGCCGCGATAAAGGTTTTGGGCGGGCCCAGGGGGGTGGTGGATGTGGTCGCCGAAGGTTTGTGGCAGTTTGTGGCAGTTTGTGGCAGCATGGTCATGTCCCATTGGTCCAGACCGCCATTGTTGACAATAGGGGCCCACTCAAACCGGACCATGTCTGGTTGCCAGAGTCAATTGTCGGTTGTCCTTCCCACGATAATGAAATGTCGCACCCCCGAAAAAAACGTCATTTTCCCCCCATGGCCAAATTGTCACATCCATCTCTCTGTGGCATAAGGCCGGTTTCGCGCGCGGCACGTGACCCGCCACCACGAAAACTTTTCCATTAGTAACCGCGATAGCTTACCCTTAATTACCATACCCTCTTCCCGTAACAAACCATGGGCGTCATTGAAATCGAATCGGAAACACAGTTCACGGAGTTGACCAAGGCTGATCCAGCCAAGTTGATTGCACTCTACTTCCACACGCCATGGGCCGGCCCTTGCAAGACCATGAACAGTGTGTTCAAGACGTTGGCCGACTCCAAGGCCAGCGACCCCAATATCCTTTTTCTCTCGATCAACGCCGACGATTTGTCGGAAATCAGCGAGTTGTTCGAGGTTTCCGCCGTCCCATACTTCATTTTGATCCGTAACTCCACCATCCTCAAGGAATTGTCCGGCGCCGACCCCAAGGAATTCATCAACGCATTAAACCAGTTCTCCAACCCCCTCCAAGAACAACAACAACAACACCATCACAATCATCCACACGCTCCACAAAACGCTGGTTCCCAAGCCCAGCCCTCCTCCATATCACACTCCGAAGACGAATCGAAGGAGGCTCTCAACGACAGACTCAAGAAGTTGACAAGAGCAGACCCCATCATGTTGTTCATGAAGGGCTCGCCTTCGTCTCCTCAGTGTGGCTTCTCCAGACAGTTGGTTGCCATCTTGAGAGAACACCAGGTCAGATTCGGGTTCTTTGACATCTTGAAGGACGACTCTGTCAGACAGGGCCTCAAGGAGTTCAGTGACTGGCCCACTTTCCCCCAATTATACATAGCCGGTGAGTTCCAAGGTGGTTTGGATATCATCAAGGAAAACATCGAGGAGGACGACCATTACTTTGAAAACGCCGTGGCTGCTGGCAACTAATCTATCAACTTATATATTAATACATCTATATTCTGCCTTGTGAAATTAATACGTCCAACTCTGGGTCCGACAGGAACCCGTCGTCTTCATCGGTATCCACGAGTTCATTATCATCATCGTCGTCGTCATCATCATCATCATCGATGGGATCGCTCATTTCGCCCTCGTCCTGGCTATCGTCGAGCTCCGTATCGCCAATCTTGTTTTCAAGATCGATCTGGAACTGATCCCGCTCGTAAATGGGGTTGTCGTCACCATCCTCGACTGGAAGTTCGTCGTCGGCGTATATTTCCTGAAACTTTCCGCCCAACCTGTTGTAGGAGTATCGTGTTTTGGCCCGTTTATTGTAGATTAAAGGCAAGTAGTAGCCGTCGATCATATTGAGGGCATTGAACGAGGTCTGGAGCCCGTTGAGGTAACGCTGATGCGACTTGATCTGGTTGTGAGTTTTGTTGTACTGCCGGATCATCTTGAAATGCCGCGGGAACTTGATCTTGGACTTGTTCGGAGTCGAGCTCCGCGGAATCTTTCTCAAGTTGAGTCGGGCCGACCGGATCCCCACCTCGTTGAACTCGTCCATGGTATCATCGAGACTGAGGTCATCGACAATGTTGCTGGCAATCTCGAGCGAATAGTTGGAGTCCTGGTAGATATGGTAGTTTTCGAGAATCGAAAGATTGAGCAACGATGAATTGGTGGTGTTGAATGTCGCCAACACCTTCTCAACGGAATAGTAATCGGTTTCCTCGGCACCAAGCCCGTCAAATTCCGACGACGAGTAGATTATCTTGCCGATGGCATGAAAGAGATTGATCTGGTTCTCTCGGATGTAGTTTTGTGCCAACTTTGATGCAACGTCGATCAATTTATCTGGGTCGGTTGTCTGCTCGACTCCGGCCCTAATAAAGCTATTGGCCCAGAGCTGGAGGTTGGCAATCGTGGCCCTGACATCACCAACCTTGATCATGCTGTCCAAGAATGCATTGAGTGATTCCTTGGGGATCTGCTTAAAGGTATTGCGTTCGGCCAGGATGATATTGTTGATGGTTTTGCGCAAATAACGGTTGGCTATCGAGTTGAATTTGATGGTGGTCACCTGTGGGAGCGTCGTCAATTCCTTGCGGAGGAGAGTATCTGCCGTAAGGTTGTTCTCGATGTTGAAGGAGTAGTCTCTGAATCCCGCATTGTACTCGATCTCCGTCAAGCAAATGACGAGCGGCGGAAGGTCTTCGCTGAATACCCAGTTCCGGATGCTGTTTCTGAATTTCGTCAATGTTTCCTGATGAAAGATATTGGGCAATTCTTCGATGATGATGACGGCGAGATTGCCGCCGACTTTGTACTTGGAGTCATTGAGGAACTCTTCAAACTGGTCCGAGTAGTTTATACCCTCGACCCACCGGTCCATGTACTCGATCCACTTGGCATTAGAGTCGCCAAACCCCAACGAAAAGGCATTTTTGTCTCTCGTCACCAATTCGTCGGCCAATACCTTGATGGTGGTGGACTTGGAGCTGCCTGAGGGACCGGTGATTACTAGAAGCTTGGTGTTGGATGTACCGTTGATCATCAGACCAAGGGCTTCCCTGACCTGTTTCAACTTCTGGGGATTGATGCAGAGCTCAACCGAGGTCGTTGGCCGGTACTTGTCAATCCATTGGACGTCTGATGCAGATGTGGGTGTGGTGTTTGTTGCGGCCGTGGATGCAACCTTGGTTTTTGATTTGGTCGGCGGTGGTTTGGGGGTTACAGCAGGCTTTTTTCGTATTCTCTTGGGCTTGATCTCTTCTTCTGTCGTATCTTCATCGATGGAGTCTTCGTCGCTGATATCTATGGGCTGGATCTGTTTTCGTTTCATGTTGCAAAAGAACTGCAACGCCGTCTTAAGATGGTTTTTTTTTCTGTAATTTATGAGATTTATGAGATTTTGTCAATAATTGATAATTATATAGTCTTTGATGATGGTTTATTAATGTTGTCCATTACTATCGTTACGTCGTTATACACTTTCCTCCATACTGTAGCTGGTAGATACAGTAACATGGCTGGAGGGATTAGAAGTATTGGGGACCGAGTCGGTGGTCCATTTCATGCCGTTGATCAAATCGTCAAACTCAATGACATTGGTGGAAATCCCCACCATGAGCTGCTCATAGGGAATTTCTACCGACTCGGTGAGCATAGGGTACACTTTGATCAACAAGCTGCGTTCGCTGACATTGTTAAGGGTGGTCAAACCAAAGTAGTTGCGGTTGTTGAAGCTGAACTGGACCCATGAGTTTGTCTTGATCTGGGAAGCTTGCTCGTCCAGAGACGCCTTCGGACGGTGCCATTTGCACAAAAAGGTATTGGACTTGAAGTTGTAAAGTACTCCGTCCATCAAGCCACATGTTCCGTGGAATGCTCGTGTACAATTCGGATGGGTGCATTGGAAACACGCACCTTTACTGACCTTGACCCGGGTGTTTTTCTGACATACACCACACTTTAATGCCCGCTGGCTCTTGGTGATGTTGGATATGCCTTTGACAAGTTCAGTCTCATTAGTTTGCGGAATAAATTCAACTTGGTTACGGAACATGTTGGCGCAGAGACGGTGGACCTTCTGGGCCAAGTCCGTTTCCAAGGTTTGGAACAAGTAGCTGTATCCAATGGGCATTCCTGAGAAATCGTTGGGACATAAATCACACTGCTGGGCAACTTGGGGGACATTTTTGTCTTCCTTTTTGAGCTCACTTCTGGGGATCTCGTCAAGTTTCCTCTTTTTCACGGGTTTCTTGACTTGTTTGGTGCGTTTCTGGGGCGTGGCCCTGTACTCGGTCTCTTCCCCTGTTGGAGGAGGCGTCTCGGCGGCGCCATCGGACTCATAATACGGTTTCCCTTCGTAACTGCACCTCAATTGCTGCACATTGATCCCCACGGAGTCACTGATACACTCGCACTTCTTGGTGATCTCACCGATGGGGAACCAGTCGTCCAAGGCAAAATTTACCGACTCGGCTAAGTTGTAACCGTAGTTGAACCCAGCGTGGTACCCGTATGGGTACGTGATGATAAACTCACCTTCATTATGGACAATCTTGTTGCAACGTACGCCGTGCTTCTCCAAGAACTGAGGTGAAGCCATAAACGTCTTGTGTCTCAAGAATTCGGAACATGACTTGTATTCTTCATTAAATGTGTCCTTCATGAGATCAAAGAACTTGGCCGATTGATCCTGAGGAATCGAGTACCACTGTTTCGGGGCCCCAAAATGGAGATAATTGATCGAATACAAGTCCTGGTCTTCCAAATGCCAGGCAAAAGTCGCCTTCCATAGTCCCGCGTAGAGGTAGGCATCGTTGACACCAGGTAGCCGGACGTCCATCAAGTCCAAGATGTTGGGAAGTTGGGAGACGTTCCAGCTCTTTACTGAATCCGGAAACAAGGACCCCAACATATCGGCACCGTACATCGGCTCGGCATACGTGAGGGTTCTCCAGTAGTTCTTTTCAAGCTCCTCACACCTCTCTGGAGTAAACTGTGATGTATCTATGTTGTAGAAGGGAGTGTGGTTTCTGGTATGAATGACCCGTTTCGAGTCGGCTTGATCCTTGCGTCTGGACACCGGAGGTTGGTAGTTGGACTTCTCGGACAATTCCTTCCACTGGAACAAGTTGAACGTCCTGAGCTTTTCGATGTTTTGCAGGACAAACGTACCAGAGGTTGCCGAATGGATCTGTTGGACGATGGGGTTCTTGATTCGGACAGACTCCAAGTTGGGGCGGGTGTAGCACTTGGGAAGCTTGTTGGTCCATTCACGGGGAGGAATGATCTTGATGATGCCCAGCTTCATGCCGTACTTGTTGACGGCCTTGTTGAAACTGTAGAAGTCGTGGAACTGGGCCATAGTGGGCGTGAAAACGGGGATGCCGCCGCTGTAGTACGCCGGTTCCACCACCAAGTGGGGGTCGTGTGTATAAGCAGGAGTACTCATGATTGATGACGGCGGGATGGACGATGGGGCATGGATAACTTGACGTCAGACAGAGGTGGTATCTTGTGGCAGCAATTTTTTGACCAGCGCGTAAAGGGAAAAGGCCGGGGAAGAAAATGTAAATCCTGGGCTGATGTTTCTGGACAGCGGTTATTAATAAGAACAGCAAGCCCAAACACACAATTGGAAGTCAGCAGACCAATAGGAAGATGTCCAGGTTGTTTATGGACAAAATTGACCTTTGTAGAACGACGTTTTGGCGCTGTTTGATGCCGATGTCGGCTACGTTTGACAGGATACCTTAAAAAAGCTTCGGTTTGGTCACATGACTCGATATGGGTGGAACTGCGCGCGCACGCGTAGATCAAAATCATCGCCTTCCAAAACTCGGCTGCACATCTGCTTACGGCTCCACCTCCACCACCAACACCGCCACTACCGATGTCTATTCCACGGAAACCAGTGTATAAACCCGCCGAGAGGGTCTCCAAATCGAGGGCATTCAACGCATCGGTGCTTACTATTCTTTCGTTGCTCCTTGTTGTTCTCTGGGGCTACCATGGCCTCTGGGCCCTCAGAGTTATGCTCGACAGACGGTTCGGCGGCTTCCTTAATAACTTGGTGTTTGGTCCAGGAACGTTTGTTCTCGATGCTGCCCTCAGCACCAAGGTGGTGTCATATATCAACGAGAGGTTGGTCGAGGACAGAATCGACGCCGACCACAAGAAGTACTTGTGATGTTTCTTTGTTGCTTGACGCCATCCCCCACACACACCCATGTATACTAATAAACGGTCTTGGTACAACAGATCCCCATTTCGTCGGCGTATTTCTCGAGAACGTCCAATTCAAGCACGTAGCCGCGCTGTTCTAACCACGCCTGTAGCTGTTCGAGCTTGAGAGGCTCGAAACTCACAACCTTCTCGTGCCAGAACACGTCCAGCTTGATGAGGGCGTTGAGTCGCGCATTGATGCTATCGCGGATCTCACGTTGACTCTGGCTCCTGATGGGCGACGCCGGCGACTCGGAAACTAGCTTGCTCGTCTGCGAGAGCACCGTGATCATCTTCTGCCTGCTTTTCACTGGTTTCAAGTCCCACGTCTTGAACATCTCTTTCAATTCTTTCGTACTAAGACTCGCAAATTGGGAAGCGGGCTCAAGGACGCTGTTCTTACTCGGACTCGATCCAACTTGGATACTGTGGACACTTGAACTCGACCCGACGGGCCCATTTATGCTAGGACTCGACGGCACTTGTAAAACCGACGTATTGCCGTCTTCTTTGCCCAACGCTATCAAGTCCTCAGTACGGTTACCTTCGTCATCGTCGACTTCGGCTCTATGCTCTTCTTCTTCTACTTCTCTCGTAATCTCAATGATGCTGACGTCCTGAACGCTATCATCCTCGGAGTCGGGGATTTCGTTGTCGGAGTCTATACATATGGGCCGCGACTCAATCTTACGGACCTTGAGTTTGTGTTCGGGATCCTCGTAGTTGCCGAAATGGAGATCGCTCTGGACTTCAAATCGCGTCGTATGAAGTAGTTTCCGTTTCTGTTGGGGTATCCGCTTTCGTACGGGGATTGACGAGTCAATCTGGCTTCTGGCAGTCGAGTAGAATTCGTCTTCGGACGAAATCACAATCTCTTCCTCAACAGGGATCTTCACGGGCGAGAATTCAACGGGCGTGAGCTTGTTGAGAAGGATCTTGGTCTTCTTTGTAGGGGTCTTGAAGGGACTCTCTTGAGAAAAGCTCGTCACCTTTATAGGCGATTCAAACTCGGTGACTTTCTTGCTCTCATTCTTGACTGGACTGTCTACTATTTCTGCAAAAGGGAAGCTTTGGAACGATGTCTGCGGGTCAAAGACGCTTTCCTTCTGGTGGGAAGCTTCTTTGGAAGATTCGGGGATCTCGAGGATACTCAATTCTTCAATTTCCGAGTCGGAATCCAGTACAACTTCAATTTCGTCGTCTGTCGGTTCTTCCTCTTGTTGTTGCTGGTTACGTTGAATCGCGTGGCTTAACTCGTCATCCTCGTAATCAGTATGTTCTTCCTCTTGCTGGTTACGTGGCATCGGTTCACTTAGTTCATCTTCATCATCATCGGTATGGTGGCCCGGGTTTTGCGATAGTACAAATACGAGGGGCGTGTCTTCATGGAAAGACTCGTCTTCCACCAACGAACTGTTGGCCATTTGTTCTTCTGACAAGTCATACAACCACTTCAAGTCATCGTCGGTCAAGCTGATATCGGGATACGACGAAGCCTGCGACCATACGGAGTCCTCTTCATTCCTGTAGCGGTTGATTCTGGTAGTGATTCGCTTCAAGTTGGTCTTGCCCGACCGAGGAAGGTCTGGAAACCGCAACTTGATGCTCTTCAATATGTACGTCCATTCGTCCTTGGAAAACGTCTGGCCCTGCGTCGTCGTCGGCAGGAGTCTGGAGACATCGTCTGCCTGGTTGATTCGGCGAAGAAAGTCGTCGATTTTGGTCTGGTCGCCGGAATAGTACGCCAAGTTGTGCCCCGAGTACGACTCACGTACCATGCTGTTGATGGTTTGGTTCTTGCGGGCCTTGGGCTTGGTCTGGAGCCGGATCGGACGCGTCTGTTTGGTGACGGTTTCCAGCGGCGTCTGTTTGCGCTTGAACTGGTCCAAAGTCGCCACCTTCCGCTTAATGGAATGGCTCTCGGCCTCCTTCTCCTCAAACTCTTCGTGTCTTGCCTGCATCTGTGTCGATGCGAAGTACACCTCTTTCATGGTGGCGGTGGTTTATCTGGGGAACCGCGCGATTATGAGGGCGATGAGTTTAGATATCGCGATGGTTTATATACACACATTACGGTGATAACAAAACCGTTTGTACATTTAGACGGTTACGGCGGACTTGCCGGGGGTATATATGGTTATCCTGCCTATTTACTATATTCCTGTTTCATTTCGGGCTTGACGTCCCAGTTGCTGGTCTTTTTGTTGTACACGGCAATGTCCTGGATCGTGTTCTTCAAAATGGCCTTGGTGTAATCCTTAAATTCCTTCTTAGAGAGCTCCACAAGCGTCCCTATGGTGAATTCGTGGTTCTTCTCGATGAAATCAATCAACCCTGCCAAAATCTGCGGCTCTTTGATGGTTTTCTTTTGCGGTACCAAAATATTGGTCTCCCCATTGGCGGCACCAACAGTGGCACTGACTTCCATCTTGACGATGGCTTTGGCTTCCGGCACCGAAGTTTGTTCGTCGGACCAGTAGTTGATTCGGGGATCTATGGGGAAAGAAACACCAATGGGCTTGGTGGTGAGTGAAGAGAAGAAATCGTCGTTAGTGCCATCGTTCCACTTATTTATCACCACCAACGAATGGAACTTTTTAACCACCGATCCGTCGTTGTTTTCAACAAAATCATCGATGTCATCTTCCATGGGTACGACGTCTTCTTCGTCCTCGTCTTCGTCGTCAAGATCCTCGCCCTCTTCGTCTTCCTTGTTCCACTCAAGGTCAGAGTCGTAATCGTAATCAAACCCGGTCATTGTGGTATCTAACGGATTTGACGCTTTGAAATGGACCTTCTGGTGCTGGGTAGAACACCACGTTCCAATATATGGCGGCTTGGAGTTTTCGTAGAAACTGATATACTTGATTGGAGGCAACTTTTCGAGCAATGCCACTATTCGGCCTTCGGTACTGTCAGGAGAGTTTAATGCTGCTATAACATCTTCAGGAGAGATTGTTTCTGAGGCTGGTTTGGGTGGAGTAGAAATTAGGGTAATTGAAGCGGTTGTTGAAGTTATTGGTGCTGCCTTCAAGATATCATCCAACTCCAGTTTAGATGCATTCAATGCATCCTCATCCAATTGTCTGGATGGTGACATTATGACGTTATTCTGAATAAAGAAGGGCAAGAAATCGCGGTCATAGGCAGACTCGCTGTCCTCAACAAGTTCTTCCTGCTTAGGCTTCTGGGGCGAAGAAACAACCTTGCGGATCTGGAAAAAACTCGAGATCTTCATCTGGTTTCTTTCTTTCAACTCCTCGGCGCGCCTCTTCTCGTCTTCTAGACGTTTGCGTTCGACTTCCTTGCGTTCCTTCTCTTCCTCAAGCTTCCGTTTCTTTTCGAGTCTCTGTTGTTCTCTTTGTTCCTTTTCCTGTTGTTTCTTGAGACGTTCCTCCTCCTTCTTTTGCTCTCTCTCGAGTCTTTCTTCTTCCTTCTTTTGTTCTCTCTCGAGTCTTTCCTCTTCAATCTTTTTGCGTTTCAACTCCTTTTCCAATTCCTTGGCTTCTTGCTTTTTCAAACGTTCGTGTTCCTTTTGGCGCTTTTCTTCTTCCTTCTTAGCTCGCCTCTCTTCTTCCTTTTGGAGACGCTCCTCTTCCTTCTTCTTTTCCTTCTCTATCCGTTCCAATTCCTTTTGTTTCTGTTTCTCCATCTTTTGTTCTTCTCGCTTGTTGATGTTGGGCGTCGACGATTCGGTGTCTGGCGTCGCCAACTTTGGCTTTTTTGTAGGTGTGATAGCTTCAGCATCTGTCTCTGTCTTTCTCTTGTTGTCGCCTGTATCCGATACGGGAGACACAGGACCGTTCTCCATGATTATGCTTAGGCGATGTTGATTTAAGATATTTGTTACGCGTTTAAAGTTGATGGTAGGCGCGTTGGGACTAGGTGCAGGATTTTGGAACTCATCCACAGCCAGAGAACCTCAACCACTGGCGACACCAGAGAACCCAACCGTCTTGGAACATTACAATTACGGAGGTATTGACAAATATCTTTATTATTACCCTAAAACACAAAGCAAGAACTAAAAACAACTTAAACAAAATCACATATATCTAATAGTTAGGTATGTCCAAGTGGAAGAACGGGGTGTCTGTGGAAATGGCTGCGAAATATTCGTTGTCGGCCCCGTTTTCCAAATCCCCAGTGGATGCAGCAATGTTAACGTATCTGTTTTCGCTGAGCAATCCATCGTCTTGGTAACTACCAAAACCGGCGTTGATCAATCCTCTTCTGATCCAAGGACTCAAGATGCCTGAGAAATGGAACTCGACCTCACGGTCGGCATACTTGTTGAGAGCCTTTCTCAAGTCGACCAAGGCCTGGATAGACGTAACATCGACGGAGGCAACGGTGGAGAAGTCAAAGTGGACAATCTTCAAGAGTGGTCTGGGATCTTCTTCGTGGTTCACTTCCTTGGCTGCCTGCTTAATAAAGGGCAACTTCCATTTCAATGGACCAGGGTCGTTCCATGGTCTCGAGCCTGTGTCTGTAAAGTTGTATGGCTTACCACGCTTGGTGATACGCTTGGCTTCATCACTGACACGATCAATTTGCATAGACGAGTTTGGATAGGTGAAGGATTCGACAGGCTTGAACACAAGCACGCCTGGAGGAGGGGGTTGGATATTTAAGTGTGAGTTGATGTTTTCCTTGGTCAACGGAACCCATCTAGTGTGGAACTTGATAGTAGGGTTTTCCTTCAATAAGGACTGGGTGGTTGTAACCGAGTTGGAATTCTTTTCCTTCTTGAACTTGTCAGCACCAGATTGGGTGTTGTTACTCAATACTTGGTGGATTTCAATATCATTGGAAGAAGTAGACGAAGTGGAGTTTTGGCGTTCGGCTTTTATGGAATACTCGTCGCTTTCCAAGTGGTGGATGACCGGGTTGATGACTTCGGCAACTTGGACTCTTCCCAAGAATTGGCCCTTTGGCTTAGCAACTCTGAACAAAAGAACTGCAGCAGAAGCGGCCATAGCAAAGTAAACACCGTTTTCAATAGAAGAGAAGACGGTGATAAGAACAGCGATGAGAAAGATACCAGCATCCAAGGGAGAGATCTTCCAGAAGTCCCATGTAACCTTGTAGTTAGCAATCAAGTCAGACACAGCGTGGATGATAATTGCACACAAGGTGGCCTTAGGAATATAGTAGAAACTCAGGGTCAAGGCGTACAAAGCCAACAACACAACACAACCAGTGAAGATACCTGCCAATGGGGTTCTGACACCACACTTGGCCTTTAAAGCAGATCTCGAGAAAGAACCTGTCGATGGATAGGCGCTGAAGAAGGTACCAATCAAGTTGTTAACACCGATTGCAATGACTTCTTGATCAGGGACAACCTTGTAATCGTTGACTCTACCGAAAGACTTGGAGATGGCAATATGTTCCAACAACAAGATAATGGTAGAGACAGGGATTTCCGAGCCCATGTCGGCAATAATTCCCTTTGGAACGTGGAATACACCAACATCTCTCAAACCTCTTGGAACAACACCAATAACTTGAATAGGTGGCTTGAACTTGGAGTCTGGGCCGCTGAAGCTGATTCTCTTTGGGTGAACAATACCCCAAGAAATAGCAGTAGCCACGATGATGACAATGGCGTTTCTTAACTGTTGGAAGTAGAAGAACCAGAGCTTGTACTTTGGCCATCTAGTTTGAGAGACCTCAGTACTCCATTTCCAGAAGTACAAGATGAAGAGAGGAACCAAGCCAAAGGCAGCGTTGACGTTGGTGTGTTTCAAGTTCTGAAGGGTGTGAATAACAACCTTGTAGGTGGAGTCTCTGGTGTTGACCAAGGAGTTGTAGCCCATTAAGCCAGGAACTTGACCAACAATAATGTTGAAGGCAGAACCAGTCATGAAACCCATAACGGCTGGGATAGAGATGAATTCCAAGATGAATCCCAATCTCAAGACACCAAGGCCAGCAGCGATACCACCACAAATCAAAGACAAGGTGGTGGCAATTTCAGGAGCAGTATACTTGTCCTCACCGACCTTCAGTATAACATGGGCAATAACCTTGCCAACCTGTTGAGACATGACAGCAACAGGACCAATAGAGACATCCTTGGAGGTGGCAAAGAATGAATAAATAAACACACCGACAAAAGACGAGTACAAACCATATTGGGGCAACAAGCCGGCCAACTGGGCATAAGACATCGATTGGGGCACCAAAACCACCCCGACAGTGATACCAGCAACCAAGTCACCGTACAACCATTTCCCGTTGTAGTGCAAGATCCACTGGGCAATAGGGAACAACGAGATCAAGTAGTCCTTGATCTTAGTAAGTGGGTCGGCAAACACATGGCGAGCCCAGTCCACAACGGTGACTTCAGGCTCGATATACGAGGGCACAACCGTATTAGCACCAGGATGCAACGACTGGTATTGTTGGCTGTGAATGTCGCTAAAGTCATGGGACTTTCTGGAGAGATGGCTCGCTATCTCGTCATGGTCTAGCACATGGCCTATATCCGACTCTGGAGGGTTGTTGGAGTTCAACTTGTGAAGAAACTCAGACATTGTTTGGTGATGGCAAAATTAATAACCGACAAATGGAACTCTATATATATTGAAATTAATGCAAAAAAAATCGGAGGTGCTCCCTTGTTCCTAACAGCCGCTTGACTGCTTCCAGATAATAATACTTTAAAAATTACTCGATCTGAGTATAAAGCATAGTAGAATGCTGTGGCACTACGGTCTAGTTATAATATGACAAATGTTGCAATCAATCCACAATTTGATCTTTTCACGTGAGCATGCTGCACAGCCGTTGCTCCATCGGAACACTGGCGACGACGGAGACGGCGGCCGAAACAACGTCAAACTCGTGCACACCTGGCGGTTCAACGCTCATATTGGTCTTATACCGGTCCTCGAGCCTACACTAAGTCTCTACACACCCTGGGGGCTCCCCCCGACCCCAGGTATTCGCAATTATAATTCTCGGGTCTTTCGTTAGGTGTTCTCACGTGAATGGTGCCAATAGCAGCCAATAATTGTGTGTATATGCAGGGACAGGCTATTTTGTGACCCCCTCGGCCTTTCTTATTGGACTAAACGGTTATCGTTTCAGCGTTTAACGGGGAAAGGGGCTACGGATGTGGTGAAATCGCTGGGGCCGCCTTGGTGACGACGGTGGACCCCGACGAAAATAAGCTTTTATTAAGGTTTCACAGTTTTTTCTCGTTTCGTATCTGGGAGAGGAGATCAACCGATTATGATAAGGTTGTTGTCGCCATTGAATGACCCTGTCAAAAACCTGTAGTGTGGTTCCGGGGACCAAAACCGGGAACCCGTCGCATGCACATAGCCATGAGCTGTGCTTCTTTCGGCATCTCTGGCGCCGTTCTGTGGATGATCTGCCGTGATCCATGCGTCAATCGGTGTGTCAAAAATTTCGTGGCGGCAACGTCGATTTTCGGCGTGGGAATTTTTCAGTGTCTGATTTCATCCTGGGGATTTTCCACGTCGCCGAAAAAGTCTTGTCGCCTGGCGGACGCCCCACGCCCCAATTACAATTTCATCTACACAGTGGTGAGAACAAACTTTCTCCACATGTTCCTGGGTATTGCGCTTATCCCCCGCCCCTCTTTGAAAAGCCGCTGCCACCGCCGTTATTCTGCAACCTTCTCCATCTTAACGTGCATATTTCCGTCAAAATAATATAATAGAAGGAAAAAAAAACTGTGGCGCGCATTTTTGGTGTTACAGTTTCGAATCAGTTTTTTGCAGCCATTTATTTCGGTCTGGGACGAGGTGCCTATAAAATACTAAACTTGTGTCCTCCTTCCTTCTTTTGCTTGATGTTCTCGGTCTCGACAGCATCAACCGCCTTTCTATATTCCTGTTGCTTGTAGCATTGTTCCAAGTAGATCTTGTACTTGACGTCCAACAACTTTCTGTCGGGAGTATCAGCGCTGTGAGGCAAGATGCACAGGGCATTACCCGTCATCTTCTCCATCATTTTCCACAACTTGGGGCGGCTGGAGTCTTGGGGCTTGGCCGAAGCGATGTTGTTCTTGATCTTTTGAGAAACGCCTCTTTGGAGCGCTTGCTTGGGGCCAAACGAAAGCGTCTGTTCGTCGTCTTCGTCGGAGTCGGCTTCCGATGGTGACTTGAGTGCCGACTGGAAGTAGTCGTCCTGTTCCTCTTTCATTGGCGTCATGGCGGCGATTTGATGGTGCGATCCCGAGTGGGCATATGCTAATGCACCGATGTTGGTGGAACTGGCAGTGGCAGATGGAATGGTGTATGGAGACAGCGGACGTTCAATAAGATTGGTCAAACTTTGTTGCGACTTTTGTGCCAACAACACCGATGATCTTCTAGATCTACCCTTTGACCGGATATGTTCTTGAACAGAATCTTCAGAAGCGACAGCCCCCAAAATAGCAGATCCAAACACGACAGCAGCATCGATGTATCTTGGAATGTACACTTGCAAACCGGTACAGTCGGCAATCAATCTCATCAACAACCCGTTTCTGCATTGACCACCACTCATGTAAATAGTCTTGATTTCAAGGCCTCCCTTGCCCATTTCCTCAATAATTTGTCTAGTTTGCTGAGCAATAAATTCGCAAGCAGCAAGGTATTGTATAGCCAAGTCATTGACCGAGCAATCCATCGATTGTCCGATAATACTGGCTCTCATTCTAGGATCGGCAATTGGTGATCTGTTACCGTGGAAGTCCCCATAAAAGAAGACGTCCTTACCCAAACTGACCACCGATCTAACCTCTCTATCCTTAACCAAGTTTTCCAAGATTAAGTTTAAGTAATCAAACTTGGAGATGTTTGATGCTTCAGCCAATTGGACCAATTCTTGATGTGCTGGGTGGATAGCCAAAACGTGGGCCAATAACGCACCAGTACACGATTGTCCACCTTCTGTTAACCAGTAACCAGGGGCCATGACGTCTTTGTAAGGTCCCCAGACACCGGAAACAAAGCAAGGATCGCTTTCCATGGCAATGTGACAAGTAGAAGTACCTGCAACAGCAGCCAATCTTCCACAAGCATTAACAATAGGGCTGTCGCCCTCGGCACCGGCAACTCTGGCACCAACAGTACCAATCCAGCCGGCGTATGCATCGATAACGGCAGAGCCGACAACACATTCGGTGGTCAATCCCAATTCCTCGGCAGCAGTGGGGGTCAATTTTCCAACCACGTCACCAGCACTCAAGTACTGACCGTTTACGCCTGGGACACCTCCCAATCTTCTGAAATTGTCTTCCACCAATTCTGGCAAGTCGAGTCCTTCCAAGAATTCCTTCGACCATCCAGTAGTAGAATCTTCGACACCTGGTGGAACGAACCCCTGTTTACAGACAGCAGAACAGAACGATCTGGCTTCAGACCCCGTGGCCTTGTGGGTCAAAAAGTCGGGTAAATCGTAAAACTTACAGTCCTTAATTCCACCGGGCAAATGGTGCTTCAACCACTTCATCTTGGGCAATTCCATTTCAATGGACATTCTACCACCAACATACTTCAAGGACTTGTCGCCAGTGGCATTGATGGCATCGGTTTCTTCTTCGGCTCTGTGGTCCATCCAGAGGATGATGTTCTCCTTGTGGTCAAGGAAATCTGGACCAACCCCAATTGGCTTGTCGGTGGACTCAGAGATGACAACCAAGGAACATGTGGCATCAAACCCGATACCAAACACCTGGGCAGGGTCGACGCCTGAATCGTGCAAACAAGTCTGGACACAATAGCAGATGGCGTTCCAGATCTCGGTACTGGATTGGGTGATGTAGTTGGCTCTTAACTCGTGTCTGGTAATTGGTCTTTCTGCCAATCCCAAGATGATCCCATTGGTGTCGGTGACACAGGCTCTGGCCGAACCTGTCCCGACATCAACTCCGACATAGTAGACATCAGGGTGGGGAGGTGGAGCTGGCTGGTTGAAGAAAGCCGATCCGCCGCCGGAAATGTTAGTGTGAGATCTGCGGAACATTGACAACGAATAGAACTAAGACAGAATGCGTTAGCGTATGGCGAGAGTCGAAACGGAATATGACGGGCTGCGACCGCTAGTTTATATATGGGGAAAATGGGAGCAATCGCCTGTGTGCAGGACACCAACGTCAGGAACAACATTCGGGAAGACTGAAGTTGAATGATTTGGGCGGGATGCCGGTGGGGCAAGCATGTGGGGCGGCGTCTGGACTACGGAAGGCCGCCAGAATGGTGTTTGGAGGGCGGTTTCCTCGAGATCAACAGCGTCTACGCCTGTCCAACACCCGGTGGTTCCTAGCAATTACTAAATGGACAATAGCAATACTAGTTGCTGTATAGAGGAAAATAAACCCGATGCGTAATTTGTAACCG
The DNA here is from genome assembly GCA_003706575.2 of Teunomyces cretensis. NCBI lineage: Eukaryota > Fungi > Ascomycota > Pichiomycetes > Serinales > Debaryomycetaceae > Teunomyces > Teunomyces cretensis. The sequence goes on along the minus strand of PPLT02000002.1, from coordinate 334,652 downwards.
TCAAGCTGTCGTTAAAAAATGTCCTTAAAATAAACCGGTAAATAAACCACGGACGGCGAAGTCTAAACTTACCGAAAATTCATACGGCTCCTTCGACGGGTGTCGGTGGCGCATGGCCCCATGGGGGTCTACAAGTTGTACCTATTTATCCGGCCACGTCCAAGGAAAAAAAATCGGTGTCGACCGGAGCCAGTTCCTAAACAGGCTTATCTTTTTGTCAGTTTTTCTGCGTGCAAGCAAAAAAAAGTGTCTGGCCCCAAGCAGGAACCTGCATGTTGCCAACGGGTAGGAGGACTACTGAGGTCATAATACTCATCATCATTATTCATCATCTAATATACACTCTATAATGACATTGCCCGCAATCGTAACGTATTGTGACGAGCAGGTGTGACGGTTCCATTTCCCCTGGGCTTGGCCGGCAGATACATGGCCGCTAGCAAGGTGAGGTGACAACCGGACGTTTTTAGTTCTTGACGGGGGGATACTTCCCCACTACATCAACCAAGAAATCAAACTGCTCGGTGCTTTCGACCGCAGCACGCACATGGGACGCACTGATCCGCTTGACTCCTTGCTTCTTGGCCTCGACAATCGACGCTTCCACCAAGTTGGCCATGAAGATCTCCAACGCACGACCAACAATAATCGGCGTGGCCTGAGCCACCTTACCGATTTCGTCGTCACTCTGCATGATTTTCTTTATGCGGGCAGCAGGAAAGTGGGTTTTTATCTTCTCGAAACTGCTGAGAATGGTTTCCTGCGGAATCTTGTGGTCATTTTCCGCTTCGGGTTCGGGCTGGTAATTGTAGCTGTAGTCGTCGTCTTTATTTATCAACTGGCTGAGATCCGACATTATGTAATCTGTCGCTGGGGTATTTTTTGTTGGTGGTTTATGTGCCGGTTGTTGGTCGTGCACCAATCGCTTTCACCTTTTTCAATCCAGGATTTTTTGACGGAATTTGTTGTTGTATTTAAATAAATGGCGTCACTGGCATTTTGGGAAAAAATATCGGTCGTGCGCGATGCTCAAGATTCACTTCCCCCGTTCCAATTGGCCAGAATTCTGGCGAGGTTCTTCCACCTTACGTCTGGTTGTAGAAGCAACCGGGGTGCGATATCACCTGGTTCCTCGCCCTACATCTTTGGTTTAATAAATACATCTGTCAGGTAACACGTCTACCTCATTTCTGACCATGAAAAAAAATTAAATCTAAAACAAAACCTTCAAAAAAATGCCTTCAGCCAGATTCGAACTGACGATCTCCTCATTACTAGTGAGGTGCCTTACCAACTTGGCCATAAAGGCAATTTCCGATGTTGATATTTTGTGTAACGGCTACCCGACACTACGGCACATAACATTGTTCTTTCTCTATTGTTGATGGAAATGGCTCCAAATCCGGTTATGGTTCTTTGGACATGAAATGAACCCCTTATTCATTGTAGGGAGTTTTCCAGTAAACAATACCTGCAAGTCTGGAAGGATAACCGTTGCATTCCACTGTGATTTCTGGTTTTTGTGCCACTTTGTCCCAGGGTAGTTGGGGGTGTAGGAAAGAACGAGTCAAGAGGATCATTTAGCCGACTTCAAGATGAAACGTGGTGAACAAACTAACTGTAGAAAATAGTCGGAGATCAGTTCAGTAACGTTAAATGACAGTTGAGTAAGAGGAGAAGACAATGACTCGGTAGAATGGCTTCAAAAAAGCCAATATCTCCAGATAAACAAGTGGTTGTACGTGTATGATCTGTTTACATGTCAGAAAGCAGCATCGGCCTATTTCAAAGAAATATGTGGGCCTATTGGATCATTCAGCAGCATGGTGAACTGTAATTTCTGTCAAGGAAGAGGAGAATTGTATTCTGGGAAAGATGAAGCGTTCGGGGCGGAATTTTTCACGTTGTGGGTATACTTTTCCAGGCGATTTGGGAAATTAGCTGGATCAACGTCCTTGCTTAATAGGTTTGTGGATTAATAATCTTTTTATTCTTTGGCCCACATAGTGAATCGATCCACAGTTCCAAGTTGAAATTATCACCAGGGTTGAAATAATTTGGCGCTTCGGCATAATATTATTGATGCTAGTCGTATTATTTTGGAAAATGATCCGGCGTGACAGGAGAAGGATCTTCATGCCACCCTGTCCACCATGTCTCAAACAGCTCAAACACGGGAGTAATAGACGGGAAATCGTGCTAGTTTCACGTATAAGTTTCATCACAACAATAAATACGCCGTGCAACGCCGTTCCCACCAATTCAGGTGGGATAAGGTTTGATGCAACCCTTAATTTAAGATTAAGCTCCGTGTGTGGACAAACAACTCCCAAATCCCCTTCTATTCATGCATATCATGGGGTAAGTTGAAGAGGGAGACAATGTATACAATTTATCACTCAGGGGGGAAACGTGGAACCCAGTCAAGTCCCTATACCTTAAAAGAATTTTTCACAAATGACAAAATTTTTCAAAATACGTCTCGGTATCAACTAATGTCACCCACGCAATTACTCCAAACGTGGTGGAAGGGACATTATTTTTGTAATGTAATCAGAAACCCGTGTGTTAGGTCGATCATGTACGGCTCGAGGCAAACCAAGCCGAAAACCAATTGGTAAAATAGTCCCAAACCGTCATGACTGGCGAAGCAATTCCAATTAATTTCGGCGGATTGGGTGAAATGCGGCAGTGGTAAATTAACGCTAGTGCTCAAAGATCGCCGCCGCGGATTACTGTCCTGTGAAACGTGGAGAGATAACGGCTGAGTGGGTGAGTGGGAGTAGGGGGAAAACCGTCCCACGTGGGTGCAAAAAAAAAGTTCCCCATTCATCTGCAGACCCGTAACTCGTTTAGGAAATTAGATTGTCCCAGCGAGGCTGAAAGTCCCCATTGGGAAGGGTTCCGGAAAACCTCGCTACCATAGAGCACCCACCACCACACCCCTCCATGTTTGCTTGTAGCCTCCGTACGACACGAACTGGGCATTACAATGGGAACCACAGCCATGGAGATCTCGTTTTCCCTTAATTTGACCCACGTTCTCAGAAAAAGCCTGCCATTTTCTCGTCCTTTTTGACTAGATCTTGGCAGTTTTCGCAACCAAGCTTTTTTTTTGATATTCGCTACCCAGAGACACAAATCCACGGTATTAACCACCAATATGGTATAAATAGGAAAAGATGTGCCCTCCATTGTCACCTCCTTTCTTCAACAGACAAGCTACACATACTAAACAACTAAACTACAATTAGAAATGGCTTTACATCAGTTCGATTATGTTTTCGCGATCGCCATGATCTTTGCGTTCTTGGACGCCTGGAACATTGGTGCCAACGATGTCGCTAACTCTTTTGCATCTTCCGTGTCTTCTAGATCGTTGAAATACTGGCAAGCTATGGTCTTGGCCGGGATCTGTGAGTTCCTCGGTGCTGTTTTGGTCGGTTCGCGTGTCTCTGACACCATCAGAAACAAGATTGTTGACGTTGCCGTGTTTAAAGACGACCCTGCTGCTCTTATGTTGACCATGGCCTGTGCCTTGGTTGGTTCTTCCACTTGGTTGACCATTGCTACCAAGATGGGTATGCCTGTCTCCACCACCCACTCCATTGTCGGTGCCGTCATTGGTTCGTCCATTGCTGCAAAGGGTGCTAAGAACATCCACTGGGGCTGGAACGGTGTTGCCCAGATCATTGCATCCTGGTTCATTGCCCCAATCTTGGCCGGTTGTTTTGCTTCCATCATCTTCTTGTTCTCCAAGTACGCCGTGTTGGAAGTCACTCCATTTGAATCTTCCTTGAGAAACGCCCTTATCTTGGTTCCAGTCCTTGTCTTTGCTGCCTTCTCCATTTTGACCATGTTGATCGTCTGGAAGGGTTCTCCAAAGTTGGGTTTGGACAAATTGTCTCCAAACACCACCGCTGCCGCCATCTTGGGAGTCGGTGCTGTTGCTCTTGCCATTTACATGTTGTTCTTGTACCCTTACTACAGAAGAAAGTTGATCCACAACGATTGGACCCTCAAGTGGTACGACATCTTCAGAGGCCCAACCTACTGGTTCAAGTCTACCGATGACATTCCACCAATGCCAGAAGGACACAAGTTGACCATCGATTACTATGCCGGTAGACGTTACGACGACGAAGGTAACTTTGTTGACGAAGACGGTAACATTATCCGCCCAGGTGCCCGTCAACCTACCAACGCTGAACACTCTATCAGCTCTGACCTTGACAACAAGGAATCGATCACCGAAGTCAACGTCGCCAAGGTCGAAACCTCCTCTATTACTGTCGAAGAAAAGATCCCAACCAAGACTCTCTGGTGGAACCAATTCAAGCAAGGTCCAAAGCAATGGCCATCTCTTGCTCTCAAGATTTTCATGAACGGTTTCAACCACGATATCATTTCTGCTCAAACCCAATCTACTGACATGTTAGCCGGTGACTTGAAAAAGATGCACGGCTCCTCCAAATACTACGATAACAAGATTGAATTCTTATACTCTTTGTTACAAGGTATCACTGCCGGTACCATGTCTTTCGCTCACGGTGCCAACGATATTGCCAACGCTACCGGTCCATTGGCCACTGTCTACCTTGTGTGGACCACCAACACCGTTGCCAACAAGTCCGATGTTCCAATTTGGGTGTTGTGTTACGCTGCTGCTGCCTTGGTTATTGGATGTTGGACTTTCGGTTACAGAATCATGTCCAACTTGGGAAACAAGTTGATCTTGCAATCCCCATCGAGAGGGTTCTCGATCGAATTGGGTGCTGCTATCACTACCGTCATGGCCACCCAGCTCGCTATTCCAGTTTCTACCACACAATCTGCTGTCGGTGCTACCGTGTTTGTCGGTTTGTGTAACAGAGAATTGAAGTCTGTGAACTGGAGAATGGTTATCTGGTGTTACCTGGGATGGATCATTACCTTGCCAGTTGCTGGTTTGATTGCTGGTCTTATCAATGCCATCATCATCCACGCTCCACGTCTTGGTGTTACTTACGAATTGAGTTAAGTTAAGGGTTTTGTATAAATTTAGTGATTAATTAAAGTTTTGATTTTATTATGCCTTTTGTAACATAGTTTCGCAGCTAGCTGGTACTCGAGATTGACTATTGCGGTAGTGGTGTTATGCCCCTAACACGTTGCGGTCCTGCACTTTATATACTGGTCGCGGATAAATCCAAAATCAAATTGTCACCACAAACCAACCATCCTATCACCGATAATGTCCTTCGAAGAAACATACGACGCAACGCTAGATCTTTTGACGAGATTGGATCCACGTCAGATTGACAAGAACCTTAGCGATATATGTACCGTGCTCCAGAACAACAACAATGGTGACGAGTTGGTGCAAGAATTGCTCTCGTCCGTCGATACTCCGTTGAAAGTGGCCCGGTGTGAAGAACTGGGCAAACAATACTTGTGTTGTGACTACAACCGTGACGGAGACTCGTACCGGTCACCATGGAGCAACAATTACTATCCAGCCGTCGGTGATGACGAGGAACAACCACCGTTCCCCTCGGCGTTGTTGAGACAGTTGGAGGCCAAGGCCAACGACAGTTTTGATATTTATCGCGATTTATACTATGAAGGAGGCGGAATATCATCGGTGTATCTTTGGGATACTGCCGACAACGAAGATACCTTGGAAGAAGGGTTTGCTGGCGTTGTGTTGTTCAAGAAGGAGACCGACGACAAGTCCGGCAAATGGGACTCGATCCATGTGTTTGAAGTAATCCCAGAGAATGAATCAACCTCAATCTATAAGTTAACCACATCGGTGATTCTTGATTTGCAGAGTCTGTCGTCCCTTTCGTTATCGGGAAACTTGACTAGACAATTGGAACAGACCCAAAACATTGCATTGGACGGCGCAGTCAACTTGGAAACCAACCACTTGATCAACTTGGGAACATTGGTTGAAAAGGCCGAGTACAATATCCGTAATTCGTTACAAGAGGTGTATTTTGATAAGTTAAAGGATGTGTTATTGAAAGACTTGAGATCGGTGGGCGATCTTACCGACAAGAAGGTAGACAACTTGAGACACGAAGAGGTCATCAAGGGGTTACTGGGTACTAGTTTGAGCTAGATGGCGATGATGATGATGATGATAAGCTGGTCTTTATGGAAAGAAGACTCATTTCTTTCGTAGCCCTGAATATATTGATAAATCGATCTTTCCATCATCTTCTTCTGGCGGGAGCTCGTAGTCACTGTTGTTCAATGTATCGTCTAGATTGGGATCGGCCAAACTTACGGTCGAGCCGGTTTCCAAGTTGTATAATGTAGTATCTTTGCGTGACTCTTCTTCGCTCAACGAAGAGAGCACGTTGGATTTCACGTCGTTGACAAACGTCCAGATGGAAGTACTTACTGTCTGAAGCATATCGTCTCTGCCTCTCATCAGCGGGAACTGATCAAGGGGTCGCGATTTCGATTTGAGGGGCGACGAACTGATGCTGGAGAACGAGTCTTCCGAATTTCGAGACTCGTGGGTGCTGGATGCGGACGAGAGGTGGGACTCTGGATGTAAATGCTGTTGTGGAAATTGCTGCTGCTGCTGCTGCTGTTGCTGCTGAAGGTGTTGTTGTGGAATCAAGGACTTTTCAAACTCGTTTTGGAGCATGGTGTCGAACTGTTGTAGGAGATTGAATGGTTTTTGGAGATTGTTCCAAAGTTTCGAGTCTGTGGCAGGCGGTGGCGGTGTTTCTTCGACGGTGGGATTAGTTGATGTTTTAGAATACGACGCTGAAAGAGTTCTCCTTCTTGTTCGGTTCTTGGTGCTGGCAATGGCTTCTTCGCGGGGGTTGGAGTTTTGTCTCTGGTGTCTGATCTTGGTGCTGGACACCGTGAGTTCTTTATAGAGCGATTTCTGGATGACTTCGCGTAGCAGATGGAGTTCCTTTTCATGTTTGTCGAGGCGTGTCGTCAAGTTGTTTATGTTGTCCTTAATTTCGACAATACACATCTCCTTAAGAGCTAGGAGACGGAGCTGGTCGTCTATATCGAGAGAAATGAGCTGGTCAATCAGCGGAAGTGGTACGTCGTAGTTTTCATCGTCACGTTCACGTTGCCGTACTCGTTCACGGTGTTGTTCGTGCTGGCTTTGGTGTACCTCTGGCTGCGAGACGGGACTGACAGCGAGGTTGAGGCTGATGCCCTTGGAGCGCGACGTGGACCGTGGCGGTGCCAACACGTTCAACTTCTGGGGCGTGGTCAAGTTGAGCGTTTGCAATTCGGGCGTCTCGACCTTCATGCCATGGAATTGTGGTAGTAATTAGCGATAAACACGGATGGTGCTAGTTTGATCTGTTTAGTCGTGTGTTTTTTCTGTTGTCGCAAATTTTGGTGTCGCAGATAAGATTTGACAAACACGACAAGACATTTTTATCGTCACCTTGAAACCACGGGAGATAGAAACTACTAGCACTCCACTTTTCACCACCATGGACCCGTCGCTTTCCAAATGGGTCAATTGGACTCTTTTATTCTTAGCAGCGCGTACCCCCAAGCCATTCTACTGGTCGAGTTTCCTTGCCCTCAATCCGTGGCTCAAGAAACGTCTCTTGCGCCTAGCACCCCACCAAAACGAGACCAACCGCCGCAGATTGGCCAAAACCGCCAACCTCATCAGCTGTGTGTTTCTCTATCTTGCCAGCTCGGGCACCAAAGTGTTTCCCAAGGATTACGTGCTGTTGTACCTCTGGTTTCTATACTATGGCGAGTTTAATCCTCCATCGGCACTGAAGATCCTCGTATCGCCGCGCCTTTCGCCCTACCTCAAGATCAACAACTACAAGAACCGCTGGGTGTCGCGTGTTTATGAAAACAAGGAGTATATTTTCTATCCGGCCATCTTTGGCCAGATCCTTTCCAATTATCTCACGCCAACTCAGTACAAGTTGAACCAGCGATACTTGTCGTCATCCATCAAGACGCGTATCCTCAATCCGATCTGGATCAACTATTCCCTTGGCTACAAGTCCCATTACATGAACTGGAGGGGCTTGTTGAGCAGCTATGTTGTGCATAACCTTGCTTTTGGAGGCGCCATGCTCTTGGTCAAATACAAGAGACTAGCTCCGTCGGTACCTGCCATCAAATCGTACTTGCTCCACGTAGTACACACGGCAAACTCATTCACCAACTTCATCTACATGCCAAACTTGATTTCCATCTTGTTGATTTCGTTGACGTCGCCGTTGTTGTCGTGGAAACGGCCGCCCTCCCACCATACCAAGATAATATTCAAGACCTATATCAAGGTCATTGGCTTTATTGCGGGCTTTGCCACGCTTTACTGTAATTCATTGAACCTAATTCCCGACTATGGTCTTGATGAACCGGCCAACGTCCGCCAGATCCCCAAGCATTACCTTAATGCGTTGAACTTGTACTTGTTCCGGTTGATCCTCCTCTCAAAGTGGCGTATTACCAAAGAGAACCACCCAACGTTCAGGAAACTCCGGGTGTCATCGTGGGCCACTATTGAAGCTGTAGTTATGTGTATTGGGGTCTACAAGGTAATGAACTTGACTGACTATGTCTACAACGAACACAACGAACTGGTGGAAGAATGTCAAGAATTGAAACAAAAGCCATTGATTAAGGGCATACGAAGAATCACTAACTAATATCCTCCAGCACCTGGTACATTTTCCTTGCCCTTCAATTTCTTCAACAAACCTTTGAAACGGGACTTGTCTCTATCTTCAGATTCGGGCAATTCGCCAACACCATCGACTAACTCGCCAACACGGTCCCATAATGTGCCTCTCTTCAAGAACCCGTCTCTCTTTTCCAAGTACTGTTCTTGTTCCTTCAAGGCATCCTTGGTATGGGCCTCCTTCTTGTTGTTGTAGTTGTCATAAAAGTCGTCGATGGTTTGTTGCGCCTTGGAAACAATCAGTTCCTTATTTTTGGCATTGGCGCTTTCTCTTTCCGAGATCTCCAAGTCACGGCGTTCCTTCCATTCCTTGAGATGCTTGGATTCTCCTTCAAATTGTGGAGCAGATTGTTCGCCAAACCCTTCGAATTCGTCGTCGTCGTCCTGTTCAGGCTCCACGGCTTGTTGTTCCGATTCGTTCACGTCCGGGAACTGTTCCTTGAACTCGTTGATCTCGTCGTCGCTTTCAGCAAGGACGTCACGGTCTTGTTCGGTCTTGAATTCGTCTCCGAGGATGTCGCTTTCGCGTGACAAGAAGTCGGAGTCGCCCACGTCGCCGGCGTCTACCGTATCCAATTCAGGGAATTTATCAGCCATTTTTCGTTGTTGCTTGGATCAAATGTGTTGTTTGCGATTGATGGTCTAGTGCGTGTGCTAGCAGTTTGGTCCAATCACAGTTGTGTTGCTGGTGGTGATTACTTGGTAACGTTGTTTAATTGTTCGTTGAAGTGGGTGAGTGAGGTGTTTTGCGACATTTATCTTTTTTTGTCGTTCGTGCGACATTCTGCCATCCACGACATTTTTGCAACTATGCACATCCCCTTTAAAAACTATATCGTATACAATCTGACAGAAGAGTCATTGCTTCCGACCCCCAAGAATAACTTGCTATCGATAGACTTGGTGCTGAATGCCAACTTCGAAATGCGGTCGGCTGGGGTGATCTTGGAATCAATGCTTTGGAACAACTCGAATTGCTGTGAATGCACCTTATAAATAGAAACGTCACCGTTCTCCAACCCAACTGCCACTATCAAATCGCTGACGTCACCGCCCTTATAACAGGAAACGGATGTGATGGAGTCCTGAAGCTTGATGGAGGCGATGGTTACTATACCTTGAGCTGTAACCTCCCATAACTTCAACGTCTTGTCTCTTGATCCAGTGACAAAGTGCTGACCGTCGTTTGCCCAGGAACAATCCCAAATAATTCTGGTGTGAGCTTTAGGATTGAGTTCAACCAACTCAAACTCGCCCACGACAGCATCGGTGACTCTCCATAAACTAAGTTGTCTATCACGAGAGACAGCAAGCAAGTATTGGCCATCTGGAGAAAATTCCATGCTGGTAATAGTCAAGTTGTGACCCTCCAATACTTGTTTACACTGCTGGAGATCTTTGTTTGCGTTGAAAACTCTGATCACGGCGTGCTTAGCAGAGTTGGAACGGCAAGCAGATGCAATTAAACCACTAGAAGACACGGCACAGCAAGTGATTTCATACCCATGTCCGTACAACTTCTCCACCTCAGGGAAAAGGGTGTATCTTTGGAGGTGATCTTCCAAAGGAGGAGTGGTCAATGAGCCCAATATGTCTTCTTGTGGTTCAGGTACCTCGTCGGAATCCTGAACGGCTTCCCCGGCTTCAACTTGTTCGTTGGCAGCCTTATTGGAGAGTCCAAGAACTGGCAAAGATGCTGATTCGGGCAAGGATCCCAGTCCAACGTCTATTCCACACAAGTTCTTTAATAATTTACCGATTGACTGAGTCAATTCAAACACTCTCAAGATCTTTTCGTCTCCTCCCGAGACATATTTGGAGGAATTGATGTTGTCTAAGCAGATCATATCGTAACCGTGAATTTGAGGTCTCGAGAACTCGTGCCATGTACCCTTTTGAAGCCAAGAAGCGTATAATCTCGAGGTTTGGTCTAGCGAAGTTGCCGTGAAGTACGAGCCGTCAAGGGACCATGTCAAGTCGGTGATCTCTCTGACAGCACCGGTCACACCAAGCACAGACTCAAAGGAGTTCCCGTCTGTAGACTTATAGACTCTGAAAGAACCCGTCTTACCGTTAGCCAAAATGTACTGAGTGTTGTTGTCAATGATCCAAAGACACGACCAAAACCCACCAGAGGCACCAGTAGCGGTTGATGCACCCTTGATGGACATTTCACCCAATCTGTTGACACAACACCAGATCCCCGAATCGGCATCCATTTCCCACACCATCAATGCTGTATCTGCGGACGAAGACAAGAGCTGGAACTTTTTGTTGGGAGTTGGATGCCACTGTAACCCAGTGACCCAGTCGTCGTGACCCATTATCAAGGCCTCGAATGCAAAGGCACATCTAGTGTTGCCTATGGAGAATTTGTACTGCTTGTTGGACAAGAGAATCAATTTCAGATCGTCTTCGTCTGAGTCGTCGATCAATTCATTGAGCTTGAGTCGCCACAATCTGATGTATCTATCCTGTGATCCACTGGCCAAAACATAGTTGCCTGGTGCTTCCTGGACAAAGGTGAGACACTTGATCCAGTCTTCGTGGCCAGTGAGAATTGCTGACTGCAAAATGCCGGTGGGGTCGGCAATGTTGAACGTGTAGATGTAGAGATGGGCCGTGCTGCCACCGATGGCCAACACATAGTTGCCCTCGTTATCGATATCTTGAATAGCCAAAGTCAATGGATAAAAGTTGAATTTGACCTGGAAACTGTGTGCCAACACAAACTCCGCACCGTTGTACTTCCACACAGCAATGTTTCCGTCTGCTGCACCCGTGACAAACACTGTAGCGTCTATTACGGCCACGCAGGTGACGGATCGAGTATGGAAGTCGAGGGCCTGTTTCAAGGCATAAGAGCTGTTCGATTCTTCCCAAACACACACATTGTTGTCCTCAGCAATAGATATAAGGAACGGGGTGTTCGGCACAAACCTGACCCCCGTAACTTCGGCGGTGTGGTATTTGAGGGTGGTATAGACACCTTTGGAGTTGACGAGAGGCTGCCATAAAGCCACGGTATTGGCAGCGCCAAAGGCCACAACCTTTTTGGTAATGTTGTAGTCGGCCACACACGACTGCTTGTTAGCACCAATGAAGATAGCGTCTTGAGTAACCATCGCGATACGGTGGAGATGGTGGTTGCAAGAGATGCTCTTGGGGAATATTAAAATTATTTTCGTTACCCGGCCCTCGTTGTTATGTGCAGGTTTGGACTACCGAGCCGCCAGATTTAGCGACCAAAAATGAACCACGACAAACCGAAACAAAACTAACTGCCTTTCACACCATGGTTTCTGCGTAAGTACGGCAATCCCACTAACTTAGAGTTTACTAACAACCAGCGTTTTGCTTGTCCAGAGAGCCACGCCCGAAACAATCACCCAATTCCATGACCAGTTGTCAAACGAGTTGCCTACGTTGAAGGGCAAATGGAGCTTCAACTTCAAGATCTTTCGTAACAACCCATACTCGATTCCTCCGGATCAGACAGATGACACTGTTCCCGAGTCGAAGTTCTTGTATACGTTGGCGCCATCGTATCTCCACGACTCGACCATCACGCTTATCAACAAACAGTCTACGGGTGTTCTCACCAACAACTTCCAGGAAGAAGTCGGAGACCTCAAGATGGGCAAGTCTCATGTGGGGCTCAGTATCCCCGATATCCATCTCCATAACGGAGCCACATCGGGCTTGAACGACTCCTTCGACAAGTTTGTTGCGCTGAAGCTCCAGAGTTTGTGGGTGCAGAGACAGATGATCCGTGGTGATGGTGGCCAGATCTACCAGTTGGAAAACGGCAACTTGACCATCAGAACCTCCAACGTTTTCTTGCACGGGAACTTCCGCGGCTTGTTGATCCAGGTCGAAACCAAGACGACGACATCAACGTCCATTGCCGAAACCATCAACCAAATTCGCGACAAATACAACATCCCGGAGGGACTCCTCTCGTGTGATGTATTAGACCTGAACCACTTGGATAAGTACGGCGACTTGTGTCTCCAATACTCCGAGATCTTGAACTTCTAAGGCTGCAAAATGGGCACGTACTGCACACAGGCCAGCATCCCATAAAGCTCACCAAATTTTTCAGGCGATGAGAATGCCATAGACGTTTGACCTCACCCATCTCTCATTCATATCACCATGGCGACACGTAAGAACAAGCAAGATAAGGCTCTGAGACGTTTCCAGCGTCAAAAGGACGAAGAGGAACTTGTCAAATTACAAAAGCGCATAGATGAGTACGATCCAAAGACTGACGAAAAATCCACCACCCAGTTCAGCGATCTCCCCGTCACCGATAATACCCTTAAGGGGTTGAACGAATCGGGGTTTGTTTCGTTGACCGATATCCAGAAGAAAACCATTCCCCTTGCCTTGAAGGGCGAAGACCTCATGGGTACTGCCAAAACTGGGTCGGGGAAGACTCTTGCATTTTTAATTCCAACTATCGAAAAGTTAATCCACAACAAGATTACCGAGTTTGACGGGTTGGCCGCATTGATTGTTTCTCCTACCAGAGAATTGGCTGTGCAAATCTTTGAAGTTTTAACAAAAATCGGGAAGCACAACACGTTCTCGGCCGCCCTTGTTACTGGTGGTAAAGATGTCAAGTACGAAAAGGAAAGAGTCTCGAGAATGAACATATTGGTGGGTACTCCAGGAAGAATTTCGCAGCATTTGAACGAAGCCGTCGGTATGGAAACGTCCAACTTACAGATGTTGGTGTTGGATGAGGCCGACAGATGTTTGGATATGGGATTCAAGAAACAGATCGATAACATTATTGGTCACTTACCCCCAACGAGACAAACTTTGTTGTTTTCTGCCACTCAATCCGATAGTGTCAAGGATTTGGCTCGTTTGTCATTGACCAACCCCAAGAGAATCGGTATTTCCACCGACCAAGAACTCAGCGCCACTCCCGAATCGTTGGAACAGTTTTACATAAGGATACCGTTGGACGAAAAGCTTGATGTGTTATGGTCGTTTATTAAGTCGCATTTGAAGAGTAAGATCTTGGTGTTCTTCTCTTCATCCAAACAAGTGCAGTATGCCTACGAATCTTTCAGAACTTTGCAACCCGGTATCTCATTGATGAAGTTGTACGGTCGTAACAAACAAACCTCGCGTTTGGAAACCACCGTCAAGTTTTCTCGTGCTCAGCATGCCTGTCTTTTTGCAACTGATATTGTTGCTCGTGGTTTGGATTTCCCTGCCATTGATTGGGTTGTTCAGGTCGATTGTCCCGAAGATCCCGCCACATATGTACATAGAGTCGGGCGTGCTGCTCGTTTTGGTCGTGAAGGAAAGTCGTTGTTGATGTTGTTGCCCTCCGAAGAAGAAGGCATGCTCAAGAGATTGAAGGTCAACAAAATCGAACCTAAGTTCATGAACATCAAGCAAAAGAACAAAAAGACCATCAGACCGCAATTGCAATCGTTATGTTTCAAGGACCCCATGCTTAAAAACTTGGGACAGAGGGCATTTATATCATATTTCCGGTCGGTGTATATCCAAAAGGATAAGACGGTTTTCAACATGGACGAGTTGCCATCGGAAAAGTATGCATCATCTCTCGGGTTACCTGGGGCTCCCAAGATCAAGATGAAGGGTGGTACTGCCAACAAGGAAAAGAAGAATGCATCTAGACAATTGACTGCATTGCACAAGACCAACGACGACGGTGAAGTCGAGCCAGAAGACCAATCTAAGGTTAGAACCAAGTATGACCGTATGTTCGAGAGACAAAACCAGACTGTCTTGTCCGAAAACTATTTGAACTTGACCGGTATTAAGGAGGAAGACGAAGAAGAAGACGATTTCATGATGGTCAAGCGTAAGGATCACGAGTTGAAGGAAGAAGAGTTGCCCGATTTGTCGATTCCGGTTTCCAAGAGACAAGCCAAGAAGGCGCTTTCGAAGAAGGCACTGGTTGCGGGCCGCGGAAATGCCACCAAGTTGAAATTCGACGACGATGGAGTCGCCCATCCGCTCTACGAACTTGGAGACGAAGAAGACTTCAAGAAGGATGGTGATGCCAAGGACCAGAAGCAAGCGTTTGTTAGTAAGGAAACCGAAGTGATGAACGAGGCCGATCTTACCGATAAGGCTACCGCCAAACAGAAGAAACAGGACAAGAAGAGAAAGAGAAAGGAGGTTGAAAAGAAGATGCGCGAGCAAGAGTTTGATGACGAAAGTGACGTCGATTTGGAGCGTGACATGGAGCCGTCGTCGGCCGAGGAAGGGGAAGATGACGAGCCCGAAGCCAAGAAGCCCAAGTGGTTCCAAAACGACAAGCATCACCGTCACAGAGAAGATAACCAAGTTGTGGAGCTCGATGAGCCCGAGACGTTGGAAGATTTGGAATCGTTGACTGCCAGATTGTTAGAGCAATAGAAAGTTTTATCTGGCTATAATATATGTATATTAGATGGAAAGGATATTTTGTAGTTTCAGTTGAAGATGGGGGTCGCCACGATCTTTTCGTCAACCTCGCCGAGGCGGAAGAACTTGCCGCGGATCTGAGTGCCGTCATCGTCGTAGGTTTCGACGTCGTCGTCGTGGGTTTCGTCGGCCTGGAGCACCACCAATTCCTGCAAGAAGTTGGCGGGGCTGCCTCGCGATGTAGACAAGTTGATGTTGGAGCCCAAGTTGATGGAGATCTTGCCCGACTGGTGGATGTTGACGCGGCCGATCTGGCCCTTGAGCGGCGGGCCGGGGTTGGAGGCAAGTGCCGATCTGACTTCGGACGCGATCGGCTGTGGTTCGTAGTGGGGCAACAGTTTGGGCAACTGGACGGCGATGTAGTTGTTTTCGGTGGACAAGGCGTTGAAGTCGGTGACCAAGTCGAGGATGCGCTGGTGGTCCTCGACGAGCTTCGACTGTTCGTGGGCCTCGAGCCCGTCGGCATCGGCACTGGCTGCAAGTTTATGTTCGAGCTGTTCCTTGGTGTGCTTGATGTGGTCGAGATCGAGGTCGACGGGCTCGCTCTTGACGAGAGACTCGGCCTGCGGCGTCGCCGTGGCGTCCCTGCTTGCTGTGGCCGACGACAGTTCCAGCTTGACCTCGATGGCGGCGCTGGTGGTGGGGTCGTCGCGCCCCGGTCTCACGGGGAACAACACGGTTTCGGCGTCGTCAAACCGGTACTCCTGGGTCATGTTGATCTTGGTGGGGTCGTCCTCGACGTCGTCTTCGTCTTCGTGGACAAACGTCTCGGGCGTGGGCGACTTGGGCTTGTCCTTGAGCTTCAACGTCTTCAAGAACTCGGGCGTCGGCGACACCGACAGGAACGTCTGGTCGGCAGTGAGGCCCGTCTTGGACCCCGAGGCGTTTCCAATCGACACCGAGCCTGACAGCAACGGGCCCGACGACACCAAGTGGGTGCCGGCGTAGTTGTTGCGGCCGCCACGGCCCCGGCCCCTCGTCGATCCACGTCCGCGGAGGGAGACCGGGCGGGACTCCTCGCGCTTGACCGGCACCGGTGCCTCCTTGGCCCGTTCCTCCTTGGTCTTCCGCACCACCACCTTGGGCTTGAACTTGAGCGACGGCTTGGTGCTGGGGGCGGTTTTTTTCGTGTTGAGCGAGTCCAATCTGTCCATGGAGGTGTTGGTTGGTTAGTTTTGATGGAAAAGTCGCGAACAAAAGTCATCGCAAAATCACCCGTGGTAAAAATCTCACACACCAATGGCGCCTACACACGAAGATATGGACGAAGTCGATGCTTTCGACGCCAACAGAGAGAAGGTCTTGTTAGACCAGGCTGGCGAGTACGGCAGAAACAGCGACGGCGAAGTGAGCTCGGACGAAGAGGTGCTTTCCATCGGTGGTGCGAGCGATGAGGACGCCGATGAGGATGAAGAAGACGACGAAGAAGATGAAGAAGAACAACAACAAGAAGATGAAGACGAAGAAAAGGGCTGGGGTGGCCGTCTGAACTACTATGGAGGCGACGAGGCTTCGGACGACGAAGATGCCAAGCAGATGACCGAAGAGGCCATGAAGCAGCAGAAGAAACACCTCCAGGACCTCGCCATCGACGATTATCTCGATGAAGACATGATGGACGACTGGAAGAAGACGGCAGAAGCATTTGATGACAAGCCTGTGCCCATCACGGTCAAGACGGGCTCCCTCGACACCCTCGACGATACCGAGCGTCGCCAGTACTTGGGGCAGACGTTTCCCGAGTTCGTGCCGTTGGTCCAGGAGTTGACCACACTCCAGCCGCTTTTGGTGGAGTACGGTGACAAGCACGATCGCGTCAGCCACGTCAAGAAGATTGCGTTGCTGGCGTACTTGGGCTCGATCACGAGCTACTTTGCCATTTTCGCCGACAACTTGCGGAGCGGCGATCCGTTTTCCATGAAAGACAACCAGGTGATGGAGTCGATCTTGAGCTCGCGTGAGATCTGGAGACAGGCTGGTGAGTTGGTGGAGGGCGACGACGACGACGAGGCCGAGTCTGACGATTTCGTCGATGCCAGAGAAGTCCAAGAATACGCCGACGAAGAAGAAGAAGATGAGGTTGAAGATGAAGATGACGAAGAAGATGAGGAAGATGATGATGAAGCAGAACAACAATCAGACGAAATCAATATAAATACCAAGCGTGCCATCAAGAAAGTCGCTCCCAAAACCATCTCCGACTTTACAGAATCGACCGACGACGTCGACATGGAAGACAAACAGCGCCGTAAACGGACGCTTCGGTTCTACACATCCAAGATCGACCAGGCTGCATCCAAGAACAGCGACCGTTATTCGGGCGATTTGGACCTTCCTTACCGTGAAAGACTCTTTGAAAGACAACAGAGATTGGTTGAAGAGGCTAGAAAGCGAGGCTTGGAGTCCAAGGATACCTTGGGCGACGAGTTTGGCTCCGACGACGAACAGACGGCCGGAGAAACCAACGCCAACACCGACGACTACTACACCTCGGTCAAGGACAACAAGGAGGCCAAGAAGACGCTCCGTCGTGATGCCCATGCCGAAGCCGTCAAGGCAGCCAAGGAAGGAAAGTTGGAAGAGCTCCAGGAAAACGTTGGTGCCAACGGCAAGCGTGCCGTCAACTACCAGATCCTCAAGAACAAGGGTCTTACGCCTCACAGAAAGAAGGAAAACCGAAACTCGAGAGTCAAGAAGAGAAACCAATACGAGAAGGCCCAGAAGAAACTCAAGTCGGTCAGACAAGTGTACGACGACACCAAGCGCGGTCCGTACGATGGGGAAAAGACCGGTATCAAGAAGGGTTTGTCCAGAAGTGTCAAGTTGGTATGATGTGTATAGAAAATGCAACATATATATGGGGTATATATACAGATATATACTTTAGCCGTGGCTTAGTTTTATATAGGATCAACGACTAAAGGCAATATCGTCAATTCTCAAGATCGACTTGACGCATTCCGAAGCTAACGTGATGGCACTGGTACTCACCAAGACCGGTTGCAAGACGTGCTCGTCGTAGGTGTTGGAGGCTCCCGATCTTCTTACGGAGATCCCGGCGTTCTTTTCACCGTTCTCGTGTCTGTTTCTCAAGTCGGTGACAACGTTGATGGGGTTCAACCCGGCGTTCTCGGCCAACGTCGTAGGGATCACTTCCAACGCTTCGGCAAACTCTTGGTACACAAACTGCTCGACACCAGACAACTTGGTGGCCTCCTTCATCAAGATTCTCGACACCTCGATCTCGGGAGCACCGCCCCCGGCAATGAGAGCCTTCTGTTTGACCAAACATCTGATAACACACAAGGCGTCGTGGATAGATCTTTCGGTTTCGTCCAACACCAAATGGTTGGCGCCTCTGACTATAACACTGACGGTGGGCTTGATGTTCTTGGAGGTGATGCCCGTTATTTTGACGATCTTGGAACCCGAAGATTCGGTCTCTTCAATCAAGTCGGCCGATCCTAAACGGTCTTCGGTGAAACTGTCGATGTCGGCAATAGGCTTGCATCCAGTAGCCTTCAGCAAGAACTCGATTTCGTCTCTTTCGACATCCTTTATCACCAAGATGTTCAATTTTGACAAAAAGTGCAATGCCAAGTCGTTGACGGCATCTCTCAATATGGACTTCTGGATCAACAACACGTTACACTTGGCCTTCTTGATCTTCTTACAGATGTTCAACAAGTATGCTCTCTCTTCCTTCAAAATCTTGTCCATCTGTCTGTAGTCGTTGACAACAACGTTGTTTTCCATGTCGGGTTTGGGGGGCGACAACTGGAACTGGATCAATCCGATCCGGGCCTTTTCGACACGCGAGGGTCCGCCGGCGTTCTTGACAACGTTCTGGGTCAAAACAACCCCGTTGATAAGCTCGGTGTCTTCGATGGTGCCGCCGACCTTCTTGATCAAGCGGATGTCGTTCAAGTCGACGTTGGTGGCGTCTTGGTTGGTGACCTTGAGCACGGATTCCACGGCCAATGGTGCCAACAACGACGAGTGTTGCGACACGATCTTGGACGACAACGACGTGGCGGCGGCTCTAGTCAACAGCTCGCGGTCGTCGAGCGAGATCTTGTGGCCCATTTCCAACACGATTTCACACGATCTGTGGGCAGCCCTCTGGAACGATTCCGAGATCAACGTAGGGTGGATACCCTTGTTGAGCAAGCGTTCGGCGGCACCCAAGAACGAACCGGTCAAGATGGCCACCGAAGTAGTACCATCGCCGGCCTCGACGTCCTGGGCAGCACTGACGTCGACCAACATACGGGCAGCAGGGTGCAACACTGCCATGTGCTTCAAGATGGTGGCACCGTCATTCGAGATGATGATCTGGCCCGTCTTGGTCTTGATCATCTTGTCCATCCCCTTGGGTCCAAGCGACGTTCTGATAGCGTCGGACACAGCGCGGGCGGCCAAGATGTTGCTTTTGCGGACTTCCTGCGGCTTATCCTTGTCCTTAAAGGTAGCGTTCGACGGAGCGGCTCTGGGTTGCGATTGGGCCATTTTCTGTGTGTTCTACTCCGCTGGTTGGTGGCAATTTGGGTTCAGGTTGTCGGGTTGTTGGTCGTGTTTTTGATTTAAAATTTTGCAAGAAAAAACGCGGAGTGCACATAGTGCTTGGGTGGTGCACGACTTTTGGCCCCGAGTTGTACTCTCGATGAGTAATAGACACGAGAGGTTAGTGATCTTATTAGGTATCATGACACAGGACCACGCGGTATTTGAGGAGATTACTCTTTCACACGACGAGGTGGTGGCGACATCGTACTCGAAATGGTGTCGCGGGCTCGAGTCACACGCCGTTGAAGCGGTGGTGTTGCGGCCGTTGCCCCGCGAGTTCTTGAAGTACTTGGCTGCCGACAGCATCAAGCTTCCTGGAGCGCATCCCCAAGTCCAGGCCAACAGTGACAACGAGTACAGCGACTGGGAGGACGAAGACGATCACGAAGATGAAGACGACGACGAACAACCGCCAGAAATCACCGTCAACGACTTCTTATCGCTCCATCAAGAGATCGTGGCGGCCATCGCCAAGCTCGGGGGCTCGGTGACGCCGAAATTGAACTGGTCAGCACCCAAGGACGCCAAATGGATTCTTCCTGGGAACACGACGCGCTGTACGACCGCCAACGACGTCTACTTGTTGTTGAACTCGTCGGACCATATAGTCGATGATTTGGACGCGCCGTTTTCGGCCGTGGACGATTCCGACGTCCATCCTGCCGTCGAGTACGAGTTGGTGCTTCGCAAGTGGATTGATATCAACCCGGCGCTCGAGTTCCGCGTGTTTGTTGCCGACCAGCGGATTCTCGGCGTATCGCAGCGGGACTTGAACCACTACGATTTCTTGGCCGAATTGCAGCCAAAGTTGAAGACTATCATCGAAACGTTTGTCCACAACACGGTGGTGCCGAGTCTTGGTCTACGCAAGTACATTCTCGACGTTTACGTGCCGCGGCCCTTCAACAAGGTGTATGTCGTTGATGTCAACGCGTTCTCGCGCAAGACGGACCCGCTACTCTTTACGTGGCACGAGTTGTTGACACACACCAATGACGAGTACGAGTTGCGGTTGATCAACGAGACCAATCTCGGCCGGTTCTCGAAGAAGGAGTACAGCGAGAGCCATGTGCCGCTCGACGTGGTCGACGCCAGTGTCAACAGTGACGTCATGGTCGAGTTGGCCCGCGAGTGGCAGAAACTCCAGACAAAGTCCCAATAGCATAGCATAGCATGAGTAACGACACATACAACACGACCAACAGGTGTAGCAGCTCTACCAGATGGAGCGTGGAGGGGCAGCGAGAGATTATCCGAGACGTGGGGGAGGGGTAGATCCTCCACGGAGTTTTTGGGAGACCCGACGGGATCTGTTCCTAATCGGGAACACATCCCGCACCCCACCACTCACCTCCATAAAATTGACAATCTACGAGCCCACACCGCCGAGAATCCGCTGCCGTTATATAAGAAGGACTATCTGCTGCACGCTGAGATCCTTCCACCGTACACCTTGTTATCCCGACACACCTATCCCGACACAGCCATGGCCGTCCAGCTCACCAAAGACAACATCTTTCTCCCCCACTACCGCGGAAGACTAACCGAAGGCATCACGTACAACGCCGCCAACAACACGCTTCTCTGGATCGATATCATTGCAGCCGAGGTTCATCGGGTGTCCCTCGATGATGCCAGTGTCCGCACGCACGAAACATTGAAGTTTGACGATGCCGCCGAGTCCGTGGGGGCCATTGCATTGACCAAGGACAACGACGTGGTGTTGGTTTGTGCCAAACACGGCGTGGCCAAGGGGAACTTTTCCACGGGCACCATTGAGTACTTTCTCAAGTATCCCCACGACACCACGCGTCTCCGGTCCAACGACGGGATCGTCGACCCCTGGGGCCATCTCTGGATCGGCGTGATGACCGATTTTCCCTTCACGGCCAAAGAGGGCACGGTTTCGCCCGAGGGCAAGCTTTACCGCATCAACAGTGATGATCTCTCGGTAGAGGTGATGCTTGACGACGGAGTGTTGATCCCCAACGGCTTGTCGTTCTCGCACGACGGCACCCAGTTGTTCTGGACCGACTCGCTTACATTCACCATCTGGCAATTCGACTACAACCACGCCACCAACACGCTTTCGAACAAAAGACCGTTTGTCGAATCAAAAGCGCTATTCCCCAACGTCGAAAGCCCCGAGCCCGACGGATTGACGTTGACGACGCACAACGAGCTCTACTCGACGGTGTTCCATACGGGCGCCGTGATCCACGTCGATTCGCAGGGCCAATTGGTCGAGCAGTTCAACGTTCCTGCCATCAGGGTGTCGTGTGTGACGATTGGAGGCCCCAACGACAACGAGTTGTTTGTCACCACCGCCCACGAGAACTTGGCCGACTTCTCTGCCAAAATCGATGCTGGCAAAACTACAGGAGACTTGGGCGGATTTCTCTTTAAAGTTACCTCGGATAAGCCCTTACACGGCAAGCATAAGGGTATTTGGGGCGGCAAAGTTTGAATGGCGGTTCCCTAAACTATACACGCCAACATTCACCTAAAACTGTAGAGAGCAGTACAATCTAGACTGAGGCTATGGTTAACTCTGGAAAATGGATATTTCACCGCGCGGTTTTGTGTCACTTTTAACCCATTACTGAAATCCATAAACTGTAACTTTATTGACAAGTTGGAAAGTGAATCAACCCAAAAATAAATTAAATAAAAAAAAAACAGAATATAAAAGTACGCTAACAATAGGACCGCGACCTGTCGGGTTTAAGCAACAGACATGAATATTCTGCAGGATAACGTCACCTACGCGTAACCTGTAATCTGACTAAGTCTTCAGTTTGCACATTGAAAGAATTTTATTTTTTGGGTCAGGTGGATCCTGCGCATACGCACGCTCAAATCCGATGGTACCAACATCACCCGGGGTAAAGTTTACCTCTTCACAATAAAATGAGCCTTGGATAAATTTACCGTGGTGTGGGTAAGCCACCGCCGCCGATCTGGGCCCTTTGGTTTGGGATAGGGCAACTACACAGCACAAAAATACTAAAATATCCGAAATGTGGTGCAACCTTGCAAATCCTGTGGGCCACAAAAAAACTTAAAGTTGTGATGCCAATACCAGAAATGACTGTCGAACACCATGCTCCTATACGGATTGGTGGCTGATTGTCGACAACAAGGTTATTATCCACCGGAAATTGGGTTTATTTTTATGGAATTTAGATTTATTTTCTTCTATTTTGTTTTGTTTGTTTTTTTGGTGGTGGGTTTTTTGTTTTTAGAGTGTCTGTTTTCCAAGTGTTGCGATTTGCCCATTGTGCATTGCTATATGCTGCACTACTAAATACGAAAAAAACCACCCAGCAGAAGCCGAGTTCAGGTACTGGTTGACGATATCATGTGCTTAGGTCGACGCCTCGATGGTGGTGCTGAGCTCAACAACCCGTTCGATAAACTCCTCAATTAGCATGTTCTGCTCTATGCCCCCCAGCCTTAAATCGTTCAATTTTAAATTCATAATGGCTAGCTTATTTTCTAGGGTGTCGTGGGTGTCGTTGAGGATGGATATTACCGTCAATAGATGAAACTGTAAGCTTTTCTCCTTGAGCATTCCCTGGATTATTGGGTCGCGAGCAATTTGGGCAAACAATGGTTCACCGCCGCCACCTTGAGCCGGCGGTTGTGATTCTGCGACGGGTGGTGGTAAATCCGATTGTTCTGGTTTCAGGTCATGTTTGTGTAAAGTGCTCTTGAAACAATCTAACGAGCAATAACCAACGAGACATTTGGGGCACTTGTATTTGGCGTTATTTTGGTTACAGAATATGCAGATCATTTCGTATGGGTTTCTCAAACTTGTGTAGTCAGCTGCCTTGCAGTAGAAAAACTTTTGGTTAGATGGCCTCCTGTATATACTAATATTATCGCACACAGACAAAAACGGTGTCGTCGCGCGCGGCTCGAGATATCCAAAGTGAGCGACGAAAAAAAAGGAGGAGAATCGTTATTGTCTGAAATTGCTGGAACGGAATTTGGTTTTCTTTTCATTTGGGTAAAAAAAAGATTTTTTTTTTTGTTCGGGATGCGTAGTCACTCAAAATTTTTTTACCAGGCGTCGGAATGCCGGATTCAGACCATCACAGATACTTTTTTACGCCGTTGGGGGCACTTTTGCAGGTTAAGCCAACAAAAAAACCACCCAGGCCTCGATGTGGATGGCGGTGTCTGATTGGGCGTCGTCGGGGGGCACCGTCATTTTCAGGCTTATGCCCGAAGCACTGCGCAACCACAACGATATTTTCTTGTTCCCCTACACCTAGACACCACTAAGTTGCATGATACGTGGGCCATTACCATAGCCTGACTAGTGCACAGCACGCGGTGCATAAATGGTAACAATTGGCTCGGTATCCAAAACCTTGTCTATTGTTGCAGCGGCCGCAACGCAATCTGGCAAAAACATTTGCCTATTCTCCCCGTGCCACTGTTAACTCGTCCTCCTCGTAAAAAATTCCCAGTACCGACGCTATCCCGCACAAACACTTGGCCCTACAGGCGTACCAGCAGGTGGTTTCACCTTATTCTACAAGCGGCCGCCTGGATTATTTTTGGCCTGTGATCGGGCGCAGAAAATATTAAAAATAAAATTTTGAAATTGGGATGCATGATGCCTTTTGTGTAATATACATACGACAATCTTATCTTCCATGTTGGTTGCTCGACTAGCTATCAAGGCGTCGTACACAGGCCCAACTTGGGATTACCTTTGGTTCCACCTGTACCAAGTGGGCCCGAGTCGTCAGGCATGTCGTCCCGATACTGTAAAAAAAAATTACAAGAAATTCGGTGAAATTTTGATCGTTATTCATTAGTCATATATGCAGTAAAATTAGTACCATACATTACTGTACGGTTGTTGGTGGTGGAATAAGTCCTTGGCCGGCTCCTGGTACTCGCCGTTGTAGTAGTAGTAGTAGAGCGGAGGTGGTGGTGGAGCAGCAGCGGCGGCAGCAGCCATGGCGGCGGTGTTGATGTACGAAACCGGCTTCAATGTAGGCTGGATCTTTCTCCGTTTCGACAAGTTGAACTCGTTTTCGTATGGGGTCAACGGGGTCAAAGGAGATACCGATGCAGAATTGGCAACGGGAATCGAGGACATGATGCAATTGTTTAAAGGCGACGATAAACATGACGTAGGCGTGGCGGTGGTCTTGATGTGGAGCGGCGTGCTCGATGATTTGGACATGGCATTTGCAGCCGGGGTAGCTGGCGCGCTCTGGCTGGCAGCCAACACCGGGTTGATCAAATCCTTGTAGGACAAGGTGGTCTTGCTAGGAATGGCCATGAGAGTGTCCCAGAACTTGGTGTCGTAGTACATGTTGGTAAACGACAACTTGTAGTCGAGACATGAAAGGAAATACGATTCCATGTTGTTGATCAACTTCAGGTCGAGCTTGAGACTGACATCGGTCAAGTGTTCTTCGCTCAACGTGTTGTCTATAATGCTGAGCCATGTCTTGAGCGTGTAGCTCTGGTCGTCGTAGGACTTGTTGGAGAGAATCAACGCCGTTACTATCAAGTAAAGCACCATTTTCTCGTGCAGATCCTCCTTATCCTTGTCGTCTGATGTCTGGGTGGCAATGACGTCGTTCTGGTGGTACCGGTAGATGTAGTATAAGCTGATCAACACATTTATCGACGAAAGCTGCGAGTTGTAGATGAGTCGGTAGATAAAGTAGCCATATTTCTGGTTAAACTGCAGCAGTTTACCGGTTATGCGTTGGGGCTGGTGGCGATGTATTGTTGACCACACCAATTTGATGTAGTTTGTATGGTCGATCATGGAGGGATATGGTTCGTTTGGATGTGGAGGCTGCCCTACCGATTAGAGGAATCATGTCTTATATATCGATCGGTATATGTAAAATAAATGGTTGTGAAAAACAGGTTACACAAAGCCCTCAAGAAAATATTGTTGCCAGAAAATAAATAATTCTTTGTTTCAATTACAGCTTTCTGATTTGTGCTAAAATGTAAATTGAATGTAGTAATATTTGCTAACGCAAGGTAAATTTTTTCTTGAGGTCAGCCAAAAGAAATGGTGCAGGTTTTCAGAAATAAGATTCAATCACAAAATAGTACCTGTAGAAATCATTAACCTTTTTGCTGAAGACTCCACCTCCGACTAGTACGGGGCCCCGACACAAAACACCAAAGGTTAATTGGGGTAAGTACTGCACTAAAACGTGAGAATTCCGTATTGCACATTGAGCCTACTCCAGTTTGAGGTGTGAACAAGCCTTACTCAAAGGAGGCATTGGGATTCTGTTGAGGATCGCCCGGCAGGTAACGTGCAAATCCACCCTGCTCCTCCATGCACCCAATACCAACGCAAAACTTTGCTGGTTGGGAACGATCCGACAATTATTCTTTTTTTTTTTTTTGCTTCTCCTACCAAAATCTTTTTTCCATTACCCTCCCCCCCGCCAGCCAAAAAAAATGTGGTAAAAGGATTTCAACCTAGAACATGCAAAATTAACGGAGGCAAAAATATTTTCCAACAACAAATGCACTGCATTATTTTAGATTCGATGGAGGCAATTATTTTTTTGTCTCCAGCAATGATCTTGAAACCTCCTTTGTTAGAGTGGGAACCAAGTGAGGTGCAAGGTTTTTGGAATTCATGAATCCCAAAGGGCAAGGCTTGTGAGTGCGTCGGCTAAAGTTAATGGACTGACGTCGCACCTGGCGCCTGCCCACTGGGCCATCCGTCCCGCCTATCATAACCGCCGCTATGTACGATAAATATGCGTCGGCTACTATTCTCATCTCACAGGTATGACGTAGGTGCTGCCTCGTGGTTGGAGTACTACAGGTGATGCAACCGTATGTGCACGCCAGAAAATTTCTTGTGTGTGTGTGTGTCAATTGTACCGCTTGATCAAATTTTTGCTAGTTTCAAGTTTTAGTGACGCTTCGGCTATAGCTACGAGTTTTTGTCGGGGTGCGCGCCGCCAGTAAAATTAGGTTTTGTCAGATTTTAGTAACCCACCCCTATTAAAAATATCGTGTGATCATGCCTGCTTATGTCAGCTGACATAAGCACGATTGTCCGCCCACACAAAATATATATTTTTGTCGTGGTATCGACACGTCGGGATTGTTCTGGGGGATTATGTCAGCAACCTAACGGTTTTGGACAAATTGATTGATGCATGGAGTGTATGTAAGACGGGGTGTGGAAAATATCGGTCGGCGCACGATGTCTGTGTTTAACCTGCGGCTCATCCGCGCGTCTCGCCCGCGCGTGTTATTATTGTCATGGCGGCGCAAAGAGGCGCATGGTGACGCACGTGACTAGGGTTGCGCTGGCCGTCATTTTTTTTTCCTTTATTGTCAAAAAGGGTGTCACTTAGGTATGGGACGTGACACGTGACATAAGTTCTTGGTTCCTGGCCATTACCCAATCGGGTAATCTATTTTTACTGTTCAAACAAAGCTTGCTCATAGCCCAGTAGTGAAATTTTGATGATATCGGTGACCGCAGCATCCCCTTTATAACCACCACCACCCATAACCGTTGCTTTCCAACACCACTTCCCATAGACCATGGCCTCTCCCAGACTTTTGAGGTTCAAAAAAGTCCACTACTACATCATCCCGCTCATCGCATTGGTGGTGTGGTGGGGCATGCTCATAGCCATGTTGTCGGCGTGGTCGATCCAGGGCCATCCCATCTATGCATTCATGAACCAGGCACGCAAGCAGGACCCCGTGTATATCTCGGACATTGGAGCCACCAACTTGAAGCCGTTGTTCATCAGTTGTGCCGGGTTCCAGGCCATCTTCTTTGTCGGGACGCTCGTGATGGAGTACTACTTGCGGACACACAACCAGAAGCTCCAGCCGTGGGTCAGCAAGCGCCAGCGCAAGTTCTCTATTGGCAGCATTGTGTGCGCCGTCATCGGCCAGTTGGGCATCTTGTTCGTGTCGATCTTTGACACCAACTCGTACCACTCGGTGCATCTCTCGATGGTGGCGGTGTTTATTGCGTTCAACTTCTTTGCCTGTTGCTTCAACTTCTTGAACTCGTTCATCTTTGGCAATGTCCCCGAGCGCTTGCTGCCGTACCACGAACGGGTCAAGTTTGGCCCGCACAAGTGGAGCAACTTGTACATGGTGTCGTTCTTCTGCAAGTGTGTGTGGTTGGTGGCGGCCGCGGCGTTTGCCCTCTGTTTTGGGATATTTATGAAGCGTGGCAACGACAACTTGAGTGCTGCGTTCGAATGGACTATTTCGTTCTGGTACGGCCTCTTGTTGGTGTTCTGGGCCATCGATCTCTTCCCGTCGGCCGTCAGACACTACCAGCACAGACACCCCGAGTTGTATCCGCCCCTGGCACTCCCCTCAGCCGTGCCGTCGGCCAAGGAGCTGTCGGAGGGCGACTCGGGCACCACGGCGTATACCGAGCCACACCGGCACCCGGACCGGGCCCCCGAGATCTTCGGCACGCCGGTGGCCCCGGGCCGCAACGACACCCACCCGTCGCCCACCATCAAGAGACACAGCCAGCCGCCCGTATAGATGTAATGAATAGACACAGTTGAAGCTGAAGTAGCAGTAGACTGAAGTAGTGCCGGCGCACGGCAATTCGCGGCCGATTTTGCAGTCGGGTTTCCCCATTGGGCCGCGGAATTGTCACGTATACGAAAAACGGAATTGAGGCCATCGCGACTATAAAACACGCCGATCCCCACGTCTAGCGGCACTATTGATGCTGCAACCTCACGATGTGCCGTACATGCATGGGCACAGTGACCGTGCTGATATTGAGCCTGGAATACCCGCCATACCCGACATATCCACTATAGAAAGCCGGCGTGGCCTGCTGGAACACGTCAAGCTTGACACGGCGCTACCCTCGCCGTCCAAGACCGCCTCTGACGACGAAAACACCATCGTGGTCGATCCCACGCACTCTCCCGGCCCCGTGACGATGATGGACGACCCCGACCGGTTCCCCGACGGCGGACTCCGGGCGTACTTGGTGCTCTTGGGCTCGTTCT
Source organism: Teunomyces cretensis (assembly GCA_003706575.2). Classification (NCBI taxonomy): domain Eukaryota; kingdom Fungi; phylum Ascomycota; class Pichiomycetes; order Serinales; family Debaryomycetaceae; genus Teunomyces; species Teunomyces cretensis. Next base: position 305,912 of record PPLT02000002.1, on the reverse strand, counting down.
TGGGCCTCACGGGCGTGTTGGCGTTTGTCAACACCCTGGGCGTCGTCGAGAACTATATTCTGACCAACCTCCTTCCCGACGTGCCGACGTCGACGGTGGGATGGATCTTTTCCATCTACAACTTCATGGGGTTCGGCATGACGTTGGTGCTGGGGCCGGTGTTTGACCGGGTCGGGTGCAAGATCCCCATCAGTATCGGCATCGTCCTCATGATGGTCGGGTTCATGTGTGCCTCGGTGTCGACAGAGGTGTACCAGTTCATCTTGTCGTACGGGCTTGTGGCCGGCCTCGGGACGGCGTTCACGTTCGGGCCGTTTGTCGCCGTCCTCAGCCATTACTTCTTGCGCAAACGGGCCATGGCCATCGGCGGTGCCTACATCGGCGGGGCTATTGGTGGTGTCGTGTTCCCCATCATGTTCCGGGCGTTGTTCCCCAAGATCGGGTTTGGGTGGTCGATCCGGATCGGCGCCTTTATCTGTCTTGCATTGCTCGTTGCTGGACTCTTGTTGGTCGACGACCGCCATCTCGAGTTCCGGACCCACGACGACTCGGGCGACCACATCGTCAAGCAGATCTTCAAGTCGATCGACTTCACCATCTTCAAAAACAAGGTGTACACCTGCTTGGTGCTCGCGTTGTTGGGCAACGGGTTCGCGTTCTTGATCACCCTGACTTACTTGGCGTCGTACGCATCGGCGTTCGGGTACTCGGACTCGCTGGCGTACATGTTGATCACGGTGTTCAATTCGGCGTCGATCCCCGGCCGTTTCATCCCGGCCCTCCTTGCCGACAAGTACGGCCGCTTCAACACGGTGTGCTTGATCAGCTTGATGTCGACGCTTGCATTCTACATCATCTGGATGAACCACCGCGTCGGCCACACGTTGCCGGGCCTCTTTGCGTTCGCCGGGGTGTTTGGCTTCAGTTCAGGCTCGATTCTCTCGTTGACGCCGGCGCTGATTGGCCAGATCTTCAAGGTCGAAGACATCGGCCGCAGCATCGGTACGGCATTCTTTGTGTTGTCGTTTGGCGACTTGATCGGCATCCCCGTCGGCGGAGCCATCACCAACTCGCGGTCGGAGAAATCTTTCGACAACTTGGTCATCTTCATGACCGTGTGCTCCACCTTGGGCACGGTCGGCAGCTTGGCCGCCCGCTACTTGTACGTGGGGCTCCGCTGGGTCAAGGTTTGACACCTGTCAAAACGCACAATTTGACGGGTTTTTTGCAGCTATTGTTGTTCCTGCAGGTAACCAAAAGTTGCAGCCATTACATCACCGTACGAGAGCAATGACAAGAGTATTTAGGGGGTAAAGTCCCGGGAAATAACCGTCTATACCATTTTGTTGCTGCCATGCCACCACCCATTCCTGCCATGCCACCCATCGAATTCCATGTCCACGCCGCGTTGTTTGACTGCGACGGCACCTTGGTCAACTCGACCGGCGCCATCTCCGAGTTCTGGCGACACTTTGGCGAGTCCCGGCCCCACGTCGACGCCGACGAGATCATCAGGACGTCGCACGGATGCCGTACACTCGATGTCATTGCCCGGTGGTCGCCCCACGACGCCGTTCCCGACCAGGTGACGCAGTGGGAAGCGTCCATCCCCGACTCGTTCGGGCACCACGCCCGGCCCATTGGTGGTGCGGTCGAGTTGGTCCGCCAGTTCGACGGATACACTGCTGAAACCGCCAACCACCGCCAGAGATGGGCCATCATCACTTCAGGGACGTTGCCGTTGGCATCCAAGTGGTTGAAGCTCTTGCAAATCACGGCGCCCGCGTGCTTCATCACCGCCGAATCCGTCTCGAGGGGCAAGCCCGACCCCCAGGGCTACTTGGCTGCACGGCAAGCCCTCGGCTACGGTGGTGACGAAACCGACGTTGTCGTGTTTGAAGATGCGCCCGCCGGGATCCGTGCCGGCAAGGACGCCGGTGCTCTTGTTGTCGGCATATGTTCGACGTACGGGCCGGAAAAGATCAGGGACGCCGGTGCCGACATCGTTGTCGACGACTTGTCGTCGTTTAAGGTCGAGTGCTATGATTCTGTTGCTGACAAGTTCACGGTCTCGGTGTCTGCGTACCATTATGCCGGTGAGTTCACCGAGTTCACCCAACGTTGAGCCGTTGGTTGCAGTATTCACAGTGCTGCTCTGCTGCTGCTGCTGGTTCTGCTGCTGCTGCTACTTCTAGTGCTGCTGCTGCTCTGGCTCTACTCCCACCACCACTACATCTCACTTAGACATAATACATAGTTCTAGACATCATTCGTAATCAGAGAAAGTCGATGTTTTCCCGCACAAACATCTTCTGGTCGGTGACCCCCGTCAACGACACGGCGTGGAACCGGCAGAGGTTGCCGCGCATCACCAACCGCCACAACGACTTGGTGAGCTTGAACTCGATGACATCGCCACGGACCTCCGTCTTGCGTTTCTTGGTGTCGGGATCATCGCCGCCGCTGTCGATGATATCGTTGATCCAGCTCTCCTTCATCTCCATGCCGTTGATGGTGCACTTGGAGTCGGCAAACCCCACGGGGAACCGCAACACCACGCCCGTCAGCGTGTCTTCACGCACAAACTCGTCGCTAAAGTCCTTAAACACCTGGATCATCTTGGTGGCCAACAAGTTGGTGACGTGGATCGTGGCAAACCCCACCGTCTTGTTGAGCAAGAGCTTGACCTCGGAGTAGTCGCGGTCCAACGTGTGCGACCCCGAGTCCATCTGGACGATGAGGCTCCGGTACGGTTCGCGCTGCATGTAGGGCCGGGCGTACTGGAGCGCCACTTCGCGCAGCTTGTCGAGCGGCGAGTGGTTGGCGACGCCCTTGCGGTGGAGGTTGCACAAGTTGATGATGATTTCCTGTTTCGACGGCGCAAACGGGTTGTTGATGATGCGGTGGCGGATGATCCGCTGCTCGAGCTCGAGGAACCGGTAGTACTTGCACTCGCGGATCAAGAGCTGGCGGTGTTCGTCGTCCTTGATGATCAAGTTGTTTCCGCGCAAAATCTCCAACAAGTCGCCAAACAACACCGGTGACCGGTTGGGCACTGCTGTCGGCCTCTGTGGCGGCGGCCGCTGCATGCCCTTCAGCTCTATCACCTTGTAGTTCTCGCGCATGAGCGTGTCGAAGTTGATGGTGAAGAAGTTGGGAAGGTTGCCGGTGTTGGTGAAGAGCGTCTTGGAGATCTTGAACAGGACCTCGCCCACGGTGGCAAAGATCTCGTCGTTGTTCATGATGCCCTTGAGGCGCCGCAACCCAAAGTACAAGCAGTCCGACCACAAGTGGACAAACTCGTAGTCGTTGGCGACGTTGACGGGGTAGCCCTGCAAGTGGGTGTAGATCTTCTCGAAGATCACGGGGCTCCGGTCGATAAACAACACTTTGTCTTCGTTGTGTTTCTGGCTAAAGAACCGCGTGAAGTACGACGGGGCATCCGACGACAACGACATGCCGCTGAGACGGTACAACCGGTAGCCGACCTGGATCGAGAACACTTTTTCGTGGGGGAGAATCGGCGGGATGGCAAGATCGACTTCGGCAGCAAAGTCCACCGTAGGCGGATAGTCGGCCATGGCGTCGAGGAAGCAGTGGTGGTCAATTGATAACAAAAGTTGGATAACTAAGTGGTGACTAAATGAGTTAGGTTTGCTTATGTAAGGAAAGGGTAATTGTGTAAGCGATTATGTAAGGGAGAATCTAATTGTGTAAGCTATTATGTAAGAAATTTGATTATGTAATTTTTATTATTTTCTTACATAATCACATTTACGTAATCCATTACCTTATCTGCTTACCTGCAGTCTCGCCCCAGACCAAATCCAAACTTCTCCAGACTCCAAACACTGTTTGCTCGACAACACACGGAGCAGGAGGGATCAGATGGCCCGAACACGTAACTACCGCGGCTGCTGGACGTGCCGGCTGAGAAAGGTCAAGTGTGACTTGTCCAAGCCCAAGTGCGGCCGCTGTGCCCGTGCCAACCTCGACTGTGGTGGGTACGACATCAAGCTTGGATGGGCGGCGCCGCTCACGGTGGCGTCCCACACCAACCGTCTCGTGGCCATTGATGTGGACGAAGAAAACTTCCAGCGACGAAACCTCGATTTGGTCCGGTTCCCGCCGTCCATGGTCTACGAGACGTTCCAGCAGATCCACGAGAAGTTGGAGATCCTCGAGAAAAAGGTCGAAAACGGCGCTGGCGACTTCAGCGTCGGTCCGTTCTCGCTGTACAGACTCCGGGGCGTGCTGGTGGTGGCGGGACCGGTGCCCGTGGACGTGGATTCCGCCGACGACGACACTTTGGTCAAGAAAACGGCGTTGTCCAAGACATTCAGCTCGTGGGTCCATGCGCAGCTCCTCGACTACTCCAAGCTCACCACCATTGCCATCAAGGGCACGCGGTACCGTCTTAACGAACAGAACATGCTCCACATCTTGTACCCGACGTTCTTCCCCAACATGGACTCCGACGACTGGTTGCCCGATATTCGCGTGATGCACCAGCTCTTCGAGCGGACTGGCGATGAGTTGCGCCTCAAGGCGATGTTCCATACTCTCGTGGCCAATCTCGGGCCCCAGCTCTTTTCATTCAACCGCATCGGGCTGCACACCTTGTTTGACCAGCTCCTCATGCCGCAGATCGAACATATCTTGTACCGATTCGTGTGTCACGGCTTTGCAGCATGGCCGTTGGTGCTGGAGGACCTTGGCCAGAACATCCAGTTGGCCATTGTGTATCTTGTGCTCGGAATCTCGGCGTTTTCGTTGGCCAGCACCAACATCGACCATATGGACCGGTATCTCAAGATGGGCATCGAGCTCCGCAAACTGAGCATCACCATCGTCAACCACCACTTGGACGAGTATGACAGCAACGACGCCGACGACGAGGACTACGACCGGCTGTTGTTGTTGGCCCTCATCCTCCAGATCGACTTGGACAACTGTTTCAGTGTGTACGAGAACTTTGACTTGATCTTTGCCATTGGCGACCATATTCTCAAGAACAAGTTCAAGGGCACGCGGTCGCCGCTCACCCAGAGCTTGCTCAAGGTGTTTGAGACCATCAGCATCTTTTTCGAGAGCACGCAGTCGACGAACGTGTTCAACTACTCGATCTCGGAGGGCGACCAGCGGACCAAGTACGGCGATTTGAACGAAAACTACGACTTGGTCAACCAGAACGAAGCTGCTGGTGATAACGACGACGATGACGACGACGACGACGACCGGGCCCGCGCCCACATCAAGCCGACGATCCAGAACCTCATCATCTCGTCGCTGAACGAAGCCTACACGTTCTCCGTCGACAAGAAGGAAACGGCGGTCGCCAGCACGACGGTGGTTCCGCAGCGACACTTTTCCGAACTCACACCAATGAACCTCGTGTTGATGAGCGGCGTGGCGCCGTCGTTGATGGAGATCTTCCACGAGATCATCGACCTCACCAACCACAAGAACGTGTTCCGCCAGCGCCGCGTGTTCCCGCGCAACTTCCCCAAGATCTGTGCCGAGATCGAGGACCGGCTCCTCGAGTGGGATGTGGCCCGCGACTGGCGCCTTGACGCCGCCAATGCGTTCCATGTGTGCTTGGGCAACTACATCGAGCTGTTCCACGCCGCCGTCATCGTGTACTACAACCGGCTCATCAAAGAAGCTCCCGTCGCCAAGTACCAGCACCACATCCAGCGGTCGTTGGACAAGTTGGACGCCGTGCTTGCTCTGGGCGGCGTCCGGCCATCGTGGTGGATTCTTCTCGTTTGCGGCAGCGATGCCAGCGACGGGGCGACGCAGCGTCGCGTCGAGTCGCTATGGTCACACCCCCAGTACGCGTGCCAGCCCAACTACTGGCGGTCGAAACAGATCTTGTACGAGATCTGGAAGCGGCGCTCCGAGGGCGACGACCTCGGGTTCATGGACATCGTCCGTGAATGGGGCATCGTGTTGTGCTTGGGGTAGTGCCGGAACTACCAAGGCTGCAAAAAACGCTCGGGTCCCTGCCGCTTTGGGACGCTGCAGGACGCACCCGATTATTCCGCGGACGCTGCTGCCCGTTTAGGCAACGCGACATTTTCCCCGTTGCTGTTTTTCAGGCCGTGGTGTTTTCCCGAAACGGAACACTGCACCGGAAAAGCACCGACACCAATTTGGTTTGGGAGGTGTGCATGGATCCGGGCCAAAATACGAGTCGGACACTGAGCGAGCGCCAGACACCGTACGGATGTGGGCTCGGGATCTCCGCCAAGCACGGAGATCATCTTCATGGTCCGTGTCCCGTTGTGGTCCTCCGGGTGGTGTGACCAGACAAAAATATTCCCTAGACATTTGTTAGACAATCTTTCGTTGCTTCCCCAGCACTCAAACTCCCAGGTACCAGGTGTGGAGCGTAGGGGTTTTTTTTTTCTGTCGGTACAACCCAGAAACAATTTTTTTTTTTTTAAGCGTAGAAGCGAGCGTCGTTTCTCCGTGGCAATGGCGAGGGTTTTTTGGGTGCGGACCGCCGTTCTGGCTGGCCCAATGGGGATTTTGCGTTGCTGCCGACGGAACATTGCATTGGGGGACGGCGGAAGGCTCGGTGTAACCTCGTCTCGTCCGGAAATGCAACCGGTCAATGTCGTAGTTGTTGAAGGAAAAATAAAACGTAGGCGGGGGAAAAAAGTGTCGGCAGTGTCTGCATATCTCGGATTATCGGAATTTCCTGTGGTCCTGGTAGAGAATCTCCGGGTCATTCACGGAGGCCATTTCTCATGTGACAATGGCGGTACAAATGGCGATACAAATGGCGGTCCGGTAAGGGCGGGGATAACGGAGGGGCCCAGATGTGCCGGAACACGGCGGCTCCGTCACCACCAACCATAGGACTCCTGTGTGGCCCCGCGTGAGCTCCAACAACGTGACTGACTCGGCACTTTTGTCGGGCCAAAAAATAATTTTGTGTCGGACCCCCAAAAAAGTGTCTGCAGCGCACCACCGCAAATGTCTGTTCGCCGTGCATGGGTGGGAATGTCTGGGGCATCCTGGGGGAAATTCAGACAAAAAAACCTCAGTCTGGGGAATCACACTTTCTAGTTTTTCCGATAATTTTTCGTGGAACTACTTTTCATCAAACAAAACCGGTAACCAGTGTGTTTGTAGAGACGTCCCTCAATACAATCCGGCCCGTCGTCTCCCCTGCAGCGGTACCGTCCTCCCCACGTCCTCCACCACACCACCGCCGTGCCGCCAGCCCCAAGCTGCCGCCCGCACCACTTCCCCCACACTCGTCGCGCCCACCAGCGCCGCCGCCACCCCATCCCTGAACCACGACGTCCACACCCGCCGTCCCGCCACGATGGCCACCACCGTCTCGTCCGAGGTAGCCACGCTGCCCACCGCCACCACGCTCACGCCGGTGCTCCAGGACTCGCTGCCCACCGACGACCACCAGCCCCGCAAGCGCCTGAAGGTGTCGCGGGCGTGTGACGCCTGTCGTCGCAAGAAGATCCGGTGCAACGCCGAGTACTCGCCGCTGCTCCAGAAGGTCGTGACCCTCTGCACCAACTGCTCCAAGAACAACGAACGCTGCACGTTTCTGCGGGTCCCGTTGAAGCGCGGGCCGCTGAAGGGCTACATCCGCGACCTCGAGGAGAAGTTGGACCGTCTGGAGACCCACAACTACAACCTCACGCAGTCGCTTCCGCCCACCACGGTGCCGGCGCCGGGCCATCAGCCGCTTCCGTTTCCCAAGAACGCGGCGCCCATCGTGTTGCCGCCGTTGGTGGGCTACGCCAAGGTCAAGTTTAACCAAACTGCCAATCCAACTGCTAATGCTACTTCTACTGCTAACACCACCATCAAAGATGCTGCTTCTAGCGTGCCGCTGAGCCCACGCAGCAACACCATCAACGGCCTCCTCAACGCCGACCCCACGCCCAAGAACTCGAGCCCGCCCATCCAGGGCCCGTTCTGGAAAGTGCCGTACGAAATGCCCCAGTCGTCGTCGCGCCGGCTGTCGGCCACCCCCAACAACAGCATCATGAGCAGCGGCCTGACCAACGGCACCGGCCGCCGCCGCAGTCTGTCGATCGACTCGCTCTCGTCCAACGGCTCGCGGCTTGCCCTAAAGCCGAGCGTGTCCATCGCCAGCGAGTTCTCCGACTCCGACGCCGACGACTTCTACTCGATCCGCTCGGGCGTGTCGCTGACGGTGCTGTTGCACGACCGCAGCCATTCGCGCCAGTTGTCGCAGTCGTCGCTGCCCCGCAACTCCATCAGCTCGTTGTCGAGTCTCACCGGCCGAATGTCCAAGAACCTCACGCTCCAGCCCTCAAACAACGCTCCCACGACATTGACGACCCCCACGACACCGTCGGCCGTGCCCGTGGCGTCGCACCTCCATCCGTTCCCCCACTTGTCGCAGCCCCTCCATTTTTCGCAGCCACTCTTGCAACCGCAACACCTCGCCCCGGCACTGTACCCGTTCCAGCCGCCGCCCCGCCAGTACGTCGCCAGCCTCGACGCCAACCTCAACTCGTACTACACCGCGTTCCACGCCAACTTCGCCGTGTTGGCCGGAAAACAGGCCATCGTCGCCATTTCGGAGTCGACGGCCACCGCCCCGCCCACCGCCGGCGCCAGCGCCGTCGTCGACCTCTTCAACGTGTCGCTCCACCACCTCGTCAACTTCAAGACGCTCGCGGTCCGCGACCACGCCGGCGTGGTGTCGCGCCTCGCCTCGCTCTACCCGTTCCACTACCACGACATCGCCGTCAACGACACCCTCCTCGTGTTCTTCTGCAGCGCGTTGGTGGTGATCAACTACGCCGTGTTGCTCGGCGGCGAGGAGTACTCGCCGGGGTTTGCCCTTGCCAACGCCGTGTTCCGGGACTTTCGCGTGTTGGAACGCTTCGTCGACACCCCGCGCCAGGACCACGACAACATCCAGATGATCCTCCCGCAGTTGTACCAGACGTACGCCGTCATCGACGCCGTGTACTCGTTGGGCTACGGCGTCCAGCGCACCGTGCCGGCCGCCACGTCGCAGTTCCTCATTGAACACCCATACCTCCGCCACCACCAGTACGCCATGCTCGTCAACTTGTTGGACTCGCGCGACCGCTACGTCCTCAAGCACGACCGTCTCAACATCTTGCCGTGGAACATCGCCCGCGTCGACGGCACCGCCGACTTTGTTGGCTACTTCAAGCAGCTTGTCGGCGAAAAGGTCGAGTTGCTCCGCCACTTGGTCGAGGGTGCCCACTTCTTGCACGACATCCACGACGTCGACGAGGCGGCCGAGAGCTTGGGCGACTACAACCTCAAGCTCGTGCGGTTGATCAAACGGTTGTCCAACTTGATTGTCAGTTTCGCCAACTTCATCAGCACCAACACCATGGCCGCTACTACATCCAGTTTCCCGCTCCGTAGCGCCAACAACTCGAGCTCGACGCTCGGCAGCGACTCTTCACAGCCAGCACCCGCTGCTGCCCTTGGACCAGGCCCATCGGCTGGTAGTGCTGTCTCCACCACCTCGTCGCCAGGCTCAACCAACCCCAGCGCCAACCCGCTCCTCACCCTCACGTTGTTCCAGCTCTTCAAGCTCATCAAGCTCAACAAGCTCCTTGTCGACAGCTCGGTGGCCTTGCTCTCGTACAACCACAGCGACGTCCTCAACCGCTGCATCAAGATCAACAACGACCTTTCCATCTCGTTCAACCTCCTCAACCTCAACTTGTCCAACTTGGACCTCGGCCCGGCGTCGCTAGCACTGCTCCGCGGCCGCATTGCCGACTACAAGTTCAGCTTCGCCATGGGCAACGCCAACGACTCGTCGTTGAGAGTGGGCTTGGACCGCTGGAAGGCCGAGTTCGGCACCGTGATCCTTCCGTTTATCGAACGCGAATGCATCGAGGGCTGGTACTGAAAACTACGTATGTTTGCTACTAATACGAATGAATTTGATGAATATACATTCCTAATACAAAGTTAGCGCAGAACTCAACACTTTTGTTTCTGCTTCTTCTCTCTTCTTCTTCTCTTTTCTTCTTCTCTTCTTCTCCTCCTCTCTTCTTCTTCTCTTCTCCTCTAATCTATCTTGATCTGGCCATAGATCCGTCTGACAAACACCAAACTACTGAGGAATCCAATGGCACCACAACAAACAAACACCAACAACGAAATCACCAGCGAGTACCCAACGTACAACACGATGGACGTCATGCCGCCAAAACTCTCGCCGCCAGTCAAGAAGAACGAGTGCACAAACACATAGATGGCACACCCGCCCCCGACGAAAATCGACTTCCAGTGCCACTGGTGGTTCTCCGAGCACAACGTGTAGTACACCATCAAGATCGAGATCAACGCCGTGGTCAACACCATCAAGATGATACAGAGGAACAAGAACCCAAACATGTAGTAGATACGGTTGAACCACAACGACGTGTAGATAAAGTACATCTCAACCGCAATCGACCCGAACGGGAAGATACCAGCAATCAACATCACGGGGATCGTCCGCAAGTACCATGGCTGCTTGGGGACCTGGCGAGGGATCTGGTTGGTTCTGACGGGGACGGTCAAAAGTGGACGCTTCGAGGCGAGAACCGACCCGACAACGGATAACGGAACAGAAACAACGAACCAGATCACAACAATGGCAAGCATGGTTCCCACGGGGATGGCGCCCGACGAGTTGACATAAATCAAAAAGAAGTTCAAGAGAATGAAAATGACAAACAACACACCGGGGACAAGGGTTGGCGTCAACACCAAGTTGAGCTTCCAGTCTTCACCGCCAAAGAAACGGTACAAGTAGCCGGACACGAACGAAGCAATGATACTAAAGAACGTGTAGAGGACAAACATGAACGTCGACAACGAACCACGGTTCGATGGAGACAACAAGCCAAACAAGGCAAACACGATCGACACAAATGTCATCAAGAAGATTTGGACACCCGACCCAACAAGTACGGAAAGAATCATCTTGTGCTTTGGAGGACGGAACACGTCTCCGTGGACCAACTTCCATCCGCTTTCGTCAGAGATGTCATCGTCCAAGTTGACTTCGTTGTACTTGACGATATCGTTGCTCAAAGTACGCACCAAGATGTGGGCGATGATCAATCCGAGAATGACGACAATGAGAGCAAAGTTCAATAACGAAAACCATTGGATCTTAGGGTCGTACACGTGCAAGTATTTGTCCCATCTGGTGGCCCAGGCGGTTTCGGAAGCAGTGAAGGCAACTGAGTAAGTAAAGATAACCTTCGAGTCCTTGTCCTTACTCAATTGAACCTTGGGCAAGTCGTTGGAACACAAATTCTTGTCCTTGACCTTGGATCTGTCCAAAGAAACAGGATGAACAGTGACACCAACAACTCTATATTTGTCACCACGTTGATGGTACTCAATGTTGATCTCAAAGTGGTTAGCCAAGTATGGGACGTTTTCGTCGTCGATTTCGCCCATTCTGAACCCCGAGCCGTAGAATTCCGACTTGGTTTTCTCTTCGTAAACCTTTTTAGCAGCTGGAAGTCCATCGATGATCCAGTTGTGATTGTAGCCGGCTCTGATATTACGGTTGACAAACGCCGAGTCGATCTTGGAGTATTCGGCGCTGCAGAGCTGTTCACACGACTTGTCTTCCAACATGTTGATTTCGAACGGCGAGCTAAAGATACGGTCCCCAAAGATGATGGAGCCCAACAGTTCCAGTTGCTTCTTGGGTCCACCTTCAGGGACACAGAAGTGGAACTTTGGATAGTAGTAGTCGTAAGAGTACACGTAGGTGCCCGACTTGGTTCTCGAGTTGGTGTTCGACAAGTGGTGCAATGAAGGTGTAAGATGGTTGACGAATAAGGGGATCTTCTGGCCCTTGTCGTAGTCAGTGGGCGCGACCCCTGGAAGGTAGAAGGCACGGGTAATCCCAGCAAGGAATACCAATGTCACTAGATGGAGAAGGTGCATTGCGAGTATAACCGGAGTCGAGGATGGACGTGGTGGAGGACGGTGATTTTTTTCTCTGGGTGATTCAGTGACAGCGTTGCGACATTTCCTTCACAAACGCGGTTGTCGTTTAAAAACCCTCGACATTTGTTGCAAGGTTGTATTTATAGAAGGGACAACAACCGCGATCACGGCGACATTTTCTCGGGCTCCTGCTGGGTGTCGACGGGCTTGGGGCGTCTTCTGCGGGCCAAGGTGGTCTTCTTGTAGTCGTTGGTGATTCGTCGGATTTCCTGGAGCTTTTCTGCCTGCAGTTGGGGCTCCCACATGTAGTCGGGTCTCGTCTTGGAGTAGTCACACTGCAAGTTGAGTCGGCGGCACTGGCCACACTCCGGGCGGTCCTCGGGGCACGACTTGTGGCGAACACGGCAGATCCAGCATCCGTTCTTGGAGCGTGGTGCAAGCTGTCTTTTTTTGGAGGGTGCCCTGGTTAGTAGCCGGGGGCCGCTGGCCGGTTTCGAAATGGCACCTGGAACGTATTCGTCGTCGTCGGGTGGGGGATCGTGGTCTCTCGAAGGTGGTAGCATGTCGTCATCGAACGTGGTGTCGTGGTGTTGCTGTCTTGCACCGTGACTCGGCGGCGCGGCCAGTTTGGCGTCGAGTCTACGCTTCTTCTTTCGTCCTCGTTTTTTCAAGACGGGTTGTCTCGTAGCGATGGCCACGTCGAGTGGAGCGATAACGGTGGTTCTTGTCCGCTTGGTACGGAGGATGTTGCCGGTAAACACCCTGTTCTTGGACCCCTTGGGCCGGCCACGCTTGGCCCGGCACGGCGACGACGTGGGCACGTCAGGGACCGTCGATTGCGATACCTCGACCAGCAGCGGCGGGGCGCTCGACTTGTAGCACGCCGTGCATCCCGTGTGCTTGCACACCTCGCTGTAGCTGCCCATTTCGTGCGCGAAGCCAAACATGGCGTACTTGGGGCGACACACGATGTCGGGGTCGGAGGTCAAGAACGCCGGGTCGATCTCGATCTCGGTGGCCGAGCTGTTGACGGTTGCTCCCGGCGAATCGGCACCGTAGTGGCCAGTGTCGTTGGGCACGTACGGCACGGCGTTGGGCGTCACGAACCACATCTGGTGGGCCAGCGGCAACCACGTCCGTGTCGAGGGTGCCAGCAGCGCCAACGACGCCAACGCCGGCGACACGATGGTGGGCTCGTCGCGGGATGGCGGTTTCATGTTGCTGGTGGCCGCTGGCGCGCTGCCCTGGCTGTTGGACGGCGTGTGGACGTTGGAGCTCGTCGTCAAACACACGCGGCGGTACGGCTGGATGGGCCCGATCCACCGGTAGAGATGGCGGCAGTTGGGGGTTTTGGCATACGCCAGGAGTCCTCCGGGAGTATTGGCGATGTTACTGTGCTCTGGCGGTGCTGAAGCGCCCGGCGAATACATGGCGGCTACAAGAAAAGTGGTTGCAAAAATGTGTCGTTAAATTTTGGCGATGTTGCGCAAACATCAGGACCGCAAAACACCAGGACCGCCATCCAGCTACCCACTCGCCGGCGAGGTATGGGCGCTGGTGTAGGCCAAGATCCAGCTGAGATTGGTCAAGAGAAACTTGCAGCTGGTGGACCACTCGCTGTTGGAGGTGACGCGGATGCTTTTGCCGCCAATGGTGTCTTTTTTGGGGGAGATCTTGTAGGGAAACTCGATCTCGGGGTCGATGGCCGTGAGACGGGCCTCGATGTGCGACACGATGTCCAACAACGCTATCATCGACAAGTCGAGCTTGTTGAAGTTGAAGAGCTTGCCCAACGAGAACTCGTTGAGCGTGTACAAGTTGAGCACCGTCTTGGTCTTGATCTGCCGCACCGTGCCGTCGTCGTCGGGCTTGTCGACGGTCGACACCTTGATGATCTGCGACTGCGAGCCTAGCGGCACGAGCTGGTAGTCAGCCATCTTGAGCTTGAGGCGCCGCGTGAGGAAGATCACGAGCAACACCACTTGTCCGAGCGCCGCGTTGATCTCGGGCCACGCGAGCTTGTACCCCAACCGGAGCCCGTTGATGGTGGCGTAGGTGTCGGACTTGTCGGACGAGATCTGGAAGAGCTTGTTGTAGATGTTCATGTCGCGGAGCTTGTCCAAGTGGTTGAGGTGGACCTTGTATGCTGCCTTCGACTGCTCGAGCTTGCTGTACTGGTGGTTGAGTTCCAACTGGAGCTTGTTCTTCAACGTAAACAAGCTATGCAACTCGGAGTCGTTGAGGTTGGCGAGTTCTTCCTGGAGGCCGGCAAGCTCGGCTTCAAGCACACTCTTTGTTTCCTCCAAATCTCGAAGCTGGCCAAGTTTGTCGGTCTCCAACTGGGACAATCGGTTATAGTCGGCCACCGACTGGGCCAATTTGGCATCCAAATCCTCCGTCTCGCCCCCGTCACGCTCCTTAAGCTTCTTCAAGAACGTATGGTACTGTTCCTTCTCGCGCTGCGTCTGGTCAAACTTCAGCTTGTAGTTCTCGACCAATAGATCGGCACAATCCGCCGACAACGGATGTTCCATGTCCAGGTTGGTCAGCAAGATCTCAAACACCTTGCTCAACGTCTTGATCCGTGCCGATATCAACCCTTCGTCCTCAGCTGGCGTCTGCTGGTGCTGTTTCGGCGGTTCATTCTCGGTGTCGGTCAACACCACGTACGAATTCGACGTCGACGACCCGTTGGCGTCGTCTTCGTCCTCGTCTTCCTCGTCAAAGTCATCCTCGCTCTCCATGAGATTGCGCTCCTGTAACGGCTTCAAGTCCTTGATCTTGGTAAAGAGCTCCAACCGGTCCGGGGGGATGTATTCGTGGGGGTCAACAACGACTTCTTGTTCGTGGTTGTGCCTCTTGTTAATCAAGATCTTGAGCTGTGCCTGTGTGAGCCTGAGCAAGCTCTCGTCGAGCTGAACTGGCGTATTACACTGCTGGCAGATAAAAGTACCCATGGCTGGTGGAATGGTGGTTTCGCAATGGTTAAATGTTGTGGTTTATGCAGGATATTTCCCAAAAAGTGTAGGGAAGCAGGAGATTCAGGGAGTTGGAGCTCAGCGGAAAGGTTCTGGACGTTTAGGGTGTTGGTTTATGGGAATTGAGGTGAATTGGGGTTTTTTCAGTAAAATTGAGCAGAAATGGCGGTTTTTACAGTAAATTTAAGCGAATGGCTGTTTTTTACAGACTTTAGCGACAATCTACAGATAACCCAAAGCTTTTCTAGATGACAATGCTCAAGCAGACCAAATTACATCTAAGAGGTTTTTATGACGATACACACTTCCCATTATCCTTCCTGGTATCCCGTCACAGCTCTCCAACCTCCAACACTACTGTTCTTTCTCCTTTCCAGATCTCCCTATAGCATCACGTCCACAAAACACTCCCAATAACAGCCGGTCTAGTATAGTGGTTAGTACACATCGTTGTGGCCGATGAAACCCAAGTTCGATTCCTGGGACCGGCAGTTTTATTTTTTTTGCCGCTTTGGCCCTCGACCAGCCAGAAACCGCGATATGATTGGCTGACGGCCGCGTGTCGACGGTCGATTTCTCCCACGGCCATTTCGACACAATGTCGACAGCCCTAATTGGGGGTTACCCGGCCGCACGAAATTTTCCACCGATTCCAACTATAAAAAAAAGATGGCCAATCCACAAACAACTCTTCTTCTCACTACAAGTATACGTCTTCATCGTAGTATACTTCCACACCATGCACATTGCATAAGGTTAATTGTATGTTTACTGCATTTTATCCGGAAAATCAACTGATGACAAACTGATATAGCTGCTTGAAGATTTAACCATCGCTGTGAGCACATGATTTCTCAAGACTACAACGGTATCTGATGTTTCTCCCCCCAAGTTATTTGCTTTTACAAGCCGAGTACTAACATTGCAAGACACTCATTTGCCATGGGTAAACGTAAAAGTCATAGACAATTATTAAACGAATTGTACTCGCGCCCGCTTCCGCTAGTACTTTCGACGGAAGCGTATGGTGTCAATCTCTATCCTCACAACGGGGTTTCGTGGTTGTTGATGGCGGTGAGACTCGTCCACATCTACACAACAAAGCCAGTGCCGCAGTCGTCGGTACCGCCCATCGACGTAGCGTACGACAACGGCGTCTTCAAGGTCACCGACGAAGACAGCATCAACACCCTCTGGAGATCGGGGTTCTTTGGCAAAGGCGTGCTCTCGCGGTCCGAGCCGACGTGGAAGGAGCGGACTGTCCAGCGGCTCCACCTCGAGTCCGACAACGCGGCGGCCGACGTGGCTCTGGAAGACATCACCCGCCTCAGAAGGGAGGAAAGAAAGCGGTTTAAGCTCGAGCGGGCCAAGGTCCAGGAGTTGGAGTTGAAACAACGGCAGGAACCGTTGCTGGCGGACGAGTTGTTGGTGTTGGAGACGTTGCGGTTGCAGGTGACCGAGTTGAAGAACGCCAACTTGAACGCTGCTGCTGACGAACCGCTGGCGGTGCTTCGGGCCGAAGACGAGGTGTTGGTCGATCTCGACACCAACACGTTGAAGACCAACTTGGAGTATCTTCAGTTGCAGGCCGTCGAGGCGTTCTTTTTGCGGTTTGGCTTGAATGCTATTGCGGTTTCCGACACCCAAACTGTGTTGTCGTTGTCGGAGATGTTTTCTCGGTGCTGCCAAAACAACACGGCTGCCAACAACAAGTTTGTGCTTGACTACGTGGTATACCACCACTACCGGTCGCTCGGGTGGTGTGTGCGGTCGGGGATCAAGTTTGGATGCGACATGTTGCTCTACAAACGGGGCCCGCCGTTCACCCACGCTGAACACGCCGTGGTCGTGATCCCCAACGAGGCCCTGCACCACGACTGGTTCGACATGTCGACCATTGCCCGTGTTATCGGCACCGTCAAGAAGAACCTCGTGTTGGTGTACGTCGACTATCCGCCCCAGGCCGACTTCGACGCCATCTTGGCCCGCCCCGACAGCAAACACAAGTTTGTCGATCTCTTGCAGCACTATAAGGTGACGGAGATCTTGTACAAACGGTGGGCGCCGGGCCGAACCCGTGATTAAACCGTAAACTGTGTATAATCAACAATTACATCTAATGTTCGCAGCCAAAAATCGAGCGTAATTTATCATCACCAAACCATCACCCCCTCCGCGGCCATTGCTCCACCAATGCCCGACGAAACAAGCAGTCTCCTCCAGAGTCCGCGTGCCGAGCTGCGCACGGAGCCAGGCAACTCCCGGGCGCCGCCCCGGCGCCCTCCGCTCTACTCGATCCCGTCGACACAGTCGCTCCGGACGTTGAAGGGCCAGGACCCCGTCGTCGACGAATGGGTCCATGCCAACGGCGACGAGATCAACGTGCGGTTGTTCGAACGCCGGTTGGACCTCTATGCCTACGCGGCGTACTACTTGCCCATCTTGAGCTGGTTGCCGGCGTACGACGTCCGCCAGGCGTTGGTGGGCGACTTGCTTGCCGGGCTCTCAATGGCGCTGTTCCAGATCCCGTTGGTGATGTCGTTTGCGACGTCGCTTGCCCACTTGCCGCCAATCATGGGGCTCTATTCCATCATCATTGGTGCCTGTGTCTATAGCATCTTTGGCTGTGTGCCGATATTGGTCGTCGGCGCCGCTCCGTCCACCGCGCTTATCTACGGCCAGACCATCGAGTTTATCAGGAACCACGCCAAGTATGCCCACTTCTCCGAGGCAGTGGTGTCTTCGGCAATCTCGGCTTCGGTAGGCGGGATCCTCCTTGCCGGCGGCCTCTTGCGGTTCGGGTTCTTGGACGGCGTGTTGAGCAGGGCCCTTCTCAAGGGCTTCATTGCTGCCATGGGGTTCATCATGATCATCAACGAGCTCGCGGCCGAATTGGGCTTGGTAGAACTCTCGTTGGCCCAGCCACACTCGTCCACCATCGAAAAGTTTATGTTTATCGCCAGAAACTACCGGGCAGCCCATGTTCCGACGTTTCTCATCTCGTCCATCACCTTGACCATCGTCATGTCGGTGAGAACGGCCAAGAACGTGTTGGTCAACCAGTACGGCTACAAGAACGCCATTTATGTCCCCGAACTCTTGCTCATGGTCACGGTGGCTACGTTCCTCTGTGGCCACTACAAGTGGTACAACGACGGCGTCGAGGTGGTGGGCAACATCGCCGGGCCCTCGGCCACCCCGCGGTTCGTCAACCCGTTCCAATGGTCCAAGGTTTCCCTCTACAAGGAAACATTCACCACGGCGTTCTTGTGTACCATTTTGGGCTATTTCGACTCGACCACGGCCACCAAGGCCTTGAGTGCCCAGTACAACTACCAGGTGTCTTCCAACCGCGAATTGATTGCGTTGGGCTCGACCAACTTTGTCGTGAGTCTTGTCAGTGGCCTCCCGGCGTTTGGGGCGTTTGGCAGGTCCAAGATCAACATGTTGGCGGGGGCCACCACCCCCATGGCCGGCCTTATCATGGCAGCCACCACCGTGGTGTCTATCATCTACCTCTTGCCGCTGTTGTACTATCTTCCCGAGTGTGTTTTGGCGTTGACAACGACCATCATTGGGATAACCGTCATTCAGGAAGTGCCGGGCGACCTCAAGTTCTTCTGGGACATCCAGGGCTACGATGAGCTTCTTACGTTTGGCGTGATCTTCTCGGCCACCATCTTGTGGAGCACCCAGGCCGGGGTGACGTTGGGAGTGCTCGTTGCCGTGGTCCGTGTCATCAAGAACAGTACGCGGTCGCAGATCCAGATCTTGGGCCGCATCCCACATACTACCGTGTTCCGTAATGCCGACGAGCTCATTGAAGAAAGCTTTGTTTCGTACGTTGAAGACGACACCACCACGGCCGAAGGTCTGCTGGCAGACAAATTAAACCATTTGATCGCCGAGATCGAGGAGATCGAAGGCGTCATCATCATCAAGATCCCCGAGCCGTTGAACTTTGCCAACGTCGGCGACCTACGCAACAAACTCACGCGGATCGAGAAGTACGGGTCGATTCTCGTGCATCCGTCGCAGCCTACGCGGCGTGAGTTCAACAACAAAACCATCAAATTCATCATCTTTGACTGCAAGGGAATGACCGCGATTGATTCGTCGGCCACCCAGGTGTTGTTTGAGACCATCAGAAAGTATACTGTCGAGCAGGGCATCTCGGTGAGCTTTTCTCGCGTCCCGTTGGACAAGACCGTCCGCAACAAGTTCAGCCGGTCGGGAATCACGCGATTGATCAACGCCAACTTCGACAACTATTCCAGCACACGCGTGGAAGACGCCTCGCTCTCTACCGGGATGGGCCCGGGGTTCTTTCTCAGCATAGAAAAGGCGTTAAAGGCAGTTGATCTCCAAGTATAACGACTGCAAATTCACCTCGGGAAATGGGGGGCGGCCCATATGCAGGCGCCGCAAAATTTGTGACCCAAAAAGTACACCAATAGATAAGTTACCCCCAGATAAAGTAATATAACCGCCTTAGGAGCTGACAGCATCGTTGGATTGTTTTCCACCACAACTTTGCATGATTAGATCCAGTAGGATGGCCCGTTTGGCCCTAAGAAAACACAGCACCGTCGGCTACAAGTTCTACGACCTTGTTGTCGAGACATCGAGCAGCCCGCAACCCATCGAAGCCAACATGATGACGAGCAGCGAGTTGAAGGAATTGAAGAAACAGACCAAGACGACGTATGAAGGCAACTACTCGTTGGATCCCGAACTCACACCCGAACAGAAGATTGCCAAAGTGTTTGGTGGCAGAATAAAGGGCGAGACCCGCACGTCTTCGAGCCGGATCAGCATAGGCGAACCCAAGATGGTTGCCGGCGTGCTTGTGCCCGACAAGCCCAAGGAACCAGATAACTGTTGCATGAGTGGATGTATAAACTGCGTGTGGGAGTTGTACAACGACGACATCAAGGATTGGAACACGAAACGGAGACAAGCAGCCAAGAGCTTGGTTGCAAAGGGCGGCAGGTGGCCCGAAAACTTCCATCCGCCCGTTCTGAGACTCAAACCAGACAACTTGCCCCTTTCTCTCGCCAACAAGAAGGAAGGAGCCATGGCCACTACCAAGCCAGCCCTCAAGGCCGAAGAAGAAGAAAGTTGGGGCAACGTCCCCATGGCCATCCGGGTTTTCGCCGAGATGGAGAAGAAAATGAAGGCTAAGAAACAGGCCATGGTATAGAATATTTATTAGACTAGAAAGTAGTAAACAACGTAGATTGTCCGGACATCTGTTTTTGCATTATGAAAAAAACGTTCAATCCAATTCAACACCCTTGCTCTTGTAGAAGCTCTTGGCTTCGTCAATCTGTCCAAGCAACTCCTTGTACTTGGCTTCCTTGTCCTTGAAGGTATACACACCCCATCCCAAGGTACCCAAGGCGTACGATCCAAACGACACCAACAACCAGAACGGGAGATATGGCAAGATTTCATCGTGGAACTTGGCGGTGGAAGGAAGAACACCGGCGTAGAGGCCAAAGTAAACGGCAGACAACGCAAAAACGGTCAAAAGGGCTTCGGTAGCTTTGGTCATTCTCGTGGTAGTGTTTCGACTGGTTGAAATAGTTTAGTTTAACGTGTTTATTTTGGAGTCGACTGGTAGTGTGCAGGTGTTCTTTTGGTATATGCAGGTTGCCGTGGTCCACGATTTCTCCACTATTAACTTAACTACTCTTCCAACGAATCCTGCTTGATGAACCCAACCAAGCCACTCAACTTGCTGGCGACGTCGTCGTTTAGTTGGTCCAATTTCTTCATCAAGTTGGCCTCGTCAATTACAGGTTCGACCTCTTCTTCTTCGATATCGGCTTCGATATCTTCACCCTCTTCATCTTCTTCACTGGCGCCAGCAGCCGTTTCTTCGTCATCGTCAACCCTCGTCTCGTCGAACTTGGCCTTTTCATCCTCTTCATCATTGGCATCATAGTCTGTGGTGATAATCTTGTAGATTTTGGCCTGATCGAGCGATTCTTCCTTGACAATTCGATTCAACTTGTAACGAACAATGCGACGAATCACCTCGACGGTCTGTCTGTTGATCCAGCCATCTTGGAAGTCGGGCACTTCCCTCAAGAAATCCTCACCCATCTTGCTTGCATGGTCTTCCAAAATCGTTGTGATGTCGGTGTCGATCAAGTCTCCTATCTGGTAAGTGACGGTGGAGGGTAAGGAAACACCGTCAAAGAATAAATAATCGCTTACCTGAATATCATAAGTCAACTTCGTCTTGATGGCAACATTCTTGACGGTATTTGGTACAATCCGCTTCAGATTGTCTTTCCCGAGGACAAACTTTAACCCAGGAATACGGAAGTACTCACTTTGGTATACCCAGAACAGAGGGTCGCTTTTGGGGTCGACGCCAAACTTGACGTTACAGAACCGCCATGGTCCACTCTTGTAGATAAATGTCACGTATGGGAGGGCCTGTTTAATGAACTTCTTGAGGTCGGGAGGTACAATGTCTTCCAACTGTTTGCGGAGCCAGATCGGCTTTATTTCAAAGATCTGCTTTAACCACTCGATACACTTGAGTAAGTGGTGTTCAGGACTGTTTACTGGTTGCTGCTTTTCGGAAATCTGCTTGTAGTTGTCTATCAACTGTTGTGCTGGTGTTGTAGGTATGGTATTGGCATTGTAATCAATCATCTTGGTGTACAACTTGACTGTGTTCTTGGTGGAAATCACCTTGACTTCACCGCTCTCCAAGTCCTTGACTGCTGTGGTGAATGGGTTCTTTTGGTACTTGAAATCGAACGGGTACTTGATCGGACTGAATATTGGTGGGGGAGGCAACTGGTGGTCGAAGTTCTTATAGTATTTGTCGGTATCCTTGTAGTCCGAGATCTGGTTAAACTGTTGGTTCTGGTCAAAGTATCGCTTCAAGTCGCCGTGGTTCTTTGAGTTGAGCACGGACTCGTTGAAATCTTGCACCAACGAATTGTTCTTGGTCGAGGCCTGGAAATCGGCTATCAGTTTGAACGAATAGGTTTTATCGATAATGGCAACTGGCTGAACTCCATAGTATACCGAGCGAGGAACGTGTCCTGGTTGTTTGTTTCTGTGGTCGTTCTCCACAAGCTCAATGAGGTCCCGTATCGAGTACTTCTCCGGGGTGTAATCGGCAGGAATGTACTTTTTCGGAATAGAGACCTTCAACAACACCTTTTCGTTGATGTTAATGGACGATTGGACAGGATGGTGGAACGGATCGTTTCTTAATTTGAGTTCCAACGTGTTTTCAGCGGAAGCTCCATCGACATTCACCACCAGGGCAAGCTTCTTCTTTCCTCCAATCATGGCAATGGCCTTGTCGTTGTTCTTAACGTTGAGAGGAAACTCCACCGCCAGGACATGGGGGATATCCATAGAGAGCTTCTCGGCTAGTTCCGGCATGGTTGGTTAGTTGGTTAGTTGTGGGTGTATGTTTATGTTTATGTTGTGCAGGATTTTGATGTTTGGTCCTAAAGAAACACCAGGACCGCAAAATATTCTTGATTATGGAAACCGTTGTAGTTTAATCCAATGGCCAAGTCATAAGTTCGTTGTAGTCTCTGGTGACTGAGCTTGTGGCTGGTTGGTCAAGTTTTGGAGAAATTAATATTGTTGAATATTTTGCAACATTTTAAATTTTCATCATTAATGGTATCTTGTCTACTTGTCTGGTCAGTTTGTAGGATGATTGGAGAGTTGGGACATTTGGAACAACAGAAGACAAAACAACGGCAACATATCTGAATTAAGGTTCCAGCAGAACTACGTAACCAAAGAGCTTTTTGCGCTAATGTCAAACCAACAGATTGCAAAGGTTTATAATATAAGCTAGGTCTCTTTCCCATTTCGGTGGTCCATCCAAGTGGGAACCATACGTTTAGTAAGAAATGAAATGACCGTAATATAACCCATCATCTGACTACAACAGACAAAACATTCCCTGATACTTGGTGTACAAAGGAAGTTGTATATGAATCTATGTAGAAGGTATCACGACTTAGACACCGAGCCATGGGTACTGTTTTGGGTAGAACAATGGTGAATCGGCTTTTGCAGACCAGAAGTCGTACAACAGAAAGGCTATATGCTACGGAGAAATGGTAGCCTCAATATGAGCCCTTTTTGCAAGTATCCAGAGGCTTTCACCAACAGCTTCCTGCCACTACCTGGAAGCAATTGGTGAGCCACACTTGGACGAGCACCAGATTTCAACTACAGAGCGACTTTCCAACGTTGCTCCGAAGTGGACAGGCATCAGCTAGCAACGTAGTGCTTGTTTGGGCTCGTAGGTGTTTTTCAAAGAGATAGACGAGTTATGCTCACAGGGTGACCATCGCGTAATAATTAAGTATATTGCGAACGGTTAAAGGGTGCAACCAGTAACAAGTACGGGTGTAGTGGGACAGCGAGACGAACAAACACAACATGGGACAACTCCAGACGAGTAGTACCGCGAGACGGCGCCACTCCACCATACAACCAGGCATGACACGATGAATGTACCCCAATGGGGCCGCACATCAAAGTCCGAAGTCTCCCTACGTTTTCCCTACAGTAACCACAAACAACCGCCAGTGTCCAATCAAAACGCCCAGCGCCGTCGGCATATCGCTTTCGGCATCCCAAGCCAACCTCTCGTCCCTATAGCCGGCGCCAGACCGGAAACGCACTCGGCACCAGTCCCGATCTGTTCCTTATTTCTGGGGTTCCGCTGATCCACGGTCCACGGTAAGGTTCGGTACGGAGAAAAACTGCGGTGTGTGATTGGTCGAGCGCCACGGAGTTGGCAGCCAACGAAAAATGCGCCGGCCAAAATTATAAATTGCCTCGCACCTGCCACGGTTAACGAAATTTTACTGAACAAAAAGTGTCAACTTAAATCCAGAAATGTTGTCCCAAGTTACTGCTAGAGCTTTCTCTTCCTCCGCCTCCTCCGCCTACAAGGTTGCCGTTTTGGGTGCCAACGGTGGTATTGGCCAGCCATTGTCGTTGTTGTTGAAGTTGAACCACAAGGTTACCGACTTGGCCTTGTACGACTTGAGGGGCGCCCCAGGTGTCGCTGCCGACGTTTCCCACGTCCCAACCAACTCCACCGTCAAGGGCTACAACCCAGACCAATTGAAGGACGCTTTGTCCGGATCCGACGTTGTTGTCATCCCAGCCGGTGTCCCAAGAAAGCCCGGTATGACCAGAGACGACTTGTTCAACACCAATGCCTCCATTGTCAGAGACTTGGCCAAGGCCGCTGCCGACCACGCTCCAAACGCCGCCCTTTTGATCATCTCCAACCCAGTCAACTCCACCGTGCCAATTGTCGCCGAGGTCTTGAAGTCCAAGGGTGTCTACAACCCAAAGAAGTTGTTCGGTGTCACCACCTTGGATGTGTTGAGAGCTTCCAGATTCGTTTCTGAAGTTGCCGGTACCAACCCTGTCAACGAAAGAGTCACCGTTGTCGGTGGTCACTCCGGTGTCACCATCGTCCCATTGTTGTCTCAAACCAACCACAAGAGCTTGGACACCGACACCAGAGACGCTTTGATCCACAGAATCCAATTCGGTGGTGACGAAGTTGTCCAGGCTAAAGACGGTGCAGGTTCCGCCACTTTATCCATGGCCCAAGCCGGTGCCAGATTTGCTGGTTCCGTTTTGGACGGTTTAGCCGGTGAAAGAGACGTCATTGAGCCATCTTTCGTCGACTCTCCATTGTTCAAGGGTGAAGGCGTTGAATTCTTTGCTTCCAAGGTCACCTTGGGCGTTGACGGTGTCAAGACCGTCCACCCATTGGGATCGTTGTCCGACCACGAAGAAGGTTTGGTTCAAGAAGCCAAGGACACTTTGATCCAGAACATCAAGAAGGGTGTTGACTTTGTTCAACAAAACCCATAGGTTTGTATATAATCAATGATGTGATGAACGTATGTTCTGGTCCAGAGACGTATGTTCTGGCCAGAAACGTAGAATATCCCCGATAGCGAGGTCAATGGTGGCCACGTAGTGGCCATTGACTGGAGAGCCAGGATAGCTAGCACCAGGATAGCTATTCAGTCAAGAACCTAATGCCCATGGCAGTAGCCGATGAATGAGATCGATCCGATAGACTGATGGCAGTAGAGTGAGATATTTTATATGACGTAACGCGGAGGGCATTTCCCGATGGGGAAGTGGTTGCGAAATAGAGACCGAAACGGAAATAAAGCGAGGCCCACCGCCCGGCCGCGTGCAGGACCAAGCAATGGGGGCGCTGTCAGCGACACAAAGTCGGAATGGCGGATCGGGAGTTTCGTGTTAACTCCGAAAAGTAGCCCCATTCGAGACACCACCGCGGAAACAACGGTGGGGCGAACGGTCGGCAATTGGTCCGTGTCGCCAGAGCCAAGCACACACGGCGACTTTGGCAGGCACCACCGCGGGGACCCCACCAACAGCCGTGACTCGGCCATAGTGTGGGCCCGCCAGAATCACCCAACCACCGCCGATAGTGCGATGTGATTCGCACAATTAATTGTTCGAGACACGCGTCTCATTTCATGTCGGATCGTTGGCCCACCAAATAAACTTCACTCACAGCGAGGCGCGTCGGGCGGTGTATGTACCGTGACTAAGCATTACGTACACATTACGCACCGGTTATTACGCAGCGTGCATTGCCAGCAACAATCGGGCGGCAACGCCTGGGCTATATATAGAATGGGGCAGGGCCAAGCGTCGCGTCCGGCAACTGAGGCCCATGTAGTGGCACCGTAGTTTATTTGGGGGGGACTCACACTTAGTAATGGCCCCAGTCCAGTGGCGGCGCCAGGGAAGTCGTAGCCGGGCCCGCCAGATTGTCCGTGCTGCTGCCAGCCCACTGCCGCCGCTGCCACTGCCGCCAGTTCCCACCACCAATCACCGCCACCGCAACCGACCCCGTTCCATCTCGGCTACGTTTGCAGTTGGCCCTCGTTATTTCTTTTTGTAGTGTGAGGACTGGCACAAAATGTCGGCGGGCCCCCGGAACTTTTTTCTTGACGGACCCCCGAAACTGGCGGCCCTCGGAATTCCAAACCAAGCCTGGTAATTTTCAATCAAAACTTTTTCAGACTCCAAATTTTATCCACGCCTATCCCCGTCATATCCAGAGTTTCTGTCGACTGTCTTTCGCTGCACATCTTACCCACCATCGAGCGAGCCCCGGGAACAACACCTCCATCTCTGTTGCCACCCCCACACCACTCACCCGTTGGACAATCCAGGCGCCGCACCATCCCACTGTCCATTACGCCATTAAAAACAGCCGCCAGTAACCACCGCCACTTGTACGTGTTTTCCCATCCCGTGTGCGTGTATTTCCTCCCGACGCTGCCTCCACATTAACACCACCACCTCCACACAGCCACCACCACTTCGCCGTTCCCCAAAACTCGACCGTCTCCGACTCCCCACACTCGCTATGGACAAATTCCTCATGAGTTCGCCGCTGCTCCAACAGTTCGAGACCAACGACAACTCGCTCTTCCTGGCCGACCAGGAAACGCTTATCCAGGACGATTCCGCGCCGCTCCACGACCCATCCGACTCGTTCCATCCCGAATTGGTGCCGGTGTCGCACAACGGGCCCACCGCCGCCCGCAACAACGTCTTCCTCCACGCCGACTTTGAAAACATGAGCCTCATGAACTTTCCCCAGAACGACCACGACATGGCCGCCATCCTCGACGACTCGCTGTTGGGCATGGACGCGTCCCGCTTCAGCCACTCCAAGAACATCTCGCTCGACGACGGCATGTACAGCTCGCAGTTCGGCGGCGGCCTCACGGCCTCCCGCCCGTCCCACCAGTCCCACCAGTCCAAGTTGAGCACGTCGTCGATGGTTTCCATCAACCAGGACCCGCCGTCGTCGTTCCACAACCACCACAGCCACCACAACCTCCACCACAACGACCACGACCCCGGCTCCAACAACCACAACTTCCACCACTCGTTCTCGTCCAACACGGTGTATTCCATGGACTCCATCCCCCAGCTCTCGTCGTCGGTGTCAAACCAGTCCCTTTCGGACTCGCCCAACTCCAACCAGCAGTTCCCCAAATACCCCCAGCATCATCAGCCCATGATGGCGACGCCGCGAAGGCAGGGACGCAACAAGTCGCTCTCGGTATCATCCACCAACAACTTGTACACAACTCCGCTCCGCACAGCGGCGGCGTTGTCCCCCGTCAATCTTGCCAACGTCCCGTCCAAGATCAGCAAGACTCCGCACACATCAAAGGCCAAGGGCCACGCCCGGTCCAAGTCGAACCTCCTGCTATCCAATACCCCCATCGTCCTTGGTAACGCGGTAAAACTGGCCTCCAACAACAACCTCAACCCGTTCTACACGCCGTCGACGTTTATTTCGCCGCGTGTTGACGAGATTTCGACCGATATTGATGATCTAACAACGCCAATGCCGACGCCGGGGTCGAGTCAGCGTACCGTCAACTCAAAGGGCTCACACAACTGGACTCTGGGCACCAACAGCAGCGCCAAGAGCAACATCTTCAACACGCCGTTTGTGCTCAAGCGGAACGATACTCTCGAGTCGATCAAGATCGAGGACCAGGACGACGACGCTCTCCAGCAGTTGAAGAAGGCCAAGTCGTACTCGTCGATTACGCTAAAGAACTACAACTCCACCAACAACTTTGCCCTCTACCAGCAGAATCCGCCCGAGGACGAATCGTTTGTCACCGCCGCTGACTTGTCACTCCGTCTCGCCACCAAGTTGGGCAGCAACAACCACGACGAAGAAGTGACGTCGTCGAGTTCGACGCCGGGCAACTTCTACTCCGACCACAACACGGTACCGGTATCGCGGGGCAAGGGCATCGACTTGTTGCTGCCGCAGTTTGTCAGCGAGCCGGCCCAGCCGCGGTTCAACCGTAACCTCACCAAGAACCTTAGTCAACTGGCATCGTCGACGGCATTTACCAAATCGTATCCTGCCTCGATAGACTTGGCGTCGATAGCGACGTCGCCATTGGACTCGTCGTTGTCGGCACCGCCAACAATGAACCAGTTCAACAGCCAGAATGACCACATGATTCAGAACGACCACATGGGCCAGAACGACCACATGAGCCAGAGCGACCACATGAGCCAGAGCGATCATATGAATAGCCAGATCAACGAGATGGATAACTCGCCCGATTCTTCCGGCCTCTTGCCTCCAATGGCAACGTTCTCGGTGGCCAGTGGCCTCGATGCGTACACCGCTCCCACCAGCGCCTCATCAGCCGAAATGGCGCTGTACGACGCCAAGTACAATATCCCCAAGGTCAAGAACAACCGTGGAGACAAGGCCGACAAGTTGGACCCCAAGAAGAAACACGCTTGTCCCATCTGTGACCTGCGGTTCCAGAGGCCCGAGCATGTCAAACGACACTTGAAGAGCCACTCGTCGGAGAAGCCATACGAGTGTGACGAGCCCAAGTGTGGCAAGCGGTTCAACCGTAAGGATAACTTGAAGGCCCATCTCAAGAAGATCCATCGTCGCCAGCTCTAGGAGAGACAGAACTCTACCAAGCACCCCGGAACATAAGAGACACCAACCGCTCAAGTCATCAAGACAAGATGACCATTGCAGGTTCAACATTACGAGCCACCGATAAAATGTCGACTACAAGACGGACAACTCATCGACAAGCTCACATTCAAGACAATCTTACTACAAGAAAAGTCACCGCTACGAGACAAGTTCATTATCAAGGAAGCTCATTCAGGACGAAAGCACAGGACAAGCCTATCGCAGGACAGTTCCACTACGTTCGCCATTACAACCCACAAACTCGCCTTGGTTGGCCCCTCGTCCGCCACCAAAGCCTTTACTTCTTCAATTGGTCTCATGTATTTTATCATAAACCTTTGCATACCTAAAACTGTAGACACCCACGTCACGCTTACTTCTTTGTCGTTCTGACAATATCGTCGACGGCACGACAGAAGTAATCGATGTTGGAAGAATTTAACCCAGCAACATTGACTCTACCAAACCCAGTGGAATAGACATGGTACTCGTCCAACAACCGTTGGTTCTGGACGGCAGTCAACCCCGAGAACCAAAACAACCCGTTCTGGTTGAGGACATGGGTCCAAGTGCCAGGAGTTTCCAACTCGAGAAACTTGTCGTAAACCTGTTTCCGGGTGGCATGCAACCGTTTGGTGATGTTGGCGACGTCTTCGTCCCAAAGCTTGTACAATTCGGCATCGTCAAAGATAAGGGCAGCAATACGGGCACCAAAAGCAGGAGCAAACGAACACTCTTGTCTAAAGAAACGCACCAATGTCGACTCGACGTTGGGCACGTCGTCACGGTCCTGGACCACCACATGGACGGCACCGACACGTTCACCGTACAAGCCCAAGTTCTTGGCGAACGACTGGCACACAACGTAGTCAATGTTCAACGAGTAGAAGTAGCGGGCAACCCACGCATCGGTGTGCTTGGAGCCGGACGAGAACCCTTGGTACGCCATGTCGAGCAACGGGATCAAGCTACGTTCCTGGAGCAAACCACCGACGATACGCCACTGGTCCTGGGTCAAGTCGGCACCGGTAGGGTTGTGGCAACAGGCCTGCAACAAGAAAATGGAGTTGGCCGGGGCCGATTCCAACGCCGCCACGAGCGAGTCAAAGTCAACCCCACGGGTGTTGGGGTCGTAGTAGTTGTAGTGGTTGACGGTTCCGCCAACGTGCTCGATCATGGGGACGTAGTTGACCCACGTAGGCGTGCCGACGTAGTAGTTCTTGTAGCCGGCGCTTTCCAACACCAACGTGGCCATGTGGAGGGCCCCGGTACCGGAAATGGTCTGGAGCGATGCGAGCTTGCCGTCACCGGCGATGTCATCGCCAAACACAACCCGTTGGGCTCCGGCAACAAACTCGGGAATGCCCCTCATGTTGGTGTAGTTGTGGCCGGGGTCGTTTGCCTGCAACACCTTCTTGGCTGCCACCACCGACGGAAACGTGTACAGGGCGCCGGTGTCGTCCTTGTAGACTCCAATGGAGACATCGACCTTGCGTGGATCGGTGTCGTTGGCGTAGAGCCTCATGGTCTCGACGATGGGGTCGGGGGCCTCGTTGACCAACTTGCTGAACTTGGACGTGGTCATTTGGAGTGCTGGAAGTGCTAAGGAAAAGGAGGCGCCAATACTCGTGGTTTATAACACTTTGGTGGTGGGCCGCGATGCCGCAAGGTCGCCGCAAAAATTTCCTAATTGGCTCGCGGTAAAACACGGCACGCGGCAACACACGGCGATTGAAAAATAAGTCCGGTTTGGACCGTGATAGGGGCGGCAGGGTAACTATAAGTCGGGGGGACGGCGACGGGCCGCGACACCGACCGTATGCGGGAAAGTATAAAACGAGGAGAAAGTTAATGGCTCACTCCGGGTCACTTTCTGGTGATTTCCTGGCAAACGGCGTAGATGTCTGCATCGTGCTCGCCCAATAACGTGAGCGTCGTGCCACAGACAAACTTGGAGTTGTTGACCAAGACGTCGGCCTCGGGAGTCGACGGTGCTGCATCGACTTGGTTGTTCAACTCGACGAGAAACGCCCTGAACGGCTGGATAAACTCGGCCTCAAACTTTGCTGAATCGCCGTAGAGCCCCACGAGCGTCTCGACAGTAAGGCCCTTGCCAAGGGCACTATGGTTGAACATGCCGATGGTCTTGAGTTGCTCCAACATCACGGGGAACGCCACATTGGCCGAAAGCGGAAGACCGTAGGCATTGGCAACAAGAAGCTTGAGGAAACTGACGTTTTCCCACGAGTTCAATGCCTGTAGTAACAACCAGCCTATCTCTTGCACGTCGATGGTGATCTCTTCCAACCCCAACACCAACTCCCACAATGCAGTATACTCATTCACATCGGCCCCGGTGCCGATGAAATGCACCCGGACCAATTTCTTGAGGAACCGGCAGTACACGGCAAGGATTTCCTGGTAGTACTTGGCATTATCAAACATGACTTTGGTAAGACGCAACAACGAGTCGTAGTTGCGGAATACGTGGAACGAGTTGGTCTCAGTCACCAAGTTGCTCATCAAATGGATTGCCTGGAGTTGCACCACATCGTTGATGGGGATAGCAAAGAACAAGTCAAACAATTTGGCGGTGGTTATGGTTTCGTCAATCAACACGTTGATACGGGCTGCCCGTTCGGCACTGACAATGTAGTTACCCAAAGTTATCGCACTGGCAGCCAACACGTATGGATCCTTGGCCGTCGATAACTTATCGATAGCAAGCCTCAAATCGGCTTCGTTGCTGAAACTCTTCATAGACGTCATGTTTCCGCTCACAGCAAAGAGCTTACGCTTGATATAGGTCCGGCTTTCCCATTCCTCGACCTCGAGACGTTCTAGCAAGTTCAAGGCCCGCTGGTTGGCCCCGATCGACTCCAATGCCATATCGTCAAACTGAGTAAGAATCGAAAGTATATCCACCACAATGACCGCCTCTTCCTCTTCCAAGCCTTCAAGTGTCCCGAGAAAGTAGTTCAAGTACTCCACTGCTGTTTCTGGAGCCAATTGGCCAATATTGGCCTCGATCAACTCTTTGATGACTTCCAATGGCACGGAGTCTACTTCGTCCAATTGCCCCAAGTACCGGTATACGGCCGTAAGGACTCCCTCCCCATACAAATGCACCATAAACTCCCGTTTCTTGTCGGTGCCATAGATGAACTGGCCAATAAATAGACAACTCCTCACCCTCACCGTTTCGTTTCCGTGTTCCAATAACCTTGTAATGCCCTTCCAAAACCGCGTCTGGTTCGTAACAACAACCACCCGGTTCTCATCGCTGTCTGCCACCAAATTGATCAACACCCGCAAATTTTCCAGCAAAATGGCGTCGCCTGCTCCATGGTCGATGTTGGCACTGGTGATGTCGATGATTGTTGGGACGGCCCTCAACGTCTCGGCGCTGGTTCTTACTGTCTCGTCACGCAAAACATCGCCAAGCTGCTTCAAAATCGCCAAATCACCGCTGTTTCCCGTCAATTTCTCAATTAATTCGTCCATGATAAGATGATTACCTAAACCGTCAATGGATTAAAGATAGCAAAGACGAGAGCCTGCACATAGCCACACGGTCACCATAGACGTTATTTCTATATTACTCTTCTATCTCTATTTTTTTATACATAAAATCATGAAATCATAACAGCTTCGACGGTATCACTATCTCTCAAACATCTTCTCGCCACTCCGCATCCCGAGAATAAACCGGACGTCTATACAGAGGCTCAAACTGTGGAGCATCGGCAAAAGATTCAACAAATCACGGTCCGATTGGTCATTGATCCACCCTTCAATCATCACCGCATTGTCTTCATGCAACGCATAACTGATGGGTGAGTTGTCCAATATAATGACGTTCTTCAATTCGTCTTCCTTCGGGAAAAACTTTGAGAGATCTTTGATGTAGCCCACGCCCAGTCGGTAGGTACAGTCGGTTCTATAATATCTTTTGGTGAAAATCTTATTGTTGATGTTGTCGTCAGCTAGGCGGGCAGCCGTGTCTTTTTCCTTGTTGTCCAAGATGTCGCTCTCCAACCAGTCGATAATCGGGTCGGCATATTCCTTGACACTGGCAGTGAATATTTGGAGCTCAAACCACTTGCTGATTTCCTTAAGGAAAAAGTCACAGTATGGTCGCTTGTGGACGTAGTAGAGAGATGCAATGTTGTTCAACTTGATTTCGATCATTTTGGGTGCCGATGATGCTGACGTGTTGAACAGACGAGGCGAGCCTCGCGAGAGTGAGTGGATCAACGTCTCATCCAAGTCAAGGATCAACGTCTTCCGCTTGCGCTTCTTCTGAGGATTTCTCGAGAGCGGGTAGAGTCTTTGCGGCGGCGGGATGATATACTTGGACGAAGATGACGGCGACTTGATGGTGTTGGCAATGATATTTTCTTGTTTCAAGAGCTCGGTCTTTTCGTCAATGTCGCTCATGTACTTCTTGGGGGTTCTGCTCGGTGTTATGGATTCTTGGCGGGTGACGAGCTTCTCGTCCAACTCCTTGTCAAATGCCTCATCGGTAGGTTCTTCCTCGACATTGTCGAGACTAGCCGCCTTCGTGATGCCCAACTGCTCAATGGTGTAAGCAAAGGGATATGTGATGAGGAGCCACACAAACATGATGGGCTTAATGACGAGGTAGTTGGGGACGTATGTAAGTTTGGCCATGATGGTCGCGGTGGTTTCTGGGGGCGATGGAGACGGCGTGGGCGACGGCGAAGGCGACGGGCTGAGAGAACCCGTGTCCTCAGCAGCCACCTCATCGTACTCGACCGATTGGTACTCGTTGTTGCCCGGATAGATGGTGTCTAGAGAATCAACGAGGATTTTGATGGAATTCATTTCATGCTATGGGGGCGGGGGAGGGACTCGTGATGCAGTAAATAAGAGGCTAATTACAGCGGATGTTTGGCTAGGAGTAGGTCAGCAGGGAGTGTAGTGGATGATATGCTAGAGCAAACTGCAGTAATGCTAGAAATGAATGAGGCCGTTGGTGGTGGTGAGGTTTTTTTCTTAGTGACTCCAGTGTTGATGATTTGCGAGGCGCTAACTTTTTGTTGCTATTTATGACTTAGCGTGCTGCACCCAAAAAATCTCCATATGATTTTGGCCCCAATTACTAAGTCGAAATGTTGAGTGCGGGACCACAATCCAACCGACAGTGCCATGCGTATGCGTGATGCGACTGCGGGTCTGGGTGCGGATCCGTTCGGCACCGCAGTAAGTCCCGGTGCGGATGTTGGGGGCCATACAGGATTGGGGGAGCGGCTAAAACCAGCCGATGTCCCACCGGGTACGGGGTACGACGGTTGTGGATGTAAGAAGGTTTTTTTTTGGCCCCACCAATGCTCATGCCAACACCCAACTTTCGACCCCAACGTTTGGTAGGTTGAATTTTCAATCATGCTTCCGGTTGGTATTGCCTTTGGAGTCGTGCCTACTTTTCCTTGCTGGTGGCATTATTGATGAAGTTTTGGAAGATCGAGGTGATGTACAGCACGTTGGACTTGGCTCCGTCCTGGATAAGAGACCGTGTCAAGCGGTTGATATCGTAGACATCGTCCTCGACATCGCCATCGTTCTCCTCGTCATCTTCGTAGCCACTCTGTTCTCCTTCATGGTTTTCGATCCGGAAGTTCGACTCCAAGTTGGTCTGTACCAATCTCATCATGTTGACATCGATGTCTTCCTCGTCGCCCATCTCGTCACCGTTGGGATTCTCCTCTTCTTCCTCGGGCTTGATTAGCTTCAACTGGTTGGTATTATAACTCTTGCAGTACTTGCACTTCAACCCAAGCACATGGTACGCCACGTTCGACTTACCCTTGCAGTCGTTGCAACTAATTATACATCTCCATGCATTGTATGGCGCAGGGAGCGGTGACTGTACAATCTCCTGGTCAAGAATCCGGAACTGGGTTTCCACGTTAACCACCGTCTTCTTGCAGATAGGACACTTGTACGAATGCTTAATCATATCATCGTAACATTGTTGGTGGATAGAGTGTCCACATTTCATAAACACCACCTTGTTCACCGACGTGAACAAATACTCGTTGCAAATAGGACAGTTGCAATGGGTGGTGTTATTGACACACTTGTGGCGATGCTTCAAATCAATCGATAGACAGATATTGCATTCGTCACAGTGGAAGTAGTCCTTGTCCAACCCCAAACCTAACCGACAGATCCCACACTTGTCGCAGTGGTAGATCTCCTTCGTAGTATCGTTATCGTAAAGGACACATATCTGACAAAAGTAGTTGGCAAGTTCTCCTTCACAATTCACACAGTAGCCCAGCTCGGGGACTTGAGGTGTGTTACATTTCATACACAAGATATGCTTGACTTCGTTTCTGACCAACTTGTGGCTGGTGACCTCGCTATCGTGACAAAAGCGGCATGGGTACCATTTGAAACACGTCGAACACTCAAGCTTGCAGTTGAGTTGGTAGTGCGGGCAACCCAACGTCGTGTTGAAGGGAGGATCATTATACATTGGTTGAAGGTCGGTTTCGGTGAGTATCACTTCGTCGGAATCAGACATCTCTTCGTCCTTCATTTCAGGTTCTTCCTCCACATCTTTTTCTTCGTCTTCTTCTGGAATATTGATGATGTCTGATTCGGCCAATACCAATTTCTGCTTCTTGATTCTGGTGGGTAATAATTCATCCTTGTTATCCTTGGACAATTTTTCATTGACATACTTGTAGTAATTACCCATCATTAATCTTGTAACCAACTTATTCTTCAGTTTCAGATCAAGGTTGGTGAGCGAATGGATGACCTGGATCTTCTTGCGGAGTAAATCCTCTTTAGCAAAGTCATTCAAGGAATCAAGATCGGTTAAGGCTCTGATTTCTTCTAAACTCAATCCTTCCACATTATCCAAATCACTGGCTTGAGAACTGTCTTCATTATTACTGGTAAAACTAGATTCCATCAACTGCTGACGCCTACTCCTTCTCTTTGTCTGCTCGGGTTTGACAATCTCGTTAATGAGTGGTTGGTCCGAGTTGACGATTTTAACGACCCCAACGGGTTCGGTCCAGTCCTTTTCGGGCTCATCGTCATAATTATCCGCATTGTCATCTAGATCATGGTAGTCATCTTCAAACTCACTCAAATCTTCCACAGGGAGAGATATAGCCTCATTAATGATTTCTGTCAATGGCTGGAGTCTCTCAATTGCCGTGGTTATACTGAGTCCACCACGGAGATCACTCAAGATCTTATTCATCTGGATACGGGACGAAATGGCCGTCTTGATCGAGTTGGCCAATTGGTTCTTCTGTTCTCCGTTATCGGTGAACTTGATGTAACTGGAGACATAGTTGGTGAATTCCTTGGGGAATTCCTGGATTCGACTCAATTCCAAGTTCGGTAAGTTCGACAAGTTGGGCATGGTTGGTAAGTTGAACGAATCCTTACTTAGATACGACGATAAGTTGAGACTGAGATTGAGGTTCAAATTGAGTTTGCCGATTTGATCCAAGTCTTCTCCCAAGGAGTCTAGGTCTGAATCATCGCTGGGTAGTCTTCTGTACTTCCTGTGACGCTTCTGGTGACGTGAATGGTGTTTGTCGTGTTGTTTTCGGGACTCGGCTCTGGTAGACGCTGGTGGCGTCTCCTGCTGCAAATCTTTTGGTTGTGAATCTTGCTCCATGGTCGTTTAATCCCGGCGGCGTCTAATGTTGGAACACAAAGTAACTTCACAAGTTGTAACTTATCTGGAGATCGACACACTTAGCCACGCAATTTCCGTTGGGTAGCTCTAGTTGTTGGAACTGGTGTGATAACGAAGCATATTTTTGGGTGGCTGGGGACTGCAGACAACTTCCAGACGGCTTACCACATCTGTTGCAGACATCATAGTTGTGGTGAACACGGCGGTATTTGGAGTCCATTGGTTTCCTTAGGCCAGATATATTGTCACTGTTGGTGTGTCGTTGGTGGAACCGTTGATTTTGGGGGTGTTTTTGACTAGTTACACCGACGGTTATTCTTGTCACGCGAATTGCTCATCTCATCTTTCGATAACACCAACTGAATCCCTCACACCAGCATGGAACCGCCTGCAGACATCAAACAGACCATAGACAAGACGGTGGGGTACATATTCAAGAATGGAGCTACGTTTGAACAACGCTTGAAACTGAACAACACCGACAACAAGTTTGATTTCTTGACTGAAGGAAACGACTATCATGATTACTACAAAGCACAACTTGGGATCCACGAGGAGAAAGAAGTGAGTTCCAGCGTCGAAGTGCCGCAGGAAGAAACCAAACTTAGAGAGCTTCCTTTCTATACCGAGCTTCCACCCGTTTCTGCCCTTGACTTGGACGTGATAAAGCTCACTGCACTCTTTGTAGCCAAGAACGGCGAAGCCAGCATCACCGACCTCGTCCAGCACGAGAGAACCAAAGGTAACCTGGCTCAGTTTGAGTTTACCCAGCTGGGCCATTCTCTCAACAAACTATTCACCCATTACATACAACAGTACCGGATATTGATCGGATTCTACGAAGGAACAGAAGATGAAGAAGTGGCACAGTTAAGGGCCAAGCTCGAGGATAACGAAAACATAATAGCGGCGGCCGAGACGCGGTCCAAGTACAACAGACTCCATCGCAGCAAGCTTCGAAGCGACCGGAAACAGCGGGACCAGAAACAACTACTCTATGCCTCCATTGACTGGCAGGACTTTACCATCGTGGGCAAGATAGAGTTTGATGCCGTCGATGAAGTGAAGGAATTGCCCGTACCATTACTCAGAGAGAACTTGTTATACCGATCCTTGGAATCAAAGCAGGAAGAAATCGTCAAGGAACTCATCGACAAGACCCCGCAACCAGACAAGGAACCAGAGAAACAACCAGAAATAAATCAACAAGAAGAAACCAAAGCACCACCAGTGCCCAAGGGTATGAAGATCAGGGCCGCAGGAGAATCAAGACTCAGGAAATCTAAGGGTGCCAGAGAGATCCGGTGTCCATTAACCGGCCAGATGATTCCTGAAGACAAGTTCGATGATCATCTCAAAGTGCTATTGAGAGATCCACGGTATGAACAAGAACAGGAGAACTTCATGAAGAAGAACTTTAGCTACGAATCCAACCTAACTACTGACCAAGTATACGAGAATATCAAGCGGTTGGTGAGGAAAAGGAGTGGGCAAGAAGATAACGAACCGCACAAGCGGATGCAAATTGGGCCACAATAGTACAATACAAGACCCAATGAAAATAGACAGTAGATCAACTCCCCAAAAATACCCACGTACAAATAGACAACTTGTTCGATATAATGATTATGGTTTTTATTAGAAATTTATAAACAAAAACTATTTCCTTAAGCCTTCAAGGAAGAAGCTCTCTTCTTCTTGATTTCAGCTTCGTGAGATTTACGTTCGTGCAATCTCTTGGCCAACAATTGAGCGTATTCAGCGGCAGCATCTCTTTGTCTTTGAGCGTTCTTGACCTTTTGGGACTTGAGAGCTCTCTTTCTTTGCAAGGTTTGTGGAGTAACTAAACGTTGGATCTTTGGAGCTTTGGTGTAAGTCTTGTCACCCTTGGTAACTTCACGTCTAACAACGAATTCTCTTACGTCGTCGTCCTTGGTCAAACCAAAGAACTTTCTGATGTGGTTAGCTCTCTTTGGTCCCAATCTCTTTGGGGTGGTGGAGTCAGTCAAACCAGCAATGTCGCTTTCACCTTGCTTGACAATGGACAAAGCCAAGACAGCCAAGTCTTGGCCGACAATACAACCTCTGACAGACTTTCTCTTACGTTCACCAGTTCTTCTTGGTCTGTAACAGGAGTGACCCTTGGCCAATAATAACTTAACTCTGGTTGGGTGCATGACACCTTGCTTCATTGGGAAACCTTGCTTATCGTTACCACCAGTGATTTTGAAGATGTAGCCCTTGAATTCGTCACCGACAGAGTCACCTTCGACTTCTTGACCCATGCGCTTTTCGTAGAAAACACGCAACTTGTGTTCGTCGTCAATGTCAATACTCTTTTGAGTACCGTTAGCTGGATAAGAAATGTTTAACTGGTTTTGTTAGTACGACGTTCATTCTATGCTGGGCATTCCTATCATGGTTCTCCCAGTTGCTTGATTGCTGTCCCCATGGACATTCTCTTGACATACCTTCATCTTGACTGGTTACTATACAAATCTGAAAAAGTCCTAAGAAGAAAATTTTTAAAATTTCTACTACACTGGTGTTGGATGCGCCTGGAAAATTTCATTTTTTTTTCGGATTTTTCAGAGCTAAGCGTGGAGTCGGTCACGTGTGGGTTTTCCCATTCTTGCAAATCGCAAAAAACCAAAAATCGACGGGGGTGCGAATCACGGGACTGAAAGGGCTGGTGCCCTAGACTACACACAGGAAATATTCCCCCCGCTGAAAAAAAGCAGATATTCCTGCGGCCTTGTCGTATTACCCCAAGGGTTTCCGCACAATGGTTGGGCTTACGGGTTAGGAGGGTGGTACATAGGCCATATTGTTTCATTCAATGTCACTATAGTCGTGTCCCTCGTCTCGTATTTTTTTATGAATATTTTTTTACCTGTTTTCTATAGTGGCTTCTCCTAAATCATAGGATGGCTGCAAAAACTGTTGTTGCTACTACCATCCCTGCCATTTCTGTTACTCATACATTTATAGTTCCTCTTACAAAAGCAGCCATCGCTACTTTTTGTCCTTTTTATTGTACAGTCCGCTCATGTACCCTAGCGGCGATGGCAAGCCGTCATTCTTCAGCGTCGGGTCGTCTCCGTT
The DNA here is from genome assembly GCA_003706575.2 of Teunomyces cretensis. Classification (NCBI taxonomy): domain Eukaryota; kingdom Fungi; phylum Ascomycota; class Pichiomycetes; order Serinales; family Debaryomycetaceae; genus Teunomyces; species Teunomyces cretensis. The sequence continues at coordinate 266,614 of PPLT02000002.1, read as the reverse complement.
CTGGTGCTGGCCTGGTTGGTTCGACGTGGGCCCCGATGGGTTCTGCGATAGCAGACTTCGGTTGGTCGACACCGGGAACCCACTGGTCGGCCCGTTGGGCCCGGCACTCGGAAGCATGTTCATGAAGTACTGGGGGATATTGGAATGGATCGGCGTCATCCCGGTGTTTCCTCCGCTATTGGGCCAGTCTTGTGGAGCGTAGAAATTGGACGGAGACGGGAACATATCGTTGACGTACCGCGAAGGAAGTCCCGACATCGGGGTGCTCTCTCCGTTATTGGGGTGATTTCCATTCATAGAGTACTGGATGTTATTGAATGTTGGCACTCGGAACTTGTTATTGCTGGTGTCGCCTGGTGTCCCCGTCTGTTGTCCGCCAGACGAGTTGGTTCCCTGCTGGTTGTACTGCTGGTTAAATACCTGGTTCAACACCGGGGTCGGTAGCGCGTTGGGATATTGTGTCGACGGCGAATTCTGCGGAAGCGAAGTAAAATACATGTTGTTGATATTGTTGGAATAGCTTCCCTCACTTGCGGTTAACGGAAGTGCTGGAGCCGTCGTGCTCAATGGTGACGAAGTCTGCGATTTGGACTGGATGGGCAATGGTAACGTCGGTTTACGGGTATCTGGAGACCGGAACGACGTGAAATTCGAGTGTTTCGAGTTGATGGCTGGCGTCGTAAGGTGATTACCCGAGTTTAACTGGATGGCCGGCGCTCCTTCGGCCTCCTTGTGTATAAGGTGGGGAGACGTCGATGCTGTACGGGGGATGCCACTGCCACGGCTAGAGAGATGACTGTGCTGGCTCGACATGATGGATGAGGTGTTTTGGAGGTTGGTGTCGATTGCCGTGATGGTTCGTGCACTGTCATTGATGGCGCTCTTGTCCTTGCCGTTGTTCTTGGAGTCGGTGGGGATCTGGACCCGCAAAACCGGTCTGCCGGACTGGGAGCTGGTCGAGTTGAACGAGTCTACGCGCTTATGCATGGGAGGGGCGCCGCCGACAACAACATCCTCTTCCTTCTTGATGGGACGATACGACGGGTTGTTGAACGTGGGCATGTTGGTCATGGATATGTGCTGGGGAGGAGGTGGAGGCGGTCCCAGCCTGTTGCTGTTGAACACTTTGGCTCCATTGTTGCTGATCTCCGAATACGGCCTCTTTTGGCGTTTGGGCTCCGGGGTATCGCTCTCGTAGTCCGAGTCGTCCTCGTCCTCTTCCTGGATCGAGTGGTCACCGGTGATACGCGTCAATTGTTCGTGTAAAAACTTTTTCTTCTTATAGTTGCCGTAGTTTTCCGGCGACTTGGACTCCTGGGGTTTGCGGTTGTTGTTCTGGTTCTTCTGGTAGTGTTTCATCAATTCGTTGGTGTCTACCGAGGAGAACTCGTAGATTTTGTTGTTGTTGCCCACGATCAACACGGCCAAGTCGACCTGACATAACACCGCCAACTCGTGGGCCTTCTTGAAAAGCCCAGCTTTCCGCTTTACGAAAGTCACCGTCCTGTTTCTTTCATCAGTAAGCGGCTGGATCTCGATCTTTCTTCTCCCCATCTCTTAGCATATAATATCCAAGGTTGGTGGAATAATCTAAACAAACAGGAGGATATAAATAACTATATTGCCCGAAAAAAGTCTCCCGATAAACAAAGCGTCCTCTATGCGGGTTTGTTAGAGTTCAATCTTGGTTAGTCTTGATTTGTTTCTAAAAATATCCTTGATCATCAGTTATTAATAGAAAATTTTTGGTGATCGAGCGGATTATGTCAGCGAGACCACCAAAGCTTATGTAACGCCAATTCCTTATCACCAGCCATCATCACGCCTGCACAGCTTTACGGCCCGGTCGTAACTGACGCAACCGACGCACAACTGACGCCGGGGCTGAGCCACCTGCATCCTTGACGTTCTTGGTACAATTAACAGTATTTTTTGCCTGGCCTATTGTTCGGTGTAACTCTGTGTACCCTGGCCGGCCGGATCTTGTTGCCGCATTTTGCAGTCCCCCATTACCACCTCGAGAAACGTAACCGGAAACAACGCCACGTCACGTACGGCGGGGGTCCTGCGGCTGCTTGGTGTCATCAGCGGCTGCAACGCGAAAGTTCCAAACGTTTTGGCATCAGCCACGGCGGTTTCCACAACGAAGACCCCTTGGCATCACCATTCTGCCCCTCCTGCTCTACAATGTCAAGCCTCTTCAACCTTAATTCCCCCCACTGTAATTTATGGTCGTCCCAAACCCAAAAAAATGCTTTGAAAAAAATACGACATAAAAATTTGACATCGCAAAAGATGAGCCGATCACGTTTGTTCAGTCACGTGCGTTTACAAACGCAACGTCCACGCGTCGCCATTCAAACCTCACGACTGATTTGGGCGATCTAGTACCTGACCTATACACAGCAATACAGCCATGAACGGTGACACTCCACAAGAGGAATCGGCGCCCGATTATGTGCTTGGAACCGCGCAAAACGCAGCAGCTGCCCGCACAGGCTCTTTAACCACCGAATCTGACGTGGTGTCCTCCATAAACCACCACCACTTAAATCGCGAACAAAAGGCATCTATCGACAACATCATATCATCAATTGCGGGCGATACCAGCAACTTCACCAATGACAGGATCTTAACAAGGAACCTGGTTGACCGCGGAGCCCACCAGGGCCAAGCTATTGATGAATCCTCCCATCAATCCCACAATGTTGATGAACCTTCCAATCAACCCGACTTGGTGCTCGACAACGACGAAGACTTCCTCCCCCCACCTCAGGAATCCATTCCGGTCCACCAGGGCTCTGTCAGCAACGAGGTATACCAGGTCTCATACGACAGTCCTACCGAACCGTACGCTACCCAGCATGAATACGTCGAACACTCCACCCTCGACCCTCCTACTTTGATAGAAGGAAGTCGCCGTGCCAGTGAGTTGCAGGAATATGTCCCTGAACAACACAACGAAGGATCATCCGACTTTGTACCAACTCAGGACCAGTTGTTGCCTGAAGATATCGTCGCCAAAGATGGCCCTCTGCCTCTTCTGCACGATCCCTTACCGTGGGATCAACAACCCAATGATGAAAACTTGCCGTGGGAGACCCAACAGAATGAACATCTTCCGTGGGAAAAGCCCCAGGACGACGAGTTACAGTGGGACTACGACTTTGAAAAGGCTAACGCCAAAGCAGCTATCAACACGATACCTGAAGCATCTCACGAAGGCAGCACCGAAGATTTTTTGGTTGAACCACAACAATCTCTTCAGGCTCACCAACCTCAATCTGAAACTAATGAGTATGTTAACCTGCCATTGGGATCTCACCAAACTCATGAAGTTGCTCAACCGCAAACAACTGACCAAACTCAAGAAGTCGACCTTAATCAAGAAAATACACCCGAGCTCCCAGAAAATCAACCCGAAACTTTGGCCGAATACCAGCCAGAAACTTTGGCCGAATACCAGCCAGAAACTTTGGCCGAATACCAGCCAGAAACTTTGGTAGAACACCAACCGGAGCCTCAACATGAAGGTTTCAATTCCCCTCAGATAGATAATGTGGAACCTTTAGCTGAACCTGAACTCCAACCAGAATTTATCCAACCACTGTCGACTCTTATTCAACAGGATTTGCCTTGGGAAGCTTCCAACGATGTAGATATGGATGCTAGGGTAGTTGAGCAACCAGAGCCTCAAGTGCCATCGCAAACAAACTTGGATGCGTTGTTTGCTCAAGATGACGATGACTTTTTGTCTAAACTTGACCCTGTCGAAACCGCTCCAGTTGAACATGCTCCTCTCGTTTCAGAACCATCAATAGAAGCGACCGACGGAACAAATGAGATTACCAAATCATTATTAGACTTAGATCTTGATCTTGATGATGATTTACTTTTAGATGATGAGTTTTTGAACGAAACCTCGCATGCTGAGCCTGCCTCTGTTGAACAACCGAAGCAGACTTACGCTCCTTCTAAGAAGCACAATATTTATGCTTCCCAGAACGCTGTTCAGGCTCCCGTTCAAGTTCCTAAAAAGATTGGTGACTATGGTGACTTCCCAGATGATTTAATAACCACCAAAATTAGACCAGCAACAAGACACCCAAGCAGCAAGTACTCAGGTGCCAGCACCTCGAGTTTGCCTCCTAAGTCAAACTCATATGCTCCAAGTCCTTCTGCTGATCATCACCCTGGAAATTCAGCTGCCTCATCACCAGCTGTACAACCTAAGCCTATCCAACACAAGCCGTCTGCATTCTTTGGCGAATTGCCTATTAAGCCAAAGGAAGGTCACAAACCTGCTAGAGCAGCTACGGTTAAGGCGTTGAACCAGTCGGTTCCGCAAGCTCCCCCCGTTCTTGAACCAAACACGAGTAAGCCACCGCCACCAAATCCATACATGCCATCAAAGCAACCGCCTGCTGCAACTACGGGTGGGTATAATGCTCCTCTTCCACAAGCTGGCACCTCATCTTATGGATCGCAGAAGCCACCGCAACAAAGTGCCTATGCTCCACCTCAGGGAAACAGCTATGCTCCTCCCCCTCCAGCAAACAGCTATGCGCCTCCCTCTCCAGCAAATAGCTATGCGCCACCTCCCCAGGCTAACAATTATGCTCCTCCTCCTCAAGCAAGTAGTTACGCACCTCAACCTCAGCAAAACAACTATGCACCACCTCCTCAACAAAACAACTTACCTCAACTTCCTCAAGGAAACAACTTTGCTCCTCCACCTCCTCAAGGAAACAACTTTGCTCCTCCACCTCAGCAAAACAACTATGCACCACCACCTCAGCAAAACAACTTAGCCCCACCTCCTCAAGGAAACAATTTTGTACCACAACCACCCACGAATAATTATGCTCCACCACCTCAAGGAAACAATGTTGGATCACTTCCTCCTCAGGTCAATAACTATGCTCCATCTCAAGGAAACCAGGTTATTCCTCCTCCTCAACAATTACCATTGCCATCTGCACCAGTTCAACTTCAGGCATTCCCAACAGTTCAGAGTCAGGGTCATAATCCATCCAAGCTTCCAAGTACATCGCCTATTATTACCAACGTTGCTAGAACTCAAGGTTCTAATTCGGCCACTAGCCCATATGTTCCCTCTGCTGGACCATACGCCCCTAACCAACATCAAAGAACCCATTCCAGAGCTAGCTCGCTTGTAGGTGTTAAGGGGAAAGAAATGAACCCGTATGCACCAGCATTGCCAACGGTGCCAAACACTCAACAGACTGCTGGAGTAACCCCAGGTGTTGACCCATCGACCAACCCTAATAGAGTTCGTGGTTTTTCTAACACGAAGCCGAACATCTATAGCAAGGCTCAACCAGCTCCTAAGGTGTCAAACCCACAGGCCCTTCTCCAGAGACAATTTCCAATTTTCAATTGGAGCACTTCGTCAAATATTGTTTGCTTGGTTCCAAATATTGCTACTCATTCTTATGATACCAGTATTGGAAGCATCAATATCAAGCCGGCTTACGATGTTTTGAACGAGAAAGACTTGATTGCCAACTTCCCAGGACCTTTGAGTAAACTTAAAACAAAGAAGAAAGACGTTGAAAAATGGTTGGAAGACAATGTTGCCAGTTTGCATTTGTCTCCAGTTGGCCAGGATGAATTAGTTTTGAGCCAGGTTTTGCTTGCTTTGTTAAAAGCTGACGGAAACGTCAAGCTGCCTGAATTTGTCAAGGAAGTGTGTTCTGTTTTGAACCCAACAGTCGATTACTACTCGAATGCTGTTCCCGAATCATCTGGTGCCTTGAATGTGGCCAACGCGTACAAGCTTGATAATTCAGGTATTAATACTGTTTTCAGTTTGATTCAAACCGGTAACATTGACAAAGCTTTAGATTTTACTATTGGAAGAAGTGATTGGGCATTATCTCTCGTTATTGCAAGTTTCTCTGGTCCCGAGAAGTTTGCAAAGATTGCTTCGGATTTTGCAAGAAATAGTTTCCCCTTCCAAAAATCTAACAACAAGGTTCACCATATCATGCCAACCTTATTGAAGATTTTTGCTGGTAATGTACTGGGAGTAATCGACGATTTCTCGTCTGTTGCAACCGAAGGAGAGTATGCCAATATCCATTGGCGTGAGATTGTTGCATCTGTCGTTGTCAGCAGATCACTCAAGGCTCCTGAATTCTTGATTGAATTTGGAAAGTTCTTACAAAACCGTGGAAACGTACCAGCGTCTGAGATTTGCTTCATTTTGGCGGGATTACCATTGTCTCACATGACTACTGTCAGCGGAGTCGTTTTCTCGTACGTCACTTCAAGCTTGTACACTGAAACTTATGAATATGTTTCATCATTGGCTCCATCATCAACTATACCACCCAATGGTCTGGCACATTTGTTAACGTTGAAGTTAAAACATGCTTCCATTTTGGCAGACTACGGTTTGTTCAATGAGTCTCAACGCTACTTGGACAGCATTGGTTCCTTGATCAAGGTCTTAGGCAACCGTTCTCCATTTGTTAACCCGGTACTTATACATGAGTTCCAGAACTTAATTGTGAGATTGTCTGAATCTAGTTCAACTGAACTGGGTTGGTTCAGCGGCAAGATGAGTAAGGTGAATCTTGATAAGGTTTGGGGTCAATTAGACAAATTCATCGGGGGAGATGAACCTAAACCTAAGTCGAGTAAAACCGGGGTTTTCAGCAAATTCAGCCCATCGGTCTCTAGAACGACTTCAACTTTGGACTTTACTGCTATGAATAGCTCATACAATCAACGGGGTGATTCCGAAAATACGCTTATTTTGGGTGCAACCGCACAGTTGAGAGAAGCTAGAAATCCATCGTTTGCTGGTGCAACTTCTGCGCCACTTCCTCCAGCACTTGTTTCCTACAATTCTACCAATACTGTCAGCAAGTACGCTCCACCATCCCTTCAAAACCAAGTTAAGCATTCTCAAGTTGGCTCGCCCATCCACAATGGACGTCAATTGGACTCGGCTTCTAGATATGCTCCATCTAACGCATCATCGCAAAACTTGGGAGTTAATGAATATGGTGAACCTCCAAGTGCGCATAAAAGACCATCAATCAAGCAATCTCCCTCGGTTCCAAGGGGCATTCAACCTCCCAGCTTCACTTTGAATCCAATGGGTCAAGTTTCATCCTCGTCGATTAACTCTCAGGTTCAACATGCACCAGCTGGGGAAGTTATTCCCCAGACGTATAATAGAAAAGCATCTGTTGCAAGCATAATGTCAACTGAGAGTTATACACCACCTGAAGCATTTAGAACGCACAACCGTTCTCCTTCGATGCAAAGTGATATAAGCATGGACTATCCGCTGGAATTCAAGCCAACAACAAGAAGACCACACGACTTGCGCTCGTCGCCCTTGCCAGATTCTCCGGAGAAGAAGAGAGAAGAGATCTATCGTGAGACTATAAACGAATCACCAGAGCTTGAGAGTCTTCAATCAAACCAGGTAAAGCCAATTGATGATGTCCCTGTGCCAGAACCGCCTGTTTCCGAATCAGTCTCTGAGTCAGCTTTTGCCTTGGCTCCTCCATCCGCTTATGAACCTCCTGTATCTGAATTGAATGGTGGTGAAGCTGATGTTTCTACTCCTCCACCACCACCTCCTCCTAGTGGACAAAAGGTTCCCAACAAATCTAATCCATATGCCCCAAAGAGCTCTTCGTCGAAAACCCAAAGACTGAGCAAGTATGGACCACCTGGTGGCAAAACCACAAGTAGGTACACTGTTCCATCCGCTGGTAGTGTACCTGTGGAAGATAATTCTCCTCTTTCCGGTTCTGCAGACATGTTTTCCTATGGGGGATACAGTCAGGCTCCACCAACCGGGTCATCTTTGGAACCTTTGAATACCGCGGAGGAAAAAGAACAAGTTGATGATGTGCCCGTGAAGAAAGCACCCGAACCAGCTCCCGTTCAAAACTATTCAAACGCATCGAAGTATGCTCCACCAGCCTCAAACTACAACGCCACCAAGATGGTCCCAAACATTGACGACAGTTTTGACAATGACCACTCTTTGGAAGAAGAGGCCTGCGACATTCAAACACCCAAACCCAGCAAGTTGTTCTTGAACAGCGGCTCGCCAAACACCGGGAACAATTTGGCCAATCCATATCAAGGCGGAGCTAATGCTCTTGACTCCAACTTTGGGTTCCCAATTCCAGGGTCCCCAGACTATACCACAAGAGCCAATTCGGTTGTTGGAGGACCCACTGGATTGTTTTCGTCTAGGTTATCACAATCGCATCAATCTGCCTTATACCAGCAATACGAGGTTAATGACGATACCGTCAGAGATTATGTTCCGGTGGTTGAGGAAGAAGAAGAAGACGAAGATGAGGAAGACGTCAAGGCCAAGCAAGAAGCGGCAAAGAAGGAAGAACAGGAAAAGAAGGCTAGAGAAGAAGCTGCAAAGGCAAGAGTCAGGGCCGATGCAGCTGCCGCCAAGAGGGACCCTAACCAAGGCAAATGGTTCGCTTGGTTGGGCCCCAAGGACGATGGTAAGCCCAAGGCTACCAGAGCCAACCTTGGTGAGAAGAATGTGTTTTACTTTGATGAAACACACAAGAGATGGCTCGATAGTACGAAGCCGATCGATGAGCAGCTTGCTGCTGCTGCACCACCCCCTCCTCCTTCGATGAAGAAGAAGCCAGTGCCACTGGGAGGACCCTCGCGTCCTAGCGGTGCTGCTCCAGGAGCTCCGCCATCCGCTGGTGGTCCTCCATCGGGTGCTCCAACTGCATCTGCATCTGGAGCACCCACTCCATTGGGGTCCGCATCTAACGATGGCCCCACTGCCCCTTCAGGACCTGCTGGGAGGGCCCCACAAAAGGCTAAACCAAGTTTGGCCACGGCCGGATTGGACGAATTGTTATCGTTGGGAGGGTCTGCCCCCGGAGGCGGTAACGCACGTAAGGCTAAGAGAGGAGCCCGTCGTGGATACGTCAATGTCATGGACCAAAATTAGGATAAATAGCACAAAAGAATATAATATATAATTGCATTTTATACACTGAGGGGTCTATGAAGAAAGTAATGGTCGGGTTGGATCACGGTGCCGTTCCTCAAAGTACGGTCGCGAGGCGAATCCGGAGCAAAGTCGTAGCCCTGCTTGCGGTACCATTGGTACGGCCTGTAGTTGTCAGGGAAGACCGTGAGACTCGTCCCGGCCAAATCGGACGTATGTTCGTAGTGGGAATACTTGAGGAGAGATGCTAGCTTGTGGAAACTGTCCATCATCTTGGACCCATAGCTCCGGCCCATGTACTTCTCGCTGAGCTGTATTTCGTACAAGTATAACACCTTGCATTTGTCACTTAAACATACCTTCATCGAGAGGAATCCCACCAAGTCATCGCCGTGATTGTACCACACGTACACCAATCCTGGCTCCTGGACCTCGATCTCTTTATCGTCGACCCAGAACTCGTTCCCCGTGTGCTTGATGTAGAGTTCGTCCAAATTGAGCACCGTCAAGTCGACAAAACTAAACAACACCTCGTCTTTGACGCTTCCCACCTCAGCGTGGTTTAGTTTTGCACCGTTTATCTCGAGGGGGAATATCTTGGGTACTTGGAGCGACACCCATTGGCCGATCTCTCGCATGAGCTCTTCGTTATCTTCGTTGAATGACATTTCTAGCAATTGTCCCTTGTCCACATGGATTCTGATACAGGTTGGCGTCGGATCCAGACGGGTTTGACGGTAGATAACAACAACAGTCGTGTCAATCTCCCCATTTATGTTAACGGTAGCCGACGATTGGTGCCTGTATACGGCGCGGTTCTGGCGAAGACCTGACAAAAGTCCCGTGTGACGCGTTATCGGATCACTCCAGGTACAAGTATGGCCAGCGTAATGGACACCAACAACATGATACCGAGCTCGCCGATCGTGGCCAGGACACCAGGCAGAGGTAACTACAATAGCAATTACGACAACATGGTCCACGACGAACCGTACGGGATCCTTGAAGAGACGCATCGCATCCAGCAGCAGCGCAACAATAAGTTGATGAGGCCATTCAGCTCGTCGCCAAACGAAGGATCTCGAGTACAGGACGCTTCACGGTCGTCACCAACGTCTCGAAGACGAAATCACGCCGACACGAACGGCCATTCGAGTCCCATCAACAGCAGGAACAAACACAACAAGTTACGCCAAGTACGAATGCAGCACCGACAAGATCGCGTCGACATGAAACGGGACAAGACTCACCAGGAACAGTACAAGACCGATCTCGAGGCGACGTTTGAGGAAGAGGACTTGGAGCGGTTGATAGAAGACGAACGGGCCCGCGAACAGGACCAGTACGACGCGTACATAGCTGACTACGAGAGAGACATCGAGTACTTCGAGCTCCAGCAAGAGTTGGAAATGGCAGAGATGCTTTCCCAGCTCGATATAACCTAAGAGAGCAGCAGGACTGTTCCCACGTACTTGGAGGATGGTTTCATCTACGGAATTTCTGGAGGGGGTTCAGAACAATGACGGGGGAAATCTAGATTCAAAAGAAACGATCAGAGTTCGTTTCGGTTGCGGAATACAATAGAACAATCAAGAATGTGTTTCTCCAACACACCGTCCGTCCTTGGGTAAACCGTGATAAACAAGTAAACCAACCAGCCCCAGTTCCCCGAGATTGCCAGACATCACCGGCGTTTCGGTACGGATCCTGTCCAGGAAGATCCGAATCGGGCCAGTGTTTAACGGCCGCAACCTGAAATAGCAAAAAAAATAAAAAATTGACTGCACCAAAACATCTCTAAATATACGGATGGCTGAAATTTTGTAACAGTTGATTCGTTTCTTCTGCTAGACCATCGATTTTGGAAACCATGTCCAGGCCAGAAGTACAAGTAACCGCTGCGACCCCGGCCGCCGAGCCAGAGGAATACTCTCTTGAGACGTCGGCCCCCAACGAAGCAATCAAGAAAGAACCTACAGCCACCGAGCCCATGTCATTACAACCAAAGGAACAGTCGAACGAAGGCTCGGCCAGCTCGTCCAGCGGCACTCCCAGATCAAGTATCACCATCAGTGAGGCCGGTTCGGGCTACGATAGAGACTCCAACGAATGTGTCGAGTTCTGTATCGAAGCATCCTCCTGTTTCGGGTTGTTTGACGCATGGTGTCCATCCACCGGTGAAGGTTGCTTGGTCCAATGTGCCACCTTCTGCGGTAACATAATATTCTCGATGTGTAAGTGTTGAGCATGCCAAGTCACAGTCCACCTACATCTTTACAGAAACTATTTATCCATCTGGGGCCATTTACCAAGATGAACAACCGCTCCTCAACCAGACCCCCAAGCATTTTCACTTCGTTTTCGCGGTAACAGGCAAACCTTTGATTTCAACACTGATACGAGAGTGATATTCACTCCAGGACTCGATAGTCTAGAACGGAGGCTTGCTTTCTTGGCTACCAAAGTACCCTAATTGGTTCAACATTATCAATAATACCTACAACAGAATAATTACTTAGAACTACAACTACCTAGAATTATATATCGACAATACAACGACAATAAACTCGTGGTCATCAAAGGTGCTTCGATGCTTCCAATTACACTTTGGTGTGTTTGGAAAATGTGTCATTCCTGCATATACTATTTGCAGCAAACGGCGTCTATTTTACCTTGACAACATCTGGTTATAGTTGTACCATGAGTAAGTATAATTCCGTGGGTCTGGATCCGTCCAGTGCCAGCAGTCCCAAGAGATCCTTAACAATGAGCAACCTGGGAACGTCGGAAAGAGACATCTTTGGCAATTCAAAGTACAAACACTTGGATCCTTTGAAGATTGCCCGATCCCGTACGAGACCGTTTGTACTTGATCCTGATTCAAGTAACAACAACGACGAATTTGTACAAACTTGGTCACCCAGTCTCTTTAATGAACTATCCATCTTATCTCCTTCACCATCATCAGTCAATCGGGCCCCGACCGTCATTGTACGCAAGAAGCCCAATGCTTTCAAGATTGATGCTATTTCCCCAATGAGTATCGATACCTTATCTGATCCACCACATGCACCAACTCCGATAGAATCCCTGATCAATAACTCGACTACTAAAAGTGAGGCCGGACCCTTGGGTGTGGCAACACCAGGTTTGCCGTCCTCTAATCTTATTGATTCTTTGCTTGAGGGAGATATCAGCACTCGGGACAATTCCAGTATTATTAATCCGATAAAATACAGTGGTAGCTGGAAGAATCGAGCTGTTTTTGAGGAGTCACAGACGGCCGATATTCCATCTGAGAAAGGTACCCCAAGTAACAAATCATTTGTCTCACGTACCAATTCGATCGAGCAGTTCAGCAGCAAGAAGTCGGGCAGTATCATCAATTTTCCTGAAAAAACACCCCTTAAGCAGAGCTGGATATCAAAAGGCTATGTTATTATTGGACTAGGTATCTTTATCGTCATCCTATTAGCAACATTCATCCCTTTAACAGTGATATTCTCCAGAGGAACATACAAATCAACCTTGAATTATTTGGAAAAGCATAAGAACAAACCAGACGTGCAGAGTTTATTTCGCAAGTTCGGTTTAGTAAATCACGTTGGTAGACCACCTGGAGTTTCTGCTATTGTAAAAAATAGTACTATTGGTCTAGATATTGTGGATAATGGTGAGCTAATGGGATTGATAGACGATTCAAGAAACATCCTTTATGGTGTGGCATATTCACCGGCCAACGTGTCAGAGCCAGGCTGTGGAACAACCGCAAGGGAAGTATTGTTGGATGTGGCCAAAATCTCTACGGTTACATCTAGAATAAAAAACTATGGCATGCAATGCAACCAGTCCAATTTTATTCTCGATGCATTTCAAACATTAAAATTAAATATGACTTTGGCCATGGGGGTGTGGATTGGTCAGCATGAAGGAAATAATCAGTTGCAAATGCTGGCCATGAAAGAGGTATTACAAAAGTATCCCCAGAGTTATTTTGAATCGATATTCATTGGGAATGAAGTCTTGTTCAGACAAGAGAGAACCACCGCCGAATTAATCAAATATGTTTTAGAAACGAAAAGATTCTTGAGGTCAATTGGGTATAATAATATACCAGTTGGTACTACTGAGCTCGGGTCGCTTATCAATCAAGAACTCTTGACACATTGTGATATAATTGGGGCCAATATTCATCCTTTCTTTGGCGGAGAAAAGGTTGAACATGCTACTGACTGGATATTAAATTTCTTAAAATACCAAATTGAGCCTATAAATCAACTCCAGGTACCAATAGTAATTACCGAAGTGGGATGGCCCAGTGGTGGAGGTAATTTCCGCCAAGCAAGTGCCAGTATTGCCAACTTACGTTACTTTGTTCGAGATTTTGTTTGCAGAGCACAAGATCATGCCTACAATTGGTACTTTTTTGAAGCATTTGACGAGCCATGGAAGAAGATATTCTACGAAAATAACAACAAATGGGAAACCCAATGGGGAATATTTGATAGTCACAGAACTAGTAAGATATTGTGGGAGGACATTCAAGAATGTTCCTCATAAACATTACCCACTTTTCCAGCTATTCAGGACCCAAGTTTTGGTTGTGAATAAATTGCAGTCTAGATTTCCGAACAAGGCAACTTGTCCGAGTGGTTAAGGAGAAAGATTAGAAATCTTTTGGGCTTTGCCCGCGCAGGTTCGAATCCTGCAGTTGTCGTTATTTTTTTGCATTGTTCCTACTAACTAACTATAACTATAATAATTAAACTACTAAGTGTGATGTTAAAGTAAACCATTCGATAAAACTATAAATGGTTTTTTATTTTTTTAAAAAAAATCAAAAGGTTTTCTTTCGTATGAAATATTCTTTCGAGGCTAGAAAAATAAAAGTAAAAATAAAAATAATAATAAAAATGAAAATAAAGCAAAACTAAAAGACACTCAACAAGGATCCAAACAATACGGATACCAAGCCAGCTAAAAAGTAAGACGACTGTGGGTTCAATTGCACATTTCCGCCTGAAGATTTGGTCGAGGAAGAGCTGGTGGCAGCATCGCTACTCGATGAACCAGTAGAGGAACCAGCCGAAGAGCTAGCAGCTTTTGAACCGGTTGACGAGGAAGTAGTAGCAGACTTAGACACAGAGGAAGAAGCAGAAGTCGATTTAGAAACTGGCGTGGAAGTAGATTCGGTGGTCGAGCTTGCAACAGTAGATTCAGCTTCCTCAATTGTAGAAGCTTCGGCAGCTTCGCTGCTTGGAGCAGCCTCAGTAGTCTTCTCGGTACTTGGTGTAGCATCTGCAGACGCTTCAGTGGTTGGAACAGCAGCTGCAACTAAGGCAGGAGTAGTAGTAGGATCTTGGTCAACAACTTCGGTGTGGTCATTGTTGTCGGTGTAGTAAAAGCGAGTCCATTCAGAATTGGTCCATTTGGTGTGAGGGCCGGTTTGAGTGTAGTAGAAACGAGTCCATTCAGAATTCGTCCACTTCGTGTGGCTACGTTCAGTGTGGGAGCGCTCAGAGTGGTTTTGGTTGTCATTATCTCTTCTGTTAAGAACAGTGTCATGGTCAACCTTCGCGTCTCTCTTGTGATGAGAGCGAGTCGTGTGAGGACGCTGGGAGCGAGTAGTGTGAGAGCGTTCAGTGTGAGAACGAGTAGTGTGAGGACGTTCAGAGTGAGAACGTTCAGTGTGAGAGCGAGTAGTGTGAGGACGTTCAGAATGAGATCTTTGGGAACGTGAAGTGTGAGGACGTTCGGAGTGGTTGTTGTTATTGTGGTTGTTGTTGTTGTTGTTGTTGTTGTTGTTGTGGTTGTTACGGTCGTTGTTGTTGTTGTTGCGGTCGTTGTTGTTGTGTCTCTTGTGTTGACGTTCAGTGTGAGGACGTTCAGAGTGAGAACGCTCCGAGTGAGAGTAACTGCTGTGGCGAATGTCGGTTTGAGGACGCTCAGAATGAGAACGTTCAGAGTGCGGACGTTCAGAACGCAGCGAGCGAGGACGTTCAGAATGGTTGTTACGGTCATTGTCCTTAGTCTTAATTTCAAAAGTGGATGTTGGAAGAACCTTCTTAGCATCAGCTTCAGCTGAGACTAACAAGGCCACTGAAAGAGCACTTAAAACGTTGTTCAAATGCATGATGATCTTGGATAAGGAGAAGTTTGACTTGAGCAGAAATGTGGGTCCTTTTATAGCTCATCAATGATATAAATAATTTTCTGATAAAGGCGTTGCAACTTCCTTTGTGTCTTCTAGATCAAATAGCCAGGGGTCAGCGGTCACGTCTGCATCTGCTTGTGCCTGTAACAGGGTTTAAAAATAGTTCGTAAAAATAGTTGCGAAATCGTACGTTTTGGTGTCAAAAAAAGTGTGGAAAACGGGATAATGACTTCTCTCTGCGCCCCAAACGTTAATTTAGAGTTACATCTTTAGTGGTTATCATGAAATCTGTGGCACCATTGCGGTGCCTCGACAAGGCTCATGGGAAATGGCCCTTACGGATTCCGATATACCCGTCTGGAGCATATGTTGCATCTAGCCAAGCACCCTTACCGTTTCCGCCTTCAACGCCCATCTCGTTCACGTAATTGCCCCACCATGCAAGTTTATGCGGATGGTACTGTACTCCGAAAAAAATAATTAATGCGCTGAATGCAACCCCAGCCGAAAGCGCACTTGTTAAGATGTAGTTGTAACGTTCCCACCAGAGCAAGTAATTCTTCTTTATGTAATACATGAAGAAGTAAGACACGTACAAGCCACCAGTGAAATAGGAGAGATTGTATGGAGCATACAATAACATTCCCCCGATTATAATCGTGGGCTGAAAATAACGTGTCAACTTCTTTGGACCAACTCTTCGAAACCAAACGCAAGGTATGACAAGCAATGCACCTAATAAAAAGCACCACTTTAGAGCAGGGTACATCCCGCTGAAAACCTTGGCAGGGCCTATTTCGCCAAACTGCACGCTGGAGTAAAAGAATGTGTTCGCACCAGGGCAACTGAGTTTATCCGCCTGACGAATTTCGCAAATTCCCGGAATATTTTTTAACTGCCAGTTGGCAATAACCAATGCAATTGTAACACTGAGTAACGTCGAAATTAACTGGCCCTTAAAAATTGCCTTGGGCGGTAGTTTGGAGTAATGACCAAGTTTCTGGTCAGTAATGTAATTGCTCGCCTGACTATCAATATTGTAACCATAACTTTTTAACGTAATCAAGGCGATTCCCGAGTTGGGGATAGCATAACCGACAATTAATTCCACGAGCACATTGAGGCCAAAGGAAAATCCCGTAACCGAGGCTATGGAAGTTATAGGTATCAAGAAAAGAAAATTAATCCCTATTGTAAAAAACACCCCCCATATAGGCGTCTCGCTAGGATAGAACAGAACACAGATGATTGCAAAAAGTGTACTTATCAACAAAATCATCAAAAACCACCAGTCCGGTACGTCCTCGTATTTGGCCATCATTTCGCAATGTGGGTCATTCTCATAGACCCCAAACGTCGACAGCTTTTTTGATTTGCTTCTGAAGGCGTCGGCAAGCGTGGTCCCAACATTGACAAAGCTAGTTCTCATTGAGTCCCATTCAACAGCGAGGTTATACAAGATGGCAAATGGATACAACGTAAAGTATGCACCATATAGTACCAAATTGGCAGCACTAAAGTATGGTGGTCCTACCTCTTGATACTTTGCGTTGTCAAACATATTCTTGTCGTCCAATATGTCGTGGATATTGAACACATTGCCCTTGTTGTTGAATAGTTCGTTTGAGTTGATTGGGAAATAACCAGTCCACTTGTTATTTGTGTAGTAGACAATGACAATTATGACAAACCCCAAGAGCGATCCAATGTACTGGTTTGCATAGGTATAGAAAGGAATGGTCAAGCACCCAGCGCTATCAATAATGTTCCAGTCAAAGGTCGGTAAGGGATTGAGTCCCAACCCACTTCTTGACCCTGAAATGTTTGCCAAGTGGGTTGAGGAAGGACTGAACCAAGTGGGCCAGTTAAAAATAGAAAGTGCTGTAAACAAATAGCTTGGAATCCAGTTATAGAGGAAGCTTATTACAAAAACGGTGCAGAAGAAACCATACCTCGATATGGACCAGCCATGGACACGAGTATTCAGCTCATCTTCATGCATCAACGCTCTATTCAAGGCAATGGTAGGCAATATTCTAGGCCATACTGCCTTACTGGGGTAGACACATACTTTCTTCATGATTAACGCAAACCCAAAACCCAAAAATTGTGTTGACAAGGCCAATAAGATTTGGTAAGTCCAGCTTACCCATTTCAAGCCGTAAAATTTCTCGAGCTTCATAACAAAGATGTTATATATCAGGTACGGGGTTCCAGCCGAACACAGGTATATAATAGTGGCCAACATCATCTCCTTATAAGTCCATGGGCCAGGATTCAAGTGGACAGTGTGTCCTAAAATCGTCACTTCTCTTCGAGGGACAAATCTTTCCCAGAGTTTGCCACTAGGCAAGAGCAATATTTGGATTGTATGTGAGCCTAGACCGATGCTAGGCATTCTATGAATGAAAAAGTTATTAATAATCGATCCGATCATGGTCCAAAATAAACCTATCACGTACACCCTCAAGGTTTCAACGGGTGTATCGCCATCATCAAAGGGGTCCGTGATTGCTCGGATTTCGGGATATGGTGAATGATATCTGATTAATGCAGCTTCTAAGCGAACTTGGAGATTCCAATCGGTAACGCTTAAGTAAAGTCGGTTCTTGAAATGGGCTTCAGGTAGTATTGGTGGTTCTCTTTTCTGGCTTTTACCTTCGTCCTGAGGAATTTGACTTATCAACTGTTCGATTAACCGGTAATCTTCGAGTAGAAAGTTGACATCTCCGAGATGTTCCGCTAATACGTCGCGTAATATGCTTATTGCTTCCGGAATACTCAATTGGTCAACTTTGTTGATCATATAATCGGCCAGCTTAGTTATGTTGATGTCTTCCAACTTCAAAATACCCGACGAATAGTCATCGTCACTGACATAACCTAACCGAAGAAGGATGAATAGGACTTGTGAGTCCGTGAGAGATCTCTTTGCTGATGCTTCATCGAGATTGTTGTCAAGATCAAAGATCTCTCTGCTTGTTGCGCCATTATCAAATGTGGAAAGTTCAATATAACCGTCCGACATTGTTAATGGCAGCTAAAATTGGAGATTGTTATTTTTTCTCCACAAAACATTTGCGGTCCTGGTGTTTGTTCTTTAAACATTCAGGAACAGGTATTGATCACCAAACTCAATCTCCATCCGTCCAAAACATTTCATAACATGGTGGATAAATCTTAGTATCAAGCAAGCACTTGGACAACATATCCACTACTAAACACAACATTAACTTAAATAAATAATTTCATTAAACTTTTATAAAAATTAGAGAATTTTGCGGATGATTTTACCAATTTCAATCAATTTCTCTTCAGTATTACGCAACCCAACTACCATAAGGTTAGCAGGTGCATTTTCAAAGGATTCAGCAGAGTCATACTGTTCGTGGACATACTGGTCAGACTCATTTATGGGCTTATAATCCTTATTTGGTTTGTCCAACTCAAGATCAACCTTGGTAACTGGAAAAACAAGTCCAGGATAGTCTAACAAATTCCACTGAGCAGTATAGCCCCAGTATTTGGCAGTTCTGTGTTTGGCAGCAACCCCAGGGAACACAGGGGTAATGATACCATCAAGAATCTCGCCCTCATCATTTGTGTAGGAGATCCAATGTTTCAAATACTGTTTACGGTACTTTTGTTTCTCGATGTTCCATTCCCATTGTTGGTGCATGTCAAGTTCTTTAGCAGAACCAATGGCCCAGCTGGTTTGTTCACAGCATGGCTCCCCAGTGCTACTCAAGGTACCTTTTGTATCCTTTGCTCCGTCCTCGAAATACAAATGGCCAAGTATCTCCCCTGTTCTGGCATGCTCGAGAGGCTTAAACGGAACTAGTTCTACGTTGTCCAATGCAGACAATTTCTTCTTCACAATTTCAAGTGCTCTTTGAATAGGCGGATGTGGCGTAACCACGCCATCAAAGTCAAGATAGCCGATCCTGAACTTGGTCTGAACCACCGGCTTCCATTCAAGCGCTGCCAAAGATGGGTCAATTAACCACGGTTTGGAATCGATGATAGTCTTCATAAAAAGTTCCAAAAGATCAAGCGATCGAGTAAGTGGACCAGTAACAGATAAAATCGATTCCGACCCCAATTGACAAGAGAAATAGTCGGCAGTTGGTAAGCGACCAACGGTGGTTCTCATGCCAAAGATACCATTGAAAGCAGAAGGACATCTGATGCTTCCTCCAATGTCACTTCCGAGACCAATGGGACTAGCATGGATTCCGTTAATTGCACCTTCACCTCCAGATGAGCCACCAGACGTCAAATCGCTGTTGAAGGGATTAACAGTACGTCCGTGAATATACGATTCACACTCCAACATCATCAAAGATTGTGGGTTGGTGGTTCTAACGAATGGAACACCACCATTTTTCAACAAGATATTGACAATGTCTGCATTGTAGTCAACAACCCTATCCAAGTAACACAAGGAACCATGGGTGATTGCCCGGTTCTTGAATGGAATCATTTCCTTGAGAGAAACGGGCAACCCGAAAAACGGCAACTTGCTGTACGTATCAAAATCGGCATCCAAGGATTGTGCAACAATCAAACTCTCGACCGGCAAGAATTCTTGGACACAATTAACCAACCTGGAAGCGAAAAGGGCAGCATGGAAGTAATACTTCAATACCTCGACGCAGGTAAACTTACGTGCCTTCAAGGCCTGGAGTAGTTCATACGGATCCATTTCCGTGACTTCCTTTACCTTGGTAGGTAAAGAGGATTGATAAACATCAATGGGAACTTTAGCGGGTGTTCCGAAATCGGTAACCGAAGCACCAATGGCAGATGGTAACGACTTGAATACAATCAATGTTTCGTCGTCATCGAACGGGAACAATTCCAACGTCTTCAATAAGGAGTCATGGTATATTTTCTGTGCCTTGGGAGCAAGGACTTTCCAGTCTTCGTGCAACATAGTTGATGATAAATTAGTAGCGGAAACTAAAGTCGTTATTTCGGACCCTTTATCTACCCATCGTTATCTTTAGTGGGGAAATTCCGCTTCCCAATTGGGACTTCACGACGAGTGGTAAAACCAAGACAAGAAAATCTACCAAGACCGATTCACCGTTGGTTTAAACCAATTCAGAATTACGATACACTGTAAATCCAACGGTGTATTTGGTATCCAAATCGAGTTTCTGCATCTTGATAAATTGTCGTCTTCATGCTAATTTCATTGCATATTTCGGAAAAATTGTATGAGAATCGGGTCGAAATGTAAGAGCCTAATTGTGCTAAGCACAGTTGTGGTGTTGCCGAGCCACCAAAACCTTGGATGACCCGAATGTAGCTATTGGCGACCGATTTTCTGTCTCATATGGTACAGAAAGGGGCGAAAAGGGAGTTTTCGCAGGTGGGACCAGTCACGCAAATTGAAAATGTTGGATTATCGAGCACAACAAATACTGTGGCCTCTAGCAACTCTAGCACCAGGCCAATAGGAATTCAAGGTCACGGCAAGCAACGGAGAGCCAATTCCGATGGCTTTTGGGCACCTCCTTCAAGGCAACAAGATTGACCAATAAGAAACCAGTATTTGCCTCACGATCCCAATTAGGAAAGACATTTTTTTTGCAAATAGTACACTCGCAGGAGTGAGAAATATTACGAAAATGCACAAAACATTCCGAGATTTCGGCCAATAAGAAGGCGGGTTTCAAGGCGCGTCCGCATTTGATCAAAATATTAGAGCCTTCTACTCACGGGGCACGATGTTGATTGCTTTTATCAACAATAACACGAAAAATAAAGCGCCTGGCCTCAGCAGTATTTGTTCCTCTGGGCCAATAGGAAGGGAGAATTTTCCCAATGTCCCTTTTTGGAAACAGAGTCTCACAAGTATTTTTTCACAACCATCTTTTTATTGGTAGGCAAAACTATGACTAATATCTTCTTCGGGGATAATACGTTGCACATCGTCAGATTTCATGAGCGTTTTTGGATTTTATCATTGTTTAGGCGGGGATACTGGCCCTTTTTGCAATTTTCGAGGTCTCGGTCCTATTCAAAAATAAAAATGACTCTGTACATGTTGTAAAAAGGGCATTTTGTATTTGTAATGTTATAATTAGACTTTGAAGCCGACTTGCTATTGGCTGAACCGTGTTGTGGTTCCAGTTTCTGCAGGGAATTTTTTTGTCACAGCCCCACGAGGCACAACTACGATATCTAAACTTTTTATCTTGTAGTGTGAAAATTTTTGCCGTCAGAATCCACTTAGACTATTCTCCAAATATAAATATGGGACCAAGTACCTTGCAATTGACCCTTTCTTTGTCTATCAATACTCAACAATGCAATTCACCACTACTACATTAATTTTCGCTTTACAATTTGTTGCTTTGGCTAATGCCTTACCCAAAGGTTCCAAAACCAAGCTGATCAAGGTCAAACCGTCCAAATCCGCCAAAGCTGCCAAGGCTCAACACACAAAGGTTCCAGTTTCTCACGGTGGAGGTGATGCTAATACCAATAACAAGGTGAAGAATGCTGAAAAGAGGGTGTACATCCAGCCAGGTCCCGGAGACCACCCTCCACCACCAACGGTTCCTAAATGGACTCCAGATCAGAATTCTGGAGCTGATAACATTGGAGTATCTATCTCGTCTTCTGAAACCACCACGGCGTCTACAGCCCCCGAAACCAACGAGGCTTCTGTTTCTAGTGCTAACTCTACTACAATTGCAACTTCTTCATCTTC
Source organism: Teunomyces cretensis (assembly GCA_003706575.2). NCBI lineage: Eukaryota > Fungi > Ascomycota > Pichiomycetes > Serinales > Debaryomycetaceae > Teunomyces > Teunomyces cretensis. Next base: position 244,750 of record PPLT02000002.1, on the reverse strand, counting down.
CACCGCCCCAACTACACTTGTCCAATCCACTACCAGTTCTTCTGTCAGTACTACTTCCGCTTCCAACTCCAAGACTAATGGAGCCAACACCCAGGGATATTCCTCGCTATTGATAATAGGAAGTGTGGTTGTTGCCCTTTTTTAGATTTTAAAAACTCTTCATAAATAAATGTTATTCTATTTTAAAACAATACCGTAAACAGTGTAGTCAGGCATGCCAATTCAAGAAGCTTGCCAATTAACACACAATCAACTGGTACTCTAGCAGATGATCATAGGGGTAGGCCAAAAAGGTGACGGGCAACTCGTGATCAAATGTAATGACATGCAAAACACGTAGTTGATTCAGCAGTTACGAAAGCAAAATGTTGCTTCATTGTAGCCGAATGGCTGACCACTACTGCCCTGAAATTGAAGACCTAGACCCAGATTCTAACCAATAAGAAACCTTAATTTAGAGTACTACCCCGTTTAGGAAATTGAATCTCACCGATGGCAAAAAAGGTTCAGTAGCCCCGAGGAATGACTAATACGGATTCGGAGTTAACAATTGTTTATACGCCCTAGACGTGACGTGGCCCTGACTCGACCGGGGATAATTGCTACCATTCAAGGAGATATAGGGGCAACACGCCTTTCAAATGTGGGTTATGTCCGTCAAAATAGTGACTCAGTAGTTTACTAGTTACGAAAAATACTAAAAATACTTTTGGTCCTGGTCTCCCATTGGACGAACGCCTATGTATACGTGTAAATATCTGGCTCTAGATTCGATATTTTCAGCCCCACGCGAATTGTAAAATTTTTCTGTTGGTGATGTTGTTGCAAGTTTGCCATTACTGAATGGGTATATAAAAGGTGTCAGCCAGCAGCAATTGAAGTCTTGTTTTAGATTATCAATCAAATATGAAATTATCTTCCACCGTTATCCTCGCCTTGCAGTTCATTGCATTGGCTAGTGCCTTGTCCAAAGGGGACAAGACCACTGAGTCTAAATTACCAAAATCAACAAAGACAAAGGCATCCAAGACGCATAAGTCCAAGTCTTCAAAGACCAAGAAGCCCAAAACCACCCACACTACCGTTCCACCTAAGCCCAAGGGTCCTACCGATGGTAATAGGCCCAAGGTAGACAAGAGAGTGTATAACCAGGATTCACCTGAACTAAATCACTATGCTCCGAATCCTCCTCATGCTGAAGATACCTTGGACTTGGCAAACTTTGTCATTACGCCGACAAGTGGAACGACAACTGCTTCCACTGCTCCTGAAACTGCATCGTCCAGTTTGTCTTCAATGCCTGCTGAGTCGACGCCGACAACGAGTGCCTCTTCCAATACAGGCCCGACACCTGTGTCAAGTCGTTCTGCTACAACCAGTGCTACTTCCAATACGTTGTCGACTTCTGTGGCCAGTTCGTCCGCAACGCGATCTTCTTCCAACACCAAGGAAACGGCGAACGGCGCTAGTCCGCTAGGGGTCTCACCCCAAATGGTGTTTGGAACCGTTCTAGGTAGTGTTATGTTAGCTTCAATCTAAACTGCACCATTCTGCGATATCAAATATATATGCCAAATATGATTGCTTCTCTTGCAAAATATAAACTTTCCCTATCAGCACCGTAGGTTATTCGCCGTGGAACCGCCAAACCAAATTTTTTTGCAGCCTAAACCGGTCCGGTAATGTCGCGCAATGTCGCCGGGCGACATCACCTTGAAAAAAATGATTCATCATAAATGGGTGTACGGAACCGACCCGCCGCGAAATTGGTATAAAGGTCGCTGTTTCTCCACATCCTACACCTACCATAACGTAAGATGCTCAGAACTCCATTTCGTCCCTGTTCGGGAGTCTTGCAACAGACTAGAACCAAGATCTCCAGCTCCACCTCTGCCTTGGCCTACAAGCAATTACACCGCAACCAAAAGAGACCACCATTGCCTACGTTGGAGACGCCCAACTGGTCGGCCGACGCTGCTGTGTCGTCGATCCTTTACGAGACGCCCGTTCCATCCAAGGCTCCTAGAAAGCAGCACGTGTTGAACTGCTTGGTGCAGAACGAGCCCGGTGTGTTGTCGTCGGTGTCGGGAACGTTGGCCGCCAGAGGCTTCAACATCGACTCGTTGGTGGTGTGTAGCACCGAAGTCAAGGACTTGTCGCGGATGACTATTGTGTTGAAGGGGCAGGACGCCGTGATCGAGCAGGCCAGAAGACAGATCGAGGACTTGGTTCCTGTTTATGCTGTTTTGGACTACACCAACGCTGAGATCATCAAGAGAGAGTTGTTGTTGGCCAGAGTGTCGTTGTTGGGACCCGAATACTTTCAAGAATTGATTGCTTCGCACAAGTTGCATGCCAACGACGGTGCTGCCATCCCCGACTTGACTGCCACCGAGTCCGAGTACCACCCCAACAACTTGGCTCCATCCGAAGCCTTGAGACAGAAGCATATGCACTTGGACCACATTTCGACCATCACCGAGAAGTTTGGCGGTAAGATTGTCGACTTGTCGGACAGAAACGTCATTGTTGAGTTGAGTGCCAAGCCCTCGAGAATCTCGTCGTTCATCCAGTTGATACAGCCATTCGGGATCTTGGAGATTGCCAGATCGGGGATGATGGCGCTTCCCAGAACTCCATTGAGTGGGGCTGTGCAGGAAGAGGACGAAGACGCCTTGAATGCCGCCGACATTGTCGACGCTTCGCAATTGCCGCCAGGTTAAACTCCCATACCGAGAGAGACCTGCTTTAGCCGAGTGTGTAGATATAGGTTACGAGTCGGGTCTACACGTCTTACAGTCCGAAGTGTAGTGTGGCCCAACAATACAAAACGATAGGTATCATCCGCTGCTTGGGGTTATAGGGGTAACGCCATCGCCAAAGTGACACAATTCGTCCCGCCATATTTTGAACAAAAAACCGTGATTTTTGTTATCTGGCCCAATGGGGGCGTTATTTTTTTTTCGTCCTCGTGACAGGTGTTTCTTTTGGGGCTTCCCGACAAAAATTAGCGACACCGGCGGCGGGAACACACTTGGCCCTGCGTATTCTCCCCCGCCTGTAGCCCGCCGAATCGAGCATGGTGCGCGCGGCGGCGGCTCCGCCACCCCGTTGTGCTGCCCAGAACCACTAGCCCAGTTTCATCTGGCCTAATTGAGTCGGGGTTTTGTCGGGGCGCCGTAACTGACACCCGTAAAAAATTCGGGGTAGTCAGACTTTTACGAGGGGTTGTCACGCGCCCACCGCCCTGGTGCGGTCCATGCCCCGTTCTGGCTCGTAAGTCGCTGTCAACCTGGAGGGTCGGTGCCCCTCGGCGATGTCCCAAAGCAGCACGCGCTCATCCGCCAAAAATTTATATTCTGTAACCATGTCCAGGTTTTCGATCGATAATAATTAAATCTGTAGATAATATAACATTGGTCTGTTTCGCTCGCTAAGTTCTGTTTCCGCCCCACCACTTGCCGGCTGTTTTGCATCATGGACCCCAGAAAGGAAGAAGAGTTGCTGTCGGGAATCTCCACCGCCAGTAACTCGCTGGAGTACCACCAACACATGGCCCCACTGCAACAACAGATAGCCCAACATCAGCAGCAGCAGCAGCACCCACAACAACAACAACAACAACAACAACAACAAGCGCCACCACAAATACCACAACAAATACCACCACAACAGCAACAAATCCCCCAGCAGATTCCCCACCAGTATCCCCAGCAGTCGTCCGTCTACGTCAACTCAGGCTATTTCCACACCGCCCCCCAGCCCTTCTACAACCAACCGTACTACCAGGCGCCAGGCCCGGGACCGTCACAACAAGGTCCGCCACCTCCGCCGCCGCCCCAGCAACAGCAACCAATCCCTCCAGGACAGGGCCCGGCCGCTACCAATGGCCCCATCGCCACCCCAGGCCCAGCACTCGGCCCGCCTCCCATCATCAACCAGACTAAAATCACACCGACACAGGGGCCCCTCTTGTACCCCCAACAAATCCACCCCATGGTCATGTCTCAGCAGGTGCCGAAACCAAGCCCATCCCACATGCCCATCGCCGATAACGATTTCAAGACCATCAACGGCTCGAGTGCGTTCCGCATCAGCCAAAACAACATCAGAAAGAGAGCCCTCACCGCATGCGATACCTGTCGGTTGAAGAAGATCAAGTGTGACAACAGCCGACCGCGATGTGGGTCGTGTGTCAAGATAGGCAACTTGAACTGCAACTACCGTTCCGACGGGCCAGGAAAGGACCCTGCCTCCACCGACCTGGTATCGTTGAACATCTTGTCAAAACTCGATATGCTATTGAAAGAGGTCAAGCAGTTGAAGGGCGGCAGCTCCACCCAATCGGATACTGGCGAGGTCGGCGCCGCCGACTACAAGCGCCGCAAAATCGATATAACTCCAGGCAAGTTTGAGTTTGACCGGTGTTACTGGGACATGTCGGTGACGTCGGTGATGAAATGGAAGTACTTTCTCCAAACCATGGACGAAACCCTGGACCAAGTCGACGACACCATCAATATTCTCCTTAAGGATTACAATCGAAGAACAGTGAAGCCCGTCGTCACACCGACGTTGGAAGGTAAGTTCCGCCAAGTTCAGGACCTCGAGACGTTCTTGGGCCAGAACTTCACCTCGCTCATCAGCTCATTCTTTATCAATTGTCTTACCAAGGTCCCCGTTATAAACATGTTAAAACTCATCGATTGTCTTGAAACATACAAACTAATTAAAAAATTCGACCCGTCCATGACATTCATCCGGTTGATGGAAATCTACGACCAAGACCCCCGTACACCACCGCCAGAATTTTTTGAAGCACTAAAGTTTTCCGAACTCGAAGACACTCCGTTCCGCCGCAAGAGCTTCCGGTCCATGTGCAAGAGTATCCCCATCATCATCGTCATATGTGCCCTTGGCACCATTGCCGTTCCCATCCAACTAGAAAACTTTACCAAGTACAACAACTCCAACGAGGAAAGAGAAGATATCAAGATAGGGTACTTTTCGAACGAAGATGCGTTTGACGGGATCCCGGACGACTTCCCGCGAACCAGAGTCGATATTTCGCTTATTCTCATCAATTATGCCAATGTTATTTCCACAACATACCCAAGTTCGTTGAAACAGAACACGTTACGGGCATCTATCTATAATTTGATGGTCAGCCAGTACTATTTGAACGTCCTTTCACCGGCCACGGCATATACCCGTATATTACAGGCGTGCCAGCATCTCATGTACTACTTGGAGACAAAACGTATACCTTTCAAGGCAGAATTCAAGAAGGAAATCGCTCCCGAAAAGAAACAACAGATTGACCGATTGTTCTGGACTTGCTTAAAGTTGGAGTGTGAACTTAGGTGCGAGTTGTCTCCGCATGTGCCACTTTCGGGCATAACGCAGGTCATTCCGCCCACGAGTTTCCCCAAAATCGCCGACCCGGTGACGATGGAAACCCGGGGTGACTACAGCGAGGCATGTGTTCATTTGGCGGCGAAGTACTACGACGAGTATTCGTGGTACTACTTCCTCACTGAGGTTGCGGTGCGAAAGGTCGACAACAAGATGTTTGATGAGATCTATTCATACGAGGCGAGTCTCACCAACTTATGGGACCTGGAGGAATTCAGTTCGACGACGGTATGGACGACATTCATTAAGTACCTGAACCAGTACAACGGGATCATCAATTCGTTGGGCCCCAGGATCCGGAGTTTTGTGCTCCAAGAGATCAATACCGAGGAGATATACCGAAGAATCAAGAAAAAGTACGAGCAGAAGAAGCAGGAAGGTGGTTCGGAGTACGATATCATGGATAATTTGGACGATTTCCTCGTCGACGAGAACTTGTTGTTGAGAGCACAGTCGGAGTCGATCATGTATATCAAAACGAGAATCATTAATTCCAAGTTATTGTTGCTTCGGCCGATCATCTATTTGATTTTGGAAGACAAGATTTCGTTTTTGGAGTTGATTTCGGCGGCCCTCGAGGTGGTGAAGTCGATGCAGATAGCGGGGATGAGTCAAGCCGGGTCTGCGTTGGAATCGCCCGAATCCTCGCTTACGACATCGTCACAGGCACCATCATCAGAATGGCCGTCGTACGAGGAGGTGGACATGGACTATCATAACTTACTCAATGCGTCTCCGGTGTACCAGAGACACCATCCCGAGGAAGACTTTTCGGGCGAGATCGAGTATCATTTCTCCCGTGGCAACGACGAAGCCGACGAGGCCGACGACGAGGACGACGAGTCGATCGAGGACGGCAACTTTAGGATCAAAAACATGCCGCTAGCACGAGCCAAGATCTTGAAGGCGTTTGTGCTGAACATCATCTCGCTCCCCAAGATGGACATTCCCAAACTCGGGGGCCACCGGCACCCTGGGCTGTGGTACTACTTGCGGGGGCTCTTCACGGCCAACTTGTTCCAGTTTATGTTGTACAAGAAAATCAACGACATGGCGCATACGGCGTTCCAGGACGCCAACTTTGTCCAGTTTATCGCGCAGTCACCAGACGGCGGGTCTCCTGCGGAGATTCTGGGAATGTTGGACATGGTGCTTTCGAAGGAGGGGATCCGGACGATGTTTGAGCATCTGTTGATCTTGTTTGAGTACTGGAAGGGCGAGAGCCGCGACTGCGAGGTGTACTATAGATACGTCAAAAAGTGTCTCGAACGGCTCTAGAACGGGGGGAAATGTACATACGCAACGAGGGCGAGAGCTGCTGGATCGTGCTCCCGTCCCCCCCAATTCTCCCCAAAGCCGTCCAGAAAGCCTCATCTGCGATATCGCCGTAGAAAATAACGGGATTGGCGTTGATGTCACCACGAATGGCACCGGTAGCGGTATGTCCGACGGCATTCGCGCGCCAGCCGTGCGTCGTATTTGATCAGATAAATAGGAGTCCGAAGTCGCATTTGGCGACTTTGGTTAAAACAGGCCCTGGATCCGCCGCACCGCCGCCAGCACCACGCCATGACGAGCAATAACTCACAGCTCCGCAACTGTGACTACGAGATCAAGGAGCAGGACCGGTTCCTCCCCATAGCCAACGGTGAGTAGCGATGCCAGAACGGAGAAATAATTCGCGCCGTCCCGCCATACGCCATACTAACAGCCAGTCGGCCGCGTGATGAAGAAGGCGTTGCCGGAGCACGCCAAGTTGTCGAGGGAGTCCAAGGAGTGTATCCAGGAGTGTGTGTCGGAGTTCATATCGTTTGTGACGAGCCAGGCCGCCGACAAGTGTTTGTTGGAGCAGCGCAAGACCCTTAACGGAGAAGACGTGTTGTGGTCGTTGTATACGCTCGGGTTCGAGAACTACTCGGAGGCCCTCAAGATATACTTGGCCAAGTACCGACAGTACGAGCAGTTGGAGGCCGAAAGGAAGACGGGCCGGAGGAGGAACTACGATGTGCGAAGCTCGGATGACGGCAGTGTCACGGACTCGCGCACGCCGTCCGACGATGAGTATTACCAGTTCGATCTTGATACTTATTAGGAGATGAGTAGAGAGTAGAGAGTAGATAAGTGTAGAATATAAGAGAATACACAGTACGAAAGGTAAGATGAGGCAGTGGAGGTGAGAGTGAGGAGAGCGGTGAGGAGAGTAGTGAGCAGTGAGCGGTGACCAGAGAGTACTAGACAGTAAGCTCAACAACAGTAAGCTCAACAGAACAGTACTAGACAGTAAGCTCAGCAGGAGAGTACTTGAACTGGGCAATAATAAGAAGAACGGTGAATCAACAAGATACAATAGAGAGAACCATGAAACAGAGCTGTACAATGAGGATCAGCAACACTTGGACCGGAACGAGCCGAAAAACTAGTTCATCGGAACAAAGAGAACATCTCGTCCCAGTAGAGCAAAGAACAATGGACAATAAGAATACCTGAAATAGTGAACCCCGAAATGGACCCAGAATGTAACTCGAGACGGCAACAATAACGTGAAACAAGCGTGATACGAACAACGTGACGAAACCTCCACCTGCCACCGTCGGCCGTCGCTTACGTCGACTCGAATTGTCCTGTTGCGGAAGAATGTCTCGGCGTGTCTTGGTTTTTCTCCCTAATGCTCACTAATTGTTCTGTCCGTCGCTAAAACATTCCGCGATCTCTCCCTAGAGAGATATGACCGTTCTCCTTACTCAGCGTGTAGTTGTAGATCATCACCGCCATCTTCCGCCATAATCCTTTGCTGTTCTCCCTGTTCTCTATCACACCCTGCACCTTTTACCGAGATCGACCCCGATGCATCGGCACCATCGCCGCCAGCATATGCACTACGGGTATTTAGTCCTGTTTCAGGGGCACGAGGCGCCCGCCAACTGGCAGGGCTAGATCACCGCGGGCGCCCGTCAAGACATCCACATAGACCGGTGAAACCGCCAACATGCCCGCGCCACCGCCAGCAGCCACCGGTGCCACCACACCACCACGCTAGCGTACCTTCCGTAGACCTTTTGGTTGTCGCTAGCGAACGCCATCGCTGCCGCGCGCGCGCACCGCCGCCATTGTCCCCGTTTTATCCCCCAGGAGACAAAGACGCTGGCGGCCCTGGCCGCGCCACGACCTTTTTTTTCCAACACCACTAAATCACCAGGCCGTTTCCCCTGCGGCAACTCGGTATCTTTCTCGTCAGCGGTAGCCATGATCAAATCATTCAGAAGAAGCAAGCGGCTGTCGAACTCGTCGGGGTCCTCGCCGAAGCACACCATTTCGCGCGTTGCGTCGTCGTCGTCCGCCCAGATCCTTGAGGCCGACAACCAGTTGCAGTCGCCCAAGAAGGTGATAAAGGCGTTGTACGACTACGAACCCCAGGGCCCGGGCGAGTTGCGGTTCGCCAAGGGCGACTTCTTCCACGTGTTGAACGACGACGACTCCGAGGACAACTCCAACGGCTGGTACGAGGCCACCAACCCCATGACCCACGCCAAGGGCATGGTCCCCATCAGCTACTTTGAGGTGTTCAACCGATCGCGGCCCCTCGCCACGACCCCGACCCACAACGACGCCCCGGCACTGCTGCTGGGGCCCCCACAGCACCCCCACCACCAACAACAACAACATCACCAACAACTACAACCATCGGGCGCCGCCAAACCGCCCCACCGCAACTCCAACCAGACCCTCTACGCCGTCACGTTGTTTGAGTTCAAGGCCGAGCGCGAGGACGAGTTGGACGTAGTTGCCAACGAGAACTTGATCATCTGTGCCCACCACGAGTTTGAATGGTTCATCGCCAAGCCCATCAACCGGTTGGGCGGACCCGGCTTGGTGCCGGTGTCGTACGTCAAGATCATCGACTTGTTGAACCCCAACGCCCCTGCATCCCAGAACAACGACGACATCGTTGCCATAATAGATAACTTCAAGATCCCCACCGTCGAAGAGTGGAAGGACCAGACCGCCCGCTACCAGGCGTCGACCATTCCCCTCGGCCTGATCTCCAACTCGCAGGCCGTCCCCGTGTCGTCAAACTCGCAGTTCTTTGAGGGCGCCCGCTCGGGCTCCAACCGCTCGTCGCTCAGCTCCTCCAACACCACCATCTTGGAGGCCGGCGTCGACTCGTACCAGCTCGACCACGGCCGCTACCAGTACCTCGTCATCGCCAAGTTGTCCAACGGCCGCGTCAGACACTTGTACCGGTTCTACCAGGACTTCTACGACTTGCAAGTCAAGTTGTTGGAGTTGTACCCCTACGAGGCCGGCAAGATCGAGAACTCGCGCCGGATCATCCCGTCGATCCCGGGGCCCCTCATCAACGTCAACGACAGCATCTCCAAGTTGAGACGCGAGAAGTTGGACTACTACCTCCGCAACTTGATTGCGTTGCCGGTACACATATCGCGCTCCGAGGAGGTGTTGAAGCTTTTTGAGGTGTTGGACAACGGCTTCGACCGCGACATCAGCGACGAAACGGCGGGCAGCGGTGCCAGGCGGTCGCTGCGTCCCATCAACCAGCAGTCCAACTACCAGCAAGACCGGCTCTCGCAGTACTCGACGGTCCACAACAACCCCGCCGGCGGCGGCCACAACCGGACGTCCAGCACGCCTACGTCGATGGAACATCCACGGTCACGGTCGTCATCGACCACCAACGGCACCGCCGCGACATCGGCGGGCGGAGGCGTCGCTGCCGGTGGAGCCAACGTCTCGACCAAGGTCAAGGTCAAGTTCTACTACGACGAAGACATCTTTGTGTTGCTCCTTCCGTCCAACTTGCGGTTGCAGGACCTCAAGACCAAGTTGCACAAGCGGTTGGACTTGCCGGACGACGCCGGCGTCCGCGACTCCGATATCCAGTTGTTCTTGAAGAACGACTTTGATGACTTCATGGCCGAGAACGATATCGTCAACGACGACTTCTCCGAGGTCCACCGCATGAAGTTGAAGGAGTTTGAGGTCGACGACGACGACAAGTTCCACGAGGTGTTGTTTGACAAGTGCAAGTTGGTCATCCTCGTATAGCATTGTACTAATAAATGTATACTAACTCTCACCGACCCCGATTTGGTGGTGGGCGCGCGCCCCGCCGGGTTTTCTCTATATAAACCCCGATCCATCGCGCGTCAAATAAATAAACATCACGTCCATCTCGATGTTTGAGTTCCTTTCGCGGCTATTTACGTGGCACCAGCCGCCAGACACAGCAGAGCGCCTTGTTACCATCACCATCCCGCCCACGCCGGTGGTGCCGGTGTCCAGGAAGCGCCACGCCCGCTCGGTAGCCACCCAGACCCCTGACCGCGACGGCACCGTCGTGGCGCCAGCAGACACGCCGCTGAAGGCCCTGAGAGTACCAATTGCCCCAGCAAAGCAGGTTCCGGTATCAGAGGTGGTGGCGGGGCTGGCACAGAAACGGGTGGCGAAACAGGTGGTGGCCAAGACATCAGCTACGCCCCAGCACAAGCCTGCGCTGGAAGTCATCAACATCGACACCCCCAAGGTCCCGCTCTCGCACATCCTCAAACAGATGCTCGAGTCGGAAGCCAAGGCTAAGCGTAGGACGCCTCCGACCACCGTGGTCAAGAAGACACCGCTGGGCATCAACAAAACACCGAGTTCCAAAACGCCAAAACCACCAACATCGATGCTGGCGTCAGCCCGGTTGGCCCAGCTCTTTGCCGAGGAACAACGCAATAAGAAGGGTTTGCCGCCTGTGGAACCGACGATATTGGACCAGTTGATCGCTGCTACCGATAATGAACCGGATCAGCCCACCAGCACCCACAAACAAGCGAAGAACGACGGAGAGGCTCCACCTGCAAGAAAACGGACGCGTGAAAGCGTCATCAAGACGTCGCTGAAGAAGTTCAAGATCTCTAACCACTACCTTTTGGTCCAGCCGTCCGACGAAGAAGACGGCGACAGAATCACATTGACCGATGCCGATATCGAGGCATTGGCCGTCGAAAAACCCGCTGCGACGCCGTCGGTATCCCTCGTTGATATTACTCGCCTGCAAGAACCAAGCGACGAGTTGTTTGAACTGAACACCAAGCAGTTGCTCAAACAGATTGACGAACAGAAACTGAAACAGAACAACCAGAATACGTTGGATCCGCCCGCCTCCACCACCACGGTTGAGCTGCCGCCCCCCGTGCCGATCGACAACGATATCTACCTGCGGAGCCGGTCCAAGATGAACGTCCGTAGCCTCGTCGACCCCGAACCCGCGCCAAAATTGCCCGAACCAGTTCCGGCCGGTGTCCCTCCCACCGCCGAAGTTCCAGGCCCATATTCTCCCTCGAATGAAGTTTCAACAACCGTTGAAGAACAACAATTCCACCAAAAGAAGAAAAAGTTGAAGAAGAAACGGACGCGTGAACGGGTCGCCGAACGGAAACGGGTTATGGCCGAACTGAAACAGAAGTTCCGTGATAAACACAAGAAGAAGGATCCCGTTATTGACCCCAACGACTTTGATCTCGAGGAACGCCTGTCGATCTCATCGGTCAACTCGAGTCCCAGAAAGGCAAAGTGATTGCAAAAAACCATTATCAAACACCAGAACCGCAACTGTTAATTTTGGAAGTGCGACATGACGGAATAATTATCCTGCACGTTGACGGTGGCTCCAAGTCCCTATAAATCCCCCGGAACTCGCCACTGCCATCGTCAATAACGATGATTTCTCCCAAGTACGCGGCTACCCACTACTTTCACTCGGCCAAGGCGCTTGCTGGCGCCACGGTGGCACCCCACGTTGTCAATTTGTACTTGGATTTCAACTGTCCGTTCAGTGCCAAGTTGTTCCTCAAGGTGAGGGCCGATGTTATCCCACGGCTCGAGGAGAAACACCGCCACCAGTTCCAGTTTGTGTTTGTCAATGTCGTACAGCCATGGCACCCCAACTCGGTGTATCTCAATGAGTTTTCCGTGGCCACCGCCCAGTTGATCCGTGACAATGGCGGCGATACCAACAAGACTTTCTGGGACGTTTCAGAAACGATATTCCGTAACAAGGAAGCGTTTTACGATTCGGCCAACGGCCATTTGACACGGAACGAGGTCTACGAGCAGATCTACGACGTGGTGGCCGGCGAATTGACCTTGCCCTTCACCAAGGAACAGGCGTTGGCCAAGTTGACCATCGAGGCCAAGCCCCAGGGCACGCCAGACAGCAATGCCGGCAACGCGGCCACCAACGACCTCAAGTACTTCACCAAGTATTTGCGTGGTGTCGGTGTCCACGTAACGCCGACCGTCAGTGTCGATGGGATCGTCGATGGCTCCATCTCGTCGGGTTCCGAGCCGGCCGAGTTGGTTGCTAAGTTCGAGGCCCACTTATAAGTTGAACGTCTGTTGAAGTAAGGATATGAGTAAGTATTTTAGTAATAAAAGTGTCATCTTACAAGAATTCGCTAGGATTAATTACAGGATCCGGACCGCCGTGTCTCAATTGGGATTTAAGGTTGGTATTGACGTCAAAATGGGCCATGCCAGATAAGAATTACAAACGATCTGCACCATTATCTTGTATAGAATTAACTTGACACTATAAAGCAGATGGGTTTGCTTGGTTAATGGTACCAATAAGTTGGCTTCAAGAACGATTACATTATTGTAAAATTTACCCAATTTGTATAATTAATTATAAACTCTCTACATTAGATAATTACGGAAGATGATACTTAGTTGAACAGGTTGGTGCCTGTATCATTTCTGGATTAAATTCCTAGACTTATGCGTTTATTGGTTTGATGTTAATGTAACTCGTTACTGTGCTACTCTTCGTCGTCCGATTCGTCCTCGAACCCGCCGGCCTCGACCGAAACGACGTACTCGACGCCGTTGTTGTACTTTCTTGCGATTCTCGACGCCCTGCCGGCGTTCTTGGCGTCTTCACGGGCCTTCTGTTGGACCTGCTTCAACTCGTCACGGAACGAACTCCTCACCGATGGGTTCGAGAAAGTGTCCCACAACTTCAATGCTCCGCTGACACCACCAACGGTCAAGTTACCGGCGACTTCGACGTCGCCAGCAAATGCCGTGGTCAACACATTGCCGACACCAAAGTCACGCAGCAACACCATGGAAGGCCCGTGGTTGGCGGCACCGCACTTCCACAACTTGACGGACTTTTCCCCCATGGCCGACGAGATCAACATGCCGGGAACATGGCTGTTGACGTCCAACGACGAGATTCCGGCGTCATGAGCATGTAATGTCCACAAGGGCTTGTCTTGGACACGGACATCGAAGCTGTAGATGTTACCGTTGTCGGTACCGACGTAGAAGATCTCGGGAGCCGAGCCGTGGCCCCAACGGACATTTTCGACCTCTTCTCCGCGGCCCACAGCGTAATGCTTCGACATTTGCGAGTCGTCGGAGATACGAACGTCGGAAACGGCTGCAGTCGAGTCGTAACCACCCGTCAACAACACCGAGGCCTCGGCGGAGTGCCATTGGGACGACGACACCGTCTTGTTGGCGTGGATTGCCTGGAGCGACCGGGCGGCCGTTCCGTGGTTCAAGTCCCACAACTTGACGGTGTGATCGGCCGAGGTCGACGCAAGCACCGTACGGTGGGTTCTGTTGTGTGCCAACGACAACACGGCGTCGGTGTGGTGGGTAGCGACGTGGCCACGGGTCTTTTTCGACTTCTTCTTGTTCTTCTTCAATGCCGTGAGCGAGTGGTCGACGGGCTCACCCAAGATCATGTCGGGGAACGCCTTGTCCATGCAGTCAAGGTTCCAGATCTCGATCTGGGGGTCAAAGGTACCGACAGCAGCAAAGTTACCGATGTTGTGGTCACCCTCGGCGATATCGAGGTGGCCTGGACGGTAGTTGACCCATTCCACACACAAGGGGAACGCGGGCAACATGATGTCGTGGTGGACGTACAAGTTGGAGTCTCTCACCAACCCCTTGGCCACGTCGGCGTCCAACTTGTCTTCGTCCTCGTCCTGGGCTCCGGCTGGTGCACCGGCCCCGTCGTCGTACACATACACGTCCAAGTACGAGATTTCGTCCTCGGTTCTGGTAGCCAACACCAAGTTGTCGGTAGGGTAGATCTGGGCCTCGACCTTTTCTTCCTGGAGGTCGGTGTCGGTGGGCAAGCTGAGGTACGGGTCCTGGTCTCCGTTCTGCTGGTGGAATTTGGCGTCGTTCGACAAACCGGGGAACATCGTCACTTCCTCACCTTCACTGTCGTTGTCGTTATCGTAGTGTTCCAAGTCGTATTCTTTCAAGTCGTCGTCAACCTCAATCTGGTCCTTGAACTGTTGCTTGTCGTTGGCGGCTTCTGCTGGCAACTCGTCGTCCTCGACGTCGTTCAACTCGAGTTTGGCCATGGCGGTGATTCTTTCCATTTCCTCTTCGTCCAACTCATACTTTTCAGGGAACTCAGCGGCAAAGCCCCGGGGGACCCATACGCTGGAAGAAATCATGTTGGAGAGATGAGATGAGATAAATTTTTCGGGCCAAAAAAGTACGGTGAGCATCACCATAATTAACGATATTAACACTAATCTAGAACAGTATACACAAGAGCACGCAGCGCCGGGAGAATACCACGTCTAGAGCCAGACTGCTCCCAGCAGTATGAAGCAAGAGCCAAGAAACAACCTTCTAGAGCAACACAGCTCCAATGCCACTGCTCTTGTCTGGAACAACGTCGCGCTTGTCGGCGTCGATCCCGCCGTGGATGGGGTACGTCTTGTAGTTGAACAAGTAATAGTTGAGGAACCCGTCGCCGCTGCCAAACTTGGCTTCCTTGATGAAGTACGGATTGTCCTGCGACGTCAAACAGTTGAACACATCGACACCGTCTTTCTTCGACGAGATCAAGGCGTCGTTGACCAACGAAATCAACCGGTCCTTGTAGTGGGGCTCGCCGGCGGCCAGCGACGCATAGTAGAACAAGTATGCTATGCCCAACTCGCTGTGCTGGGCGTTCTCCAACACCGTGAACGGCAACAAGTAGTACGAGAAGAAGTCGGTCACCTTGCCGTCCTGTTCAACGACAAACGACCGGATAACCTTCGACTTGGACTCGGTCGACTTGCCTCCCAACAACCAGTGCGACAACTCTTGTCTCTCAAACACCTGGACCAACTCAAACCGCTTCTGGAACTCGTGCAACAAGTCGTAAACCTGGTCCAAGTCGTCCTCGGTCATCTCACGTAAACCCTCAGTCTTGGTGGTGTCAGGCAACGCATAGTAGGCCACCATGCCGGCCTTGGTCTGGTTGGCGGGGAGATGCGAGAACCCGACGTCGTGGAGCTTCGACCAGTTGATGGGACGGTGGGTGTAGCGGCACGTCGACACCGGCGAGGGCAACACCATGCCGACGGTATACAATGCCTGCCAGATATCGTGGCGGTTGACCCTCCTGGTGATCTCCTTGATCAACACCGGCGCCAACCGCTTGCTTCTCAACCGCTTGTGGATACACAAGAAGTTGATCTCGACGCTGGGGAGCACCTTCTGCGACGTGTTGAGCTTCAAGTGGATGGGCACGGCGCTGATGAACGACACCAACTTGCCGGTATCCTTGACACGGACCCCGACGTGCCATTCCTTCTTCCATCCTGGCGGCTTCAATGCCCACTTGAAGAATTCGTGGGAGTACTTGAACCGGAAGGTGGCGTCCTGGTCCTCGACGTAGTTCTCGTAGAGGAGCTGGTACACTTCCTCCAATTCGTCGGAGGACTCGACGTCAATGGTCGACCACTCGAATTCCTTGAGGAGCGGGAGTGGGTCGGCGGGGATATCTTCGGGTTTCTTGGTAGCGTCAATGGGACCCTCGCTGTCAATCTTGTCGTCGAGCGACGGAACTGGCTGGGTTTTCCAGAACTTGTGGTCCTTCATTTGTTTCTGCTGTGATTCGGTCAACTGCTGGCCCATCTGGAGGCGCTTCAACAACTCCTCTAGGGACAAATTGTTGGACATGGCTGGTGTAAAACCCAGGCGTCCATGCTAGGAAAATGTTGGTTTTCTGCCCGCTGGATCGGCGCTCGGCGCGTGCCCGCGGCTCCCTAGCGGGAGATTGTCGCTATATGTCGAGCAAGCGCCGCCAGTTTCGCTCGAGTGGTTCCAAGAATTGAACGTACACCAAGGAGGCTTGTTATGAACATAACCAAGCTGGTTTGACAACCATGGAACTTGTAATGATACAATTACACCATCCAGCTTGTTGTCAAGATTAGAGTCTATTTCGCAGTCGCACCCAAAAATTTACCGCCATCACCACTAACACCTCTACCACCACTCACTCGAGCCACCATGGTGTTGAAGAACTCGAAATGGGACAAGAAAGCCAAGTACAAGTTCATGAAGAAACATGGAATTGTCACCAAAAAGGAACCCACGGCTCCCCTGGCCAAATGGTCTTCCAAGAAGCACGTAGATCAGGCACCCGCCATTATCCTCCAGGACTCTGATGACGAGTGGGATTCAGAAACAGACGACGCATTGGTCAACCACTTCTACCCGGAGCTAGGCCTGGAGGTTACGAAGGACCAGAAGATCAAGATCAAACAGCAAATCTTGCAGGAATTGGCCGACAACGAACAACAAGCCGAGCAAGACGAAGAACAACAAGACGAACAAGAGGTCGATGGCATATACTTAGGCAAAGAACCACCTCAAGAAACTAAAAAGGACCCGGCTCCCCTGTTCAACATCAACGATCTACTCAAACCGGGCAAGAAGAATAGAAAGGTCTTGAACAATAAGATGACAGACAACTTCTTGGAAGAGTACGGCCTCCAAAGCTACGATGAGATCACTCACAAGCAGGACGACTACAACGACGTGTACTACTCGAAACGGAGCCAGCGCCACATCAACGAGATTCCTGCTGCCGAGTTGGACGGGTTCACGATCGGCGAGTCGTCGTTGGCACAACCCACACACCAACATCAACAACCCAAGCTGACCATCCGTGTCCTCTCCCAGCAAGAGTTAGATGAACAAAAGGACAGACAGGTACGCGCTGACCAGAGTCATTTCTACAATCTGATAAAGAAACGGTTCACGGAATCGGGGGCCAAACCCGCCAAAGTTCTCGAAATCAATAACTTCGACTTGAAGGACGAAAGTGCATTGCACAACCTCAACTCCAAGTTGATCAATGCCAAACAGCAGTCTGGTACGGGGAATGTAGACGACGATTTGGACTTTATCTTGGGTGAAAAATTGACCACGGAACAGGATGTCGACACAATCATGGCCGATCTCACTCTCAACAACAAACCCGAACCACCAAAGAAGACACACTTGGCCAAACACAACACGCCAGACGATGGGTTTCTTGACGATTTGTTGGGTTAGTTGGTGATTTGGAAATCGGAACAACGAAGGTTCCGGCGGCGTTTTGTGTCACTTCGCATGATTAGAAAGCAAATATCACTGATGGATACAGAGGGGTTACACCATGGATTCGACACTTCTGGAGTTATCCCCACGAGATAACGAAGCCATCAAGCACTTTAGGCATGCTATCGAGAAGGAATCACACGGCTTAATGTCGGATGCCATTGAGTACTACCGCAAGGCATTCAAGCTCAACGACAAGGTAGATAAACTCTATCGCCAAACCGATGTTCCCGAAGCCATCAATAAGCTACACGAAGAAAGAGGGAAGAATATATTGAAGCGAGTAGACGATAGCATTGTCAAAAAGATCAAGGTCGACGAACTCCTTGCCTCGTTTGCCCACATTGAAGCTGTGGCGCCCGGCCCTGATGACATAGAACAGGACTTGACTATCAAGATTTCAAAGTTGAATGTCGATGGTGATGCTGTTGATGAGACTGTCAATTTGAAACCAGTATCAATCTTGACCAAGTTGCCCAATGATGTGTGGCTCACCATCCTTGAATCGTTATTATTACGGTCTCCCGAGTCATGGTTCAACATGTCCATCACTTGCAAGAAATTCGCCCACCTTGGGTTTGGATCCTCCGATATCTGGCGTCAATTGTGTTACTTGATATACCCCAAGCAGATCTACTACGAGAACCAATTCTGTTTGAACGAAAAGGAGTTACCGATACCGCGAGACCCGCTCGATATTTTGCCCCAGTACAACGACTCATGGAAGAACATGGTCAATAACCGACCATTCATCAAGTTTCTTGGGTGTTATATCTCCGTCATCAACTACTACAGCGAGGGTGGCAAGGCTGAATTCAGTAGCGCCTGGACCAACCCGATTCGGGTCATCACGTACTACCGTTACTTGCGGTTCTACCCCGACGGATCGTGTGTCACGGTATTGACGACGGAGGAACCACCTGCGGTGATACCTCACTTGCTGAAGCACAAGTCGCCGGAGGAAATAGTGATAGCTCGTGGAGAGAACTACAAGTCGTACCACGGACGGTGGACAGTCTCTGCAAGCGGAGAAGTTGAGATAATAGTCCACCAAGGATCGGTCCCGTACTACACATTCTATTATATCTACAACATCACGTCGCTAGGCGGCGTGTTTCGCCACAACAAGTTATCGTGGAAGAAATACTTTGGGGTACGGAAAAAGATGTCGGACGACGACGATAGGGAAGGAGAGGTGTCCGAATTTGCATTGAGGAACGAGAAGGCATTCAAGTTCCTGAGAGTACGGAGCTATACGTACGATAATTAGAAGTAATAGACACTAGCTGCAAAAATAGGAAACATCACGACGTTTTGTTATAGCGAGACGCGGTGGTAAATGTTAGAACGCTGCGTATTTTGTATTCTGCACTCAGGGAAATTTTCCCATTTTTTTTCACTTCCATCGATGAAAATTTGATTCACACCAACCACAACCTAGAAACATACGCCAGTACTACCAAGATGTCGCGTTTCTTCGTTTCTTACAGTTCGGACTCGTCCTCTGAAGAAGAGGATTTGTTGAGTACTTCCGAAGAAGAATTACTTTCTTCGTCCGACGAGCAGTTGTCTCAAGAAGAAGACTCTGAATGGGCCAACGGTTCTGATTCCGACAGTGATGACTCCGACTCTGACGGCCGTCCATCCGGTCCAGCATACTTCTTAAAGAAGAGCTACCTTAAAGGTGCCGGTGGAGACTCTGACTCCGATTCGGAAGATGAAGGTAAGAGAGTTGTCAAGTCTGGTAAAGAAAAGTTATTGGACGACATGAAGGAATCAATTGAGACCATCAACAGCTCCAAGTTTACCAACAATTGGATGACCGTGTTGAGCGAGTTTGACAGGTTGGGTCGTTTGTTGATCAGAGCCACCCAACAAAACTACGGTACACCAAACTTCTACATCAAGTTATTGGCCGGTTTGGACGCATACATCGTTGAAACCACCGAGAACGAAAAGGATGAAAAGACGTTGAACGCTGCCGAGGGTAGAGCCTTTAACACCACTAGACAAAGGGTCAAGAAGCAAGTCAAGGAATTCCAAGCCCACTACGACTTGTTCCAAGAACAACCGGAATTGTTCGACGCTGAAGAGCCATTGGACATCAAGCCAAAGGAACTGGCCACCGATGCCTCGAGCACCAAGGTTTTGAGTCCTGTTTTCACCACCTTGAAGCTGATCGCCGAAACCCGTGGTAAGAAGAACATTGACAAATACGAACAAATCCAAGTTCTTGAACAATTGTTGTCGAGTACCTTGGCTAACGGTAAACCGTTTGAATTGATCTCCATCTACCAGATGTTGATCTCGATCAGATTCGATGCCTCCGCAAACTCTGCCTTCATGCCATTGGACCAATGGAAGCAAGGTGAGAACGATCTTAACTCCTTGTTGGACTTGTTGGAAACTCACATAAAGGCCTACCAATTGTCCGAATTGGGTACCACCACCGACGACATTGACATTGAGCCACCTACCAATGATGCTGGTGTCAGAGTGATCTTTGGTTCCGTCACCTCGTTGATTGACAGATTGGACGACGAATTCACCAAATACTTACAAAATACCGACCCACATTCGTTAGAATACGTGCAGAGATTGAAGGATGAAAACGTCATTTACAAGTTGATTGTCAGAGGTCAATCTTACGTCGAGGCCACCACTCCAGTTGAAGTGAGGTCCGAAACCGAACAATTACCAAGAATCATCTTGAGAAGATTGGAACACGTCTACTACAAGCCAGACCAATTGATCAAGGCCAACGAAGCTGAAGCCTGGAAGGGTAACGAAGCCGACTCGGAAATTGTTTCCAAGAACTCTTCTCCAGCTGAATTGATTGAAGGTTTGTCCAAGTTCTTAGAACTGCACAACAACCCAATCTATGGCAAGCATGCGTTGTTGTTCTCGGTGTATTTCTATGCCGTCAACAACCACTACTCCAAGGCCAGAGAACTCTTCTTGAACTCGCACATCTACAACGGCATCCACCACGCCGACTCGTCATTACAAGTGCAATTCAACCGTGCCATTGTCCAGTTGGGTTTGTCCGCCTTCAGATCGGGTGCTATTGAAGAATCCAACAAGGTGTTGAGTGAGATCGTCAACTCTCAAAGATCCAAGGAATTACTTGGCCAAGGGTTCAACTCCAAGTACCCTAACCAAGCTACCGTCGTTGAAAAGCAAAAATTATTACCATTCCACCAACACATAAACTTGGAATTGTTAGAATGTGTTTTCCTGACAAGTTCCTTATTGATAGAAATTCCAGCTTTGGCTGCTGCCACTTCCTCGGCCAAGGACAACAAGCGTAAGAGCAACCTCAAGTCGTTCAAGAGCAAGTTGGAGTTCCATGACAGACAATTCTTCACCGGACCTCCAGAAAGTATCAAGGACCATATTGTCCACGCCTCCATTGCATTGCAAAAGGGTGACTGGTCCAAGGCGTACAACTTGTTGTCGTCGATCAAGATCTGGAAGTTGTTTCCTGACAACGACAAGTTGTTGGCCATGATGAAGCACCAATTGCAAGTCGAAGGCTTGAGAACATACATCTTCACCTACAAGAGCATTTACACCAAGTTGTCGATTGCCAAGTTGTCGAAGGTGTTTGCCCTCAGTGCCGAAGACGTGACCAGCATCTTGGACAAGATGCTCGAAGGTGGTGAGACGTCGGGATCGTTTGACGAAAGCAAGAACTTTGTCAACTTTGTTTCCAACGAGCCTCAAAGATCGAGATTGCAAGAGTTGGCCATCATCATGAACGAAAAGGTTGGTTTGTTGACCGAAAAGAACGAAAAGACCTCGTCCAACGGTTACGGCAAGAAGCCTCAACAACAGCAACAACAACAACATAAAGAGCAGAAGGAACAAATACAGGAAGAAGTCAACAGATTCAGATATGCTAACGTTAATGCTAATAATGATGAATTCCAGTCGGCTGCTTAGTGCATAGTTAATAAATGAACAGTAGAAGAGAAGAACAAACATGTAGACAAGAAATGATCACTGGTATGAACCCAGACAAGGCCTAATACCCCGTAAACTCCGTACAATCGTTGCAGTAATCTCTATTAGCGTTGTGGCAGCCATATATCTCGTATCAGTGATGATCTCATCGCGAAAAATTAACCAGTCACCATTACCAATAACCAATAACCATGAGCACCACGAAGAAACTAAAGGTCTCTGCGCTCTGTGAGTTGTGCCATGGACGCAAGGCAGTAATGAAAAGACCAAAGAACCTCCAGAAACTATGCAAGGAGTGTTTCTACCTCGTGTTCGAGACCGAGATCCACAATACCATCACCGATGCTCGTCTCTTTGAACGCGGCGAGAGGGTGGCGATCGGAGCGTCTGGTGGTAAGGATTCGACGGTGCTAGCATCGGTGTTGAAGCTCTTGAATGAGAGGTACGACTACGGCCTTGAGCTCGTGCTTTTGTCGATCGACGAAGGTATCAAGGGCTACCGTGACGACTCGTTGGCCACCGTCAAACGGAACCAGGTCCAGTACAACATGCCGCTCGAGATCGTGTCGTACAAGGACTTGTATAACTGGTCGATGGACGAGATCGTGTCGTGTGCTGGAATAAGGTCTTCGTGTACCTATTGTGGGGTGTTGAGAAGACAAGCCCTCGACCGTGGGGCTGCCAAGTTGAATATAAACCACGTCGTGACGGGCCACAATGCTGATGACATGGCCGAGACCGTGCTCATGAACCTTTTGAGAGGAGACACGGCCCGGTTGGAGAAATCGTGCACCATTCTTACCCAGTCACCAGGGTCGCCCATCAAACGGTCTAAACCGTTCAAGTACTCATACCAGAAGGAAATCGTGCTCTATGCCCACTACAAGAAGTTGGACTACTTTTCCACCGAATGTACGTATGCACCCGAAGCATTTAGAGGCACCGCCAGAGAGTTATTGAAGGCATTGGAGAGTATACGGCCATCGTGTATCATGGACATCATCTACAGTGGAGAACATTTGGTGCTAGCACCTAAGAAGAAGAAGGTGACAACATCCTACAAGAACAACAAAAAGAAGGTCCACGGCGACGAGACCGAAGTCAACGCTGATGGCTCGGTGTCACTTAAGCGCAAGGAGTTTGCTGACGGCAACCGGTGTGATAAGTGCGGTTACTTGTCGTCCAACAAGATCTGTAAGGCATGTGTGTTGTTGGCAGGATTGGAGATGAACCGGCCCAAGGTTAGTATAGATGATGGCGCTGTAGACGGCGCTGCCAAGTTGACCAAGACGTTGGAACAGTTGAGTTTCTAGATGTTTATTACACGCAATATTTATCAGGTCTTTCTATAGAGGTGGGAAGCACTGGCTTGGCTGCTGGGGAAAACCAATGTCTCGGCAATAACGGTGTTTTGTCTTCTCGACAAGCCAAACACAATGATTTCGGCAATGTCACTGGCCACCAATGGTTCGGAACCTTCGTAAACAGCCTTGGCCTTTTCTTGATCGTTCTTGAACCGAACAAGACTGAACTCGGTTTCAACCGCGCCGGGGTCGACCTCCAACACTCTGATCTTGGTGTTGATCAATTCCTTTCTCAACACATGTGAGAACGATTTGACACTGGCCTTGGTTGCACAGTAGATACCTCCACCAGGATAAGGGTCTCTACCGGCAATCGAGCCCAAGTTGACAATGTCACCCGAGTCCTTCTTCTTCAAGATAGGCAACACGGCCTGGGTCAATGTGATCAACCCCAAAACGTTGGTGGTGAACATCCCTTCGATATCTTCTGGGGAAATTTCGCCAACCTGTTCTTTGCCCAAGGCCTTACCGGCGTTGTTGACCAAGACATCGATATCAGCAAATTCTTGGGGCAAATTATCCACAAATGTTTGGAGAGTGCCAATCTTGGATACGTCAAGCGTGACTGACAACACTTTGATGTTGGAGTACTCTTTCTTCAAGCTTTGCTCCAATTCTTCCAACTTTTCCTTTCTTCTGGCCGTCAAGATCAACTTGACTTGACCGTTAGCGGCAGCAGCCAATTCTCTGGCGGTAGCTTCACCGATACCGGAAGATGCACCGGTGATGAGAACAATCTTGTTGGCCAATCTTTCGGCAGCCTTGGATCCGTATGACATGGTTGAATTCCTGTAATCATTGGGAGCGCAATCGCAGCCTATAAATACCAGGACCGCCGCCACACCCCCACCCAAATGGCCAAATAAGCGTGCGCGGGAACCGTGTGCCTATCACGTTGTAATTACAAATCGTTGGATTTAGCCGTGGCTAACTACCTGACACAAATTGATAGTAAATATATGTTCATTATAGATTACTCATATATAAAATATATTTTAAACCTAGTAGAAGGTGGTTGGGACTTGGGCAGCGTACAAGTTCTTGGACTTTTGGACTCTGTGAGGTAATGGGAATTTTAAGTCTTTGGTCAAGTATTGCTTGACGTATTGTCTCTTGACGTCGTCGACCTTTTCTAATTCAACAACCTTCAAGATGTGGATCGATCTAAATCTAGCTCTGTGTCTGGCAGCCAAGTCTTGGTACATGGTGGCAACGGCACCGACTCTGGTAACATCTCTGTATTCTTTGTACATGTTGTGGATACCAGATCTGGAGTCGTATCTGATCCAGATACCGAAGGTCTTGACCTTGGTTGGGCGGGCTTCAGCGATGGTGTTGACGGAGACAACTTCACCAGAGGCCTTCTTGACCTTGTGCAATTTTTGTAAGAAGTACCAGTAACGAGACTTAGCAACAACAGCGTTTGGAGCAAAGATTCTCATACGGTACAACTTTGGTTCTGGAACAGAATCAGTTGGGAGACGACGACCGATAACTTGATATTCGTTTAATCTAGACATCTGAAAAGTTAGTAGTGTTCAAAAAGAAGTGGGATGGATAGGGTTGTAAAATTTTTTTCATGGACTCCAATCCTCAGGTCACACAGGCTGTGCCGCCTCTGTACTGGTTTCCATGGGTGTCCACATCCCTTTCAGTATAGTTCGGTGCTGTACTTACATTAACTGTTGATATCCAAATGTATATACTACCAGAAGTTCAGGAGTAAGTTTCGAATAGACGTTTTTTTGAATCCAGTCTCTGCTCGCACCAGAGTGTGCGCACTGAAAAAATTTCGCAAGACAGTCCTGGTTGTGTGCAGGGAAATGTTTTCAAAAATAAGTCACATGTTGCCAGGGCGCCAGCCCTAAGTTGCAAACGACGCACAACAAATGCAACGGTGCCGTTTGGCTCAACTGATACCACCTCCGTCGTACCGTTGACGTCGTCGTACAGAGGCTAAGGCTACAGTCCAGTTGTGAGAATACTCTATATTTATTTCTCTAACGTCTCTCGTTTATTACTCATTAATCGGTGTGGGCCTTCTTCTTCATTCTGTGTTCCCTAGAGGCCTTGCCCTTAGGCCCGCTTTCAGTATCCAAGCAGTAATCAAACCATCTGAACGAACTAGCGTAGTTACCGATAAAGTAGTGATGGTGGTCGTCGTGGTGCTCAGCACCGGCCCAGATTGGAAGGAAGTTGTGCAACGACCATGGGAAATCGTAACCCGAGTGGGAGTCAACTGCCTGCAACAACCTCAACGAGATCCACACCGAAATAGTAAACAAATGCAACACGGGCATTTCCCAAGCAGGATAAACCTTGGCCAAGTAGGCGTACAAGATAGGGAAACCGACAGTACCGACACCTAACGACATGACTTCAACGGGGTGGGCGTATTCTGCAGCCAAACCAAATGGAGCAGCGTATTTGTGGTGCTGCTTGTGGATGTACTTGTAGAAAACACCAACGTGAAAGAGTCTGTGAGCCCAGTAGTGCCACATGTCTTCACATACAAAGAAAATAGCAATCTGGGCAAGCATCACCTTCCAGTGGGGGAAGGGCACATCGACAGAAATCTTCAACGAAGCACAGAGAGGGTGGAAAAACCAGATGGGGAAAGCCTCCACCAAGAAGTGCAGCTTCAACACCGACTTGAAACATTCCCACTGTTCCTTGTTGCTGGGTATCTTGTTTGGTTGGATCTTCCAGCGGTTAAAGTAAGGGATCTGGTCGATGATAAACCAAGGAATACACCGGCCAAAGTACATCAACTCGTGGGTCAAGAAAAACATCAATCCCGTGGCCAAGGTGTCGTTGGCCATGTAGAGATACCACGAGGCCCAGAGTCTTTCGATGGTATTCAACAGCGAAGCAGCGACATTGGCCCCCAAATCGCGGTAAATTGCAAAATAAGTACCGTCGCCAAGGGTCTGGTTAGTAAGAATGTTGTTGAGAACAGTCGACATGTGTAAGAGGGATGTTTTCTAGAGGAATTCTCTGTTTCTACATCGCAGTCCCGGGCTATTTATACCTGGCTGCGAATCATGCCATTCGCGCGTCAAAAAAAAATCTTGATGGGGTGATGGAATCGGCGTTTGCGTTTCGCGTCGTATACTTCGTATAACTCGTATAACATGCTATAGGGTGTGTATTCTAGATTACTCTTTCCTTGGGTAAAATATCTACCAATAAACTATTGTCGATGTTACCGACGTTCAAGCCATGGGCAGTCTTGTACTGATCGATGTTGCCGAAAAACTTGTCGAACAAAAATGCGGTATCTAAGGGTCCTCCCTTGGCCTCAGGATGGAACTGGGTCGAGAAAATAGGCTTGAACTTGTGGATCATTCCTTCGTTACTCAAGTCGTTTAGGTTGGTGAAATATGGTTCCCATTCCGAAGGTAACGTGTTGGCATCGACTGCGTAACCGTGGTTTTGCGACGTGATGTGACACTTGCCCGTGGTCAAATCCAATGCGGGAATATTGTGGGCACGGTTCCCGTATTTCAACTTGATGGTTTTGGCCCCGCTGGCCAATGCCAACAACTGGTGGCCCAAACAGATACCGAAAATAGGCAACTCGGGGTGTTGGTCCATCGTCTGTTTTAAGTTATCGATGGTCGAAGAACAGTGGGTAGGGTCCCCTGGCCCGTTCGAGATGAAGATACCATCGAACTTGTTGGCAATCTTGTGGATAGGGTAGTTGTATGGGAACACCGTCAAAGAAGCACCTCTTTCCACCAAACAACGCAAAATGTTCTCCTTGGCACCACAGTCCAACACGGCAATGTGGTGGCCCTTGGAGAATTCTGGTGGGCAGGCAACGTGGAATGGTGCCTTGGTAGTCACCTTGTGCACCAAATTCACCGAACCAGGGTCCTCAAAAGCTGCATCTTCATCAGCATCGTATTCTTCTCCAATGGTGATCTTGGCCAACGAAGATCCCTTATCTCTAAGGTACGACACCAATTGTCTGGTGTCCACACCAGTAATGGCAGCAACACCACTTCTCTGACACCATTGTTGCAAGGACTCGACCGCAGTCCAGTGCGAGTATTCCAAGGCAACGTCGGCAACAACTATACCAATACATTGGACGTTAGGACTCTCGACGTGCTTCAACAAGTTAAACACATCCTTCTTCGAGGATGAAGGAACACCGTAGTTCCCGATCAAGGGTTGGGTGAAACATAAGATCTGGCCCTTGTAAGAAGGATCCGTCATCGATTCGGGATATCCGACCAACGATGTGGTGAAAACAGCCTCACCACTGATGTTCTTATTGGCCCCGAACGAGTATCCGTTAAACACTGGCCCATTCTTGATAGTCAAGGTAGCTCTATCTAGTTGTGAGGTTTTGTTGGTAAACTTAGCAGCCGTAGCTAAAAGACGCTTGCTAATATTAAGCATGGTATACTATGGATTCTTGGGATTTTGAGGATTATCGCTGGGGGTGGGAATTTTATATGAAAAATCGATAGCGAATCGCGGCTAGAAAAATTTTCAATTCGAATTACCCGTTTGGGAATGACTCATATAGTCGTGCGACAACCGCATATAGTGACATCAATATCTTGCATTAATATGTATCTAAGTCTAAATTTATTACTAATAATAAGTGCTATCGAAGCACCATTGAGTCACCGTAGTTGATGCGCTAATCATGTATGTTAGCCTACCAAGATCGGAATGTCGATCTTGACCACATTGTCCGCAAACTCATTCTGCTCTCCTCCACCCTTATACTTGACCAAGACTTGAAGACAATAAACTCTCCCGACCAAACAGTTCTGGAACGAAGGAATTAAGCTGACATTATTCTTGTTGGCAGATATCAACGGAATAGAAAAGTTCTTTGTCCATTTAAACTTGGAGCCCTTCTGTGCCTTCCAACTACTCTCTTTGTTCAATAGTTCAGGGTGAGTTTGTGATGTAATTGTCTTGTAGTAGTCTTTAACTGTATCCTTCTTGATCCCCAAAGATCTGATAGATTTCAAGTAAAGGTAAGAATCTCTCGAAAGCGTGATATCGTTGGTCTTGAGGAACTGGACATAGTTGTATGCTTGGTCCTTGAGTGCTTGCAAGTTGTCTCTTGTCAATTTCACTTGATCATCAATCTTCTTATCTTCCTCCTTAGGATTGGTGTAAAAGAAATCGTAGCCCAACTCAAATGGAAGAGGATAATCAGTGTAGTAAGACCAAAAGATTATATTCGTCTCAACATGACTGATCTGGGGTGGTTTGGTGGCACTGTCAGTAGGTGTGAATACAAGTGAAAGATCAACTGAGGTGATACCATCATGCTGGTTGTACAATTGCTCGACCTTGGATGACATGCTACCGTTTGTATCAACAGGCTTAAGTCCAAAGTAATCATTTAAGTTACCATTGGGGGGAGGCGTAGGCGTTTCGGATCCGTTATTGTATCTGGTTAACAATCTTGGAGAAGCATATGGTACGATCTTATCTGGAACCCTCACGTACAAACGCAGTTCACCAATTTTGATCAAAGACGAAAGAATCATCTTCTTTTTCTTTCCAAACACGTTCGTCGCAATCTTGTTTCCAATCATCCGTTCTTCTCTGTAACACATCTCTTCGTGCTCGTGAATATGGGATTGTTCGTTAATTTGTTGCTTCAAATTGATGCGTTCGAGATTCTGATTGGTAATCTGGGTAGCACCCGTAAGTAGGTTCTTGTGCTTGAATTCGTCGAGGGTTAATTCGTTTCTCGTAAACCGTTCATCAATTTCCCTTTCTATGCGGTAGTTATATTCATTGATAATACGCCAAGTTGATAACTGAACATAGTTCTGGAATAATTTTCCATCGACACCAATCGTTCCATAAGTTTCGTTGGCAAACAGATAAGTCTGGTTGTAATACTTCATCAGTTCGTGCAAGCTTGGAATATATCTCAAGAAGTATTGACTACTGCTTGAGATGACGTAGTCCGATTCAGAGTTAGGGTCGTTAATTTCATGACGAGACAATTCTTCCTTTGGATTATTCAATTTGTCGATAAACTTGGCCTCAATTGTATAACTGACACTAACATCATCAAAACAATGATCTTTGGTCATAAGGGGTGTTCCTCTGACGTTCAAAAACCCATAGCCTAGTGCCTTATTGAGTTGAATTGTTTCACCTCTGTTATAGAAACAGGTTCTGTCAAGACCCATCGAAGGTGGAGGTAAAATGTGAGGCAATGACAAGTGAACGCAGGTATTATCGAGAAGTTTCTCCGGGAACTTGAAAGTGAAGTACTTCTTATACTTGGTATTTGGTTGAAGTACCCTCTCGTTTGGCAATCCTAACGTACATCCGTCGTTGAGATCTGCTGTATAAGCCTCGTACTCAATACCTGCACTGTTGGGTATATGTGTATAGCCATACGAAGCATTCAAATCATACATTTTCAAGAATTTTTTCATCAAGATCTTCTTATACTTGTGTGAATCCAAAATGCCCGTATTAAGGTTTCTTTCAATTGATTTGATGGTCCCTTCCAACGATACCGTAAAGAGGCCAAAGTTTACCGGTTTGTTGGAGGTGTTGGTTATAACAACGTATCCATTGACAACGTCTCCTCCGGTATATTCTTTCAACCGGGTTTCCAATTCGTTGGCGTGATTGGGTTGTGGTACACGTTTAGTCACAAAGACCTGAATGTCTATGTGTGACGGAGGACCCTTTGGAAGTCTGTCAATATTATCGAGAGGTGATGAGCCGTAAGTATCATGAGTGACCGAAACGTTATGGTTATGGGTAGTGGCCTCATTCTCGTCAAACAGATACTCACTACGTTCATCGGCATCCTGGAGCTGAAGATTACTAAGTTCTTCGTCAATGTGGACATCGCGACTGGCGGCGGGAGATAAGTCCGGGGGTGTAGGGGAAGTGTTGGCGGTATCGCCATAGATGGGCGGTCTAATGGTCAAATTCTCGCTAAACTGGGTGTCATCTCTCTTCAAAATAGATTGAAACATCTGGAACGAGGGCAACACGTCAAAGTATTCTGTCTGGGTGTTGGAAGTAACGGTCGAGGTTAACAGGGTCCCCAAGAGATCAATTTGACGTTGTTGTTCCTGGCTGGGCTGATAAGGTACATTTCTGTGGATATTGTTGGTTGAAGGCTGTCGTATCGGGTTGGACGGCTGTTGTTTGGGGCTGTCATTGGTGTTCTTGATCGTATCGTAAGATGGTGGAAGGTCGTCGTCGTTCATAAGTAGAGTGGTATGGTATCAAAAAGGTTATAATTCCTAAGACCATTTTTCGCGCGCAGAGCATGGGGGTAAACGGCTTGCACTCACCATTCAACATTCCCGTAGCGGCAACACCGACCGCCTGCCAAGTGGCACGTCCGGCACTTAATGCCTTGGCATATAACCCCGGGGTCGATACTACAGTTACAATTACGTTAATTACGCCGTTTTGCAGTGGAAGGCACAGTTTATTGTGGGGACCGCGACTCGGGTCTCGGTTCCCTCGCTATGTATTTCCATTTTGGGAAGATCATTCGTTGTCGGTGTTTTTTTTCCGTCTTCTTCGTTGTCTCCCGCACTCAACACATCAGACTGACATGCAAATCGAATTTTTTTATTGGATTTTCATCAATAATCAATTGTATCACAATCATCATCGTGTCTCCCCATGCGGTGGGCAACAGTCGAGTAGCAAAGGCTCGTTCGGACACGAACGAAAGTACCCCGCTACTCAAATCTTACCCGATAATACTGAAAAGAGTCAGGAACCACGGCCGGTCAAGGCCTTAATTATCATCATCGTAAAGGGATTAACAGTCCCAATACACAGTAGACCGTCGTGATAATGTGGTGAAGTCATCATTTACTTTTCAGTACCAGAGTAGAAGTAGACCTGGCTCTCTTGTATTGTCAGAGACATCCAGTTACCGAACTGTAGGCTCCAACAAACAAAGATTTTGGCAATGTCTTCAATTATTCTGACTTCAATATATCAGACTTGAAAAAGTTTCTCTACTCGTATAGATTCAGACATATGCTTGTCTTTTTTTTCAATCTCATCTTTTATCTTGAGGCCTGAATGATCGAAGAGATGCTAAAATCCTGAGCCACATTCATGAGTGGTTCCATTGTTTTGGTGTTTTCTATTCCTTTTCATCTGGAACAACTATGCTGTTAGTATCCTTGTTAAGGCCATATCAGAACGATTCAGAAATGCATGAATGGTATAAAAAAAAGTGTTGTCATCAACGGGTATCCCGAAATTCTGACTCGTCATCTAAAAAAATCATCATCTAATGTTCTGTAAAATGGGTATACATACTTTACATTGTCTGGATGAATCTTTTTTTTCGTCTATTCCGTTAGTATATAGACCAGGATGAATGAACATCTCTAGAATCAGTTTCGGTGGGTTTCTGAGGCCCACCATATATGCGTTGTCACTCACAATTTATTCAGTGCCCAGTGCAATGATTCCTCATACTAGAAGATCTAATTCATGTAGACATACCTTAATTGTTAGTAAGATTTTCTCATTAAAATAAGGAAAAGTAAAATCAGTAGCGTTGCAAAAACTTATCAATCATAGAGATTCAGCCAGTAATTCCAGCTTTGTTTTTGTTAAGTCATCATAAAATTACTTGTTGTATCGTCTGTAACATACTGTTTAGTATAAAAACCTTTCTATACCAGGTACTTTCAATGGAAATCTGAACATGTTAATATGAATTCTTGGTTTAAGATTCCAATCTGTAATTCAGTTAGGTATAACGTTGTGATCATTCTTAAAAGTCACAAACTCTAGTTTGAAAATGATTATTATGATCATCCGTTTACAGAAAGACAACTTCACTTACATAAAAGTTCCTTACTGTTCATAATTGATGGTGCTCGCTGCTTTATATATATTTGAAAAATTTTCTTGTCCGGGTAAGTTCCGTTTAGGGCACACTGTTGGCTGCGAAAATGGTACATTCTATAAGACTGCATACCTAATAAACAAGTTCCTATCTCTCAAGGTACCCTCCCTCTTTGCAAAGAGCGTAAAACATACTGTCTTTATCAGCTAATAGGTTAGCAGGTGAATCAAATTCTTTGACTTCTCCTCTTTCCAAAACAATGATTTTGTCGCTGTCTAAGATTGTTTCCAATCTGTGGGCAATTGTCAAAATGGTTTTGTCAAAGAATTCTTGACGGATGGTTTCCTGGATAATCTTATCTGTCTGTGCATCAACTGCTGCGGTCGCCTCATCTAATACCAATACCTTCGAAGGGTTTAAAAGTGATCTGGCCAATGATAAAAGCTGTCTTTGTCCCGAAGACAAGTTGGAGCCTCCTTCGAATACTTTCGCAGAAAGCCCAACATCGTATTGGTTAGTTCTTGTTTCTTCCTCTTCGGTATCTTGTTCGCCGTCATTCTTTCCCCTCTTTGTCTTCATTTGTTGTACGTGTTCTTTCATGTGAGCAAGCTCTAAAACCCGCCACAATTTCTCGTCGCTGTAATTTTCAAAAGGGTCCAAGTTCTCTCTAATAGATCCCTCAACTGCATGGGGATCTTGAGGAA
This sequence comes from Teunomyces cretensis, assembly GCA_003706575.2. Classification (NCBI taxonomy): domain Eukaryota; kingdom Fungi; phylum Ascomycota; class Pichiomycetes; order Serinales; family Debaryomycetaceae; genus Teunomyces; species Teunomyces cretensis. Next base: position 212,036 of record PPLT02000002.1, on the reverse strand, counting down.
TAATGTTAAGGCTGCTTCTCAAATCGTAAAGTCCTATCTTGCTGGTATCGACCCCATCTATCTCGATGTGTCCCTCGCTGGCTTCTAATAAACGGAATAATGCCAATGATAAAGTTGATTTCCCTGCACCTGTACGGCCAACTATGCCAACTTTTTCTCTGGGTTTAATGTCAACGCTAACATTTTTCAAAACAGGACTCAAGTTTTCTCTGTATTTGGTTGAGTAGTTTTTGAAAGAAATAGCACCACTTACTGGCCAGTGTTTAGGTGGCCTATTGTCTTCGATGATATTTTCCGCTTCCGAAGGCAACTTGGAGTATTCAAAAACTCTCTCAATGGAAACGGATTTTCCTTCTAAATCGGCCCAGTATCTGATGATTGCATTTAAGCAACCGGTAACATTCATTGCATTGATCATGACAAACCCGACCAAGCCTGCACTGAGTTCTTTTCCAGTTCCTAGAGTAGCTAGGATTAAAAGAGAACACGAGAAAGTTATAATTGCCGATATGGAATGCAATCTTACGGCAAGCCATCTATTGCAACATCCAAGCGTTAGATCTGTGACCACTAAGCCATCGATGTTCTGCATGTTTTTATACAAAAATCTTTCTGTTTGTCCGTATGCCTTGATGGTTTCTAAGCCGTTGACGGTTTCTTGTAAATGTGAAAATATGGGGCTCTTTCTTGCACTATTCAATCTCTTAAGCTCTCTTGAAGTAGGAATAAAGTATTTCCTAATTTCGTTGTAGACGAAGAAAAGGGCAACAATGATGAGCAGCATAATTGGTAAACTTGCAACAATAACAACAAGTAATCCAAACGCATGGATGGTGTAGTCAATAAAACCGATAAATGCCCAGATCAATTGCTGATCGAGGACATTTATATCGTCCGAAAATCTGTTCAAGATTCTACCCACTGGAGTAGTTTCAAAAAACGACATGGGCGATCTTATCACTCTATTAGTCATTTGGTCATGAAAGTGCTTTGCTCCGCGTATGACACAGAAACTCCAAATCACAAATGAGCCTAATAACGTAAACAAACCACCCAAAATTCCAAAAACTGTGTAAAGAGATAAGAATAACAATGGTCTTGTGTTGTATCCTGCTTCCAAGTTCAATTCGGACCAATACTTTAACACGTAATTAGCAGCAAGTGTCAAAAATACATTGGCAGAAAAGCAGAGGATATAAACAATTATCCAAACGTAGTTGCATGCTTTGAAGTATTCAACGTAAACGGCCCATTTGACGCTGCCTTTGGCACCTTTCTCTTCCGTGTGAGCGGTTCGTCTAGCAAGAATATCTTCTTCTTCTTCGTCATCTTGGTAGTCATGACCATAAGAAACAAAACTGACAGCTCGGTTGCGTGCATCGATCCTCTCCAAATTGACGCTCTGGTCGAGCTCTTGAGCAGCTACCTCGTGTAGGTAGTCTTGATCTGTTGGGTAAATATCAATATTGGATTCATCAGACACCGATTTTTGATCTTCTATTTCAAAATTTTCTTTGGCTGCAACTTCTTTCTTACCAAATATTCTTATTAACTCGGCCAATTCTGATCCTCTTTCAAGTACTTCGTCGTAGGTACCGGTCTCTGCAATCTCTCCTTTCTTTAATAAAACAATTCTGTGCGCAATATGCAACACGTTAACCGCATTTGTAACCAATATGATGGTTTTGGACAGAAGAATCCCTTCTGGGCCCAATACTTGGCTAGTGAGGTTTTTTGCAACATGCGCATCTACTGCTGATAAAACATCATCAAGTAAAATCACATCTGCTCTAGAGTAAACACTTCTGGCCAAAGCAATTCTTGCCTTTTGGCCACCGCTCAATGAAATACCCTTTTCCCCAACGACAGTTTTGTCTCCATCGGGCAATATTTCAAAGTCACTGAGCAACTGGCAGCATTTGACAGTTAAATCGTAGTAAATCCTATCATATTTGCGACCAAACAAAATATTCTCTTTTACTGTAGCATTGGCAAGCCATGGATTCTGAGAACAGTAAGCAATTGAGCCGTTAATTTTCACCTTGGTGTTCTTGTTCTTTTCGATCGGTAATTCACCTAGGAGGGATTTGATAAAAGTTGTCTTACCACTACCAACCTTCCCAACAATACAAGTTAATTGACCTTTCATTGCGTTGAATGTAATATTTTTTAACGCAATGTTATCGTGGCCGGTGTTTTCGGCAGGTTTATCTTTAACGACGTCCCATAAAAAGGTGGCATTTGATACCGAAACTGATTCATCGCCATGTTCTAATAGCTTGTTTGTTCTTTCAATTTCGTTGATCTCCATTTCTTCCATACAAAACAATTCTCTGAGTCTCTTCAACGAAATATCTGTTTCAATCAAACTGGAGAATAATCCAGGAAGAATAACAATTGGTTCCGTCAAAACTTCAAATAATGAAAGAGCTGGGAATGCAATATCCGGCGTCAACGGCACTCCAATACTATAGGTAAATGCAACCAAACAAGCACAAGAGACTAGAAATGGAACACAACCCCATAAAAAGGTTGCAAATGAATTCAAAACTCCAATTTTTTTAAGCAAAACTAATTCCTTGTCGTTTCTAATCGTAAATAACCGTTTCATCATTGGCTGCTCCCATGCAAAGAGCTTCAAATTTTTGATGGAAGTCAAGATATCCGAGGTTAATCTGGTTCTCTGATCCTTTAGCACCATACTGTCGCTGTAAAGCGTAGCAATTGAAGCGCTAACTTTACTACTAATTGGGATTAGGATACAAGCTGTCAAAAGCCCAGACCAGGTGGCACCTCCAATTATCTTCTTCAATGCAAGTAAGGCAAATACCAACCTGAACGGCATGATCAAAATTTCCAGATACGCTTGTGACGAATTGACGATGGTAAAAAGGTCTACCGACATGTTGTTAATGATCTCCCCTGTCGTTTTTGCTTTTCTAGATTCACCAGATAACCTCATTGCCTTGTGATATATCATGGCATTCAATTGGCCCAATAGTTTGCTTTTGAAATAGAATGTCTGAACAAACCATCCGTTCATAAAACAGAATCTGGCCACAGTGATTACAAAGAGGGCACTTGCAATTGAATAGCCAACGATTGCGGGTTGACCGTCTTGGATACTTGAGCTGGTTACCGAATTAGTGAAGAATCGAATAAATCTTTGTAACAAGAAAGTTTGGATGAAGTTCAGAGACATTTCCAACATATCTATCACAAAGGACTTAAGTATTACAAGCCAATGCAACCTGGCCAAGATGAAAAACAACGATACTTTAGGCAACAATCTATCATCTTCTGTAGGATTCACGGCTTTTTGCAACCGCTCCGATCTTTGGAGTTCTGCCTTAGTATACTGGACATTCCACATGTCAAAAAACTTTTTGAAGTTTAAATCACTGAACATGTCGGCATGAACTGGTGGGATGTCTTTGGCATCAAGGTCTTGCGATTTGTGGACCTTCTTGATCAAATCATTTAGCCAAACAAAAGCATTATCTGAGTAAAACGGCCTAACTGATGCTATCTCCCATCCATTCAAGTTCCAATAGTCGACCAATTCTCTGGCGGGTTGATACAATGCAAACTCAAACACAAGGATAATGGCGGAATTGACAAGAAGCGATATTTCAATGACATACACAATTGAGCTGGCTGACAGACTGAAATGTGGTACTAATAACTTATGTGATGAATATGTATCTTGTATCAAAACCACGGTATTAGTTATCACTTCGAATAACCAGTATGTCTGGAGCGAAGTTGTTGGAATAACTGACCGTGTAGGTTCAATTATGTGAAGAGGCAATATAAACAACATGAGTACCCCTGTTCTGAAAAGGTTTGACACCGAGACCAAATCTGTCAATGATAAAAATGTAAATTCAGTAACGAGGGCCAAAAGGAGAAGCTGCAAAAATATCGAGTTGAGTTTGATCAACTGATAGATGCCCACACTGCGGAGCTTAAACGGGGAACCAAAAGAGGTTTTTATTCTATATGACCCATACCCATTGTTAAAAATCAACTCGAAGGCGTAGTAGATTGTGAAGATTGCCAATGAAGCGTTACTGATGATAGTAACGGCTGAAATAAAGTTGGGATCTAAATCATTATGTCTTGAATCGTATAGCGGATTACTTAGCGCATGCCAAAATGTTTCTATAGCAGAGCTGTTGTAGACTTTCAGTAATTCGGGTTCAACTATTGACATTAACCTATTCCTAATGGTTTTTAACTTGGAATAGGCAGCGAAATGTTCGTACTTAAGTCCAACTTTGACTCATATCCGTTTTGAGCGCGCGATGGCCTGTGTGGGGGCTCCAAAGCAATGTAATGTTAATGGTCTGTAAATGGGATAAAAGAATCAATTGGGTCTCTAAGGTGACGAGTACGTGTTTGTAGTTGGGTTTTTATCTCGTAATTATTGCTTTCCTGACATTTTACGTGTATTTTGCTTTGTTTTAGTTGGGGACATATGAGTGTACGGCTCTGACACGGCATAATAAGCGGCGCGGGTTTTCAGAAAATACGCTACCCTAGTTTTCCCTTACATATTTGTAGGTTTCTTCTGTCATTTCATTTGCTTATCTATAAGGTTTAACTACTCTACAGAATATAATCTAATGCTTGTGACACGATTTGTTCTTGTAGCCATCATGGGTTCTTGTTCTGGTTCTGGTTTTGGTTCTGGTTCTGGTTCATGTTAAATGTAGGCGGAGGCATAAACATGGGCATTCCAGCCATAGGCATTGGAGGGATGGCCATTCCTGGTGGCATACCAAATTGCGGAGGCATTGCACCAGGCATGGGTGGCATGAACATGTTTGGTGCCATGGCAACCTTCTGTCGCTTTGCACCGGGTCCTTCGTCTTCTCCATCTTCTGCAGATCTCTTTAATTCGTTGGCTGGATTATGTATGCCCAATTGCTGTTCCTTTTCTGTGATGTATTCCTGTAACCTCTCTTCCAAGCCAGGATTAGGAACTAAAGAGTCGATAAACGTATCCTCTGTCCCACAGTTGGGGCAGTGGAAATCATTTTCAATTAATAACTGTTCCAAGTCGGGTTTGTTGTAGTTGAAGTTCATTCTCTTTCTCAAAGCTGATGCATCCTGACAACATGGTGTCATCACTATAGGCGCACGCAACAACTTTCTTGTGCTTGGCAATGGATCTATGAATTCTAACCTCTTGTCAGTTTCAATACACTCTATTATTTTCTGTTCAAACTCCTGTTGGGCTTTCAAGGCAGCGTTTTGTTGCTTTTCCTGGTAGCTGATCCAGGTCTTGCTATCGGCCAAGGCAATAGCGTATCCACCGTCTTCGGTGACCAAAATGGTATTACCGTCCTTGTCAACCAAGTCACCATTCTCATTGGTACTGATTCCATCCGAATCCATCTGTTTTTCCACATCTTCCTTTGAAATGGATTTCAAATACGACTTAGGAATACCCGTAGTCCTCAAGATCTTCTTTCCCTCGAAATTAGGGTCACTATTAGTAGGACAATTTTTGATCCAATGATCCTTCTTACCACACCTATAACATATGTAGCCTGGAGGTGGCAAATCTTCTTGCTTTCCCCCGGCCGTAGGCTTAAAGTGGATTAACTTATGTGTGGCCAATTCGTCTTGAGCGTGTGCCCATACATTCTCTTGGTTTTCGAACATGAGCTTGATTCGGTCTTCTTCGGATATGTTCTCGTCCACCGGTTTGGCTGTGGTTGGCTGTGGGGCAGGGGCGCCAGCAAATGAGGGAGCATTGATTGCCTTCCGATTGATTCTCGGTTTGCCTGTAACGTACCGCGAAGCATTGGTGAATCTGCCCTTCAAATGACTCGGGGACCGCTTTGCTAGCACAAATGTCGATCTGGGCACAATATCAGAGTCAAGTTCGTACTCCACATCGGGCTGCTCCGAATGGAAGAGATGTAAGTTGAAGTCTTGACCTGTACCCAAATGGTTCTGCAAGATGATCTCTCGCTTTAATTCAAACACACTTATAGCGGTACCATCAAAGTGAATTACTGAACGATCCTTTTGGTGAAGAAACTTATAAAATACAATGGAAGACATTGCTGTGAAAGGTTTCTAGTTTATGGTCTATCACTCGTTCAATTCAGTTTTTCCATGATGACACAAAACCCACCTGACAAAAAATTTACCAAATTATAAACAACTGCTATCCAACAACACTATACACCTTTGTCTACATTCAGGCCCAGAATGGACGTCACGTATTCTGTCTCCAATATATGTGGCTATAAGCTGCATTTTCCCGTGCAGAAAATACAATTGCCGTTGAAATATCCCGACGAAGTACCGGTCTCTTCTCCCAATGAGAACTTCCACAACAAGCTTGCCAACTCGGGAAACATCATCGAGACAGGGTCTTCCATCATACAGCATGTATCGTACAACATTCTTAACGACTTGAAAACGATCACCATTGCTCCCCTTGTGTCCCATTCAAACTCATTGGGGCTCAACTACCAAACACTTGAGTTTTCAATTTCCCACCCAATTATCTCGCCCAACTGCTTCCAAGCCTACCATGACAAACAAGAAGACGTTATTATCATAGACTTAATTGACGTTAACTTCTTGTTCATCACTTTAAAAGTCAGTATGGATGATTTGCTTGTGAATAAACCAATTAGCTTGGAAAACTTTACCCAGTGGGGAAATATATCTGTTCCTTACTCGTTTGAAATGAGATCATACCCATATTATGTGAAAACAATCGATCCTCTCAATTTGATAATCTCCCTTAAAGACGGTGGTTTGTTGCATTTCCAAAGACCTAACGTTCTTTCTGGTTTTGACGTCTATAACTTCAATGATACCCCTTCTTTCAGCTTCACTTCCCTCTTTAGAAAGGACCCTGATGCAGACTTTGAATTGGGTGGTATCAATTCAAATGCAATCGTCGATATTGTCCCAATAGCTGAGAATGTGGTTGCAACATTGACCGTTTCCAAAACTATCAAATTATGGAGTTTGATCACTCATCAATCTTGCATTTCTCCTATTAAGTTGAGTAAACTGAACGATTCCGACTTATGGTTGACTTCCGTTCCTACTAAATACTTACAAGTATTACATGATACGGTCTTAAATAAGGATTACTTGACTTTACATTACAACGTTCTGTCTTCTGAAGATCCAACTCACTCTAGTGGATTTGCCTTCAAAACCTGGGAATTCAACAATAGCGAAGAATCCATCCTGTTAACCCCAATTGATCAACTTGCATTTGAACCGGAATCTCCCTCATCATTCTTGGTCGATTCTAACGACACAATTTTTAAAAACACTCTCTGGTTTATTCAGGATTATCAGGTAAGAGTGAAAGATCAGGAAGTCGATTTTTACATACTTTGGAAGTCCAACACTTCATCGGCCATTGGATCTTATTCCATTAATATCAGTGATGGCTCCGTGAATTCTATAAAGTGGTCCAACTTATTGCAGGATGACACAGTTAGTGAGTTCTATCCATATCATGACAGCGATTATTATCGCAAGAAGGTGTTGGATTCTGGAAGATACGAACAGTTTGTCCTTACTACCTCCCTTAATATTCTCAGAAAGCACGTTGAACTTGGGCCAGTAGATGTCAGTAAACCGGTGAGACAAGTTATTGAAGAATCGATCAACTATGCTGCCACTTCTATGCAGCAAGACACCAAATCTAATTGGTTCAAGCTATATTCCTTATGCGAAGAATTTAAGAAATCTGGAGAAGCTGCATTATCTTTGACATTCGCTAGTGATTCATATTTGATATCTCTTCAATCTAATGGTTTGGGAATATTTAGACCATCGCATTATTACGAAAGCTTTCAATTTAAGGACAAGAACACTTCGGATGGAAGACTTGCAGGTATCTTGAACAAAATTCAATCTACATTGTCTACAAAGACTTATCACAAGTTGGTTTCGGTGATCAAGAAATCTACAAAGTTAACTTTGGAAGAAGCAAATGAATTATACGAAAACTACTTGGGTTCAAAGCTATCAGAAGAAGACACTCAAAGCATTTTGGAAGAGTTGGAATCGATACCAGAAGTGATAGAACATATCAATTTACTTATTGATCCAGTTGATTTTGAAATCATCAGTGAGAACAATTCGGGTATTGGCATATTGAGAAAGTTGAACACGATCACTACTTTTAAGGAAATTAAATCAAAACATGAACAAATTTTGTTGAGCTTGGTCATTGTGCTCTTGGTTTGTGAATCAAATGACCAAATCTTGTCAATAATTAATACGATTCTTGAGAAGTTGAATACTTACGATGTTGTTGACTTTATTTTTGATACATGCCTTCATGCGCTTGATGAAAAGTCAGGAATTGAAGATGAGGGCCTCAGTCAGTCAGAAAACTCCTTATTCTGGATTAGTATTGTGGACAAGCATTCCCAATTGAAGCATTTGATTTCAGGTGGCAACTTAAATGAAGCTTACGACTTTTTCTACGCCAGCATTCTTTCTAGCTATGATAACTTTATTATAGATGTGACGATCGAGTTGATTAACCGTGGTGAAGGTAAGTTCATTAAGGACGTCTTTTTCAAGGCATTAAACCATGAGAGTGTCATTGATAGATTTTTGGTCGGGTTGGTTTACTTGATTCATGACGAGCCACAGCACTTCTTTGAAATCTTCAAGGATTATACCATTTTCACCAGACATAACCAACATATATTGAAGGAAAGAGTTTATGATTCTTTGGCTAGAAGTAGCGATGACATTAAGACTTTCTTGGACACTATCTTCCGCGATGAGTCTAATGATTCTTTGAGAGAGTCAAATTACTACCACGCCCTTGCTGAATTATCGAAATCACAAATTCACTCTCGTCAGCAACAGGTTCAACTTAAGCAGCGTTCTTTGACCAAGTTCGTTTCAACAAAGAGCATTGCAACGGTGTCTGATATTACGCTCAGTTTCTTGACTACAGCATTGGACTTTGAAAACAAATCAATTCAAATCCTCAAGAACGCCAGTGGAGATTTTTCGACCAAAATTGATGAATATTACCTCAACGTGTTTGATTTATCCTTGAGTTTGTCCAACTATGACGTCTTGTATGATTCATTAACGAACTTGAAGAAAACAAGTCAAGTTTATAACTACAAGGAATTGATGACAAAATTCATTGCGAATTTGATCAGCAACCAAAGTGTCAGCACTTTGTTTCCTCCCAATAATAACAAGCTTTATCAGCAAAACTACTTATTGATCGATGAGATTTTGTTGGAATTGGCCAATAACGAACTTACGTTATCTACGTCTCTTAAGTTCTATGAATATCTATACTCTTGGAGATTATATGGTGCTTCGAATGACTTGAGTGCTGATCAGTTGAGTGACAAGAGGGGAGCAGTTGAGTCATTATACATGTTTATCACCCGCTTTAAGTTTGAAAACCAAAACAACTTAATAGCCAACACATCAGTCGCCCCGATTAGATTCGAAGATATCAAGCAGTACAAATTGAAGATTTTGGAATTATATATGATTATCTTGAACTGTTTGAGAAGCTTTGAGAACGATGATGACAAATGGATTGTCAAGAAGGACGACGATGAATTGAACATCCTCCGGTTGGAAGGTGTTGAAATTGAATACTATAATTGGTTGCGTGAATTGGAGGATGATATGAAGGAGACCTATTAAGAAGAGTTAGCCAATATTGGCCTTCGAATTACCAGCCCCCTTCGGATTGTCATCCTTCCAGTCATCCCATTGTCTTGCTTCCAACTCATCGTCAGATTCGTCGGTATCACTATCGTTTTTAGTTTTAACTTCATCTTTCAACATTTTACCATTTTGTAATTCGTAGTCCAAGTACTCTTCGACAGACATTGAAGGTAAGACTTGTCCTGTTCCAAACACCTTGTCACGCAAGTTTTGCTTCTGAGACGTAATAGTGAACGGCTGAAGGATCTTACCCAGCTTCGAGATCAAATCGGAGATATTCTTGTTGGAAGTAGGCAAGCTCTCCAACCGCGGGGTGTATCCATAGTCGTTATCTCTGGAGGGGGTTGGAGCACGTTCATCCTGTGGCGGAAGTGACGCAGACGTTGATGATTGACGGTTTCCTACCACCTGAAATTCCATGGTGATGAGCTCAAGGGCATTGAAGGTATTGAGAGCATGAAGAACGAGCTGGTCTGAAAAGACTTGCCGCACGATTTCCTCGTCCAACCGAGAAAATTCTTCGTCATCGTTATAGTAGTCATCCATTATGGCGAGTTTACCCTTTAATTCCTTCTCGAGCTTATAGTTTTCGATCTTCTGTTGGCGCTTGAGCGTAGGATTATTATTGTAAGAAACCAACTCATCGAAAGTAGGATTGTACAACTCGGTGAAGTTATTGATCCGGTCTTCCTGCGTCTTGGAGAGAATGCCGTAGTTTTGGAGCAGTACCAAAAACAAGATGAGTTGCTGCTTAGCTTGACTCAAGTTGGCAGTCTTATGTTCGATGCCGATGGAAGTATCGCTGGCATTGGCATGGTTGCGGAAGGAATGGCTGTAGAGCATACCCAAGTAGTAACTTGAGTTTAAAAACGGAATGTAATTGGTGCTGACCTCACGAAGGCTCTCGTTGTCACTGAAGAGACGGAGGTCTTGTACTATGTTCTGTATAAGAACAAACTCTTTGATAAGCTCAAAAAGCTTGGATTGGTACCCTGGGTCATCTTTGCGGCCACCAGCTTCTTCGATGGCATGGTACTGGCCAATAGCATCCTTATATCTTTGGGAAACAGTAGTATCTGGCATGGTTTCTCGATGATTAGTCAGTGGCCAAAGTATGACTGGCAAAATGTCATGGCTACTGCCCCATTTATCTGCAGTCCGTCTGTCCAGTCCCAGACAAAATTAATCTTACTTATACGGTGAACTCTTGCCACCACCGACCATGTCTACACCTGCGTACTACGAGCTTTACCGTCGGTCGACTATCGGTGTGACTTTGACGGATGCGTTGGATACGCTTATTTCGGACCAGAAGATCCAGCCACAGTTAGCGATGAGGATCCTCAACAACTTCGACAGAATTATCTCGGAAAACTTGAAGGTTGAGGGCAACATCGCCAAGTCAAGATTGACATTCAAGGGTGACCTTGATACTTATCGGTTCTGTGACGATGTTTGGACGTTTATCATCAAGAATGTGTTGATCAAGATGAGTGATGTGAGTGCTCCGCCGGAATCGGGCACCTCCTCGTCCAACGTAGAAAGCGAAGTCACCGTCGACAAGTTCAAGATTGTTGCCTGCAACTCGAGAAAGGCAGCTGATATGTAATGTACCATATATAAACCAATATTAATAAAACACAAACGGAAGGATCTATTTTTGATATATGTATGCATCATCATCTATTCTATCTAATCTATTGGCCCTTGGAAAACGAGATCACAGCCCATTTACCGCTAGAGCTCCAGAACTCGCCGATTTCATTGCCCATAGCCTTGTACTTTTGAATCAACTCCTCTTCGACACCTTCTGGTAACCCAACCACAACGTCAGCCTTGCAGGTTCTCAAACTGAGAATAGGCAACTTGGACGTAGCCAAGTCCTGGATAGCGGTGTTGAACGGAGTGGTCTTGGCCCATTGCAAATCACCGGTTAATTTACGGTAGTTCAAGTCACCCTTGAAAATAACCAAGCCTGATTCCAAAAGATTATCGTAAACATCACTCGAAGGAATGGCCCAGAAGTTTTCGCTCGACGTCCAGAAAGCCGATGAGTCAATGACAATCTTGCCGGCTTGGTGATAAGCCTCAACATTCTTGTGCAAGAAACTAAGAGACTTAGCATTGTCGCTGTCCTTGTGGGCCTCGACATAGAAACTAGGATCGACCAATTGATCCAATAAAGCGGCAAAGTCCTTGGGCATGGTGTCACTGACAAACCAAGGAATTTCCTTGCAGTGTAAACGGACCTCATCGACAATTTTAGCGTCCAACACAAACAATGCAAACACCAAATCGGCAAACAATTCAAATCCCGAGTTATCCAACACAATGTCGATACGTCTCTGTTTGGAGGCAACCAAATGGGTCCATGCCTGCGACAAGTCATTCACCAAGATGTTCTTTTCGTTCTTTTTACGTACTTCAGCGCCCTGGACCGACTTGATATCGTCGAGGGTGACGTTCCCAGCCAAGAGTGACAAGTCGGTGGCGTTCCCCCACAACGAAATGTCAATGAATTCGTGGAACAACAACTTCAATGTCTCGTCATCCAACTTGTTGTCGGACAATTGGCGGTGCAACACTTCGTAACGCTTACACAACTCCAACACGCCAAACTCCGATTGCTTGAACGTGCTGTTCTTGAGCAGTTCAAATATGTCAAAATCGGACCATGAAGTAGCAAGGAAGTAGTTGTTGATAGCCTGGTATAAGTAGCATTCGAGGTACAACCATGGGCCCGTCAACCAAGTTACTGGCTTGACCTTGTTGAGCAGCTTCAAGTTGTCATTGTATGAAACCAAGTCTGCGTTTCTGGCAATTTCTTCCGATGTGAATTCTCTCACTGTTTCGTCTCTCTTGAAGGCGGCAAGAAGAGCTTTCAATTCGCCAACGACGGTTTCGCCTTGCTGCTTTCTTTGGGGAGTCTGGGCAACGGCGGCTTCAACGTCGGAGATGGCGCCCTCAATGATCAAGGGCCACCTCTTGTGGACGGTGGGGTACGCAAACGACAACTTGTCGTCATTATAGTATGGCAATGGAAGCGACATCTCGAGATAATTAGGGGACTAGTAACGGATAAATGGTCGGTATCGGTCCGATTTGGCCTCGAGCATTTTGGGGTGGTGGGGCTGTGATTACATCAGCAGGTTCCAACCACGCGGAATAATTATTGTGCCGTTGTTGCTTTACACAAACGAAAACTAACAAAACTTAAACATATTTATTTCAAGAGACATAATGTACAAAACAATAACTCATCTCGATAACTAATAAAACAAAAACTTGAAAAGGTCCAGCGACACACGCGAAAGGAGGCAGAGGGCAAGTTCAGCCAGCTTAATTGCCGTTTCTCTTGGCATACTCGGCTTTTTCTTTCTCGTATCTCTTCTTGTCAGCGTCAGCCTTGGTTTCGTATGGGGTCTTTTCTTCAGGAGTCAAAGCCTTCCACTTGTCACCTAATTGTTTACCAACTTGGCCAAAGGTGATACCTGGGTTTTCGGCTCTGACAATGTCTCTGTTTTCGTTGGCAAAGAACATGTAAGCGGAGAGGGATCTCTTAGGAGCATCTGGATCCTTCTTTTTTCTGGTGGTTTTTCTCTTTTCGGTGGCAGACATTTTCTAGATAGATGTTAGTATTCAAAAAAAGTCTCAGTATAATTAAGGCTAAAGGTGGGCGGTTTTATATGTCAAAAACAAAATCAAAACAAATCCAAACGCGACACAAACTCAGTGGGGGAGGGCAGCCCGGATTTTTTTTTTGCGGTGTGAGGGAGTGCGCCCAAAACTGGGACCCACAACAACAATAAAAAAAACCCGCCCGATTAGGAAGGTAGCGCCCATTGGCTGGGACACCCACCCACCCACCGGTTTGGTGGCGCGCGCACCCACGGCCCGTCGGTAGTGCATGGAATGGTGTTTTTTAAAATTGGAACTGCACACTGGACGTCACGCCTATTAGGAGGCAGAATTTCCTAGACTCGGCCAATTCCACCAAGTTTGGTTGAGCGGCCCCCTCCCGACTCCCGCCAGCCAGCAGTGCTGAAATCAAAATGGCGATAAATCCATCGATATAGTCAGTACTGGCCCCGAAACCGCTGGAGAATATTGCGTGGGCTTAGTTGTCTCCATTGGTGCTGGCGCGCATTTTGCAGCTTGCACCTTTAGTAGAGGGTAAACAAGTTTTTTGTATGGGTATACAACAAACACTCGTCCTTCAACAACAAAACCCACGTTCCAGCGGCTAAACAACAGTGCCGGTCCTTGAGGAGGTTATATAGCCGTGATTGTGATGTCCGCCTTTGTTAACGGAGCCATTGTGACTTGGTCCCCACCTAGAATGCCATCTCGATAATACGTACTTAGTATAATTAACTATGGGTAGTACAAAAAAACTAAATTTATATAGCAAAAATTTGTTTGGCGGCGAGTCGTACTTCTTAATATAGGGGGTCGCACTGCGAACGGGCGCGACTAGTAGTTACAGCGCACGCATAGTGCAATTTTTGTTTGCTGTACTGATAAATTTGTTAGTGCTGAGAATTACTGTGGCCATGCGCACTTAACTATGAGGCGGAAAGGGAACAAATTTACCCTTCTCCTCAATCGAGGTGGCCTTTTTACCCCCCCATGGCAGTGCCATCTCCATGGTAGTGAGTATTTAATCGGCCAAAGAGGCTTTTTCGGTCAATTTTGATGGGAAAGCACTGATTCTCGTGACAAGTTACCTCCTAAAGCACTACGTCTCACTGGCTATCTTATGGACTGATTTACATGCGCTAAACACAGGGCGTGGCGTGGCAGGCTTACGTAATTGGACCTCACACCTACCCCTAACCAGCACCACCCTCCACTATTGTGTCGAGGGTCGAGGGTTCTCTCCTAATATATGAAACTGAACGTGATATTTTTTGCAACTATACACACAAGACACAAGTTAATCACATTTTATCTAGTACCATCCACGGTACTGAGCATTGTCCTGGTACCCGTATTGAGGGTATTGTTGGTATCCGCCGTATTGTGGAATAACAGGTTGTTGAGGAACGGGGTTTTGAGGCCCACTACCTGGCTGTTGCTGCGATTGCTGTTGGTCGCCAGATTCAACCGTGCTCTGGGCACCGTTTTGCTGCGATTGACCTTGGGAACCGGCTTGTGGTTGTTGTGGTGGGTACGAGTAACCTGGATATCTGTTGTTGAATTGGTTTGGTTGACCGTAGTATTGCGATGGAACAGATCCAGCATATCCGTTGTTGACACCGGCAGTGGCAGCAGCAGCGGCAGCAGCAGCAGCAGTGGCAGAAGTACCAGAAACAGCGCTGGTTTGACCGGCTGGTTGGGTACCAACAGAACCACTGCTTGGAGAAGCAACGTTACCAAAAGAACTTTGGTTACCTAAACCAGCACCAGTACCGTAGAATGGGGTGTTGTAGTAGTTGTAGTAGTATGGGTAACCAAATGGTTGTGGGATTTGCTGTTGTTGCAAGTTGTTAGCGTTGGCAACCGGAGATTGGGTAGCGTCTTGACCATTGGCAGAACCAGCTTGAGAGGTTGGCTGACCAGCGCTGTATTGTCCGTACGAACTGGTGTTAGCATGCGAAGCGGCTGGAGAAGAGATACCGCCAATAGCAGCTTGGTTGTTGTATGCCGAGTAATCGATACCTGGGTAACCGCCAAATTGAGCGCCTGGCAAGGTTTGCGAAGCTTGTTGAGGGTACTGTTGTTGTTGGAATTGACTGTAGTAATCGTATTGTGGTTGCTGTTGCTGTTGTTGTTGCTGTTGTTGCTGTTGTTGCTTGGAAGAGTATTGAGATTGGTAGTTTTGGTTGTAACGTTGGTTTTGGCCTTGACCTTGGGTCTGGTTTTGGGCTTGGGCTTGGGCTTGAGCCTGAGCTTGGGCTTGGTTGTTGTACAATCCGTAACTTTGGTTTTGTGCTTGTTCAGTTTCTTCTCTTGGTTGTTCGTGGGTTTGTTCGACTTCTTCATCACCTAATGACAAAGAACCGAACGAAACGCCAACCGAGTTTACTTGTTGCGACGATGGAGGCAAAACAACTTGTGGTTGAGAAACTTGAGGTTGGCTGGCCTGGACAGGCTCAGCTTCAAGAACTGGTTCTTGAGCTTGGATAGATTCCTGGATAACTTCATGGGCTGGGGCGACTTCTAATTGTTGGGTTTGCTGTTGTTGCTGTTCGGCCTTTGGCTCTTCCTTGACTGGAGCAGGCTTGGCCTTGGCAGGCTTTGGCTTTGGAGCAATTGCAGACACCCATGAACCGGCTTGAGGTTGAGGAATCGAGGCCTCCTTCAAAACAGGCTTGTTTTCCACGGCCGCCGCCGCAGCTGCCGCCGCCGCGGGGTTAATGGTTGGGTCTTCGGCAACGATTTCTTCTTGCTTTGGTTCTGGCTCTGGTTGTTGCTCTTGTGGTTGTTCAATGCTTCTTTCTACTGGCTTAGGCTTTGGCTTGTCGGTAGATAAAGCAGCAGCCCATGAGTTTGTGACTGGAGCACTGTTAGCTTGTGCTACTTGGGCAGCTTGCACAGCAGGGGCGGTGGCGTTAGAGGCGGCATCCCTTGGCTTCTTGTTGTCATCATGCTTCTTGGTTTTGTATTGTTTGGCATTAGCGTTTCCTTGCACTCCTTCGTGCTTTGGTTTTCTATTTGGGAACTTCTTATGACCTTCGGTATGTGATGTTGGTGGTATGGCTATTTGTTCTGGCTCCTCCACCTTTTTGGTCTTCTTTTCCTTCTTGATTGGTTCCCATCTGGACACCTTATTGTTGACAATCAAGTCGATCACTGTTTCCAAGTAAATGTGTTCTGCCAATAAGCCCTGCAACTCTTCAGCTTCCCAGTCGGGGAACATCTCAACCAAGCTGGTCAACTCTGCTGATTGTGTAGATGTGCTATTATTGGTCTTCTTCAGATGGCTCTTAAATGTTTTTCGTTGTGACATGGCGTGTGTGTGTGTAGTGTATTATATATATCTGGTATATATAACGTGTGTGTATCTAACTGGCTACGGAAAGTCGGTGAGGCTTGATCGAAAGTCGGTGAACAATTGCCAATTGTTTCGTCGTCTGCGTGCGCGGCACAATTCATGATCGTTTCCTAAATCCTGCTGAAAATTTTTCGCCTGACCACCAACCTCCACCGGCAGCAAAAGTGGGATTTTTAGGCGCTCGTACCTCGGTTAGTGTGCCACCTTCGCTTGTTCCACCTAGTTACGGCCGACCGTTGGGTGATGGTTGCTTTAGGTCGTAAATTTGTCTCCGAATTACACGTAATTGTGGTGGAGTGTGGAACCCAGGGTGAAATGGCGAGTGTGTGCAGGAAGTGTGTTCCGCCTTCCTGTGCAGGCCGAGGTTCCATTTTAAGCTCAAGCAGCCCGCAGCTAACGATTTTTCACAACCTTAATTTATTGGCGTTGAGATTATTCTATGGCTTCTATGGAATTGTAGACAACTGGCTAACTCTATTAAGATCTTATTGGCTCCAGACCAAACGTAAACTGGAATCTTTGGCTTCGACTTCCTCTTTGGTCACCAATGGTGCCACCACCTCTTTCACGGTACGGTCGAATAACTCGACTATAATGTCCTTCAAGTCGTCCCCCGTCTGTTTGAAATCAGGATACGAATTGACTTCCAACAAGGTCACGGAATGGTCGCTGTTGACCAAGAAATCAACCCCAAACAACTCAATTGCGTTGTCCATGGGCTGGAAGTTCATTTTATCCACACTGGTGGCTGCCTTGAACAACTCCTTGGTGATTTCGCTCACCTGGTCAAATACCTCCTCCTTGTTGTCGTGGGTCAATTGCTCCAAATCCCAAAACGGCACCACCAATGGCGTTTCGCCCTGTAAGCATGTGTTGGTCAAGTGACCATCCATGGTAATGGCCTCTTCGTTTTCGATTGGTGTCACATATGGGGTATCGGCAAACAATGTAAGAATGTTACGGTAGACGTAGACCTTCAAGTCACCTTGACACACAACGTAGGTTCTCAAGTGGAACTTCTTGTTACCATAGACATCCAACAATAACGGCAGGTTCTTGTATTCCTGGACGACGAAGTGACGCAACTGCGATACAATGACCCCATTGGAATCTTCATCCTCATCTTCTTCATCCTCCTCAAACGAGTCAAACACATCCTGTAATTGCTGGACAGTTCTGAATACCCTGATACCCTGACCCTTTTCACTCATGCTGGGCTTAAGAATCCAGGTCTTTTCGCCCAAGTTGATTTCGTCTCTAAGCTCGTATGCTTCGTCCAAGGCATCGTCCAAGAATTCGGCGTAGTCCACCTCGATTTGGTAACTTTCAGGCACGGCTTTCTTCAAGATAGACGTTGGGTTCTTGGCTGTGTAGTAGTTGACAGTGTTGGCCAAGTAATGCTTACGAATCAATGCCTTTCTGTAGATATATGACGGCAAAAAGTACTGCTTGGGATACTCACCAATTATATCAATGTCCAAGTCTTCGTATTCACCGTAGTGGAACACCTTAATCTTGTTATTAGATTTCAATTGCTGTAATATCGAACCGTCAGTTGTGATTTTTACGCCAGCGATCTGGCTGAATGCATCAATCAATGGCTGGTAGATGTACGATTCCTTGGGGATGGTAATTAAGAAATGGACTTGGTCTTCAGCTTCTATGCCTTGTTGCACCGACAACAGCTCCAATGCAGGTAATGTGATCTCACCTTCGAGTGGCTCCACTGTTCTGAAGCTTGCCTTCAACGGCGTGACACTGATTCCTTCGTCGAAAATGACCCTGCTGTCACTGTGGCTGAAGTCGGCAAGGCCGTCGTCGTTGACCTTCTTGAAGTCTGGAGTCCATTTAAACTGGGTCCTACCGTCCTTTTCCACGGGGGAATATATGGATCCCCATTTGTTTTCCAAAATGGGAGCGTACTTGATCTTGGTGGTGCCCAACTTGAGCGATTCAACCAAGGGAACGTTGACTGAGAACAAGTCGACATGTGGCTGTTGTTGTAACTGGCCGTACAAGTGGGCAATGAGCTTGACGGATACTCTGGCGGCCTCTCTGAGAACGTCATGGTTGTGTTCGGCTGAGAAGAAGGCATAACTCAACCCGATGGCCTTGAAACCGTGCGTCACGGCCTCCATGGCAGCACCCACAGTTCCACTGGCAAGAATGTAGAGGTTACTGGAGTTCTTGCCAAAGTTGGGACCACTCACCACCAAATCCACCGGTTTGCCCTTGGACTTGGAGTACAAATGGTGGAGCCCGACGTCGGCACACGCTGCTGGCGTACTGTCAATCAAACACCATTCCTGGTGGTCGGCAAACAGCAGCTGCGGCGTTTCAAAAGGTCCCTCGTATGCATTGACGTTGGTGCTGTCGCCAGTAGACTCTTTGGTGTATATATACGTCGCATTCAACGTGTTGCCGGCAAAGTGGGCCTTCCCGATCCACGACCGCTGTTGGTTGGGAACCACAATCGATAAGTCCCAGTCGGTAGAACGGTTGATCTCGTCAACCAAGTACTTGACATAGGGCGCGCCTCTGTCATCAAGAGGACCGTCATCGTTGGTAAGGAGAATGTGCATCGTGTGTTGGAACTGGTTTGACTGCTGGTGTAACTGCCAATTTACGTTTTGGAACCCGATTCTGATTTTCGCACGGTGCTAAAGTATGGCGGCGGTCCCGATCTGTCCCTACAAAGAACGGGGGGCCATGCCAAGAGCTCGTCGTCTCCCGGCTACGTTTTCTGTGTTGCTGCAGCGCATAAGCTCAGTTTGAGGAATTGGCTACGGGCTCTGGGTCTAGGACTTTGGCCGCTTTTGGTCTCTGTAATCACTACCGGTTCCCCGTACCAAAACCGTCACCATCTCGAGCGTGCACTTTTGCGAAAATTAATTTTCATCAACACTTTTTAATCATCGAAATCTACCATGTCGTTGTTTTTGGGTTCGACTTCCCAGTACTCGCAGGCCGCTGTGGATCCTGAGAAGATCAAGCTTGCGGAGATCCAGTTTTCGGCCACCGCTGCCACTTTCAACAAGCTCCTCAGCACCTGCGCCGCCAAATGTCTCAACCATGAGTACGGTGAAAACGACTTGGTCACAGGCGAAGCGTCGTGTATCGACAGATGTGTGGCCAAATACGTCCGTGCCAATGCCTTGGTGGGCTCCAACTTCCAGGAAAAGCGCTTGGACTTGTTCAACAACATGAAGCAATACGATAAAATTGAAGAAATGAGACACGCTTCGTCCTCCCCCAAATAAATCCCGTCGGCTCTTTTGCTGACGACGAGTGCTTGAACTGACGACAGACACCGGCAGCTGCCACGAAGCACATGTACATATTGTATACTAGATCCATAGAATAAAAACTCTACAACATTCACACGGTAAAATAACATTCGATTCGTTACGATTTATTGTATCTTATAAATTACAATTGGTTCTTGGTGTGGAAGATGTCCAAGGCTTCAGTGATTCTTTCGCTCATGGTCTTTTCACCTTCTCTGACCCAGACTCTTGGGTCAAAGTACTTCTTGTTTGGCTTGTCAGCACCCTCTGGGTTACCGACTTGCGAGAGCAAGTAGTCCTTCTTGTTCAAGACGTAGTCACGGATACCCTTCAAGTAGGCGTATTGACAGTCAGTGTCCAAGTTGACCTTGACAACACCGTTGGTGATGGCGGTGTCAAATTCCTGTTGGGAAGAACCGGAACCACCGTGGAAGACCAAGAACAATGGGTGCTTGGAAGAAGAACCAGTCTTTTGCTTAGCGAAGGCTTGGTGGTCACCCAAGATTTCTGGTCTCAACACAACGTTACCTGGCTTGTAGACACCGTGGACGTTACCGAAAGCGGCAGCGATAGAAAAGTTTGGCGAGATTGGGGCCAAAGCTTCGTGGACGGCGAAAACGGTTTCTGGGGAGGTGTAAAGAGAGTCCTTGTCAACGTGTTCGTTGTTGACACCATCTTCTTCACCACCGGTGATACCGATTTCCATTTCCAACCATTGGCCGATCTTGGTCATTCTTTCAAAGTACTTGACACAAGTGGCAATGTTTTCGTCGTCGGTTTCTTCAGAGAGATCCAACATGTGGGAGGAGAACAATGGGGTACCGGTTTCAGCAAAAAACTTTTCGTCGGCTTCCAACATACCGTCGAACCATGGCAACAACTTCTTGGCACAGTGATCGGTGTGCAAGATAACTGGGATACCGTAGGCTGGGGCAATGGCTCTGATGTAGTGAGCGGCAGCAATGGAACCTTGCACGGAGGCTTCTTGGTTCTTGTTGGCAACACCCTTACCGGCAAAGTAAGCGGCACCACCTTGGGAGGTTTGCAAGATGATTGGGGACTTGCTGTCTCTGGCGGCTTCCAAGGCAGCAACGACGGTCGAGGACGAGGTGACGTTGATGGCTGGGATAGCAAAGCCCTTTTCTTGGGCGTACAAGAACAATTGACGGACATCGTCACCGTAGATGACACCGGATTTCTTAATAACAGCAGACATTGTGGAAGATAATAGAATTAGTTTAGTATGAACGGAATCAAACGAAAACAAGGACGAAAACGAGGTGGGTTTTCCCCGGCTTTTTATACTACTGACATTTTTTCGTGCGGTGGTTCGCTGGAAAAAAAAACTCCGAAAAGGAACACATCCACCCGGGACCATCAGATGTCATCATTGTGCAGTGCGGTGAGCGTCATAGATTGGAGTGCGCAACCGGTGGCATCATAACCCAGCAAATTGGACTTTGGCGCCGGTGAACACGATGGCGTGGTTGCTGTTGGCCTCACCAAGGCGTGGGTGTGGGGGGCAGTGGTGCCGGCTCGTTGGCAACCTCCGTATGTTGCCGGGTCCGGCACCCGTCTGACCGGCGGGCTGGCGTGCTGGAGTGCAGGACACTTGCCCTGCCCCGAACCGTTTTTGGGTACGAGACAGAAAACTTTGTCTTGGGTCTACAACGGCGCCGGCCACCATCACCACGCCAAATTCCGTCCCGGTGCATCCTGTGTCTCTCGTGACTACCGCGGTTGTTGCCTGATACACCACCGTTATCTCCACAGGGCTTTTATTCCCGTGGGTCTCGGTACCATCACCCCACTACTTTAAACGCGGCAAGCACAAGTGGTACTTTTTTGGGGTGTTGTCTGTGTGCAGGCCCAAGTGCGGTCCATGCCTAATTTCCCTTGCTTTTGTCAACCTGCCTTCGACCTCGTTCGAGAGCAATATAGAACGACTAGACTGCGCTCCGTAAGCCTGTATACAGTCCCCGCTGTCCCGTCCACCGTTGCCCCAGCCGACCAACCTAACAACGACGTGATCTAGACGTTTGATGGCCATGCTTATCACGACGATTGACGGACTTCCGTACTACAAGTTCAACATCGCCGACCAAGACGAGTTCCACCAGATCTCCGCCCTTATTGCCGACCATCTCTCCGAACCGTACTCCATCTATGTGTACTGGTATTTCCTCAACACCTGGCCCCAGTACTGCTACACTGTCAAGTCGGGCTCCCGGATCATCGGGGTGGTGATATCGAAGGCCGAGCCCCATCGCGAGGTCCGCATGCGTGGCTACATCGGCATGCTTGTCATCGATCCTACCTACAGAAACAAGGGCATTGCATCGACTTTGGTCAAGATGACCATTGCCAACATGATCGAATGGGACAATGTCGATGAGATCATGTTGGAGACCGAGGTCATCAACAAGGGCGCGCTCAAGCTCTACGAAAGCTTGGGGTTCTTGCGAACCAAGCGTCTCTACAGATACTACTTGAACACCCACGATGCATACCGCTTGATCTTACCGTTGACAGAAAAGAGCGGCAAAAGAATAGCATTCTTGCCTCGGTTGGAAACCACCATTGGCGACCATCCCACCGCAGTGGAAATATAGATCCTTTTATATACACCAGTGCATGTAACATACATATACATACTCATATCATACTTGAACCGTTACAATAGTAATGTACCATACTTGATCGTATACATAATTTCTTAAATGTCCAAGTAACTTGCCATTGATTTTGGTGTTTCGTTAGTTCCGATCGTGAATTGCAATTGTTGCAAAATTATTGAATTTTGTTAAAATTTAACACCAAGTTGCCCATAAGCATGTTTGTTACACCCCATACTCTATTTACACATCTCCACATGCACACAACACCGTATAATTAGTGTAAACACATCAATCCGCCAAAAATCCCCTGAAACTATTGGCCAAAGTAACATACTGCGGTCCTGGTGCAACATTTTCATCGTTTCTGCCAAATTTTCGACGCGTCTTTGTCCACGCGTATCATTATATAAAAGCTCTCGACTTTTTCCACCACTTCTACTTCCATCAGTAATTGCAATAAACCACCATGCTCGAAGGTAAATTTGACGAATCCACGCTCTTGAAGAAAATTGTTGACTCCATTAAGGACTGTGTCAAGTTATGTAACTTTAACTGTACCGAACACGGTATCACCGTGCAAGCTGTCGACGACTCGAGAGTGTTGTTGGTATCTTTGTTGGTGGGACAAACCGCCTTCAGTGAATACAGATGTGACAGAGACGTTACTTTGGGAATTGACTTGGACTCTTTCTCCAAAATCATAAAGTGTGGTAACAACGAAGACTACTTGACCCTTTTGGCTGAAGACTCGCCAGACTCGGTTATGACCATCTTTGAAGACAAGAAGAAGGAAAGAGTGTCTGAATACTCGTTGAAGTTGATGAACATCGACTCGGAATTCCTCAAGATTGATGACATGGAATACGACACTGTCATAACGATGTCCTCTTCCGAATTCGCCAAGATCGTCAAAGACTTGAAAAACTTGAGTGAATCGTTAAACATCATTGTCACCAAGGATTCCGTCAAGTTCACTTCCGAAGGTGAGTCCGGATCTGGATCCGTCGTGTTGAAGCCATACACCGACATGGACAAGCCCGAAGAAAGTATCAACGTCCACTTGGACAACCCCGTTGACTTGACTTTCGGGTTGAAATACTTGAACGACATCATCAAGGCTACCAGTTTGTCCGGTACCATCACCATTAAGTTAGCCGACAAGACTCCTGCTTTGTTTGAATACAAATTGGACGTCGGTGGCTACTTGAGATTCTACTTGGCTCCTAAGTTTGACGAAGATGAGTAAGCTGGCAGTCATTTTATAGAGTCAAATGACTTGTGTATTCTAATGTTAACGTTTATTAATAATACAAGGCGGAAAACAAAAACAACCACTAATATAGTATAATCTAGCTCGACTTCTTGTCATGCATCTCCTTTCCCCATTTCAACAAATCCTTCTTCAACCTCTCAGCCCGCACTATACCGTTTCTTAATGTGGACAAGTTCTTGATGTACTCGTGTTGTCGTTGGATGCTTACCTGTAAGTAGTTGATCAATTCGTCTTTCAACTGAGACAACTCATCGTTCGACTCGAATTGGAGCTGGCGTGCTTCGTACTTCTTGAGCGCTTCCGGTAAGCCAAAGAACGGATCGGTGACGCCGTCTTCACTCTTGACATCGCTGTTGGAGGATTTCTCCTTTTCCTTCTCCCTTTTTTCATCGTCCAAGCCGTGGTCGTATTTGGCAAGCCCCAAGTTGCCCTCCAATAAGTAGAACCAGTCCTCACCGTTCAACACCTGGAGCAATTTGTTCAACCAGTTGAGATTGCCCTGTTCGACTTCAATGAGGTCGATCAACTCCTGGGCCAACTTGCCAAATATAGGCAGTTTGAACGTTCTCAGCACGGCTGGATGCGATACAATCTCGGAGGGATGGTTGATGGGGGATAAGATATCGGCAAGCTTCAATCTTTTGAATGGGTGTGAATCTTCATCGTCGTCTTCGTCGTCTTCATCGTCGTCTTCATCGTCGTCATCTTCATCATCTTCTTCGTCGTCGTCCTCTTCTTGTTCGTGGTCATCACGGTAGAAATCCTTCCATTTTCTCTTATTACGGTAGTTGCTCTTTTCTATGGTTTCGTTGGTCAACACCAAGTGGTTCTTGCCGTCGTACTCCACCACCTTCGTCTTCAAGCTGTCGAGCGAAGATGACGAGTACGCCAATTTCGTACCGCGGTTGCTGCCAATAAGATTGGCATTTTCCAGCGGCAATGACTTGGTCAACACGGCCTGCTTGAACCGGGAAATGATTTCGAGTGACGTGCTGTCCAACATGTTTTGAATGTGTCCTGGGATAATCGTGTTGCCAAATCTGAGAAATCCGAAACTATCTCCTGGGTAGCGATGGGCTGTGTGCAGGTCACACAACCACATGACATACCACCGGGGTTTTACTGGCTTAATGGCGGTAGTCATTGGAAGAAAGTAACGGCATTCTATTTCAACATGTATTCCAGATAACCAACAGCGGTATTTGTGTTGTTCAAGGTGTTGCTACGGCTGTCCCTTGCCCGTTTCTCGCTACTTGATGTCAGGTACAAAATATCCTGCACATGATGATACCAAAAATGGAGTAACTACAGAAGACATTAATGGTGGCAACTGCAACCTCAACTCCACTAAGCTAGATTACTCGAAATATAGCCGATTGTAGAACAATAACGATATTGAACGATGCTGGACATAGCGTATCTTATTGTATACAACTCGCATACGGGTAAGTCAGTCAAGATCCCCAAACCCATACGATTCCACACTTTACTGGCGTTTAAGGCTTACATATCCCAGGCATTTACCATCGACAATACCGATAACTTGTTTATTCTCACATCCTTTGGTATCAAGTTGAACTTTCTGATTATAAACGAACTCAATGATGTATTCATTTACGACAAGCAACTCTTTGCTGGTGAAACCAATGTGTCACGCTACTTACCCGATACCGGCAATCTGGTTGCTCCACAGCCTCTCACCGTACTGGCTTCCCTGATCAGCTCCAATCTAAAGGTGATCCACGGCTGGTCCCGTGCCTTGGCCAGAGACAGTACCTCGTTGGAGGAACAAAGCAAGAGCCTAGTGTCCCAGATAAACATTATCTTCAGATCCCTTAATCTTATATTCCAGTTTGTCACCAATTTCATTAGCGAGATTGAAAAGAACTTCAACAGTTACATGAACCACATCAAGCTCATCAATCTCAAGACACTACACAAGTCTTGGGTTGACCACTACAGGGCCCTCGCAAAGTTCCCTAGATTTACCATCAAGGAACATTCGATTTCGTTTGCAGACTTCTTGGATTCGAAGAAGTTACAGACATCGGCCGACCACATAGCCACAACTCTTCCCGCGGTGGTTCAAAGATTTAATCTGATGGGAGAGGCGATAAACTCAGTTAGCGAAGAGAAGTTGCTGGTTGACAAACAGATTGAAGATTTGAGAAACAGATCAATAACTGCATTTAAGGGGTACAACGCCTCTACACCCCTGTCGGAGATTCAAAGGATTACGAGCTTGATAGACTTGGATTTGGACAGATTATCTACCACTACGTCAGTGGACTTGAATTCCGTGTACAAGACTCACCGCGACGTACATGCACCGGAAATCTACAAAAATGCCACTGAACTATACTCATATCATCAAAAATTGAATGAATTTAAGACGGACCTAGTCACGGATAGTTTGAAGGTATTCAGCAATATTGCCAATTTGCAATTGAAAATGGTCAATGTCAAGAACGAAATTCGTGGCATGACAGCACCATCCGACACAAAGGACAAGATTTCATTTGAAACCATAAACAAAATAAAGAAGGATGAAGATTATTTATCGCTTTGCATCGATTTACCTCTTCTATTTGGATTCATGATGATAGAGAAACGCAGGCAGTTTGAATGGTACGATTTTTATTCAAAGGGCGTTGTCGGTAATGTCTCGGAACAATTATCAACTATAATCGATCATGAAAAGCTCTTTCGGAAGATCTGGCTCAAGAAATTTGGCAATTTCCTCTTTATGTTAAAAGAGGAACCTTTGAATTCGACTCTCCCAAATATTGATGTCACCTTGATTGGAAACCGGGAAGAAAAGTTCAATATTTTGGATGATATCCAAATTGAGAGGGAGGACATCCTTAAATATATTGAAATTATTGATAACTCCTCGTTGTCAAAGAACTTTGTGGGACTTTTGAACAAGAACTTTAAGGATTTAGTCAGGTCTACCAACAACATGAAAAAGATCACCAAAATGATTAGTGCTTTGAGCACAGTTACATCTATTCAAAACGAAAATAACGAAGGCCTGAAGGAAAGCAAGGAAGATGAGAAAGACGAAGACCTTGACATGAATCTCGTGAAGGGGTTGAAGACAAGGATCAGGAAGTTGGAAAATTTGCTTCATCAACAACAGTACAAAAATATCACGAACTGGCCAGTTACTACGAGCCGAAACCCAATAAGTGACAATAGGGTTAGCTTGATAATGGATTCAAAGAAAACATCTCCTCCTCCTACAAATCCTACGATGCTATTACAGAGACGGCATACCACGAGTTCGAGGGAGTCTCCTAGCGAGTCGAAGGTGCTTGATACTTCTGGTATTGATAAACATCTTGATAACATCAGATTGAAGAAGGAAAATGCCCAGTACAACGACGACAAGAAACGTTTAGTTGAAGAGAATTCTGCATTGACAGAACAGAATAAGAGGTTAGAAGCTGACAATAAAGCACAACAAACGATCATAGAGGCTTTAAGAAGCGAGCTCAATTTAGTAAAGGAAGGAAAGAATGAATTGGAAACCAAATTCGAAAAGAAAGAGGAACAATTTCGTCTTTACAAATTGGATAACAAGCTTGACTCGAAGCAGATTGATAATTTGAACAAGAAGATCGAGAGTAGAGACTCTAAGATTTCTGAGCAGCAATCTGACCTTGCAAGTTTAACCAAACTCAATGCT
The DNA here is from genome assembly GCA_003706575.2 of Teunomyces cretensis. Taxonomy (NCBI): domain Eukaryota; kingdom Fungi; phylum Ascomycota; class Pichiomycetes; order Serinales; family Debaryomycetaceae; genus Teunomyces; species Teunomyces cretensis. Next base: position 184,456 of record PPLT02000002.1, on the reverse strand, counting down.
GAATCCCTCAAGGAAGTCAACGAATCTATGAAGACCATCAATAGCTTGAGGGTGGAGCTAAATGATGCCAACGGTATGAAAAATGACTTGTTATCAAACATGTCAGCGAAGGAGCTTGAATACACGAGGGAACGCAATACTTTAGACAGCGATATGAAGACTTTGCACGAAAAGATTGAGAAACTTACCGAAGACTACGAAGAATTGATGGAACTTGCTGAATCAAGACAAAGAAATAAAGAAGTATTGGTAAATGAATTGAATAGTACTATTGTTACCTTGATGAGAGACATCAAGAGATTGATCGAGGCATGCTTTGAGTACTTTTTGGAATTCTGTCTTGTTCTCGAATCTATGGGATTACTCTTGGTGAAGGAAGGAGACGTCTTCAAAATTACCAGAGTAAAGGGGTTGCGCCACAAGAAGGGAGATGAACCTGGCGAACTGATCCTTTCTATTCAAAGACCCTCTTCAAAAGTCATTGAAGATGTGACGCAAAATATGGATTGGGTGCCAAATTTTGTTCCTGATATTGCCAGGCCAGAATCAGAAGCATACGAGGACGATGCGAACGAACCGTCCTCGAGGTTGATATCTTCCATAGCGGCAAACCGAGGCCATTTGGATGATTTTGTCAAATTAATTTCATTCAAAGAAAACGTTCAAATGCAAGAGGAAACCTCGACGAGATTCTTTTTGAATGCTGTTAGTCGGCGGTTCCGTGATGTGGAAGGGTTTGCTAAGCGGCAAACCAAAGATAACAAGCTCAAGCAGCAAGAGATACATAAGTTGGCAAACAAGGCCAATTCCAAGATCACTGTGAGTGGATTCCAGGTTGATGATTTGGTGTTGTTCTTACCGACACAAATCGATAGGGCCAACGAGATACAGGATGAAGTTCAGCCATGGGCAGCATTCAACATTGGAGCGCCCCATTACTTTTTGGAGCTCACCAGTGGCGACCAGCTCAAGGCCAAGGACTGGATGGTAGGAAGGTTGCGCAAGATCACCGAGCATAAGGTGGAGGAAGCAACCACCAAGACAGACAACCCGTTCCAGCTTAGTGTCGGTGTTGTATGGTATTTGGTGGAGGCTACAGAGGAGGTTTTCTGAGATTTAAATAATTATTATAGATACGATAATGTACACGGCTATTCTGGAGCATTGTTGAAGAGGTAACTGACACTTTCACCGTTGTGCAATCTTCTGATGGCTTCTGCCAAGGTGGCACTGATGTCGATGAGTTCCAATCTTGGGCAATGGACCAATTTGTCTTCCAAGGGGAGCGAGTTTGTGCAGATGATCTTGTCGATGTTGGAGCTGTTCAATTTTTCAATGGCGTTCGACGAGAAGATTCCATGGGTGACAATTGCAACGACTTTCTGGGCTCCGTTTCCAAGCAATACATCAGCAGCCTTGCACAAAGTTCCACAGGTGTCGGCCATGTCGTCGATCAACAAACACACCTTGTTGGTGACATCACCCACCAACACCATGCGAGAGACCTCGTTGGCCTTTTGTCTTTCCTTGTGGATCAAGGCAAAATTCACGTCCAACTTGTCGGCAATGGAGGCAACCCTCTTGGCACCGCCGGCATCGGGCGACACAATGATGAGGTCTTGTGTATTGTAGTTTTCCTTGATGTATCTCAACACCGAAGGCTCGGCGTACAAGTTGTCGACGGGGACCCGGAAAAACCCCTGGATCTGCGAAGCGTGCAAGTCCAACGTGATGACGTGGCTACACCCTGCTGTCTGTAACAAGTTGGCGATGACCTTGGCGGTGATCGGGGCCCGGGACTTGTCCTTCTTGTCCTGTCTCGCATAGAAGAAGTTGGGGATGACTGCGGTGATCCGTCTGGCACTGGCAATCTTACATGCATTAATGGTGATCAAGAGCTCCATCAAGTAGTCGTTGATGTTTTCTTCGCCACACCCCGTCTGGATAATGTAGACGTCTTCGTCTCTGACCGACTCGCCGACAGCAACGGCGGTCTCCTTGTTGGTGTACTGGAAAGCGCCGACCCGGGCCAAAGGGATCCCAAGCTTTTGCGACACCATGTCCACCAACTTGGGATGGGAGTTCCCTGCTATCAACTTGATGGAGTTTTGTGAGCTGGGCATGTTGGCCTGTGATGGAGATTATGGGGATAAATTTTTATTTCACGTGGGGCGCTACCATTTTGTGATGGCTGCGAACTGGTGTTACTTCCATTGGGACTCAGTTAGTTTTAATGACGAGCCCACCACGCTGGGAAAACATGCGTTATTTCCTATAAATAAGAGATGTAACTACAAGTAAGGTATTGATATGTGTTGGATGGTTTTTATTTTATTTGTCCCCACTGTTGAATCGTAACTTTTCATGAATTTTACAACTTGCTCCTGACCGTTTCTCCCCGGACCAGCTGCAAAATGTTGTTGGCTTCTCTTACTCCCGTGTACCATGCCCCATGTGCACAGCCCTCACTGCTGTCGTCAATGGTTTCGGTGCCTGCAAACCGGATTCTTCCTTGAATACCGTCACGGAAGGGCTGGGTGATCTCGGAGGGGTCGATGGTACCGATCCCACACACCGAGTAGGCACCACGAGCAAACTTATCCTTGTTCCATGGGGTGTGGAGTATGTTTCTTGGAGAGGGGACTTTGTCTATCAAGGCAATTTTCTCGAGCATTGGCTTGAAGATGCTCCAGATCTTGGCATACTTTTCGTCGTCGTTCAAGTTCTCGATGTACTGTGACAATGGCTTTTGGGTAAGTGCAACCAACGAGTTGGTGTTGGCAAGCGTTTTGTAGTTGACAAAGATGCTAGGGTAGTCCCAGGCCCTGATCTCGGTTCCGGGCTCTTCGGCCAACGCGTAGAACCGGTCCACGTCCTTGGGCCAGAAACACTCGTCAAACTCAAACACAACCTTCCCCAAGGACCCGATCGAGATATGGGGCAACACCTTGGTAAAGCGTGGGGGCAACGAAGGCTTCCAATCTAAGTAGTTTGCATCCAGTGGATCGGTGATTTTGTACATACTCTGAGGAATGGTCACCACCAAATACTCACAGGTAAACTTCTTGCCGTCCTTGGTGGTCAACACAATGTTTTTCGAGTTGGAGTAGTCGATCTTGTTCACCTGGGTGTTCAAAAGGATATTTCTTTCGCGATACGACGTGGGCAACTCGTCAAGCTCGTTCTGAAACACCGTGGTGAACCCATTGCTAACAAACACGTTTCTCCCCAAGTGTCCTCCAGCAAACGTGTACTTGGCCGACACATTGTCCCAAGAGTCTCCGAGCCATAACTCGGCCCACATGCGCAATGCTGCTGGCGCATACTTGGCTTGTTGCTCGGTGAGGAAGTGGCGTTTTTCCCTCATGTACTCGTCACACAACTGCTTCAACGAGATGTCGGGCCTGGTGGGGTCCAATTCAAACACCATCTGAGAGTAGGTCGATATTTCCTCGAAAACTTGGTCGAACGATGCGTTGGGGACGATTCTGTCATCTTTGGAGAAGTAGACATGCTTGCCGTCGTCGAAGTAGTACTTGACGTTGCCCTTCTTGACAGCTTTGTCAAAGAGAGGGTTCTTGAGGGCGTCGTGGAACCACAGTGCCCCCAAATCGTACTTGGTACCGCCGTCAGAGCTGTTACCCGATTTGACCGACAAGAGTCTGCCACCCAAACGGTCTCTTGCTTCCAAGATGAGGGAGTCCTGGATGCCGCCTTGGTATAAGTCAATGGCGGTCTTGATGCCTGCCATGCCACCGCCAATGATGATTACTTTGTGGTGTGACATTGTAGGTGTTGTAATAGCGGAAAGCGGATCGGGGCCACGGCGCTGGGGTATTTATATATGGAAAGCGATGACAGGACTATTCTAAATGCGGTAAGAAGTTGCGCACCGCCGTTACGCCCAATTAGGCAATCCCCACCATGATAAGATGTCGTGGTGGCCGCGCAGTGCGGGAGCGTAGGCGCGCGTATCGCGATGCAGACAAATGCGGGACAACTCATGTGACTGTCATCACCTGACCAAATGCCGGCCATAATCGGAGCCCGCCTATCTAAAAATAAGCTTTCGTTAATAACAAGCGCACTGTGTATAAGGAAAATACAGCCGAGGGTCATACGCAGGCACACAGGGGCGGTGATGACAAAGATCAACAAATCGGTGTGACGTTGCTGTGGCCCAATTGCCGGGTCCTCCACCCCCCGTTGGGTTAGGGTTGCCGAGGAGTGGTGGTAATTTGTAAAATACCGTAATATAACCCAGACCGATAACTCACAGGCGTTTGCGTGCTCCACCGTGGTTCGCACTGCGTTTATGTTTTTGTTTATTGATCTGAGAACTTACCACAAATAGCAATATTGTGGAGCAGTCTCGTCTATTAGACGACAGAATTGAGAATAAACAACAATATACAAAACAGGCACCCGAGTCGGTGAAGTGTACTGGACCGTTTAATTATATTTCTGGGTGGAATTGTAGACATTGGGTATATTATCGTGGTGTTGGGGTTATTTCGAATCAGTTTCTAGTTACGTGCGCACTGATTCTTCCGACACTGCTACGCTTGCCTCGTTACCGCCCTTCTCCCGTAGTCAACAGTCCATCATTCACCCTCCCCACGACCACTACACTTTTGCAAGAAATCTGCATTTGATAATCCTACATTCTCTCTCATTTCATATTGTTTTTAGCGTCGACTGCTCGTTTTGTCTCCGACCTAAAAAAGTCTGATCCACCAAGTTACATCCTTCGTCCCAGCATCCATGTCCCATGTCAAAGCGATCCAATTACCAATCGCATAAACGACAGAAACTGTCGCTTCTGAACATAGGCTACTATTTCCCGGACCAGCCCCAATCGCAGCCCGACCAACAACAGCCCGTCGTTTACGACACCGACTATAACGTAAACTACTCCTTCCCGCAGAGAGGACACCTGTTCTCTACCCCAATCCACGACGACGATGATAACGATAACGATAACGACGACATAAACCACCACAACCACTCCATCCACAGCTCTCCCATCAAAAAAGACCCGCCTTTGGTGGTTGATCCCGAATCACGCAGAAAGTCCCACCCGCTTCCAATGTCGTCATCTTCCACGTCGGCTATGGCGGCAATGAACCCTCCATCTTCTGCATACTTCAACTATTCCAACCAGGTCCAGAACCTCTACGGACCGGGACTCACACAAGACCAACAGCCATCATCGTACATTTCCTCCTCCAACTTCCAGCTGGTACCCTCGTCGTCCCAGTTCACTCCACATCCGCCAAGCTACGTGGATAACATCGCCTACAATTTCCCCAAGATCCCAGAATACTCGGCACCACTAGTGGCGCAGAAGGGATCGCGCCCGTCTCCGGAAAAGTCCCATCACAAGAACCAGTTATCGATCTCGTCCCACTTCAACTTGTTTAATCTTAACGAAGACAAAAAGCAGTCGCCTTCTGCTCAGCCTCAGTTAAGCAACAACCTAGAAGACCTCCTAATCAAGCTCATAACTGACGACGGATCTACCGTAGACGGCTCCAATGTCAGCACTTACCTACTCACAGTACTATTCAAGATCAATAATGCCCTCGCCATCGATGATTTTTACAACCTCCTTTACAACAACGATAAATTGCATTCCCTTCTTCAAATTCACTTACTGCAGAAAATAGATAAGACCTACAATGCCGAAAGCAGTATACACAGCTCGTTGGATACCATTAATCAACTACTTAATGTGTTCAAGAATCCAGACATGCTTTCTCAATATTTGCCCAACTTCTCCGAAAAGGATAACAAGTTGACTAATATTAACTACCACGAGTTGTTGCGTACTTTCCTTGCCATTAAGATCTTGGTGGACATATTGATCCAACTCCCAGAAAACTCCGAGGAGGAGCCTCAGAAATACACCATTCCACGGTTATCTATTTACAAAACCTACTACATACTTTGCCAAAAACTCATCTTGACGTACCCCAGTTCGTCTAATACCACCAATGAACAACAGAAATTGATTCTTGGGCAGTCGAAGCTCGGAAAGTTAATCAAACTAGTATACCCCAATTTGGTTATCAAAAGACTCGGGAGCAGAGGCGAATCCAAGTACAATTACTTGGGTGTCGTATGGAATAAGAACATAATCAGTGATGAGATTCATGACCTTTGCGACAAGCACGAACTCATCGACTTGAATGATATCTTTAACGGAGAAAAGAAGATTCCTCGACCATCAGCCCCATCTAAGAAATCCCACAAGAGGTCTGGAAGTAAGACCAAGGTGAAAATTGAAGAAACAGAACCAATTGAGACCAAGGATGATCCAGTTACTTTTGATGAACCTAACCAAATCTTGAGCCCAAACCTTTCCTTTATAAAGCCATTCTTGAAATATCCCAATGATGACAATTTCACCATATTGAACGATGAAGAGAACTGGTTTAATGATATTAGAATCAAGGTATATTCAGGACACCCCCACTTATCGCGAGACTCAATACATAAAGTGTTTCTTAGCGGGGATAAGTTGGTGGAGAACTCGAGTATCTTGCAGCATTTGGTGGAAGATTTGGTAATTCCGTTAGACCAAGCCGACAATACCAAGAATACTGACTTGAGCTTATACTTAATAATCCTAATTGAAGTATTGCCTTACCTCATGTTGATCAAGTCGTCTGCCGATATAGGTTTCCTTAAAAACTTGAGGATAAACTTGTTGCATTTGATCAATAACTTCAATGCCGAATTGAGAAAGCTTAACTCCCACAAGTTCAGCATCAGTAATTCAACGATATTCCTTATATTATTGAAGAAGATGATCAACCTCAACGATTTATTAATTACCTTTATTAAGTTGATAATTAAAGATAATACTAAATCGGTAATGTCAGTGGATATAGAAAGTTTTTTGAAGGTCAACAACCAGTCTTCAGTCAAATTAGACGACACCCAAGATGACGACAGTTTCTTCCTCAACTTGAATACCAACTTGGCCACCAACTCGTTGGGCGATATTAACTTTAGCTTCAAGAATGATATCCTTTCCAACGATTTGGTGTATACCTTAATCGGATACAACTTTGATCCGGCCATTAGTAGTGAAATCAAATCGTCCATGTCGATGAATTTTATTAACCAGGAGATCAACATCATTGACGAATTTTTCAAGAAGGATCTTTTAGCATTTTTGAATGAGTCAAACTTTGACCGTTCAGCCAGCAGTTCGTCGGTTGAATCGACTACCATTCCCCAACCCGAAGATGAAGATGAGTCCGTCACTTTACTAACTGCAAAGGAATTGACCAAGCTTTACTCCTTAATCAGTCTCATTGATAAGAGGCTCTTGTCGAGTCACTTTAAGTCGAAGTACCCCATTCTAATCTACAACAACTTCATCAACTTTGTGTTGAATGATATCCTCAAATTCATCTTCTTGAAGCAGCAACAGTCGCAGTTCCTGCAAAATACTAATGATCCAGACTCTCAAAACAGTTTTGGCAACTGGTGGGTGTTCAACTCTTTTATTCAAGAGTACTTGAGTCTAATGGGAGAGATTGTGGGGCTACTGGACTTATTGTGATTTTATCTAGCATATTGTTTAATTTTAGTTCATCAAACATCAATCAATCACGTATATAACTTCTACTATTTTTAAATAAATATAATATTTTTGGGGGGTAAAACCACTTCACAATTTGGCTTGTGGTTCCAACAAGCCCTTGGACAAGATGTCCTTCAATTCATTGGCAGATTCAATCAAGTACCATTTCAAATGGTCTGATCTCAACCCGTTTCCTCTCTTGGACGAAATGTGGACATGGAGCCAGTCGTTGTTGATCAAGTAAGCCAATCCGAAACCGTCGTCAATGACTTGAGACCAACCCCAAGATTGGAAGTACTCAGATGGAACTTGCGACGACGAGATGTACCAGGTAGCACTGTAGGAAAAGATAGGATCGGTGAAAATTTCAGGAACTTCTTCGTTAGCAGCCAACATTTGTTTCAAACCAAACAAGTGACGGTCAACACCTTTACCATCGGCAGCTTCAGACAAGTAGGAAACGTGTTGCTTGCAAGCCTTTTGGAAAGTGGTAACCTTTTCTTCAATAGTAGAATCAGGGTTGGTCCAAGTTTCGACAAAGGCCTTCGATTCAATCGAAACCGATCTACCGGTTTCGGTTCTACCCTTCAAGAACTTTCTAGTGGCAGCAGACTCGTAAGTTGGTCTGATTTTGCCCGTCAACTTGTAGTACGATAATTGAATCAACATTTGCACGAATGCGTCAGGCGAAACCTTAAACTTCTTAATCAAGCCCTTACCGTAACCATAATGTTGGAAGATTTCTTCGTGGTGTGCGGCAATAGTCTTGTCAAACTTTTCGATAGCGTACTTGATGTTGGCTCTAGAAGCTGGGTTGAGGTCAAATTCCAACACCTTTGGCTTTTTGCTGGTAATTTCAAATTGGGAACTAGACAATTCGTTCAACACGGTCTTTGGATCTTCTTCAGCAATCTTCTTCAACACATAGTTGTTCAATTGGACAGTTGGAGTGGCGTCCATTCTCGAGTGTTCACCCAAGAAACCCGAGTTACCGTTGGCACTGACAAAGAATTCCAAAGGCTTGTCAAAGAAACGGTTCTGTCCGTCACCGTGCCAGCAGTTTTTGGACTTTTCTTCAATCGTGATTGGGAAGTTCTCGTCCAAACAAATGACAAAGGAAGAGGCAAAGATGGACTCAAAAGAAGCATCATTGATTGGAGACTTAATCAAGTTGTCGTAGGCGCTCAAGTATTCGTCTCTGTTCAACGAGGTCAAGGCTCCAATTCCTTCACCTCTTGGGGCGTTCGAGTTGAGGATGGCCTGGAATTGTTGGTAGAGCTCGGACTTGGACAAGGTTTGGCCGTTTTTGTGGTGGTGGACCTTGTAGAAGTTGTTCTTGTAAACAACAATGAAGTATTGGTGTTCAAGGCCGTTGTAGACCTTGGTGATGTCGGCGCCTTCGTGGGGCACTCTCGAGTTGTTGAACATGTACTTGAAGGCATTCATGCAGAATGGGTTACCCTTGATGACTTCTGGTTCGAGAGTTTCGTTTTGGACCTGAACCATAAAGTCGAGGGTGTGGTAGGCGAGCAAAGTGGCCTTCAACAATTGGTCCTTGCCGACTACATTGTTGACATCTTTGTGGGAGAAAAAGTAGGAGACGTACGGGACGACGGGGTCTCTGTAGGACATGTAGGCGTAGTCATCCCACCACTCAGCGAGCCAATTATCCTTATCAGCGGAGAATTCCGAAAGACGCAGCTGCAACTTTTGGCCGATTCCGCCCGGCTGAATAAAGGCGTTGACTTTCGCGGTAGTTTCCGACAACTGCTGCTTAGACAAGTAAGGTTCGACCGATCTCAAGTATTTGGAGGCGGTTTCTTCCAAGGGAGGCACAGGCAACTTTGGCAATTGCGACTGGAACTTGAAGAGATCGCCCTTGGGGGTCGAAGTCGACAACGACGACTTTTGGTGCAAGACCGGCATTCTGGCGGAGATTTGTTTGGTGTTATTGATGATAAACTGGGGCACTTTAGACTTGAACATAGTAAAAGCCAGGGGGACTACTTACAAGGAGGCAGAAGTAGTGGTGGTTGGGTATCTCAATTAATGGAGGGTACGGCGTCGAGACAAAAATCCGGGGCCCTGTGTGCAATTTATAGTTTTTGTGGGGGTAAATCTGCGCTGTGAAAAATCACCCTTGAACCGAGGAATCGTACCAGGCCAATTGCGGGTGGGATTTTTTTTTGGGCAAACCGGCGGTTGCATCGTGCGGGAGGTGTGGCGGTCCTGGTGTTTCCGCTGGTGGTGGAACAAAACATAAATAACGGGTTCCTGCAGATACCACGAGGCTTCTGCTTGGGTTTTTCGACCCGTGCCGCTGCGCGGAACTAACCGTCAGACGGGACGATGTGGGGCCAGTGGTGGATGGTGATACAAAACGGGAACCGAGAAATATTATCATCGCCACGACAGGTGGTTGATTCGGTTGAGTTCGGTTCATTTCGGTTGTTATCAGGAAAATTGGATAAGGATGGAGTGCTACGGGCTGCATAACGTTGGCATGGTCGAAACACCGAGCCTTTTGCCCCGAACTGGCAAGCACCGTCCCCACAACAGGTTACCGACCGTCGTGGGTTTGGACTAGTTCGTCTGGAGGCAGCGCATCTCAAATTAGACCCGTTGCAGTGGCCAATGGGCCCGTAGATCGTCCAGCCGACGCCCGCGCATGCCGCACTTTGTTTGTGCACCGTCGGTCGCAGGCCGAAGATCCCTGCCGAAGTCCGCCGGAACGCGTTGGAAAAAAAAAACGACAGATCGGTTTTACGTCACCGTGAACAGTACCAGCTGGAGAAGAAGGCGTAGCGGAAACACACACCACCACTCCGTTCTTGTTGCTGCATTAAACCTGGTGTCGTACCTCTCTGCACACACATGGCACTCACATACACAGCGAGTCTTTCGTACTGGCGCATCGGCACCGGTGTCGTGGCGTTGGTGTGGTACGCATTTGTCATCGGCATCAGCTACATGGGAACGGTCGAGATCGTGGCCAAGTTCCGCCAGAGACGTAACCTCTGGCCCGAGACGCCGTCTCTGCACGAAGACCACGAAGGTGTCACCATTCTCCGCCCCATCAAGGGCATCGACCCCGAGCTCAGCTCGTGTCTCGAATCGTCCTTCTGCCAGAACTACCCGCACACCAAGCTCCAGATCCTCTTTTGCATCGACAGCCCCCACGACGAGTCGATCCCGGTGATACAGCGTCTTATAGCCAAATATCCCACCATCGACGCCGAGATCCTCTTGAGCGCCGGCTACGACGACATCGCGGCGACCAGCGGCGAACACTACGGCCCCAATCCCAAGGTCAACAACTTGGCCAAGGGCTTCCTCAAAGCCAAGTACGACATCCTCTGGATCATGGACTCCAACGTGTGGGCCAGCCCCAACATCCTTCGCAACTCGGTCAAGTCGTTGAACCACAACTACAATAACGGCCGTAAGCTCAGCGACACGGCCCGCCGCTCGGTCAAGCTTGTCCACCACCCGCCGTTGGCGCTCAGCATCAACGGCTCCAACACCAACACCGACCTGGAGTTTGTTCTTAGTCCCGTCGACTCCGAGGACCTGCAGGGGTCGACGTCGTCACACAACGTCCCCGTCATCCGCCGGGCGACAACGATACACTCCACCAAGACCCGCAAGCGGTTTCTCAAGAAGTTGGGGGCCCGCTTGGACGAGATGTTCTTGTTCACGTCCCACAGCAAGTTCTACGTGGCCCTCAACAACGTCATGCTCGGGCCCTGTGTCAACGGCAAGTCCAACATCTACCGGAAGTCGGACTTGGACGCGTCGGTGGCACGGATCCCCACGGCGACGGCCAGCGAGTTCTTCAACGACGGTGCCGTCAAGGCAGACGCCGCGCACTACTCGTCTCTCGGGCCGGGCAACTCCATCAAGTTCTTCTCGCGGTACATTGGCGAGGACAACATGATCGGCATTGCGTTGTGGGAAAACGTCGGGGCCCGGACGGGGCTCACGGGCGACGTCGTGATCCAGCCGCTCAGCGGGTCCGACAACAGCGTCAACGACTACGCCACGAGACGCGTGCGGTGGTTGCGTGTCCGTAAGTACATGGTGTTGTTGGCGACGTTGGTCGAGCCCACGACGGAGCTGTTGGTGTGTTCGGCGTACGGCAACTACGCCATCGCGACGCTCTTGTGGGGCCAGACGTTCAATTGGGGGCTCTTTGCCGCCCAGATGGCGGTGTGGATTGCCAGCGATTACTGGCAGTACTATACCTTGGTGTACAACATCAGTTCGCCAATGGACCACGGCGATACGCCGGCGTGGCTCAACAACATCCCGCCGTTGCGGCGCACGGTGTGGAGCTGGGGGTACGTGTGGATACTAAGAGAAGTGTTGGCGCTTCCGATCTGGGTGTGGGCCATGGTGGGGCATGAGATCGACTGGCGGGGCCGGCCGTTTCGAATCAAGCACGATTTGACGGCCGAGGAGCTCTGAAGGTGTAGGCGAAGGAATAAAAGTAAGTGTAGATAGAATAGAAATGCATCAACAGAGATGGAAAAAGAATACATGACGACAACAATAATAACAACAACAAAACACCGACACTACTTGACCGCCACCCAAATGGGATGGCTGGCATCGGACAGAAACCTCCAGACACAAAACACACCCCTGCAGCGGCCAGACCTCGATCAGACACTAAAAAAACAGACGCATTCCACGCTAAGACGATCGGGCCTGCACAAGCCCAATAATCCCCAATTAGGAAGTCAGGGGAACAAAGGAGGTAACTCGTCCAACCCCAACGTCCCATTGGCCCCGATTCGTCTCGGGACACCCCCCTACAACGGTAAAAAAAACCCTGGCGTCGCCATTAGTGCCGTGGCGCCGTCGTCCGCTGTTTTCCTGGCCACGTCTCAAATTTACCGTCTCGTCTCGCACCCGTTTGCCCTCCCCGGACCGTCCTTGGCCTAGCGACACAAAGTTGGATATTTTATTATTTTTCCTGTCTCTCATTTCCTAGAAAAAAGACCTGTCTTTATAATTTCAATTAGGCGCCAGAACCGTGTGTCAGCTTATACCATCGCATATTTCATCGCCGACCGTGTTCCAGGTGTCGTCAACAAACACGCCATCTTTCCACCCACTCGCACCTATCCCCATATCATCCCAGCCTTTCCTCGGCCACCTGTTCACCCTTCGCTTTAGCCCCTACGTTATCGCTCTCACCTTACACGTCCTCCACCGTCCATGACAGAAATCACCCTCCAGGAGGTGGACGACCTCATCAACCCGCACACCTTACAACACAACCTCCAGTCATGCAAGAAGTGCAACAAGCCCATCTACGAGGGCCACGCCTACGAATTGGGCGACGACCGCTGGCACATTGACTGCTTCAAGTGCTCAAAGTGCGACAGCTCCTTGGGGTGCAATTCCAACTTCCTCGTCCTCGGCAACGGCAACTTGATCTGTTCCAATTGCCTGTACAACTGCAAACAATGTGGCAAGAAGATAGACGACTTGGCCATCCTCACCGGCGACCAGGCATACTGCTCCAACTGCTTCAAGTGCCGGGCATGCAAAATGAAGATCGAAGACTTGAGATACGCCCGGACTTCAAAGGGATTGTTCTGCATGGACTGCCACGAGAAGTTGATGGCCAAGAAGAAGAAGTACGACGCCAAAAAGAAACAGTTGGCCCTACTACAGGCCCACAAGGAAGAACGGGAACAACGCGAACAACGCGAACGTGAACTCGAACAACGCTCATTGGAAGACATAAGAACAATCAACTCGTCCAAGAGCAGTTTCCTCCAAAGTTACTTAACCCCACATGCCAGCACAAACCTCCAGATGTCCGACAGCAGCACGTCATCCAACTTGTTTTTACACGCCAACGGCTCCAATAAAAACTTGCCGCCACCACCCTCGGCTACTGAAACGGCGTCCACGGCCCCATACTCCCAACTATTCCCCATAGAATCAAATCTGTCGAAGCCCGACGTCAAATCGGGCTCACCTTCTCCAGGGTTGGATCTTCTTCTAACCAATGAGAACGACTTTTCCATCGAGGAAGTGATAAATTACAGCGACGACGACGACGTCACGCAGAGAAATAACACTTCCTTGAGACCACAAAGGAAACCACCTTCGTCCATCAAGAAACCACTCTCCCCTCGCCCACAATTGGCATCGGCCCTGAACTCACCGTTGACCCAATACAACTCTCCCTTAACAGATGATGCCGGAGCTCAGCCTTCAATAGACGACAGTCTGGTGGTTGACTTTAATTCTCCAGATACGTTTGATTCTGCCGGCAGTAAATTGCAACCGGCTGTCGATCTCACCCCAAAACAGGAAACCACCGAGCCATGGTCTCCCAACAAGATTAATAGGAACAAGTTGTTGATATTATCTCCCAACCAGTACCATGATAACGAATTCCATAACACCGACATCAAAAGTTCCCCACAACTTTCGGGTATTTCGTCAACTTCTCCAGTGGTAAATGAAAAGAAACCAGGACATTCGAGCTCCCACTCAGTTGAACTCAAAGCAACTGCTACCTTAGCACCCTCTGAAGACCCCAGAGTAAGATCAGGATGCCCATCTCCTTTTGCCAAAGCAAATCGCCAAGCAAGAGTTGTTGAAACGAACGATTACATTTCTACTGAAACTACTGACGATAGCTTCACTGAAATCACGACGCCAAAGAAGAAACCACATCATAATGTTAACAATGTCATGTCCTCTCCTCCACCCAAGTTGCCTTTACCAAGTACCCCTAATAAGAAAACCTTTGGTACTCCAGGTTCGGTGGATAGCAAGAGACCAATTCCAGAAGAAGGTACACCCAGAGGTTTGGGATTGGAAGGAATCGTTTACCACGAGCCAGAGGACCATCCTAAAGACCTGAGACCGGAAAAGAGACAAGCAAGAAATCCGTTGGAGACACCATTACAACAACTGACTGCTTTCAACCATCCACCTACTCCTTCCTCGGCTGGAAGCAGACAAAGGATCGTGGGGAACACTACACCAACTGTCACAAATCTCGAAGAAGAATCAGAAGATAAGCCTATTGAAAAGCAATCTTCGCTTTCAAGAATGAACTCTTTGATGAGAACCCCCAAGTTGGGCGCATTAAAACACAAGAGATCTGTATCAGGTGGATCGGCCAGTAAGTTTAACTTATTCAAGTCGAGTAAGGAAGAAGTGGCAGCCAAGGGCCATGCACGTCATGTTTCGGATGGCTCACTCTCGAACGGAGGTTCTGCATTTACAACCCCTCCTTTACCGTTACAATCACCTCAAGTTCAACCATTCAATGTTAATTTCAGTCGAGACCACGCCAGAGCAACCTCTGATACTCCATTCTTGACTAATTTGGATCAACATCAATATCCACATCATTCATATTCGCATTCGCGGGGTGAGAGTTTTGATATGAAGAATTTGAAGATTGAAATCACCCAGTTGCATAACCAGAAACAAGCATTAGATACCGAAGTTCGGAAATTGAAAACGGACAAGCTGGTGTTGGCAGAACAATTAAAGTCACTTCAGGCTAAGTACAACGCTGATTCTTCTTACTATGACAATTTAATCAAGGAGATTGGCGAGCTTGAAAAGAACAAGCGCAAGTTATTGGAAATAAACCAGTCCTTATCGGAACATAATCACAGTTTGGAATTATCTCTTGGCTCCGGTTCCATCCATAAGACCAGATCAGGAGATACATCTGCTAGTGATGGCAGCACTTTGGGTAACAGTTCACTGACAAAGGGATCGGGGGCGCCTCCAAGCAATATTGCTCCCAGTAACTCGAACAGTACTCCATATACTGATCCCGATGATGTCAATGGGGAAACTCAAAAGGCTACTCGTTTGAAGTTCTGGAGACGTCCAAAATTGGGATTCACCGGCAATGTTCCTAATCAACAACAACAGCAACAACAACAACAGCAGCAGCAACAGCAACAGCAACAGCAACAACCACCAACAAAGGAAGCTTATTTGAATGTATCAAATGGGCAGCCCACAGTAACTGTGATTCCACCAAGCCTGACACAATCTGGTTCTAATAAGGTGAGCCAGAGTTATTCGTCAAATGCAATCCAATTGCCTAACCAGAACGGACCCAATTTGGCAAGCTCAAACAATAGTAACAATATCGCCCCTGTGGAGAAGAAAGGCAAGTTTACCAAGTCACGGTCGACGAATATCTTGGACTCGTTTCTTACCGGCGGGGGTTCATCTTCCAATACTGATATCGCCCACGATACGCTGGAAGCTCCGTTATTTACTACTACGATACAAAGACGGTCAGATTACGAGCAGAATAATGTTCCATTGATAGTGACCAAGTGTTTAATTGAAGTTGAGCGTAGAGGGTTGGATATGGAAGGAATTTACCGAATCTCCGGGGGCAACTCGGCCATCGTTGCCATTGAAAATGCATTTGCCGGCTTGGCATTCAAGCCCGAGGAGAAATCGCTTGGTAAGTTGGAAGAGACCATGGATGGTGATATCAATGCCGTTGCTTCGGCACTCAAGCGGTACTTGAGAAAGTTGCCCGATCCGTTGATCCCATACGGATTATACGATGACTTCATCAAGGTGAGCTCGCAGAACCCTCCAAATAAGGTGGACAAGCGAATCAGCGACTTCCGCAGCAAGGTGGTTCAGAGATTGCCACCCGCCAACAGAAACACGTTACAATTGCTCTGTAAGCACTTGACCTTGGTGAGTTCGTATTCTCATGTCAACCGTATGGGATTCAAGAACTTGTCGGTTGTGTTTGCCCCAACCATCGCTCGCGATGAGACGGGAGAAAAGGAGATGATCGACATGGGATTCAGAAACGATGCCACCGAACTCTTGTTGAATCACTCGGAGGCGATTTTCACTGGACATTAAACTTTTCGTGTTAGATAGTAGTGTAACTCATTCATTAATCATAACTAATAATGCTTAAAATTGTAAGACGTTCTTATTAATGGACATCCTTGATCTGGGGGTTCAGGTACATCTCGTAGCGGCGATGGCCGGTTCTGATCAAGTGTTCCACGACACTGAACTGTTTTTTGGATATGTGTCTGCTCTTCTCAAACTCCTGCCTTACGTACGCCTTCCAGTGGGCACGATTCTCTTCTGGCTTCGTCTTGACCGTACGAATACACGCGCGATAAAGCTTCAATACCTCTTTCTGTAATCCGGAGAGGCGTGCCATATTGGGAAGAGACTTTTCGGTACAAGTCGCATTTACAAAAATAACTTGTCGCCAGATTGATTACATTTTTTGTCTGTAGCCGAGAATCGTGACTGAAATGTCGCGCAGACTGCGTCACTAGTTAAACCTTAAAGCCCATTCATTATTACTCTAAAATCTATACGTTCTGTTTTCTCTTCGTTTTTTGCAACTAATAATACACACCATTAAACCACCTTACTTCAACGAAGTAAAGTCGACCTCACCTTCTCTGGTACCGTCACAAGCGTCATTGGCACCGCAGGTACACTTGTTCTTGTTTCTCTTACCACAGGCACAGGCACCGTCAGCAGCAGGAACGACGTTTTCAACAGCAGCCTTGTCACAGTTGCACTTCAAAGCGGGTTGGGCGCCACACGAACAGGTGGACTTTTGGGCACAGACACATTCAGCAGCGGAACAAACCATTATTATAATTGACTAGTAGATATTAATGGAGTATCCACAATTGTGGAGATAAATGCCTGATTTATATACTAGACTGCGTGGTCAGGGGACTGCATAGCATGCACAGGGTCTGGCCAATCAGGCGCGCGCCATAAGTCAGCAGCACAGCAAGAATAGTGGTCAGCAAAGTGTCTGCAGGACGCCAGCGTGCGACGTTTTAGTCATGAGTTTTGCACCCATTTACATTGGCGTAGGCCTGCCAATGTCGATCTCGTAATCAAACCAGAAATGGTCGATGACGTCTATATCGGCACCGTATGTATGGTCCTTGGGGTCTTCTGAGGTCGAGTTGGTACCGTCACTGTCACTCGACTCTACTTCTAGTAGTTCGACAGTATTGATCCGGAGGATATCAAACTTGCGCTCGCACACCGTCGCCTGCTCGTAACACACGGTGCTGAGGGTATGGAGAATCTCGGCGACTTCTTCGCAGTGATGTTGTAGAACAGCAAGGTCAACCATGGTCCGGATAGCTCGACAGTTGTATACCAGATACAAGTACGCCGATGCCCCCAAGAACAAGTTGTTGATGGCAATCCACGAGTAGTTCATCCCGTCAATACTGGAATACGTCTGAATAATGGCACTCCCAGACGCATAGAGCGTTTGGTAGTCACGTACGCTCAAGATTGCCGGCGTGATCGGAGAAATTCCATGTAACTGGATCTTGGTTTGGTGGTAATTGAGCTCAAAGATCTGCGAGATGAACTGAGAGCACGGTGGACTCCTGGCTAGCCATTGGGCCAACTCGGCGGTTTTTGTTTCCTTCCATGCCCTAATATCTTCAAGACTATTGTGACGGGTTTCCTTGTGGTGAATATAACTGTAGATATCGCCCTGCAACGTCCGGAGTTTAATAAAGTGAAGTGAAATGACGCTTTCTTTCTGTTCAAATCGTGAAAGTGATTGCAACTGTACAAGACTAGGAAGACCGACGTTGATTCTACTTGCGTCGATCCCCAACGGCCGGCCACAATAAAACGATATTTGCCTGTCCAAACAGAAACAACACCAAAAGAGTCTGGTTTTGGCTTCGGCCAATGGACCGTGCAGATTCGAATACAAACCCATGTCCATACAAAGTCGAATACTCGCACCAACCAAGAACCAGGCTCCAGGAGAACTTGGTCTCATCATTGAATACTGCGAAAGAAGAAGCAATGCCTGAAGCTGTTCCAAACGGTCGGTTTCTCCAGTACCGTACCAATCCACGTACTTCAATGCAGAAGCCTTATATCCAGCAGAAATTTCAAGCGAGTATTTCTCTTGATCAAGCGATGTGGATATTGCCAAGATCATATAGAGAAAGAATCGTTGTTGATCTTCCTCTGCCTCGTAAAACGATTCTCGTTCCAAGATGGGTATCTGGACATTTATCTTCAGAAAGAAGAGGTCAATACATTCGTCGACAAACTCGGCATCTGGGAAGTCAACAGCTTGCTCATCATCGGCGGCTAGTCCAAGAAACCTGCCACCACTCCATAACATACTTTCGTTGGAACCTGCCAACTTGTGCTTCAATTTTTGGTTTTCTTTCTTCAACTGTTCTACTTCTTCCTGCAACTCATGAATACTCGACCGGCAAACGGTCTCGCCAGTTCCTGCTTCAACAGAAAGGCAGTCGGATCCGTTTTTCACACAGTTTGAACACCTTGGAAGTTGTTTATCGCACTTAATGCGCTTATGGCGACACCGTTTGCACGCCGTAATGATCCGGGAAATCCTGTTTGCCGACGTATACCCCGGTGGCCGCACAGAAAACCGCCGTATATTTAAGGCTAGCTTGGCCTGGTCAGTATCTTTCATTGGAACGGATAAGAATTGGTAGGGGTGGTAACAAGGGAGAAACCTGGGGAAATTTTTCACCCAGTTGCAAAATCGCCGAGATCTCGGAACCCCGCGGACCATTCCGTTATCAGTAACCAAAATATATTTTTTACTATTTACTCAGGCTTACCATAATTAGTTAAATTCTTGAACCGTTCTCGAAGTACCGATCCAAGATCACTGGTGGAGTTATCCGTGTGGTCCTGACTCGCATCGTGCTGGCTTCCGGACATGTCGCTGAATAAGTCCTTGATTTCAGTGGCTCTCACCACCTTTTGGGCTAGACCATCGTTGTCTCCAGCTGGAACTGCCGGTTTGTCCTTACTGTTGGCCGCTGCCAAATCATCAAACAATTGCGAAATAGACCGTGATTGCGAATTGTTCTCGGTGTTCTCGACCGACCGTACATTATCCTGTTGTAGCACCGAGTGGTACAACGTAGATCCGGCTGAACCAGTCTTGTCCAAGAAAATATTCTTGTTATCGTCATTGGGTTGTGTTCTGGCTCTCTTTGATTCCGCCTTGTTGGGTGACCCCGCCGATTTCCGCTTCTCTTGCGAGTTAAGTTGCAATACCTCCAACTCTCCATCCTCTTCGTCGAACTGCAGATTCTTTGCCAATTCGACATTGTGTAATTCTGGCGGTTGTAGATCACTATCATCACCACCATATCGTATTCTGACACCCAAGGGAGTTTTCATAATATCTTTCCCGTCACTTAACCGGGCCTTAAAATTGGGTGTAGTGGGGAATCGCTGAATAGTGTTTTCTTTCGACCTGAACTCGGTAGAGACCCTTTTCACTGGTGAAAGTTCTGGTGGCAATATCACTGGTGAAAACAGTCCATCATTATCTTGTTCGTCTCCCAGTGGTTTATGCTTTACTGGGGAGGATTCTTCATTTGCAAGTTCGGACATGAGAATCGGTGGCTCAGGCAAGGTCGGCGACGAGTTGATCAAGTTCTGGATCAAGGAAGACCGTCTTCTGGTATCTTCTCTCGCTGGAGTCCGCTTACGAGGGGATAACGATATCTTATGGTACGTATCCAAAGATTGCCGCACGGTCTGTATCTTCACAGGTGAATTCTTCTTGGGTGACGAATGCGTCGGTTCACTACTTGAAATTGTGTTTGTTAGCACTGGAGGACGGATGCCTAAACTGTTTGTATCAAAATCGGTTCTGTTTTGCAACGTGGTAGGGCGTTTATGTAATTGGGGAGTAGATGCTTGAAACTTCTTGGTCTGTTCGACGGACCACGTAGGCGTGGATTCTTCAATATGTGGCTTTAGCGGTTTCCTGAACTCTGGTTGGGCCTCTTCAGGCACAGGTATCTCTTGTGGCTTGGGTTCTTCTGGAACGTCTTCTTGTGGAGAATCTTCATCGTCGTTGAAGAAACTAGGTCTCGAGTTGGCGATTGTATTTGCGTCTGTTGTGGGGGGATGGATGGGGTCTTCGTAACTGTTCAATTCGACGTTGGCAGACTGCTCAAAGAAATATTTCCAAAATCCGGCGTTATTCCATACCTTTTTGCTTTCGTTGGAATATGACTTAATCACCGGGATCAACCGGTCGTTAATGATGGCATTGCCTCGCGAGATGTTCTTATCAATCTCCTGTAATACCAAAGTAGTTTCCTGCTCCAAGCGTTCCAATTCTTCCCTGGACGCGGTGGCATCTTCGTTGTACGGGTTGATGGTTGATTTTCGTCTTGAAGACGAAGGTGTGACCGAGTACCGCTTCATGTTGATTGTAGTGGTGGTGTTGATGGGTTTTTGTTATGAATCTGAAGCGCGTAATGGGGGATATTTAAGTATATACAGGAAAGCACAAAACCTGCAGATATACCGAGCGGAACCATCGCAATTTAAAATGGACGGCGACAGACTCTAGATAAAACTATTTGGCATGGGAAACACAATGTCCGTCTCGTTTGCTCCTGAATGTACAGAAGCCAAGATTAAGTACGACGACTGCTTTAACAAATGGTACACTGAAAAGTTCCTCAAGGGCAAGTCCTTGGATAATGAATGTACCGATTTCTGGGACTCGTACTTGACATGTATCGATGCTGCTTTGATCAGACAGAAGATCAAGCCTATGGTTGACAAGGCCCGTGAAGACCAACCATTTACCACCGAAGAAATCAGAGAAAGTGCCGGAACACTGAAGAAGTAAGGACCTCTCGAAGGGAAACTAAAACAAGTGGAGTTATGAACGTAAAGAGGCTCGGACCAGTGCCCGCTTATCTTGGAAACAATAGAGAAGCAAGTCACCGTTGCCGTTTTGACGATTCTCTACAAAAGTTCTTGTAAATATATATCAATAAATCAACACCAACGGTAATTCCTGTGTATAACAGCTGGTCTCCAAGTGTTTTCATTAAAACGCCATCGACCTTCACCACTGAACACAACTGGTGTCGCGACGTAACTACACATTCAATCGAGCGCTTCATTATGTTAGTAGAGGAAGTACCTAAGCTGGTGAATCCGGATAGTTCCACTATCTACTTTAGCTCGTCCATCAACTTGACGGCCCGTTCTTCAGCCAACAGAAAAGCCCAGGGCCAAGAGGAAAACAAGAACAAGGGCAGAGCCAAGGTCAACTACAATGTCAACCTGCTCATGAATGCACAGGTACAGGTGAATGACCAGCCCGAATCAGGTCCGTTGAAATCCGCCCAACAGATTCAGTTGGAACGTATCACGTCCAAGAGACTTGTCGAACTCAGCAAGGAATCACCAATCACCACGTTCGAGTTGCCCAAGAACTTTGCATACAACAGCATAAACTCCGATAAGAATAAGTCTCGGTTGGGAAATACGCCGACGACAAAGAGGATTCTTTCATCACGGAGAAACTTGAATCTGTATTTTGAAGAGGAGAGAAACTTAATCTCGATCAACACCATCTTGGGATTGAATTACCAATTCTTGGAAAGTGCAGACTTGGAACAAAGGGCAAAGAAACGCAAAACCAATAGAAGATTCAAACCTAAATTACATTTGTGTTGCATTTGCGGCAAAAATTCCAGTTACACCAGATGCTACAGCTGCGGCTTATATTCCTGCAGTGTCCGCTGTAATACACTTCATAATGAGCTGAGATGCAACTAGACGAGTTGAATTTAATTGTGTTCTGCCACTAAAAATTTATTCTGCCAACAAAATTATGCCTTATAATGACTGATCTACAGCAGTGAGATATTTTGACTTTTCAGCAAATATGTGGCCACGGGTGCTAGTATTGCTGAGTTTAATTCTCTCCACCTTTGCAGTTTCCAACTACAACGAGACGGATCTCCCCGCTGACTATCAAAAGTTGGTCGAATATGCCCACTTATCGTCAATTGCGTATTGTCTCAGACACGGTCTCAAAACGGGGAAGCTCGGTGACTCGAAGACAATGTGTCTTCGAACTGCATGTCGGCAAGATCAGTTTAAAGACATTGAGATTGTCAAGTTATTCCACTTTAATGCCATGGGAGAAATTGGTGCTGGCTATTATGCTATAGATCACACCAAGAAACGCATCATTTTGGTATTTAGAGGAACGGCATCTCGAAGAGATTGGATAGCCGACCTCAACTTTTTCCCGGTTGACTACGTACCCACAGTTGAGATTTCCAAATTGAATGAGAGGAGACCCAAGTGTGTCGGGTGTAGGGTTCATCGTGGGTTCTATGCCTATATGAAGAAGAATTGCATGAAATTGGTCAATGATGTTCTGAAATTAAAGGCAAAGTATCCAAACTACCAACTAGCAGTTGTTGGCCATTCATTGGGAGGAGCACTTACTATTCTCAGTGGGATAGAGTTCCAGTTGATGGGGTTTGAGCCGTTGGTGATAAGTTTTGCCAGCCCCAGAATAGGCAATAGAGTCATGGCTGACTATGTTGATAAGATATTCAACACGAAGCAAACTGCAAAATCCATTGATGACCATCATGATTTCCAAAAGGGATTAATCAGAGTGGTACATACCCGAGACATTGTTCCCAAGCTTCCTCCGGCTCCGTTCTTTGGTCAAATGGGATATCAATATTACATCAGCAGCACGGAGTTGCCTCATCGTCCCGTTGACGTTGAGCGAAGAGGGTTTCAGTATGAAAAAGAAGATGAAAACTCTACAGATGACGAAACCACTGACGACGATGATGATGACGATGACGAAGACGTCGAAGAGATGGATATTGAGGTAAGTCAGCAGGCAGGGTTTTCTCTTAGTTACCTTGGAAACAAGCAGCATCATGAGTATTTCATAAGAATAACAGGTTGTTCGGATTAGACTATTTACAAGCAATGTCAATCATTCTTTGAGTTTCATATTCCTTTGACCTTGGTTTTCCAAGTTCTTTGCCCGTTTCGAGCTCATGTTCGTTCAATACTGACCAGTTTTCCCATTGGACAACGGGGACGTTTAACTCAGAAGCGTCAAAAGCGTCTTTTGGTGCAAGATGGACTCCATTGGCCAAATCCTCCAAAATAGAATCTGCTGTGTCGAAGGAATCCATCATGGTGGTTGCAATTACTCCCTGGGGACCATTCTTGATCCATCCCGAAGTGTACCACCCCTTTTTAAACACGGGATCTATATTGTTTTGCAACACATCGCTGCTTCCGTGTGATTGTAATATACGGCCATTTTTGTTTAGGAGCTTGTTCTTTTCAAACTTTATTCCGAGTTGATCAAACCCTTCAAGTGGGGCGCCTTGGTAACCAATAGATAATACAACAAGTTCGTTCTTGATTTCTTGTAATTCGTTAGTCGCCTTAACCGTAGTTTTTTTAGTCAACTCATCATGGTGGAGTTCATTCTTGACAAATACGGTTTTTGAAAGCAAGTTTGGATCTTGTGGGTTGGCAACAAACTCTACTGGACTCTTGAGGTACTGTAAAGACCAGGTTTTGTCGGTTCCTTTCTTGTTGACGCCAGAATACTTTTCGATCAAGCTGACTTTACGCTTGTCAACACGGCCAAGGCTCTTCTTGTCGATGGAATCCAACAAGCCTGGCTCCACGGGGGTGAAACTGATGTTGGACAACTCAAATAACTCCCTGATTTCCTTGTTGGAGAATGCAGACTCGAGCACACCTCTTCTTGCTACGATATTGACGTTCTTGACGGTGCTCTGTTTGAGCACGGCCAATGCCCTGTTGGAAATATCCGTCGACGACCAGTGGGATTCCGGATCTCCTAGCAATACTCTGGCGACGTCCAATGCAACGTTACCGTTGCCAATGATGGTAACATCCTCAATTTTATCGAACCTGGGCGGAACAAACTCGTTTCCCTTCTGGAAGGAGTCGGGATGGCCGTTGTACCAGCTCACAAGCTGTCTTGCCGAAATGACGCCGGGCAACGTGGCTCCGTCTACATTGAGCTGGTTATCGGCCGTGGTACAGCCGTAGGAAAGCACCAACGAATGGTACTTTGATGCGAGGGTCTCGAGCGACACGTCCTTGCCGACGTTGACATTGCCAAAAAACCGCACCGAGTTATGGTTGGCCATGACATTGTCCATGTATTCCTCACAGTTCTTGACCTCGGGATGGTCGGGAGCCACACCGTACCGACTCAAGCCGTAGGGCGCCGGCAACCGTTCAAAGAAGTCTACGGAGATCTTAGTGTTGGGGGGCGACTTGTTCAACAAGTGGTGGGCCGTGTAGAAGCCAGCAGGACCGGTTCCGACCACGGCTACGCGGAACTCGTTGTAGAGCGACGCCGAAGTCGTAAAGTTCCGTGTTTGGCAGGCTCTCTTAAACATTGGGTCGTGGTATTTTTCACCCCAGTGCGTTGAATAATATGGCTAATTTTTAGTTCATGGTGGAACTGGGTAGATTATCCCGTAGAGCAAGCGGCGGTTTTCTACAGATCAAGACTAAAGATAGCAAGATATTACCGTATGGGTACTGGGGACGAGTAATAAGGCTACTGATAAGCCAGGGCAGACCGCCGTTACCCATTCGAGAGGGACCCATGAATTAGGGTTGAGGGTATATGCACACCCTCGGGGCGGAATCCAACCCCCTGACCCGCCTTCGCCCTTCTAGACACAGACCACATTGGACTAAAGCTCTATTCTTTGCCAGATACGGGCCTTCCAACCATCGAACAGCACAACTCTAAACAATCGAGATGCCAATGGAACACCGTTCGGAGCACTGCATGAAACAGGTGATGCCCCAAATGCACAATTAGCAGAATTAATATTAAACACTACATGGCGTCCGGATTGGGCTGTGCTCGGTTGGTGTAATTCGTCACTGAGGGTCTGGGCCTGTAAAATAACCTGTACCAAGAACGATGAGGTCCTGCACACGGCCAGGGGCGCTACCTGCCACAGCCAAATTTGGTAGGGCCAACTAGGGTGTGTTTGGTGCCAGAACGTCGCCGCCGTCTCTCTGGCCGCCTCGGTGGCTGGCATGCGACACAAGGCGGGGTCATCGTCGGTGACATTGTCTATTGGCTTCGTAACCTTCGTAATTCACGAAAATTTTTGTCCTGCACACCGGTTGGGGGGCTACATGCAAGAGCAATAAGTGGCCGACTGCTTTAGGAACAGATTATTGTGAGGTCATAACCATAATCCATTGACCCAAATGTGCTGACCGCTTGGCACAGAAACCATTTTGTGGGCGGCAATAGCCGCTACTCCAACGCCAGCGGTTTACGTTTGAGTTGTGGTTATCTCACCGTGAGAACCGTCCCGTCGCGAGCAGCGGCTTTTATCTTGTCCGCGGCTGGAATCTTATCTTGTGCCTCTGTACTATGAGAGATTATCTATGCAGAAAAAATCTGGGAAATTATTACGTCATTAGGCAATCTCGGATTTTCCACCAAAATAGTTTTACAAAAATATTATTTATGGACTTAACTGGAGAACAACTCAGTTTCACCATATACTAACCATTCCACGGTAATAAAATTTTCTCCTCTGTGTATATAATAGTTTAGGCATCCCCCCCACCTACGGTTGAGTTTGAATTTACTCTTTTCGTTCTTGTAACATTTCACATCATCATGTCCAAGAAAAACTATGACAACGACTTGAAGCTCGTACAGAATGTCGAGGACACCTATGGTAACAACAGTAATACCTCCAAGTCCTCGATAAATGACCAGTCATCGCTGGAAACTCCCAAGAAACAAACCACTCACCGTAGACTCTACAATAGACACGTCCAACTTATCGCTATTGGTGGCTCCATCGGTACCGGGTTGTTTGTCACTATCGGGACCACTGGTTTGGTCGTGGGGGGACCCCTCGGTTTGTTATTGTCCTACACCTTCTGGACCTGTGTCATTCTTCTTTTGACCACGGCAGTGGGCGAAATGGTGTCCTTCTTGCCCGTCAACTCTCCGTTCTTGACCATGGCCGGTCGTGTGGTTGATCCTGCCTTTGAATGTGCCGCATCCGTCAACTTTTGGCTCATGCAGAGTTTGTACATTCCGTTTGAAATCACCGCAGTTAACGGTATGATCCATTTCTGGAGAGATGACTACTCGCCTGCCATTCCCTTGGTTATCCAGATTGTCATTTACGCCTGTATCAATGTGTTTGCCGTGAGATTATACGGTGAATCCGAATTCTGGCTTTCCATCGGGAAGTTGATTCTTTGTATCGGGTTGTTGTTCTTCACCTTGATCACCATGTGTGGTGGTAACCCGGCACACGATGCGTTTGGGTTCAGAAACTGGCATGCTGGTGCTCTCTTTGGCTTGAAATTTGCCACGGGTGCATCGGGGCAATTCCAGGGTTTCTTGGCTTGTTTGCGTGGATCCGCTTGTTTCACCGTCGTTGGCCCTGAATACATGTCTATGGTGGCCGGTGAGGCTATCAACCCAAGAAAGACCATGCCTACTGCTTTCAAGACGGTGTTGTACAGATTGGCATTATTCTACATTGGAGGTGCTTTGTCTGTGACTATTTTGATTGCTTACAACGATCCAAACTACGTCAAGTTGACCTCGGATTCTTCCAACGCCGCCTCGTCGCCATATGTTGTTGCCATGCAGAACTTGAACATTAAGGTTTTGCCCCATATTGTTAATGCCGTTGTCATCACGGCAGCATTTTCAGCTGGTAACTCGTACACCTACTGTTCATCTAGAGCATTATATGGTTTGGCCAACAGAGGATTTGTACCAAAGGTGTTTACCAAGTGTACCAAGCACGGTGTTCCTATTTACTGTGTCGCTGTTTCGATTTTGTTTTCTTTGCTCTCGTTGTTACAGTTGGGTTCGTCTGCTAACCAGGTCTTGAACTACATGGTTAACTTGTGTACTGGCTCGCAGATCTTGAACTACGGGTTCATGGCGATCACGTACATTTGTTTCTACAATGCTGTTCAAAAGCAGGGGCTTGACAGAAGGTCATTCCCTTACAGATCGTGGTGGCAACCATACTCCATTTATGTTGCATCATTTTTCCTCATCTGTATTATCGGGTGTTTGGGATACCAGGTTTTCTTGCCTGGTATGTGGAAGGTGGATACCTTTTTATTCAATTATGTGATGATTTTTGTTTCCGCTGCCGTTTTTATTTTCTGGAAGTTGCTCAAGAAGACCAAGTTTATCAGACCCGAAGATGCCGACTTGTTTACTGGAATTGAAGAAATTGAAGAACACGAATACGAATACTACGCCAAACTCGAGGCTGAGGACGAAAGCGGGAAACAAAAACCAACTAATAAGTTCAGATCCATTCTCAACTGGATTTTGTAATGGGAACTTACACATCATATACCAATGCCCATTGGCATTTACTTCACTCATGTATTTATAAATTGACATAGAATTGGCTGCGATATTTTTCTGTAAAAAAAAAATTTTGGGTTGCAACCGCCTCAAAACGGACTTTTCGATATAACCATAAATCACCGGGCTTCCGAGGCCAAGATTGGCGTAAACGAACCAAGTCGACGAACAACGTTGCCGAAAATAGCAATCTAGGAATGCTTCGGAGAACGGGCTTAGTAATTGTCCGGCAACAATACTACTCCGTTTGTAGAAACACTTACGATCCATCCCCTTCTATAATAGGGGTGAGTGCTGATTCCAATTTATCCATTTTTGGATTTTAATTGTCAAGGGGTTCCGTAATCTTGATGATCCGTAAAAACACCTTAATGCAAGGACGTAAATAGATAGCCACCGTTAAACAGGCCACGTTGGCATATTGACACCATTCCGTAACAATTATGAAACATAACCAACCATAGTTAAATTCCAATGGTTGCTGCAGTCTCGTGATTACATTCCCTTATGTAGAGCTGGAGCTACGTTGCATGCATTTCCTTGGTGTTACAGTGGTCGATGTGGCAATTCATGGTCCCCGGATGGGTTCGCTACTGGTTAACTACCACGACATTCCGCTAGCACAGATGCTTAAAGTACCAAATTCACATATATTGAAGAAAAAAAAATATAACTCAAGCCCAGTCCCAGGTGATATCGATTCTACCTAAACCTTCATCAGCAATCTGCGAGAAAGCAGTAGGAGTAAAGTCCAAGTCGTAGTAGGCGCAGCCTTCACATCTGTCGGTGACGGTGACTTCTACAGACTTTCCTTGGTAGAAGGCTTGGATCTTCTTACCACACAAGGTATTCTTGTTGGGGTTTCCGTTGGGGGTATACTGGTCAAACAATTCGTGGGAAATAGCCACAATGTAGTCGGAATCCGAGTTTGTGATGCCACATGCGCCTAAACCGGCATCGTAGTAAGTACCTTCACCAGAGAAGACCGACGAGGAAGGGGCAGCACTGGCAGCAGCACTGGTTGGGGTGGTGCTTTGGGCAGGGGTAGGAGCAGCACTGCTTTGGGTAGGGGTAGTTTGAGCTGGAGCGCTGCTTTGGACTGGAGTGTTGGCAGGAGCGCTGCTTTGAGCTGGAGCATTGGCAGGAGCGCTGCTTTGAGCTGGAGCGTTGGCAGGAGCGCTGCTTTGAGCTGGAGCATTTTGGACTGGAGCACTTACAACAGGAGCATCAGTGTAGTCGGGGTATTCGCCGCTCTTGAGAGTCTTGGTCACGGTGATGGTGCTGGTAGAGTGGTCCAAGGTATCGTCTGTGGTTGCTGGGGCAGCAGGAGCGGCATTGGTGGGTGCTGCAGAACTGTCTGCTGGAATAGCAGGAATAGCAGGTCCACTGCCGCCATTTTTGTTTTCAATAACGTTGGCAGAACTGGTAGGAGTGGGTGGAGCGCCCGAGCCCTGTACAACCACAGTGGAAAAGTACGTGGTGTAAGCAGTGACTACAACCGTTTGGACATCTGGAACAGGAACGGCGGCGGCAAGACTGGCCAATAAAACGGTTTGGGCAATAGCGGTGGAAATTTTCATCGTTGTGTAAAGGAGTGAAGGGGGTTATGAAGGAGTGTGGGGGGTAAGGGAGGTGTCGTAAGGAACGTGATGACCGATGGGGTCGGTATAAAGTTTTGTTAAAGGAATGTAAAGAACGATGTCGCTACCGAAAATAGTATGGAAGTGCTGGTAGTTTTATAGAGATGGAAATGCGGGCTGGCCCAATTAACCCGATTTGAACATAGCGTGTCTAACTCCTGCGTAAACCATGCAATAACAATGAAACGGATGTCACCTGGATACGGGATTAGGTTATACGACCCCTTACATAATATTTGGGTGTGTTTGTTTGTGTTTCAGGACCGTGCCGGCATGGGGCCAGTTGGCAACCACGCGTGCGATGTTCGAGGCCTCGGTGAATTTTACCGCGTTCAGGGATGAGTTGCCAATTGCGGCCGAAATTGGTTCATTCTCCGCGCGCACAGTGCTGTGTTCTCACGCACACTTAAGCGCGTTGCGGTTCGCCAATGCAGTTTCATGTAACGTGGTAAAGTTAATAATATCAACCTTAATCTGTCAGTATATCTGGGAAACCTTGTGTCGTGTCCACCACGGTGGTGGCCCCTTTAACTCTACAATATCGGACACAGTGCACTGGCCGGTTCGGAACGTAATAAATGTATAAAAATAGTATGTAATGTAGTGGACGGATACTATATCCGTAAAATGCGTAAATTTCTAGGAATGGATGATTGGCCTAGTTCCGGTCCCGGGTGCCTTGTCAGATATTCTCTCTAATCGATACACTTATCCGGAAATATGCTCTCTAGCTGTGTAAAGAGCCATTTGCTCTGGAAACTAGTCAACCCTACCGCCTTGGCCCTTAATCTCATGTTTCTGTCATCGGTGATCAAAATGCAGTATCTGAAGACCTTTGAAGTCTTGGAACTCAAAGTAGTGGCAAATCCGTTGCTACTCTCTCTTTCGTTCGACAACCTCATATTCATGCCCTTCATAAGTTTCTTACCGATTTCATCGTGTTCATTCACCGAGTTCAAGATGGTTTCATCGACATTTGATCTCCAGTTTGAATTATTTTCAAATTCAAGAGTTTCATTGATGTCTGACGCAACCGTTCCGTCAAATCGTAATGGTAGAATTTCCTTGGTAAGGTAGAGTTCCCTGATAATAATCACTGATCTTGTGGCAGCGTCAGAGATTGTTGCCTCGGCCGACTTTCTTAATGCTCGTAATTCTTGAAATACAATCAACGGGATCAGCACCTTAAACACCCCATTTCTCACACACTTGAACACTCTTCCACAGTGCTTAAGCCAGATGTTTGTGTCCAAGGTAACGTATGTAATGTTGGTGTCCATTCGGTCACCAAGGTTTCCTTCGACATTGATTCGATTGTCGCCTTGTTCCGAAGTGTCATTAACCCCGCTCATGAAATCACCTTTGTAAAACCCCTCGGTTCCAACAATAGGACTGGCGTGTTGCATTTGTCTCTGCTGCTGCTGTTGCTGCAGTTGATACAAATGATGATTCTGGAAATTTTGCTGCTGTTGTGCGTGGTTCATCTGGCTTTCATAATCTTCATCTTCAAACTCAGAATCAGCATATCCGCCAACTTCGTCTTCGTCAATTCCATCACCCAATTCAATGTTATCTTCATCTCCATCAACACCTTGTTTTGAAGAACCAAACCACAACTCATCCTTTTGTTCTACTGTTAAAGTGTCAAATGCGGAACACAAGTTTTCTGGTGAAATGGGTTGCAAGAAGTTGTTTTGAACAAAGCGACCATCGCTCAAAAGAAATTCTTCCATATATGCATATGGATCATTCTGTCTCAAGCTGGAGGATGGAACTGACGCGTCAGTCGTATTGTAGACTAGTTCATCGTACTTAAACTCATCTTGAGTTCTAACAAGGCCAAAGTTGAATTGATCTGCCAATACTCGTGCTAACAAAATTATCCGAACGATTCTTTCATCGTTGTCATGCTCTAATTGGTTGCGGGATGTATTGTCTGCCTCATTTGTGACATTCACGACAGGGTACGTACCACAGATAGGCAAATCAAACAAATTGTTGTTTCTGACACCGGCACTGTCCAAATCCTTATAATCCACCTTTTCAACTATAGTGTCAAACCATAATGTACCCCAAATCTTCCATACTTCTGGGAGGAATTCATTATCATTGAAGTGGGATATGTAGTCGGGGTGGGAATGGACGTAATTCCAGCACAAATTGGTCAATTTAGGACTGTTTTTCACGAATGATAACAATGAGTTTAAGTAGTTGATGAACAATTCCCAAGGGAATAACTTTTTAAACAACCATCCAAACATAGCCTGCGAAGTTGGATATTTGGAGGTGGCTTTCCCAACAGATATCAAAAAGTATAACCAGACAATTACATGACTGGTAGATGCTTGTTTAGGACCAATCAAATAGTGACTCAAAACTCTCAAGGACAATTCAAGAACCGACTTATTAATATATTGCAAACAGTAAAACCAGTCATTGACAGACAAGTCTTCAGCAACAATAGATTGTCCATCGACACCCGAAGTAATTGTAGCACTATTCTTGTCAGATTCTGAAGACCGACTCTTGCGCTTTCTGTCCTTTTTATCTTTCCTTTCCTTTAATGCTTCTGGTAACTGAAAGATTTTGGCAAATGGATTCTTAGCATCACCAAACCCTATCAAATGATTGATGTTGGCAATCGCAAAGAGAGAGCCCTTGTTAAACCAGAAGTTCATTTTTTCAATTGTGTTGGTTGCGCTTGGTTGTTGCTGCTGTTGCTGCTGTAAATAGTAAGGGTGATGAGGATCATTGATAGAAGTAACTCCAGAAGGCGTGTATAATTCTCTCGTGAAAAAGTTATAACCGTTGGAATCGGAACCAAAAGTTAATCCATAACGAGTTACCAAGTCAATTCCATATTGAACTTGAGAATCATGAATACCTTCAACAGAGTTGGATAAACCATCGCTGTTTCGATTGAATATGCTTAACAAGACTTTATGGATCTTGATGAAATCAATAATAGGTAATTCCAATAAAGACAAAATGTTTCTTTGGGTGCAAATGTTTTCAACAACAAGTCTTAAATAATGTTGAGTAGGAACGAATGGATCGCGACAAATCACAGACTTTCCAATATTGACTAATGCATCCAAATTGTCTTGTTGAACTGTGCACATGTGGTAGTAAATTTTACCGTGTCCGTAGAGTGTTTTCATAGAAATGGAGTACCAGTATTCGGCGCTTATTTTCCAGTCTATGAATTTTGATGCATAAAGGGCGATTGCCATTCTGGACAAGTCACCCAACTTCTCCAGCCACCAGCCTTCCATTTCAAGAACTGGATCGGTCATGTTAGAAATGATGTTAAAACAGTAGGAAATAAAGCACAGGCAAATTTCGTGGTCCTGGAAGATGCTCATTATGTTTTTTAAAACTTCAAGGAATCCGACGATACCGTATACCCACATCCGTCTGGGAATTTTGTATAGCTCGACAATATTCTTTCCTGTCTTGAACTGAGTTTGATTGGACGAAGGTTTCAATGCAGTTACCAAAAAGTCATAATAGTTATCTAATAAGGTAATGTTGTGATGGTAGACAGTCCATAAATCATTCAGTAGTTCAGACGTTCTCGTAGTATTGGAAATAGTTGACGTTGCCGAATTGACGGAAGACGATAACTGTTGACCAATAGAGGGAGAGTTTCCGTATACCATACTGTTTCCATGTGCGTTGCTGGTTATCTGGTTGATTTTTATGGTTATTTCAATGCAATTTTTCTGAACAATTTCTTCAAAGTTGACGATATTCTTGTAAGTTTCCTTCAACTTCGTTGCTAATTGTTGCTCCTCGTCAGACATAGCACGCTGTTGTTGGGATGATTGAGATGTCTGGGCATTCACTTGACTGGATTGGCGCAGCTTTGCTTGACTGATCGAGTTCATTGGGGTCGAAACCGTCAGTTCCTTGGCCATAGGAACCATTTCCGTAGGGTCGATTTGATCACTTTGGTTAGGCTCCAAGACGGCATTAGAGTCCGACAGATCTGACTGGTTCTGTGCTGATGATACATTGTAAAGTGGGTTGACATTTGGACTCAAGGGTACGTCATAAGAGGAAGGCGTGGGCGTCTTCATGTTGAACTGGTTTTGCTGCTGGACGATGTTTCTTCTGGCGCCGGTACGGGAGTTCATATTGTTGAATCTAGGGGATGACACTGTTTGTCCCTGTTGAGTCGGTTGGAAGCTAGGATTGATGCTGGTATTAATGGTGTTTGTACTCGTGTTGTTCGTGTTCATGCTTGTATTGTAGCCTGTCTGTGAGGCTTTAAACTGAAAGTCCTGAGTGCTTTGCATTTGGGCCAGGTTAGGATTTCTCTTGTTAGAATTACTAATCAAGTAGTTTGATAAACTGTTCTGGCGCTTCTGCTGTTGTGAGTTGGGTGGAGTGCTCGCGGAGGTAGGACTGTAATGTTTCGGGCTGGAGTAGTTTACCACTAGATCGGAGTGTGGGTTATTAGGAGATCCGTTGTTATTGGTGTTCATGTTGATGGCTCAAACACCAAATCGTAGTGGCAAAGATCGGTACCTCTATTCCCAGATGGCGTTGGCGTGATGTGTGTGTAGATGGTGAATTGGTTCCCAGATGGTGACGGGTCCTTCTCTCTAGTAAATACAAAATACTGGAGTAGCTTTTCTGTGATGTGATACTATAAAATATGGCAATACCCCTCCGTATGCCAGGTGATGCTGGGTGGATCAGTTGATAGTATGATGAATGTGTGCATCTTTCAGAATCAACACTAAGGAATTTTAGTCGCGGTGCACGACCTGCTTTGCCAGTTTCATGACTAATTACGCCTAATAGGTGGCAGTTCTGAGGCTTGTTTCGTCTACAACAAGTCGGAATTTACTTGTCCGATTGCGGTCTTACAAGGAGATTCCGCTCCTTAGTCTATTTTACAAGGTTTAGTCGTCCGTTCTTGCCTCCGATTGAGTTTGCCGCTGTTTTTCGTACGGGAATATGCGGTGCTTAAACTACAAGCAATAAAAAAGGGGAAGATACCGCCGAAACGTGAGAGCGCTCGGCCCGTATATGCGAGAATTTGTAATACATTTGTATCAGGAACCACAACGTAACGTTATAACGCCCCTGATGGCGGGTATTCCCTATTTTGCATCCGGATAGCAATACAAACGGGGCTGGCCGTTAGTCTCTGCGCCATACCCGATGACAAATCATATTTTCTTACAACTACATGTTCACCAAATAATCTGTCCCGTAGAACATTGTAACAAACAGCAAGATCCAACACTTGTACTTTCAAAGGAACTTGAAAGCCGACGTTAAAAACACATGAAATTACACATTTACGATCGATAGCCCTCAAACGATCTCAAACGTCCCCTCTGTTGACGTGACTTGATCGTCTCGTGGACACTCTTTCGGTCGTGTTTCATTTCCGTGTGTCAATCACATCCATATTTCAATAGGAGTATTTGGATTCTTGGCTGCTGTTTGTCCTTGTTCATCTTGACATTCGTTATTTGGCTGTAATCTGTTTCCTCGTTAAACGTAGATTTTTATTAACAGCTAACTATCAATATCCTATACCATCATCTTTATATGAGATATGCAAAGCATACCAACAATAGTAGAATATCGTATCAAGTAGGTCTGAATAGACTACTTCAACTTTTTCTTTGGTCTCAATTGGTTGGTGTGGCCACACTTTCTCTTACGACAGTTGGTGGCTCTTGGTGGCAATCTAGCGTAACATTTACGGCAAATAGACTTTTCACAGTTGTACTTGGAAGCCAAAGCTTTTAAGGATGGTTCAATCATCTTTAGTTATGGTTAGTCTAAGAAAGAGAAAGGAAAATTTTCAAATTTCAGTGTTAGTATTTTTCGCTTGGTGGTCGCACTGCGACTAGGTCGGTGGGTGAATGAGTTTTTACGACTGCATATTTGTCGAGTGTGTTTCTGAGTGTTTACTATGCAGTATTGTTATTTTACACGTGGCCCAAATTTGAAATCTAGGGTTCAAGCCCCGAAACTACGAGGTCAAGTCGCATTTGTTTGTCGTATCTTAAATGTGTGACATTCCATGACATACAAGCGACATGTACGACATTGGTGTGCGGATAAACCCAAACAAAATGAAATAACCTTGGAGCTACGAATAATACCAGCTATTCGACAGGTAACACACTCGTTCAAGCTACCATGAGTGAGAACCTCGATCAGTCCAATGATCCAATCCCGGTTACAGTCAACTTTGAAGATGAACAACCGGTAGAGGACGTACCAATGGATGACGAGCTGGAAAGCCAGCCAGCGGCTGGTCATGGTCAACCAGAAGTACTACCACAACAAGAACCCGAACCAGAAATATATCAGCCACAGGAACAGGTTCTTGAAGATCAGGAGAATTTGGTGCCAACACATATTGAGATTGTTGAACCAGAACCTGATACAGAAGAGAACCAATCGGCTGTCGATATAGAACAGGAAGCCAATACCACAATATTACAGGTCCCATCTTCTGCAACCAGATTTGCCACGCCTTCGAAGTCTTTACCTGCATTGAAAGATATTGAAACAATAGTGACTCCGAAGTCGTTTAATGTGGCTAAAGATTCCAATGATGTGACCGTATCGAGCTCACCAATTCTCACTAGAGGCCTTGATGCCATTGGCTCAAACTTTGAAACTTCTTTAGTATCAAATGATAGTATCAAACTTGTTGCAGGGTTTCTCTCTGTTGCTGAAGACACTGTCCGTCAAATCCATAGCGAGAAAGTATTTGATGCTCTTCTTAAGAAATCGGCTGAATTTAACGACCTCGAATCCCAAAACTCATTTCTCCAATTGAAGAGAGAGCAAATAACCCAGAACAGCAAAAAGCTGATTGAGGAATTAAGGTCAAAATTGAATAAAGCTGAAGAACTGGTCAGCAATCTCGGTGCTCAGAATGAAGAATATACTTCGGAAAAGTCACACTTCGGGCATCGTGTACACGAATTAGAAGAAGCAAATAGAATTTTGACGGATAATGTCACCAAATTACTGGAATCAGAGAAGAAATTGAGTGAAGAACTCAAATCAAGTCAAGAAGGCATTGATCAACGAGTCCTCAAGTATAATGAATCGCTAAATCAATTAACCTCATCAAACATAGAACAGAGTCAAAAGATCAACGAATTGACCAAAGAATTGAACGAAGCAAGGAACGATAAGTTCACAATCAAGCTCGAATTAACAAAAACTACGAACGAGGTATCATACTTAAAGAATCAAAAAATTTGGTATGAAGATGAATTGAAATCAGTCCAAGCAAGATTCACTGATCTCATCAAAAAGCATGAATCTGAATATTTGCTTACTTCTAATAAGTTAACAAATCTTACTTCTAAGAACGAGTCCTTGGAAAAGTTAAACAAATCTGCCCAAAGTACAATTCATAATTTGAGAGAGAACTTGGACAAGGAAATTATCAATTTCTCCAAGGTTAATTCCGAATTCAAGACTGAAAAATTCAAGTTATTGGAAGAATTGCAAAATCAAACAAAACTATTGGAATTAACAAAGGTTCAGTCGGAACAACGAGTCTCTAGAGTGACGCAATTGGAATCTTACGTTGAGGAGTTGAAGGAAAAGCTTACTTCGACTATTGATGAGTTAGAAACCGCTTGCTCAGTAAAGACAGAAAGAATAATTGAGCTTGAAGAAAAATTGAGAAGAACTGAAGAAGTCTTGGATCAAGAATTACAAAAAGAAAGTGAATTACCGAGACTTACAGATTCTTCCTCTTTCATTGCCTCTCAGGGAATATCATTATCTGCATTGTATTCTGAATTTAATCATTTAAAAAAGCAATTGGTTTTGGAAAGATCACAAAAGGAGAAGTTGTCCTACCAGTTGGAATCCTTTGTTAATGAACTTGAATCAAAGAAACCCGCTCTTTCAAACTACAGAGACCAAGTGAAATTCTACGAAAATGCATTACAAGACATGATAGGTAAGGTGGAAACTATCAGACAAGAAAAGATTGGCGTTGAAAGAGACGGCAATAGATTAAGAACAAGAATAATCGAAAACGAGAACGAACTTGTATCGATGAAAAAGTTGTTAAAGGATCTTGGAAAACAATTGTGTTACTACTTGATTCATTCTAAGATTAGAGACAGTAACCAAGACCCGTTGACTGCTAGTGAGAAGAAAGCTATTGAAAATATTCTCGAAAGAAGTGGAAACTTCGACGACTCAAAACAAAGCGATTCTGATTTGTTGATTCTGGAAAGATTAGTCGAATTCAATAGTATTATCGAATTGAGGCAACAAAATGAAAACTTACTTACTGCAGTTAGACAATTGAGCAAGAAGTTAGAAAGCAATGAAGACGAGAACAACAACTTTCACAGTGCTGCCATAGAAGAAGCAAAGGATGCCATCATGACATTGGAAGGTGAATTAGACAGTTTGACGATCAAATATGAAGCAGTGTCCAAAGAAAGAGATATTCTTAAGTCCTTTTCTACCAATGGTGATCAAACTCCAGGATATGCCGACGCTAGATATTTGAGCGAATCAAATAAAGATTTGCAGAATAAACTCGTTGAAAGCGATAAAATTTTGAAAGAGTTACAGAAGCAATCCGCAACTGTTGCACACGATTTGAATGAAAAGTTGAGAGAAGTCACTAACTCAAGAAACGAATTGTCCTTGCAATTATCCAGTATTAAGCATACGGCTGATTTGGCTGAAACTAGGTTCAAAAATGCCCAAGCCACTATTGAAAGTGTGCGGGAGGAAATGTCTCAAATTAGATCTGATCTCAACTTTTGGAAAGAACAAGCATCTAAACAAGAAAGCTTGCTCATTAAAAAGTCTTCTGAACTCAGAGATGCCGAGGCAGTTGTTTCCAAGAACCATTTTGCTATCAGCAATTTGGAAAAAGAAAAGCAATTTAAAGATTATGTTCAAAACTCGTTAAAGGAAGAACTTGAACAACTCAAGTCCGACAAATCCAACCTTAATGAATTTGTTATTAATTTACAATCTCTTTTGAAGGAAAGGGAAGAGTCAAGCAAGGACTTGACTGATAGACTCAATAAGTCTGTCGAAAATTATCAGTCTTTACAAAACAAATTAAGTGAGAAGGATGAAAGAATAGCTATTTTAACTAATCAGGCTGAGTTGGCTTGGAAATCACAAAATACCAAGCTAGAACAAGTGGGAG
This sequence comes from Teunomyces cretensis, assembly GCA_003706575.2. Lineage (NCBI taxonomy): Eukaryota > Fungi > Ascomycota > Pichiomycetes > Serinales > Debaryomycetaceae > Teunomyces > Teunomyces cretensis. The sequence continues at coordinate 145,751 of PPLT02000002.1, read as the reverse complement.
AAATAAGTCATCACCTCCTTGAAACCAAATCGAAATTATCGGAAAAACAAACATTGGTAGAAAGCTTAAGTGCTAAGATTCTGGAATTGAGCCATACATTGGCAAGACGCCCAACAATCCAGGTAGATTCTACCACTGGAGCAGCTTCGGATGGTGACAATGAGAAGCAAAGTCTTAGAATTGAGCTTAATCAACTTAAGGAAGACTTGGCTATTAGCGAGAGTGAAATCAATGAATTGACCAACTTAGCAAAAACCAGCGAGGATGCATTGATCAAAGCAACCAATAGCTACGAAGAATACAGGTTGGATACCGATAACAAGTTTGGTTCTTTGTTGAGAGAAAAACAATCCTTGAACGATGAAATTCAAAGGCTCAAAACATTACTTGATGATTTACGGAAGGAAACTGAAGAAACAACCCGTATAAAGCAGGATGAAGTTAACGAATTGAAGACCCAGCTAGATAATTTCAGCAGTAAGGCGGCTGCATATGACAATTTGGCAGTTGATTACGAGTCTAAGCTTGCTGCTATCAGTAAAGACTTGGAGATTCAAGTGTCAATTGCAACTGACAACCAAAGTAAGTACCACGAAGAGTTACAAAAGAATAACGACTTATCGAAGGCATTGGTGTTGTCGAAAGAACAGGTTGAGACTTTGAAGACCGACGTTCTATCTTTGACGACTAGGTTAGAGACTACTCAATCGCTGCTCGAGGATAAAGATAATTCCTTAAGTTTTGAAAAGTTATCTATTCAGGAAGAATTGGAGTCCTCCAAGACAAAGTTGGCTGAATTGCAAGAACAGAACAAGATTATCTTGACTCAGCTCGAATTGTCAAAGGACTCCATTGGCGCTGAATCTGAGGAAAATGAAGGTATTAAGGATGTCGTAGGCTACTTACGTCGTGAAAAGGAGGCTGCAGAAGCAAAGATTTCTATTTCGGTTGAAGAGACTAGAAGACTTACTTTGAAATTGACCCAAGTCACTAACGAATTATCCTTGACAAAATCTGAATTAGCAGAAGCCAGAAGCACCTATGTCAATTTGAATTCGGCATCTGAGGAGCATTCAAAATTATCTGATCAATTAGAACAATTGAGTATCCTTCGTGAAAGTAATAGAACTTTGCGTAAGGAAAGTGAAGATAGATTACAACTTGTTAATGACTTACAAGTCCAGATTCAACAATCGCAGGTGCAAGTGGAAGATTTGAAGACGAAGATAAGCCAATTAGGCGCTGATGTCGACGTGGGATCCCAAAGAGTTAAGTTGGTCGAAGAAGAAAATGAAAGATTAAAGGCTAAGGCCAATGCTGCCATTGCATCTGCTTCCCCTGCTCCAGCAGCTACCACAGTTGCATCAAGTCCTACAGGCGATAGTGAGGAGGTCATTCAGAATATGAAGGAGAAATACAATGATCTCAGAAATAAGGCAAACACCAGAATTCAATCTCAAAATGAAAAGATCAAGGAATTGCAGGATACAGTTAGTTCGTTGAACGAACAAATAGCCCACATAACTGCAAAGAATGAAGATGGTTTTGAACCGACTGCTGACATTCAAGAATATAGCCAAAAAATTGCTGAGTTGACTCAAGAAAAGGCTTCGCTACTTTCTGAGATTGAACAGCTCAAGACAGCCTCGGGAGATATTAACAATGAACAACAAATCGAACAATTGAAGAAGGAATTTGAGACCGAAAAGGCTGAGCTCGACGAAAAGCTTAAATTGCAGTACCAACAGCAAGTGGAAGATGCTTTGAAAAAGGTGGACCCGGAGAACGCTAATCAAATTAGAGCAGAAGTAAAACAGGAACTTGAACAAGCCTACAACGTCAAGAAGCAAGAGTTGGAAGCAGCTCTTGAAGCAAGAAAAGCAGAATTAGAGCAGGAGTATCAACAAAAGCTCGCAGAAGCTGCAAGCACCTCTGGAAATGTTGGTGTTGACGAGTTGAATAAGAAACATGCTGCAGAAATCGAGAAATTGAATTCCGGATTTGCAACCAAATTGGAAGAAGAAAAGGCCAGGACTAAGCTTCAAGTCGAGAAGTTGTTTGAAGTCAAGATCAAAATGTTGAACAAAAAGGTAGAAAGGTTGGAGAAAGTAAACAAAAAGAATACCACTCCCGGAGAAACGATAAACGGGGCTCAAGCGGTTGGTCCCTCGGGATTTGGTGGCGGTCAAGAAAACAAGATTGCTCTTCCAGCCATTCCTCAAGTTGCTAATCAAAATAAGCCTCTTGGATATCCTTTCACAGAGAGCACATTGACGGTGCATCGTCCTGCCGTTGAACGGGCCGAAGCCGTCGCCAATAAAAAGCCAGCTGCCGCTCAGCAGCATCCCAACCAACGGTCTGGTTCGGGACCAAACGATAAGAAGAGATCGTTGCACAACAATGCTCAGCAGCATTCTAATAAGAAACCCAAGGAATGAATAATTCCGAGGTAACCGGCGTAAATGATAGTAAGCTAGAGTTTAATTGTATTTTACATCATGTATTATGAAGACAAGAACGTAGAAAAAAAAAAGTTAGCTGTTAGTTGGTGGCTTTTGCAGCCGTGACGACCTCGAATGACGCCTAATCAAGTAAGCAGTGATTTGTGGAGATTAAGTATGACCCCACGCTAAAGTTGTTGACCCCACCAATAGAATGTTTGTTCCAGGGCCCGAGACTGGAGCAAAATCGGGCTTACGTTTCGTGGTTTACTCGATAATACCACAAAACAAGTATTACCAAAAAAAAAAAAAGTCCCCGGGGATTATGAAAAAAAATATGCATAACGTCAGAGACGGAGACGTGGACACCTGGGTAATAAACGATAACAATTTCGGAAAGACTCCGATTGGTTTTTGGCTTAACAGTAACTCGACGTTAATGGGAAAGTCCGGGAAAGTGGGGTAACGGGATTTTTAAAGCCTAAACTAAAACCCAAAATCAGGATGTCGCCTACAGGTTATGCAAGATTTTTTTCAATAAAACCGTGCCATACGCATGCCGGCGAAAATCAAGCCATGCACCAAAGACACAAGTGTCATTCTGTCAAACGTGCGTTTGGTAGAGACCGTAGACTTTTTTTTTCCCACCAGTTTCAAAGGTTATCTCCAACTACACCAACGGAACAATGTTGATTCGTCAGCGCTCACCAAGGCTTGCGGGAAAAATCATGGCTAAGCACGGAAAGTGAATCCATTTTGTTTTTTGTGCGTTGCCGTCCCATCCACAATGTGCTCTCCAGGTTTTTGCGACCATTATCTGGAAGCAAACGGTCCAATCGCCAGCGGTGTAAAAAAGTTTTCGGTTTGGTGCCCCCGAAATATATTTTTAATTTTTTTAAAAATATCCGGAGGGCAGCAGTCTCTCCGGCTAGCAAACTGTAACCATTACCGGTTAAAAAAATGTGGTTCCACGGTGGATGGTGCTAGTGGAAACTGTTTAGACCGTGTAACATGTGGGGAATGAAGAACAATTTCAATTGTGGGGTCGGCTACACTGGTGATATGTAACTTGTTTTCCCTGGGGATTCAAATGGGTTATATTTCCCGGAGGAAAATTTTGATCGCATCTCGATCGAAGGATTGTATTACCCCACTTTCCATAAACGGTACTATATTTTTTTTTGCAGTTTGCGGAAAGAGGGGCAAGCAGTTCCGAAACCTCTTCCCACCAGCGGTATTTTTTAGGTTGGATGAATAGGTTTCTTTTTGCTGTTACATAGCACAGAAGGTGGGGGTGATGGTAGATGAAACCCTAATAAAAAAACTCAACATTTCGCATCGTCATATATATATCTTTAACCGTTTCCAAGAATTTAACTTTTTGACACCGCTAGCGTATTTTTTTGCATATATTTCTTGGGTGCCCCACCAACTTGCCCCTCCATCAGTAAAATATGTCAACTCCAGACAAGAAGGACACTCAGTCCATTGTTTCCCGCCACTCCGAAGATAAACAGTCCCCCGTTCACCAAGCACCAGCACAACCACACAAAGCTCCTAAATGGAAATGGAAGGTCAACGTCGACCACTCGCCTCCAGAAGTGTATAACTGGGTGTTATACAGCTGTATTTTTGTGTTTGGGATCTTGGGTGCCGCTAGAGGCTACGATGAAGGTTATGTCGCCGGAGCCATTGCCTTGCCCTCGTTCAAAAAACAGTTTGGTTTGTCTGACCCCAACAGATCGGCCAACTCTTTGGCCAACTTGGAATCCAACATCACCTCCACCGTCCAATTGGGCTGCATTGCTGGTGCTCTTATCGCCATGTACTCGGTTGACAAGTTAGGAAGAGTCAGAGCATTGCAAGTTGTGTGTTTGATTTGGATTGTTGGTGCCATTATCCAAATGACCAGTACTGGTGTCGGCCAGTTGTATGCTGGTAGAGTCATTGAAGGTCTTGCCATTGGCCAAACCACCACCATTGGTCCAGCCTTTACCTCTGAAGTCGCTCCAAAGGCCATCAGAGGTTTGTCCGTGTCGATTTTTGCCGGTGCCGTTTACTTTGGTTCGATGATTGGTTATTTTGTCACCTGGGGTGCTGCACTTCACATTTCCGACGACTCCAAAAAGCAGTGGGTCGTTGGAGCATCTATCAAGATTATTTTGGCCGGTTTGATCTTTATCTTGTCCTTGGTCTTTTGTGTTGAAAGTCCAAGATGGCTCTTGAAGGTCGGCAAGCCTGACAATGCCATTACGAACTTGTCCAAACTCAGAAACTTGCCTGCTGATCACCCATACATCGTTGGTGAAATCAGTGACATTAACGAACAGGTCTTGGCCGAAAAGGACGCTACTGCCAATACTAACTTGTGGAAACAATTCCTCACCGTTGTCACCGTCAGATCCAACGCCTACCGTTTCTTCGCCGTGGCTGCGTTGGCCCAAATCTTGGGTCAATGGTCCGGTGCCAATGCCGTCACCATCTACTCGGCCCAGTTATTTGCCTTGTCTGGTGTTACTGGTGTCGACACTTTGAAGATGTCTGCCGTCTCCGGTGTCGTCAAGTTTGTTTCGTCGTACCTCTGTGCCTTCTTCATGATCGATGCTCTTGGTCGTAGAAGAGCTTTGTACATTGGTCTTACTTTACAGATGATCTGTATCTTGTACTTCGCCATCTACTTGACCCTTGTGCCTGATTCCACCAAGACGGGCGTTACCTTGACTCCTTCGCAACACAGAGCCTCTACTGGTGCACTTGCCGCCCTTTTCCTTTCGGGTACCGGCTGGACTATGGGATACAACAGTATTCAATACTTGTTGGGATCGGAAATCTTCCCATTGAACATCCGTTCGTTTGCCCAATCCATGGTTATGGTGTTGCATTTCGGTATGCAATATGGTAACTCGAAGGCCTTGCCAAAAATGTTGCTTGCTATGGACAACTACGGTGCATTCTACTTTTTTGTCGGTGTTATGTTTATTGGTTTGTTCTGGTGTTGGTTCTTTGTTCCAGAAGTCGCCGGAAGATCGTTGGAATCTATGGAAGATATCTTCAACTTACCTTGGTACTTGATTGGAAGAAAGGGTCCGGAATTGTGCCCAGATTACTCCGAAATCAACAAGATCTCGTACGACGAGGAAGAGCATGGCAACACTTATGAAGACCACATCAACTACAACAACGACAAGACCAAGGTGTCTCTGGAATACGTTGAAAACGTCACAAGCTCGCCACAACAGTCTGCCAATGAGGCTCGTGACGAAGTCACGGATTACGAGAAAGCAGTGAATTGAATCCTCGGCGTGGATCGCATAGGTAGTTCGGATCAGTACATTAGCACTTCATTTCATATAGAATATGCATATTTTAGACAAATTGGTTATGGCATAGATTGTATTGTAATAACAAACAGGTTGTATCTATATATTAGGTGACTAGTTTACATGTATTAAGGTTCCAATTAGTTCTTCTGTGGTTTATCGTGGGTTTCCTGACTTTCTTGGGTATCGTGCGTTTTCTGTATCTGTTCGATACCAGCCGGCACAAAGTCTGGTTCAGTAGTCGAGTTGTACAACACGATACCATTCTGTCTAGCATTGTCTCTTTCTTGCTTCTTGTAGAAGTACAATACAACAAAAGTCCAGAGAGACAAGGCGACACCACTCGAAGCAGTAAAGGAAAAACCCTTCAAGAATCTAGGAGCTTCGACGGTTTTCCATACCAACACGGCAATCCACGCAGTAGATTGCTGGGCCAAAATGTTCATAGTAACCAAAACAACTTGTCTTTCACGAATATCCTTACGACAAATATCTCCCTGCCACGAGTATAACACGGGGGCCATGGCCCAGCCAAAGTATTGCAAACAGAACGCAAACCACTTGGCTCTTTCCGGAACGTGCCACACCGCCAAAATGACGTTACCCAAGACGTTAAACACTTGTGAAAAGATGATGGCAGCCCAACGTGAGCTGGCAAAATCGGCAATGGAACAAGTGATGATCAACCACAAGAGTCCCAAGCCTGGAGTCAAGGCAGTATAATCCTGAAGCTTACCAGCACTGAATCTCTTTCCACCGTCGTCGTTGGTCAATGACTGTAACCACAAGGCGTAAGAACCAGACGTACCACTACTGTTGTTCCAACAGAAAATATTCCACAACGACAAGACGTAAATGTGCCACGAGCTGAAGATAGACTTCCAGATCTGCCAGTTGAAGAAGTACTTGACTTCGTTTTCTCTTGGCTTGGCGTCCTTTTGATCGGCCTTCATACGACGTCTGGCAATTCTAATTTCGTCATCAGACAAGAAAGGACTGTAGCAATCTTGTGGGGTACCTGGAATCATGTAGAAACCGAGAATACCAACAATGACAGATATGATACCGTCCATGATGAAAATCCATTGCCAAGCTTCATGGCCACCCCTGCCACCCATGGTTCTTTCGATGGCACCCGAAAGCAAACCAGAAGTCAAGATTCCCAAGTATTGTCCAAGGTAGTAGAAACCTGCTCTTCTGGAAACTTCACCGGTACTTCCCTTGAACCAACTGGCAAAGATAGCATGGTAGGCAAGGTAAGAAGGAGCTTCGAAAGCCCCAATGAAAAAACGCAATACCTTCAATTGATGGACGGAGTTGACCTTGTACAACGCAATGGTCAAGATGGACCAGCAAAGATCTAACGATGGCAACACGTAGTTCAATGGGCAGGCATAGAGAATGTACATGAAGGGAATTTGGAAGATGATGTTACCGACGGAGAACATGACCTGGGTGTTGACAAAGTCGTTACCTTTCATGCCGATGGCTTCCTTCATGCCACCAATGTAAGCGTTTGTCAAGTTGGTTTGATCCAAGTACTTGACCCAGTAGGCCATCAACGAGTAGAAAGTTAACAAGAGATCGATCTTTAAGATGACTCTTCTCTCTTCCGGAGTATCGTCTTCGTGGAACCATTTGTACCACTTACGCTTCTGCTTGGAGTCGCTGGTGACTCTGTATTCGTATTCGTCAAAGAATTTCCACCATTTGCGGTCCTTTTCGTCACGGTACTCCAAAATAGGATACTCTTCACTCGAGGTTGAGGTGACGTCGTGCTCTTTAACGTTGGCAGCGTCTTCCTTCTCGGTGGTTTCGTCTTCAGAAAGCTCCAATGGGACGACGTCCTCGTCAATGACTCTTCTCACGGGGATAAACCCCCACTTCATACGCTTGATAGCATCACTAACTATCGACATATTTCCTCAGTACTTTAGTAGTGGTGGACAATTAATTACATTCCCAAGATATTTATATAACGAGTCAAATTGTTACTGCAATTATTTTTTAGCGCATCCTACAAACTGTGGCAGATTGGGCACAGGCAACTTGGAGGTCGTATCCGAGGCGGACGAAAAAGCCGACGGGTCGGCCCATAGTGAGAATCCCTGGGGGGCTCAGCACAAAACGGTGTTCCTCAAGGGAGCAAGCATACGGACCCGATTGTATGCAAAGGCCGGACCTTGACTATTACATCATCGACTTCGGTCCACAGATATTGACAATTAATTGGGAACTTGCTGTGCAAAACCGCCACATCGGGCCACAACCATTCAATTGCCTAGAACTAAACCAGGGAAACTGATGGGGGCTACGTTTTTTTAGTTGCCTTTAGAGACGGTAAACGCCGCTCCATCTCCTTATTGGCAATGACTCGATACCAGAGGTTTGCGTGTGTTCACGTGCCCCGGTTATTTTGGGTTTTTCTCCGATATGGCTGCAGATGGGAAAATCCGCAGGCGTAACAATGCGCGGTGGATTGGACACAGGACCGCCGTGTGTGCCTGGAAGTTAGCGAAAACGGCGTCTACAACGTCGTATTTGGCTGCAAGCAACGGTCAACGTGCATTGCACCGGTTATTACAGCCCCCAAAGTATGGGGGACAATGTATGGCGCCTTTAAGCCATCTATTGCAGATCATACTGGATGCCACAATACTTGGTTTATGGTTTGAAAAACCCCATCGCTCTCATTAATTACATGTCTTTCCGGGCCGGAAATTATTTAAGCCTCCCCCAACGCAAAAAAATAATTCTTTTATTCCGGTTGACTCACGAGAAGACGCGAAATTGCAATGTGACAATTCCGCTCACGTGAAAAGGATCATTTTATTTCCTTCACGTGCTCGTTCACGTGAAAGTCCTCGTTATTTTCCTCATCGAAAAGTAACGTGAAAGAATCTCGCTAACTACTCCAACTACACCCTGAAAATAATATGGGTGTTCCGGCTTTATTCAGATGGTTGTCCCGTAAATATCCCAAGATCATATCTCCTGTTATTGAGGATGATGTGGATCAGGAGATTGGCGGCGCCAAGTACAGCGACCCCAACCCTAACGGTGAAGTCGACAATTTATACTTGGATATGAACGGTATTGTCCATCCATGTTCCCATCCCGAACACAAGCCAGCACCTGCAACCGAGGATGAAATGTTCCTTGATATTTTTACCTACACGGATAGAGTGATGATGATGGCCAGACCAAGAAAGGTCTTGATGATTGCTGTTGATGGTGTCGCTCCTAGAGCCAAAATGAATCAGCAGAGAGCTAGAAGATTTAGATCGGCTCAAGATGCCAAGATCAAAGATGAAGAGACTGCTCGTGAATTAAAGGAACGTGAATTGAGAGGCGAAATGATCGAAGAGGCTGTTAAGGGCAAGAAGTCGTGGGATACCAACGTTATCACCCCTGGTACTCCTTTCATGGATGGATTGGCCCAAGCTTTGAGATACTGGGTTGCTTACAAATTGTCCAGTGATCCCGGCTGGGCTGATTTGCAAGTCATCATTAGTGATGCCACTGTACCGGGAGAAGGGGAACATAAGTTGATGAGTTTCATCAGATCCCAGAGACTGGACCCTCAATATAACCCCAACACCAGACATTGTATATATGGGTTGGATGCCGATTTAATTTTCTTAGGTTTGGCAACCCACGAACCCCATTTCCGGGTCTTGAGAGAAGATGTGTTTGCCAATCAATCCAAACAGTTGTCTGTGTCCCAACAGTTACTGATGACTCAAGAGCAGCAAGATGCAATTGCTCAGCAAGACAAGAAAAAACCGTTCTTATGGTTGCATGTCAATGTTTTGAGAGAGTACTTGGAGATCGAATTGAATAATACTCAGTTACCCTTCCCTTACGATTTTGAAAGAGCAATTGATGACTGGGTGTTTATGTGTTTCTTTGTTGGTAACGATTTCTTGCCGCATTTACCAAGTTTGGATGTTAGAGACAATGGTATTGATATTCTTGTGAATTGTTGGAAGAGACTTTTGCCTAGCTTGAAGGACTTCATTACTTGTGATGGGAAATTAAACTTGGAAGGGGTGGAAAAGTTAATGGGAAACTTATCATACAAGGAAAGTGATATCTTCAGAAAGAGACACGATAATGAAGTAAGAAGAGAAGAAGGTTTCAAGAGACGCAAGTTTGCTCAACAAGAAGAAAATGAGATAAAGAACCAATACATGTCTCAGGTCACTAAGGGTCTGGATAAGGCTCCGATTACGGCCGATGTGAACATGCCCTTAATGACTACCAGTGGAGAGACGGTGGAAGGTTTTGCTCAATTATCCAATAAGGATATTGTAAATAACCGTGACATAATCACCAAGGCCAATTTGGCCAACTCCGATGCCGCTGCTGCGTTGAAGAAGTTGATTGATGCCAAAGCCAACGGTGAAGAATTCGTTCGGGAAGAAAAGACAGAAGAGAAACCCGATGAGTCGAAGAAAAGAGAGTTAACGATAAATGACGACGACGAAGCTCCTGGCGATGTTAAGCTTTGGGAACCTGGTTACAGAGACCGTTACTACACCACTAAGTTTCACTGTAAAACCAGTGAAGAAATTGATCAGACTCGTCGTCAAGTTGTCCGTTCTTACTTGGAAGGTATTTCTTGGGTCTTGTTGTATTATTACCAAGGTTGTCCTTCCTGGCAATGGTATTATCCGTACCATTATGCCCCATTTGCGGCTGATTTTACTGATTTTGGCGAAATAGTTGGAGAGGAAGGAATCCAATTTGATCTTGGAGTACCGTTTAGACCGTTTGAACAATTGATGTCGGTGTTACCAGCATCCTCCGGTCACACTTTGCCCGAAGTGTTCAGAGATTTGATGTCCAACCCTGATAGTGAAATTATCGATTTCTATCCCGAAGACTTTGAGATTGACATGAATGGTAAGAAGATGAGTTGGCAAGGTATTGCTCTTTTGCCCTTCATTGATGAAACTCGTTTACTTTCGGCTGTGAGAGAGAAATACCCACTCTTGACTGATAACGAAACGAGTAGAAATACTAATAAGCATGAAGTGTTATTTATTTCACCGCAAAACAAGAACTTCAAGAAGTTCCATGATAGTTTATATGAAGATGGTACCGAGTCGGTATCCTTCAAGTTCTCAAAAAGTAGCTTGGCTGGTTCTGTGAAGAAGGTGGAAACTTTTGATCCCAAGGGAATCTTTAAATTCCCATTACAAGAAGGTGAGATGCCCGATCTCGACAATGGAGACTATTTCCAAATCCAGTACGCTATGCCACCAAAGAAATTGGGTAAGTCGATGCTTTTGACGGGATACATATCACATGTGAAAGCATTGACCCATGAAGATGTTATTTCCATGACCCAGCAGGGCTACCAAAGAAACAACCGTGGTCGTTTCAACGCATTACCTGATAATTCTGAGTATGTCAACAGTGGACCAAGCGGTAAAGCCAGTAACTTGGTATATACCATGCGTCGTGGTGGCTACCGTTCGTTCGTGGACCATATGGTTAATGGAACTGATCACTACCAACTGCAGTCGCAACAACAGAGGTACCAACAAACGAACTATGGCGGAAATCAAGGTCGTGGTAACTATAATAACCGTGGGTACAATAACAACAACTACAGAAACCAAGGTAACAACTATAATAATAGCGGCTACAATAACAGTTCGCGCGGTGGTGGCAATTATGGTAACAACTATGGTAACAACTATAATAACAACCACGGTGGTAATAACTACGGAGGCAACAACTATAATGGGAACAATTACGCTGGTAACAATTATAGTGGAAACAATTATTCTGGTAACAATTATGCTGGTAATAATTACGGCGGTAATGGTGGCGGTAATAACTATGGCGGTGGAAATAACTACGGTGGTAGCAATACCTACAATGCCAGTAATTACAATGCTAGTGCTGGTAATAATGCTGGAAGTAGCTACAACGCCGGCAATAACTACAATCCTGGTAATAACTACAATTCTGGAAGCACTTATAATGCTGGAAGCAGTTATAATGCTGGAAGTAGCTGCAACGCTTATAACGCCACAAATGCCTCTGGTGATACTCACAATGGTGGTAATCACAACAGTAACGCTGGAAACAGCTACAATGACCAAAGAAGAGGAGGGTCGAGGTCCGGTTACAACTCTCAAAACAACAACAGGAACGGCTATAGGTAATAAAGCATAAATATCTGTATAATAAAGAAGACCTTCAATGCAAAATGAGTAAACTCCAGCCCTTGTGTCTGTTATCGCCTGCTTTGATATCAATCGTACTCTCGTCAGCCTCTGGTAAGGCAATGATACTTCCGTCTAGGCAGAATCTCCGCTTGCGTTTGGAGCTGGAATTTTTGGTGGATAACGTTATCCTGTCGCCATGCGATATTCTTTTGTAGACAACCTTGGGATTGTGGACATGAGAGCCCTTGTTGTATACTTCGCCCATGATATCCATAATATAACCACCAGTGGGGTCATCTTCGGTATTGAATGAAATTAAGTAAAGGCTATCATCAAAGATATTCCCTTGGGGCAGGATCTCGAATGTTGGTTCGAAGCGCTTTGAAGCCGTTAACAACCAGTAGGCAAATGGGCCAGGAAATACCCGGTCATTGATAGTCATGGTGCCTTCGTATTCCTGTTCCTGTTTTAAATTGGCAAAAGCCGCCAATTTAAACCGCTCTAAGCCATGTTCACGTAATTCTGGGGTATCACTGTCCGCCACCAACGAAGCATGGAAAGCCCACGATACCACAATCAAAAATTTGAGCGGCTTGTTGATGACGTCTCCCTTCGAGTCCTGGACCAAGAAATAGGAATCGCGGGGGAAGTTCGCTTCGTAGAGGTTCAAGGGAGCCGTATCTTTGGATGTGAAGAGCTTTTGGATCGCCTTGGTTTCATCTGTGAGCCCCAACGATAAGGCAAGACTATTGCCTGTACCCGATGGGATGGGGAATATATTGATACGCGTGGGGGTCGCAGTTGTTTGGAGACCATTGACAAACTCGTTGATGGAAGTGTCGCCACTGATGAAAATGACGGTGATTTCACTGTTGGCCGATGCCACAAGCGAGGCAGCGAACTCGGCCACCGAAGACACCAGCGTTGTGGCAACATATTGGTGAGGAATGGCTAGGATCTCAAAGATTGGCTTGAGAAGCTTCCCGTACACGCTTTTGCCCACCGATCTGCCGGTTCCTGACATTATCGAGTCCAAAACAATCACTTGCCCCCGGAGCGAATGAGGGATTTCCGTGACAACGGGAACATCATCGGGGACTATGTCGACATTGGTCTCCCGTAGCGTGAACTCCTCCGAGTTTTCCACTTGGAGCAACTTGTTGTTGACCACAAATAAGTTTTCTGCCATGTATTATGCGGAATGAATTCTTCAGGAGGCGTCAAAGTTGTCGTACTGATAAGCGGTAGTGTGGTTCGCAATTAATAAATATTAGATGTGCACCACAATGACTGCAAATTTAATTCCAGGGTTATTGTTCTATGATGAAACAATTTACATGTGTTTCTGGTCGGAGTCCTTTTTTGATTTCCATTACACTTTGCAGTGCCAAGTGATGGCCCCAGCAGACGAGTTTATAAAAGACCAGGACACCAATACATAACGCTCCATCACCTTTTGACCACGACTATTCCTGTAGCCTCCATTGGGGTACGACTTCAACCGATCTCTGATATCTTGCCGTAGTCAAGAGTGTTGTATCCTTAGTTATAACAGAGAAGTTCTCAAACAAATTAATTTATACTTGGGATTACATTGTTGGAGTCGCTTATCTTTAACTCATCATACTTTTTTAATAATTCTACAAAGTTTACCAAATTTCAACTGTAAATAATTACTTTTAATAATGTTGTCCAAATAAGTTAACAAAATCAAGGGGTCATTAAAATGGAATACAAACAACTAGCAAGTGTTTGTCAAGAGTAGATACATCTAAAAAGAAGGTGATCTTCCACTTTGTTAGTCTAATAAAGAAAAAACCAAAAAAATAACGACAACTGCAGGATTCGAACCTGCGCGGGCAAAGCCCAAAAGATTTCTAATCTTTCTCCTTAACCACTCGGACAAGTTGCCTCTTATAGGTGTAGTTAATTTTGCAAATAGATAGGACCTGACCACCCACAATAAACACCGTCAAGAGTATACCTTGGTTCCTATTGGTCTCTTGGAGTACGCGCAAGCAATCACGAAACGTCTTACGTTCTCAATGGTATATTTTTTGTGCACCATTATACACTAAATTTGCATTCTTTATTTTTTCTCACTCATCTCATCTCTCGAATTTCTTCGCTAAACTAAATCAAGTTATTCATTAACTAACATCATGAATAACAACGTGTTGATTAACGTGGAACACGTAGAGTCGCTTATCCAGGCCTACAATGTCCATAATTCCAACATACACACTTCAAAGTTTGTCTTCAACAATTCTCTGTCCGTTGATGAAAACTTGAACAGATTAGCATTGCATGCCTTGCATCCTGCCAACACGTTGGAATCGTTTTATGCCTACAGACCAATCTTCCTCGACTTAGTGTCCAGATGGATTGTTTATCTGAATGAGTTCGAGACTGAGTTCGGTGCTGGCAAGTTTGCTGGATCCATTATCCTCGCTGCATTGTCTCGGTTAATCAATATCTCCAATGAATCTTTAAACCTTGTGGAACATTACTTATCCAAAGTTGATACATTCAGCATCTTATCCACCAAATACAAGGACAACATCTCCTCTTTGAATCAAGAGGAATTACAAACAATTTTGCTTGCATATTATAGATTGATCATCCACGATCGCCATAGATTCCAAAACTTCATTATCCCCCAAGTATTGTACGAAATAATAAGGACAGAATGCAGTAACGTATCCAAATACTTGGCAATTCAAATCCTAGCTGCATACCTCAATGCTTCGGAGAATTCCCAATCGAAAATGATTCAATCACACGCCTTCGGTGATTTGAAATCTTCCTACGAAACCGAAAAGGAATTGGACTACAACCACTTGTCCTTGATGGAGGCCAAAAGACTTTCAAACTTTAGCAAATTGCCAGAAATCCCAGAACCAACCTCCTCAAAGTATATTTCAGTCACCTCCAACGACTTGAGTAACCTTGTTACTTCTGTTTGTGGTATTTTGGTTCCCAATTTATTATCCCAAAATGAAGCCTCTACATCCGTTGATAACTTTGTGCCCACAGAGAATGCAATCGGTGTTTTGAGACAGTTGGCCCACCATATTCAGAATAACAAGTCGGTCATGCTTTATGGTAAAGCAGGTGCCGGTAAGACTTTCCTCATCAACCAATTGGCACAATACATGTCCTATGAAAACTCAATTGTCAAGATTCATTTGGGTGAACAAACAGATGCAAAGTTATTGTTGGGTGCATACACTTCAGGTGAGAAACCTGGTACCTTCGAATGGAAATCGGGTGTCTTAACTACTGCAGTCAAAGAAGGGAAATGGGTTTTGATCGAAGATATAGATAAAGCTCCAACCGAAGTTTTGTCAGTATTGCTTACCTTGTTAGAAAAGAGAGAATTAACTATTCCTTCCAGAGGTGAAGTCATTAAGGCTAAAAATGGATTCCAAGTCATTTCGACGATTAGAGTTTCCAATGACTCTACAAAGGTTACCATTCCAGACTTAATTGGGTTGAGACTCTGGGAACTTGTCAAAGTCGAAATTCCTAATGAGGTTGATTTGAAGAATATCTTGACGACTAAATTTCCTTTATTGACGAAGTTGATCATTCCATTCATCAAGTGCTACAACGCCATCATCAAAATCTATTCATTAAGTACCTTTATTTCTTTGAACAGGGGTTCCCATCCAAGAGTGATTTCCTTCAGAGACTTGATGAAATTCTGCTCCAGATGTGATGCTATGCTCCAAAACGAAGGTATCCAAAATACCGACCAGTTACTCGAATCTTACATTTATGACAATATTTTTGCCGAAGCTGTTGATTGCTTTGGTAGTGCAATTACTGAACATGCCGCCTTAACCCCATTGATCAATGCCATCGGTGAAACGTTGGAAATACCCACATCTAGAATCAATTTGTTCTTGACTAAGCATGTTCCAAATTTTATCAACGACGAGGCCAAGGTTAAGATTGGTAGAGCAACTTTATTGAAATCGCACAAAGATAAGGCTTTGTACCGTAACAATTCCATTAATGTCACTTCCTTTGCAAAGACCAATCATTCGTTAAGATTAATGGAACAAATCGGGGTCTCGATCCAGATGGTCGAACCAGTTTTATTGGTTGGTGAAACCGGTACTGGTAAAACTACTGTGGTTCAACAAGTAGCCCAGATGATGAACAAAAAGTTGACTGTCATCAATGTTTCGCAACAAACAGAAGCCGGTGACTTATTGGGTGGATACAAACCCGTGAATACCAAGACTGTTGCTGTTCCTATCCAAGAGGCATTTGAAAGCTTGTTTATTGCTACATTTTCTAAAAAGAGAAATGAAAAGTTTTCCCAGATTTTATCTAAATGTTTCAATAGAAACCAATGGTCCAACGTCATTAAGTTATGGAGAGAAGCTCTCAGAATGGCCAAAGACTTGTTGAACAAGAAGGAAGAATCTGACGAAGAAGGAGCTCCAAAGAAGAAACGGAAGTTGACCTCCCAAGACAAATCCATTTTAATAGATAAATGGGTTGAATTTGAAACTATGATTAATGAATTCGAGATCAGTGCTTCTTCGTTGGAAAACTCTTTTGTATTTAACTTCGTTGAAGGTTCCTTGGTGAAGGCAGTCCGTGAGGGTGAATGGCTTTTATTGGACGAAATTAACTTGGCTTCTTCTGATACTTTAGAAAGTATTGCTGACTTATTATCTGAAGCTGTCAACCAGAGATCTATTTTGTTGACCGAAAGGGGTGATGTTGAATCCATTAAAGCTCATCCTGGTTTCAGAATCTTTGGTTGTATGAATCCGTCCACCGATGTGGGTAAGAAAGACTTACCATTGAGTATTCGTTCTAGATTCAGTGAAATCTATGTTCATTCTCCAGATAAGGACATCCAAGATTTGTTGATGATTATCGATAAATACATCAGCAGATATGCCATTGGTGACGAATGGGCGGGAAATGATATCGCCCAGTTGTACTTGGAAGCCAAGGCATTATCCGAATCAAACAAGATTGTCGACGGAGCCAACCAAAGACCGCATTTCAGTATTCGTACATTAACAAGAACCTTGATCTACGTCTGCGATATCATTTCCATCTATGGTTTAAGAAGATCGTTGTACGAAGGTTTTTGTATGGCATTCTTGACGCTCTTGGACTTGAAGTCTGAGGAAATCCTCAAGCCCTTGATTGTCAAGTACACAGTTGGTAGACTTAAGAACGCCAAATCAGTCATGAGTCAAATTCCTCCCGCCCCTGCATCCACAGAACACAACTACGTTCAATTCAGACATTACTGGATGAGACATGGTCCAAATGAAATTATACCCCAACCACAGTACATCATTACTCCCTTCGTTGAAAAGAACATGCTCAATTTGGTACGTGCTACAGCAGGTAGACGTTTCCCCGTCCTTGTGCAAGGTCCAACATCTGCCGGTAAAACCTCCATGATTAATTACTTGGCTAACATTACCGGTCACAAGTTTGTCCGTATCAACAATCACGAGCATACCGATTTGCAAGAATATTTGGGTACCTATATCTCCGATTCTACCGGTAAGCTTACTTTTAAGGAAGGTATATTGGTTCAAGCTTTGAGAAAGGGTCATTGGATCGTATTGGATGAATTGAACTTGGCACCCACCGATGTTTTAGAAGCTCTTAATCGTTTATTGGATGACAATAGAGAATTGTTCATTCCTGAAACGCAAGAAGTAATTCATCCTCATCCTGATTTCATGTTGTTCGCCACTCAGAATCCTCCTGGGCTTTATGGTGGTAGAAAAGTCTTGTCAAGAGCTTTCCGGAACAGATTCTTGGAGTTGCATTTCGACGACATTCCACAAGATGAACTTGAAATTATCTTGAAGGAAAGATGTCAAATTGCTCCCTCCTACGGCAAAAAGATAGTCGAAGTTTACAGACAATTGTCTATCCAGCGTCAATCTACGAGATTATTCGAACAGAAGAACTCTTTTGCTACATTGAGAGATTTGTTCAGATGGGCTCAAAGAGAGGCGGTAGGATATGAAGAATTAGCTGCCAATGGATACATGCTTTTAGCCGAAAGAGTGAGGAAGGAAGACGAAAAGTTGGTAGTGAAGGAGACGTTGGAAAAGGTGATGAGAGTCAAATTGGATATGGATGCCCACTACAAAAAATTGGAAGATCAAGCTCTCATGAATGTTAGCTCTTCCATTGTATGGACAAAAGCCATGCGTCGTTTAGCCGTCTTGGTGTTCACTTCTATCAAGTACCAAGAACCCCTTCTTTTGGTAGGTGAAACTGGTTGTGGTAAAACGACAGTTTGTCAAGTCATTGCTCAATATCTTGGAAAGGAATTGATTACAGTGAATGCCCACCAAAACACCGAAACAGGTGACATTTTGGGTGCCCAAAGACCGGTTCGTAACAAGTTTGAATCTCACAGAAGTCTTTTCAACAATTTAAACACCTTGTTTGAATCCTTGCTGATTAACGTACCTGGTGATGCTAGCTTAGAGGACCTTTTGCACAAGTTCAATACCATTGAGAGTTTTGAGACTGTTGACCCTCTTTTGATGGAAAACATTGTGGAGGGTAAGAGAAACAATTCCGTTTTGTTCGAATGGAACGATGGTCCTTTAATCCAAGCTATGAAGTCTGGTAACTACTTCTTGTTGGACGAAATTTCCTTGGCCGATGATTCAGTTTTGGAAAGATTGAATTCCGTTTTGGAACCTGAAAGAAGTTTGTTGTTAGCCGAAAAGGGAACCGATGATGCATTTGTAACGGGTGCAGATGGATTCCAATTCTTGGCTACCATGAACCCCGGTGGTGACTACGGAAAGAAGGAGTTATCCCCAGCTTTAAGAAACCGTTTCACTGAAATCTGGGTACCTTCGATGGGTGATTTTAACGATGTCAGAGAAATTGTTTCTTCGAAGATTCACAACCAAGACCACGTTGAAAGTATCGTTAAGTTTTCTGAATGGTATGGGCGCAAGTTTGGTGGTGGTCATGCTGACAGCGGTGTCATTTCTCTTCGTGATATTTTGGCCTGGGTTGAATTCGTCAATTCATGTTCCGACTTGAACCCTCAAGCTGCTTTGTTGCATGGTGCTTCCATGGTATTCATTGACGCATTGGGTACTAACAATACTGCCTATTTGGCAGAAAACGACGTTAGATTGAGAGAACAGAAATTTGAATGCGTTCAACAACTCTCAGAGATTGCTGGAGCTGACCTTACTGAATTCTTTAACTCCAGATTTGAGGTTTCTGTCGACGAACAACAGTTATTTGCTGGTTTGTTTTCTATTCCTCGTATCGAAACAGACGTTAAAGATGCATCGTTCAATTTGAGTGCTCCAACTACAGCTGCTAATGCCATGCGTGTTGTTAGAGCCATGCAAGTGCATAAACCAATCTTGTTAGAAGGTAGTCCTGGTGTTGGTAAGACCAGTTTGGTTTCAGCCTTGGCCAGTGCTACTGGTAACCCATTGATTCGTATTAACTTGTCTGAACAAACTGATTTGGTTGATTTGTTTGGTTCCGATGCTCCAGCAGAAGGAGGCAAGACCGGTGAATTCGTCTGGCGTGATGCTCCATTTTTGAGAGCCATGCAAAGAGGTGAATGGGTCTTGTTGGATGAAATGAACTTGGCTTCGCAATCAGTTTTGGAAGGGTTGAACGCTTGTTTGGATCACCGTGGTGTAGCCTACATTCCAGAATTAGACAAATCTTTTGAACGTCATCCAGAATTCAAGGTGTTTGCTGCTCAAAATCCTCAATATCAAGGTGGTGGTAGAAAGGGTTTACCAAAGTCTTTTGTGAACCGTTTCAGTGTGGTCTATGTTGATGTGTTGAAATCGGAAGATTTGAACATGATTTCCGAACACTTATTCCCCACCGTTGATAAAGATATCATTGGGAAGCTCATTGAGTTCATTTCGAGATTGGAGAAAGATGTTGTCATCGATAAGAAATGGGGATCTTCTGGTGGACCATGGGAATTTAATTTGCGTGATACCTTGAGATGGTTGGCCTTATTCCATTCGAAGAATATTGCTGACGATTTAAGCGTTGATGACTTTTTCAACATGGTTATATGCCAAAGATTCAGATCTGTCAGTGATCGCGAAAAGGCAATGAATTTATATGTTGAAGTTTTCGGTACTAGATCTGAACGTGATAACTTCTTTGCCATTACGGAAGAGTATGCCCAAGCCGGTGTATCTTTGATTAAGAGAAACGATATCCTTCAGCAATCTACTTCCACAGATCTTGTTCCATTACAGTGCAACTTCCCATTCATCGAGACAGCCATAAGATGTATCAACCATAACTTACCATTAATCCTTACTGGTCCTAGCAATTCAGGTAAAACAGAACTTATTAGATTTATTGCCAACGTCGTTGGTGCTAAAGTTGACGAGTTTGCAATGAATAGCGATGTTGATTCTATGGATATTTTGGGTGGTTACGAACAGGTCGATTTTACAAGAGCCATTAAGAAATTGATCGCCAAGGTTTACGAAATCTTGAACGAGTTAGTCGTTGTCAATTTAAGAGTCAAAGATACCGAAACCTTGGCGTTATCCCAATCTTTGGAGTTGTTAAGATACATCGACGAGAAAGATATTGGAATTTCGACCTATAGTGAATTCAATGACTTCTTTAAGTCATACTTGACTTATTTCACCAATGCTGAACTTGAAGGTTTGTTTGCCGATTCGGTAGTTTTGACCAAGCGCATCGAAGAAGAAAAGAGCGTCAAGTTCGAATGGTTTGATGGTCTTCTTGTGCAAGCTGTTGAAAAGGGTAATTGGTTGGTATTGGATAACGCTAACTTGTGTAGCCCTTCCGTCCTTGACAGATTGAACTCCTTACTTGAAACTAACGGAACCTTGATCATTAATGAGTGCAGCTCAGAAGATGGTCAGCCAAGGACGTTGAAACCACACCCTAACTTCAGATTATTCTTGACAGTTGATCCAAAATATGGTGAACTTTCTCGTGCTATGCGTAACAGAGGTATCGAAGTTAACATGGATGCTCTTCCTGACCGTCTTACTCAATTTGATAAGAATGTTCTTGGTGTCAACCAACACCAAAAAGAAGAAAACACTGAATTAACTGTGGTTGAAACTACCTTCAAGCCAGTGGTTTCTTACGTTCCTACTGGTGACTCCAGAGCAAGATCTTTTGCATTGATGGACGACGTCATTTCGAACAGACCCTCTGCTGTTACTTCTCAAGTGGTTAGCACTGTGTTGAGTATTATTTCGCTTAACAGAATTGCAGGCATCTCTGATTGGAACGATTCTGTCCAGAAGTCTTCTTTCTTTGATGCACCAGCCAAAGAAGCCGCAGAATTGGTCTTACAGAGAGTTGAGTTCATGAACCAACATTCTATTTTTGAAAAAATCAACAGTTTGTATGAATCAACTGATTCTAATGCTATTGAAGTCATTGGTTCCAGAATTGGCCAATACCAATATTCTCATCCCTTGATTAATGACTCGCTTAGGGCCACCTTAGCCGGGGTTGCTGCTGGAGTTGATTCTGCAGATGCTACCTTATTCTTTGAGGTGATTTCGGAAATTATCGAACAAGAAACTCAATTGCGTCTTTTGGAAGAAAGAGCATCTTCCGGTAAAGTTAACGATTTGACTTATATTGAAAAGTCTGCAGCTTTCCAGATCGGTAGAAATATCAAGTCTCCTCCAAGATTGGAAATTTACCAATTGGTCAGAAATATCCACCACTTCATCCTTAACTGTTTCAAGAATAGTATTCAAGTTGGAGTTTTCTCTCATGAAAATATCTATAAAGCTCTCCATGAACTTCTGTTTGTGTGGAGAGGATTGTTTGAAACGGGTGCTCAGCTGAACGAGTCGAAGTTGAGAGTTTACCAAGAGTTGACGTTTAAGTGGTACGAGATTTATTTCCAAGAACCAATATTTGAGAATTACGCTAGTGAATTAGACCAAGCCCTTAAGAGTTTCGGTGAAAAATTGACCTTAACTTCAGGTTTCTCTATTGACAAAATTTGGGAGTACTTCAGAAATGAATACCCAACTAACGAAGACTTGTGGAAGAAGTTGGAGCTTTTGCTCGAATTGTCTTCTCAATTCGATGAAGTTTCTGCTTCCCAATTCAGTGAAAGTTATGAAGCAGTCAGGGACTTGAGAAACTTGATCATTTCTCTTTACAATTTCATCGTTTCTGGCGAGATTCAAGATCAGGAATTTGACGAAGTCTATAAAATGCTTTCTGAAGGTATTTCTAAGTTAAAGGAAGTCTCTAGCGAATTCATTTTTAAACGTCAAAATAGTTTCAAGAGTGAATTCCAGTTGTTGTTCAATTTGGTTGAAACTTTTGGCATTAGAGGAGAAAATGTTCATGACAAGTTGTTAAATATTGCTCCTTTTGCCAGTGTTTCTACAGTGACATTGTTGACAAAGCCGCAAAACAAGCTTTTCAAGCCATATCCTTCTATTTTTGACAATTTGTGGACGACCGAAAGTGGAAAGTGCAAGTCAGATGTTTCTGGGTTGTTTGATAACGAATTGCTCGTTTCTTCTTTCAAGAAAGCTCACAACATAGGGTCATCATCTGGTAAGGACTTGCATCAGAAACTTGAGGATACCACCTCATTAGGCAAACAATTAATGTCAAACTCCAATGCAATTTTGGTCGACCAGAAGGTTGTATTCAAAGAATTATTGACTAAGTGGTTTGTCCAGATTGTCTTTGCCCATGTTGAGACTTTTGAAATTGAAGACCAAGAGATCATTAAGCAATGGACCCATAACGAGAGTCCAAGAGATCTTTTCGAAGTAGTCAGCAGAGGTAATGATATCAACTTTAGTTCTATTGTTGAGAAATTTTTCCTTCCTGCCCTTGTTTTGATTGAAGACAATTCTTTAGTTAACATTGGTAAGGCATGGGTTTTGTTTGCTTGTGGTGCCATCCAGTTATACGCTCCAAGCTCCCCCTATGATCCTGCTATTAGAGAACATGTTATCTACAAGAGATTCGAGGAACAAAAGAAATCAGCAAACAACCTCATTGAATCTTGGGCAGCAGCTAAGAGAGTTTTCAGTGGTGAAGATGAAATTCACCTCGAAAAATTATTACCCACAGAAGAAGCCGATGCTCCTACAAGACCAAGAGTTTTCAGAGAACAGGCTTCTGTTGATGGTCTCTTTGAAGAATGGAAGGCATTTATGGAATCTACCATAGATGTTGAACCAATCGAGAAATTGTTGGCTACTGCTCAAGAGTTGTCTGGTACTAGTGAAAAGGTGAATGCTATGTTTCAAAACAATTCTTCCCAATTTATTTTACGTTTGTCAAGCAGCTACCTTATCTATTCTGATCTTAATGAGATTTTGCGAGGTTACGTTTACGGACTTAAATTTGGATTTGATTTGCTTTCCATTGAAGCAAGAAATCAACAAGCTAAGTACAAATTTGACTCTGCTTGGGCAGTGAATGCATCTTCATTAGCCAACGAATCCTCTGTTACACACATGTTTGAAAACGCTAAGGAATTGAGTAAGTCCATCAATGTTGATTCTGCAGTTGCCGAAAACATTATGGCCTTTTTCATTAGATTGAGCTTTGCCCATGAAAAAGCAAGGTCTTCTCACATACTTCCTCAAGCGCTTCAATCATTGTATTACAGATGGTCGTTACGTCGTATGAAGGAAGACGAAGAAAATGCCCAAAAGGGTAGTCTTTACAAGTACACCGACACCGACGGAGAATCTGAGGAAGACTTCAAGAAGTTATTCCCAGATTACGAAGAAGTTGTTGAATTGGATTCGACTTCATCAAAGAGCAATGACTCCTTTGAAGAAATTTACTATAAAATCGCAAAGGTTTATGTTGATCAGTTCTTGAACAAGAGCAACATTGAATTGCCAACTTTGATTGAAGATGGTGCCGACTTAATGCTTGCATTGTCCAAGCGTGAAGTGGATTTGACTCACTCGGAAAATTCGCCTGCATTATTAGCATCTTTAGTATCTAAATTGTCGTCCTCTTTCAAGGACTTCAACACTGGCGCTACTGAATTGGATTTCTATCGTGGAAACTCCCCAGTGGAATCAAAGAAGGCGATCTCTATTGTGGTTGGAATTTACAGCACGGTCACTAAGTTATTAGCTCAATGGCCTGAACACGCCACCTTGCAAAATATTGCAACTGCTACTAGTGAGTACTTGCAGTACCCAATTAAATGTCCTATTTCCAGGTTGCTTCAAAAGATTGAACAAATTTACACCTTTATTGCAGAATGGGAGAAGTATGCTTCGAGCCAAGTTTCTTTGAAGGTTCAGTTTGATCAATTGACAACCTTGATTGTGTCATGGAGAAAATTGGAATTGTCTACTTGGCAAACCTTGTTCAAGAACGAGGAACTGGTTCTTGAACAGAATATTGGTAGATGGTGGTTCTACTTGTTTGAAACTATCATCATGCCAATCTTGAATCCAGATTCTGAAGAATTCTCAAGCGTGAAATTGTTATCTGCATTGAACTTGTTTATGAGTCAGGCCACCTATGGTGAATACGTTTCAAGATTGAATTTGTTACGTGCTTTCAAGAATCATGTTCTCGAATTGGAGGATGACGACATTTATATTGCCCTTTCCAATTTCATCCAATTTTACGAACAATTTACTGGTCTTATTGAAGAAAATATTGCCATTACCAAGAAGAAATTGGAGAAAGATATCACCGAAATTATCTTGTTGGCAAGTTGGAAGGACGTTAATATCGATGCTCTTAAACAAAGTGCACGCAAGTCCCACAACAACCTTTACAAGATTGTTAGAAAATACCGTTCTTTACTTTCCACTCCAGTTTCAAGTTTGGTCGAAC
This sequence comes from Teunomyces cretensis, assembly GCA_003706575.2. Classification (NCBI taxonomy): domain Eukaryota; kingdom Fungi; phylum Ascomycota; class Pichiomycetes; order Serinales; family Debaryomycetaceae; genus Teunomyces; species Teunomyces cretensis. Next base: position 120,941 of record PPLT02000002.1, on the reverse strand, counting down.
AAGGTGTAAAGTTGGAAACCAAGTCCTTGGTTGTTTTTAAGGATTTGGCCGTCATTGCTGGACACGTTGCCCACGATGATAACGGAAAGCTTTGTTCTCAAATTTCTACTTGGTCTGAAAGAGCTGTTCGTCTTCAAGATATTTCAATGATAGACAAAAATATGGAGGTTTACGTTGAAAGAATCGCTTCCCTGGAGTTGCAAAGTCTTTACGACTACACAACATCGATTGTCGAAGATATGGAAAGACTCCGTAAGGAAACACCAACTGAGTTGAAGGAAAAGAATAAGAAATTGGTTGCTGCATTGAAGACTCAGAAGAGAAAGTTATTGAGTGATACGTTACGTGAGCTTAGAAGAATTGGTTTGAGTACTAATTTGAAGGCTGAAACGTTAAAATATCAATCCACTGTCAACCTTATTTTGAGCAGAAACAGCACCTTTGCTGGTACTAGTTTCGAAGGTAGTGATTCATACTTCTACCGTATTTTGGACATGCTTCCACGCTTAAGGGCTGCTGTATCTGCAGTGGCTGAAGATGTTCCTGCAGTTGATGCCCAAAAGGGTCTCGCTGTTGCCGAAAACCTTCTCCATTCGTTGATTGTTACGAGAGAGCCTTTGACTTCTTTTGGAAAGTCGTTTGTCAAATTGGAAAACTTGTACAAATCTTTTGAGCTTATTGCGGGTGGAAGAGACTCCAATAACGGTGTCTCCAAGGCTTCGCTTGTACCATCCACTGCCTTGAACTTGCACTTGATAGAGAAGGTTTGTGTTTGGCTTCCAAAGTTATTGAACTTCGCTATTGAAGTCATTAGAGCAGGTTCTTCTAAGGCCGCTTCTGATATCTTCTATAATGCCAAGATTCACTTGGATGAGTTCAACAGGACTTTATCAACACTTGATGTTCATGTTGTTACCAATCAAAGCACTGAGTTTGTTACAAAGTTTGGTGATTTCATTGGTGACTTTGCTAAGGACTTAGAGAAATGGAAGCAAGCTGGTTCCAACGATAGCTTCATCGCTGATGTTATTTTGAACTGGATGGCTAACTCTACTAAGATTGCGCTTGAAAACTCGACCTCTATGAGTGAAATCAAGAGACTTGAAGACATTGAACTCGCATTTAGAGAATTGTCCAACTACATTATTCTTATTGTTCAAAAGGTTACTGAATGTCAAGCTGAAGAAATCGAAGAAGACGGTGACAACTGGCTCTCGTTAACTCAACAAAGAGCACAAAAGTTAGTCAAAACTTTACGTAACAACAATATTGTTAACAAGTTGAACAAATGTCTCGACATGATTTCCAAGGTTGAACACAATGCTCAATCAAGCGAAATCACATCAGCATTGACATCCTTCACTTTGCCATTGATTAGACACTACTTTAAATTGAGTTCTGCAATCATGGTCAAGACGAGAAAGAACTATGCTGACATGTCTCGTTCGACATTTGTTTTATCATCAGTTCTTTTGACTCTTGCTACTAATGGTTTCTGTTCTCCACAGCCACCACAAGAGCAAAAGGAAGATAAAAACTTGCATGATGGTACTGGATTAGGTGACGGTGAAGGTGCCACCAACAATTCGAACGACGTGGAAGACGATGAAGATTTATCCGAACAAGCTCAACAACCTAATGAAGAAAAGAAGGAAAAGGACGATGGTGACGAAGAAGAAGAAAATGACGACGTTGTTGACATCGAAGGTGACATGGCCGGAGATCTCGAAGAGGCCTCTGACCAAGAGAAGGACGACGAAGGTGAAGATGAAGACGAAGACGCCGATTTGGATGAAGAGATTGACGATATCGATGATCTCGATCCTAATGCCATCGATGAAAAGATGTGGGACGAAGAAGCCAAGGAAGATAACAAGGAAAAAGATTCCGATAAGATTCCTGAAAATGCCGCCAACGATGATGATAACATGGAAGCCAACGAAGACGAAGAAGGCGACTCCAAGGATAACAACAAACCTCAAGACGATGATTCGAAGGATAATCAAGAAGAGGAAGAAAAAGATGGCGATGAAGAAGACGGCGACGAAAAGGACGTCGGAGAACAAGATGATGAAGTCAAGAATGAAGAAAACGAACAAATGGACGACCATGTTCCAGAGACGGAAACGTTGGATCTTCCAGAAGACATGAACCTTGACGGTGACGACGACGAAGAAGAAAAGAACGGCGAAGAAGACGATGAAGACGAAGATAAGTTTGATGATAAATTGGACGTCGACATGGAAGATGACAAAAAACAAGAGCAGGATGATGAATCGAAGAACGATGCTGAAGAACAAGAAGACGAAAATGCTGCTGAAGAAGACGAAGACATGGATCCAGAAGAAGATGAAGAAAAGGAACCCGAAGAAAGCACCGAGCAAGGAGAAGGTGAAGGTGAACCCGAAGCTAACCAAGAATCTGAAGATGAAACTGTTGGAAACGACGAAGAAGAAAAGGAAGAAGGAGGAAATAACAATGAAGAAGACCAAGACACTGCTGAAGGAGTGGATGGCGCCAATGAAGATGCCGGTAACGATGATGTTGATATGGAATCCGCAGTGAAGCAGGAAGCAGGAGAAAAGGGTGATGGTGCCGACAACCAAGTCATTGAAGAGAACGATGATATTGGAGCTACTGGCGGTGCTTCGTCAGAAACACAACAGGATAAGGAAGACGAAGAAGCTCCTAACCATGATGATGCCCGTGATACTGCTAAGGAATCATTGAAGCAATTGGGCGATTCCTTAAAGGAATTCCATCGTCGTAGACAAGAGATCAAGGAAGCTTCTGCCGAAAAGGAAGAGAAGGTTGATCAATCTGCCAACGAAAGACCAGACGAGTTTGAACACGTTGATGGTGAAAATGCCGACTTCGATACGCAAGCTTTGGGTGCTGCTGATAAAGATCAAATTCAATCCATTGATGAAGATAAGGCTATCGACGACGACTTAGAAGAAGAAGAGAAGCCCGAAGTCAAGCAAGACTTGGATGAGATTAAAGAAGAGAATGAAATGGACGCCGATGTCGAGGAAATGGAAAACGACGCCGATGCCGAACCAGATGCCGACTTTGAAGGTAAAACCAAGGGAGCATTCATTGGCGAAAGAAAAATCAAGTCAGAAGATGAATTCATCATGAACCAAGACATCAAGTATGATTTTGATGACGAAGACGAAGATATGGAAATGATCGAAGAGGTTAATATCGATGAATTGGATGAGATTGCTCCAATGGAAATGGAGGTGGCCAGAGAATTGTGGAGAAACAGTGAAATGGCTACCCAGGAATTAGCTTCTGGTTTGTGTGAACAATTAAGATTGATTTTGGAACCTACTCTTGCAACCAAGTTGAGAGGTGACTACAAGACTGGTAAGAGATTGAACATGAAGAGAATAATCACCTACATTGCTTCCGAGTTCCGTAAAGACAAGATCTGGTTAAGAAGAACCAAGCCATCTAAGAGACAATACCAAATTATGATTGCTGTTGACGATTCCAAGTCTATGAGCGAAAGTAAGTCCACAGAATTGGCCTACCACAGTATTGCGTTAGTGTCCAAGGCATTAACCCAATTGGAAAGTGGAGGTTTGTCGATTGTCAGATTTGGTGAAGATGTCAAGGTGGTTCATCCATTTGATAAGCCGTTCAACAACCAAGAAACCGGTGCCAGAATATTCCAATGGTTTGATTTCCAACAAACAAGAACCGATATTAAACAGCTTTGTAAGCAATCGTTCAAGATTTTTGAAGACGCCAGATCTACTTCCAACCATGATTTATGGCAATTGCAAATCATCCTCTCCGATGGTGTTTGTGAAGACCATGAAACCATTCAAAGAATGGTTAGACAAGCAAGAGAAGAGAAGATCATGTTGGTGTTCGTCGTTATCGACGGTATCAATGCCTCTGAATCCATTATGGATATGAGTCAAGTCAGTTATGTTCCTGATCTTAACACCGGAGCAATGAACCTTAAGGTGGACAAATACTTGGACACCTTCCCATTCGAATTTTACGTTGTCGTAAGAGATATTAACGAGCTTCCAGAGATGCTTTCGTTGATCTTGAGACAATACTTTTCCGAAATGGCTTCAGCTTAGATTGTACAATAGTAAAAATGAACAAAAGTATTATATATTGATTAGTGTGTGAAGTAAACAATCACCCATGTCCTTTCCAAGACATCCCTAATTTTCCTTTCTCTTTTCCCAATTCTATAAACTAAAATACACGATTACTTATTAGCAATCACCTTGGCGATACAAATGGACATATCGTCAAGTTTCCCACCGGTGTTACTGCCCTTGCCGTACTTTTCTGGCAAGGAATTCACTTTTTCGTTGTAAGGAGTATATGCATAGTCATCAAAGCCAATTTCCTTTGCTCTAAGCATGATTTTGGTAGCAACGGCCTTGAGATTGTCTTTTTTTGTGTTCAAGTATTCGTCAATGTAATGAACAAGCTCCCACTCGTAGAGATTGTCCGAAATTCCATCGGAACACATGACAATAATGTCATCGGGCTTCAACTTGATGGAGTCAACCCATGCAATGTCAGATGGTAAGAGATCCAACGTTTGGGTTCCAATTTGTTGAGGACACAAATCGGAAACTAATTGCTCTTCATTTGACTTGATTAATTCGCCATCACGAATGATGTATAGCTTCGAGTCGCCGATACTGATCATCTTCAAGTACTCACCGCTAAGCATCCCCAAGATAAGGGTAGACGAGCCGCGCATTTCTTGCAAGTCCATTAAATGCGACGTGTGGAGATACGAGTCATCCAAGATCTGATCTATGTCACGCTTATTCAACTGATGAGGCGAATGGCTGATCTTGTACTCGGTCATGAGCCTACTCAAGGTCTCGACCATGGAACGCGACCAGATGCCACTTGAGCAGTGTTCACCTTTGCTTTCCCAGCCCGAAACCCCGTCAGCAACAGCCAAAACTGTAGGGGACACCAACATGGCGTCATCACCGGCCTTGATAGATAAGGTGTCAGCTGGTGAGCCATGTGGACGTCTCTTGGGGAGTAACGAGTTCAACTGGGTAGGGTCGGTTAAGTCCGAAAGTGAGTGGATGGTTGGATTTGTGCTGCAGCTGTGATGGGCATACGAGTTGTAGCCAAACTCAAACTTGTATTTGTCATTGGAGATCTTCTTGAGCTGCTCCCTTGTCACCAAAGGATATTTGATGTATGGGTTTATGTCGTCTTCTGCCTCAGCGGAGCTGGTGCGGCTGCCAAACTGTTCGAGGAAGTACGTCCTGGCACCACTAAAGATTTTGCTCGAGTATGAACGCTTGGAGCAAATGCTTATGGCCCTCATAGTGTGGTTTGTTGTGATTAGAAATGCGTCTTACGAGATGGTTATTATACCTTTTTTTGGCTGGCATTCCCCTCCTCATCCAGAATTTCTTTTTCTGTTGCCTCTCCTGTTTTTGCTTTTAAAGTTGGGTTACATTTCTTCAACACCGCCTGGTGTCAAACTGGCGATAGAGAAGAGGTAATTAACAGTGGAGAGACTTGTGTTTGGCGAATACAACTTTGCAGCCGGGACCCTTTCATGTAAAAGTCCGTACCAAGTCCGAACCACAAGTCCGAAGGTAAATGGTTCCCTCGATTTTTGCAACAATGGTTTGCATATAAATCCATCGCTTAAGGCCAACACTCGTGCGGAGTTTAGAACAGCACTTTAATTGATTTCTATATTTAAAACTCAGACTATATACAAAACCTTATAACACCAGACTTGCCAGGTCTATTCAGAAGTCACGGCATTATGAATTGTTTTGTAGGGAGCAGTGTAGCCGGTGTGGATTTGGAATTGTCTTTCTCCTTGGTTGACCAACATCTCTACCCCAGGAATCACGGTCCATCCGTACTTTTCCTGGGCCAACTTCATGACGGGGGTGACTCTTGGCTTGTAGGCGGCCTCCAACAAAGTAGGAGCAACGGTGGTCTGGTTCTTGACACCGTCATTCAAGATTCTTTCCAACTTGTCTACCAAACTCTCGTCGATTGGCTTGTCAGCAGGAATGCACGACACTACCAACGACACGGGCTCGGCGGTTTCGGCATCCTCAAGAGTCTCCAACACAACCACGTTGTATTGTACAGGCAACGATTTCTTGAGCTCGTGCAACTTGGACACCGTACGGTTGGCGATGTAGATAGTCTTACATCCCAAGGTGTGCAAGGCATAAATGGCTGCTCTGGAAGTACCACCAGCACCAACGACCAAACCGTTGATTCCAGCGTTTTCAATGCTTGGAACACCTTGTCTTGCAAAAGAACTGGTGATACCAACCCAATCAGTGTTGTCACCCAATAACTTACCGTTCGAAGTAGGAACAACAGTGTTGACGGCACCGATAACCTTGGCAGAATCAGACAACTCATCGACATACTTGATAATATCCAACTTCAATGGGATGGTGACGGCCAATCCACCAAATTCAGCATTTCCCTTGATCAACTTGTCGTAAACTTCAGCAGCGTCGGAGGTCTCATATTTTTCAAACTTGTATGGCAAGCTCAACTTCTCGTAGCCAGCATTATGCAAAGCTGGAGATCTTGAATGAGAAATTGGCGATCCAACTACCCAAAACTTCTTGTCGGTGAAGCCACCAATTTCAGCATAGGCCCTGTTAATTTGACTGACACTCAATTGTCCAGGAGCAGCTCTGAATGGCAAAGCCTCATGGGTAACCGGAGTCAAGATTGGGTTCAAAACCCTCGATAACTTACCCTGTTCACCCATGTTAATAGCAATCAAGGGCTTCAAAGTGTTGTTGGCTCTAAAGTTTTCTAACTCCAAGTTGTCTTGGACAGTCTTGGCAGTACCGACCAATTTGACAACATCAGCCTTGTAACTGACACCTTGATAGTACTTGTTCTTCCATTCAACGTTGTTCCATTTCAACTCACCCGTGACATCGTGGTGAGAAGCAATGATTCTTGTGAAGGCCCTGTTTTCCAAAACGGTCTCAATGACATCGTTAGAATAAGTCAATTGAAGATCCAAGTATTCAACACCCAACTTGATACCCAAAAGCAACAATTCCTTGATTTGACCGACATTTTCGTCTGGGAACTTACCACCTTGGGATTTAGTTCTCACTGTGTAGATGATTGGAAGATCAACATACTTTCTCAAGGTGGCAGTTTGACCAGCGACAAAAGTTGGCGAGTAATCCTTCAAGAGGTCAACTCTCAACTCAATAGCTTCGGAACCAACAGCAATCTCTTCCAAGGTTTCAGTGACTTCGTTGATATCTGGGAAAGTCAAAGAAACAAAGGCAGATCTACCCTTTGGCACAAGAGTGGTTCTTAAGCCCGTAATGGTCTTAAGGTAGTTGGTGAAAGAGTTTCTCAACTTCTTGAATTCCAATTCAGTGTCACAGTGTGGCGAGTAGAAATGATAGTTGGAAGTCTCTTGGTACCATTTCTCTCTCTTCAACCAGACTTCCTTGATTTCACTGACATAAGCTGGTCTAGTGGAGTCAGCCGACAAGAATTGAACAGTCTCATCTAAATCACGGTGCAAGTGCAAAACAATACCACCATTTTTGACGTAGGACTTCAAAGATTCCCTTGCTTCTTCACCTTCGACAATACCTCCACCAGTAGAAAGGACATAACCATTAGAGTATTTGGCAAATGCTTCCTTAGCAACAATTGCTTCTCTTCTGCGGAATTCTTCCCAACCTTGTTCCTTAATCAAAGTCTTGATATCATAACCAAGTTGTTCTTCAAGGACTTGGTCCAAATCCAAAAACTTGAAGCCCAAGAAAGAGGCAGTCCATTTGGAGAGAGTGGTCTTTCCGGCTGCTCTCATTCCAATTATAATGATACTTTTGTCACCATTAGAATGCTTATCCAAAGCACTCGTATCTTCGTGAGTAATAGGAAGTTCATAGCCATCAATGGTAGCCTTGAATTTAGTATGTAAAACATCCCACCATCCTGGCCACGTCTTTCCAGTACATGACCGTTCTTGAATTAACACAGGTTCCTTGGCCAAACCTGCTAACAAAGAGAAAGACATAGCCACTCTGTGATCATCGTAGGTTTTCACACCTCTCTTGTCGGTAGAAGGAGTTATCAAGTCGCTTTCCTTTACACCGTGGATTTCGATACCATCTGGTAATTCATTAGCACTAACACCGAATTTGGACAATTCATCAACCATGGCCTTGATTCTGTTACATTCTTTAACTCTCTGGTTAGCAATACCAGTAATAGAGGTAGATTGGTCAGCATCCTTGGCAACTGCAGCAACAACAGACGCAGTCAAGAAAGCGTCAGTCATTGGCTCCATATCGACGTGAGGCAATGGCTTCAATTGACCTCTAGGTGGACCAGTAACAGTGGTGGAGGTCTTAGTTTGTTCAACCTTACATCCCATTGGTCTCAAGACATCAACAGCAAATCTAGCATCACCCTGTAAAGAACCAGATCCAATGTTTGGAATAGTACACGTGGTACCAGTAACAGCAGCAAAGGCTAATGGATAGGTTGCGGAAGAAGCATCGGATTCTACCACGTACTCTTCTGGATTCTTGTAAACCCCCTTTGGAATATGGTAGGTATGCTCTTCAGTTTCAGATCTAGTGACCTTGATACCAAAAGATTCCATCATACTGATAGTCATATCGATGTAGAGCTGAGAGATTGGCTTACCACCAACCAAAGCCAAAGTGACTTCTTCGTTGGCATAAGGGGCACACATCAAAATGGAGGAAACGTATTGAGACGAGATGGTTGCTGCTAACTCAATTCTTCCACCCTTCAATCCTTTACCGGCCCTGATCTTCAATGGCAAAGAACCTTCTCTATTTTGGTACTCAATTACAGAGCCATTGGACCTCAAAGCATCGACCAAGGGACCAATAGGTCTTTCTTGCATTCTGGCATTACCAGTTAAAAGAACGTGATCTGACGATTTGGAATTTATACCAACCAAGGAAGCCACCGTTGTCAAAAATCTAGAAGCAGTACCTGCATTACCCAAGTACAATTCTTCATCACAAGTGATCATCTTACCACCATTACCCTTAAGAACAATGGTTTCGCCGTTGTCTTCAGTGGATATTTCAGCACCCTGTAAAGAAGAAACAGCATCTAACATATGTTTGGTATCATCAGAGTGCAACAAATTCTTAATTTTGACAGTACCATTACCCAAAGCAGCCAACACCAAGGCTCTATTGGAAATAGACTTTGATCCAGGAGGAATAACGACGTTACTAGATGGTGTAACTTCAGATCTAAATGGATGCACCAAAACTTCATCGGTCAACACAAAGCCCAAGTCTTCTTTGGAAATTTGATGGGCCTTTTCTTGGTAACATCTACCAATAGATTCTAATAAAACACACTTAATCTTGCTACCATCATTTTTCTTATCAATGGCCATCTTTTGCAACAAAGTGTTGAGTTCTATGTGGTAACGCTTGTTACCAATCTTCTTTAAAAAGGACTTTTCATCGATGGAAACTGGTAATCCGTAGGCAACAAGGCACTTGGATAATCTAGCAACAGCGACTGGACCCAAAATACCCAAGTATCTAGATAACTCAGCTTCCTTAATCATACCAAGGGAGACACATTCACCATGTAAAGCTTGTGGGGTTAATACAGCTTCAATGGCGTGTCCAATGGTGTGACCAAAGTTAAGCAAGTTTCTTAAACCAGATTCTTTCTCATCAGAGGAAACAACCGAAGCCTTAACTCTAATGGATTCCAAAACCGTCTTGACCAATTCGTCCTTGATGGATAGCAAATCAGGCTTCTTAGAACTAACGACTGCAAGGAAGTCTTTGGAGAATTTTTCCAATCTGGTAAACTCTTCTTCATTCCAAATGGCAGCAGTCTTGATGACTTCAGCCATACCGTTGATGAATTGTCTTTCTGGCAAGGTTTCCAAGAAGGAAACATCCACAAAAACGTAATCTGGTTGGTGGAAAGCACCGATGAAGTTCTTTCCCAATGGGGTATCAATGGCGGTCTTACCACCAACAGAAGAGTCGACCATGGCTAACAAACTGGTAGGAACTTGTATGACTCTAACACCTCTCATAAAAGTAGCTGCAACGAAACCAATCATGTCACCAATGACACCACCCCCAACGGCCAATATCACGGTATCTCTAGTACAACCTTGTTGCAACAAGAAGTCTTCCACGGCGGCCTTTGTTTCACGGTTTTTGTTATTTTCACCGGGAGAGACATGGTACGAGAGCAACCTAGATTCTGGTCTTTTCTCTGCTAATACTGTAGAGAATTTCTCTTGTAATTTGGTGAATGGTTCTGTTCTGGCCATGTTGGTGTCGGTAACGATCACATAGGTAGAAGAAGCCTTGTTAGCAATGACTTCTTCAACAATGTGGTCTTGAATACCGTAACCAACATGGATGGTTTCAGCGCCTAAAATAGACACCTTCTCGACAGACATGTCTAGTTGTAGCTCGTGTGGTCAGGTTACTTTGAAAAGTCCGATTATGACTGATTTTTTTTCAGCGTAACCGTTAGCGGTATTTTTATGTGCAGGGGAAGACGATTTTGATTCCCCCAACTAGTTTTGTGTATTATGCTTGCACGTTCTAGCCGTGTATCTAAGGTAATTAGAGATAGTTAGGTAAAATTTGCTTGATGTAGGTTAAGCATTGGTCTTTCCCTTCGTTTGGGTGATCCAATTGCCACACCATGATTTCGTTGTTGACTTGTCCCATCCAAGGGCCGGGCTTTAAGCTCAATTCCTTAGACAATGTCTTACCGTCAATAAGCGGTCTCATCTTGTGGACTTCTGTCAAGTCTTGGGATTCAATGTATGCGACGAATTCGTTGTAGCGACTAACATTGTGTTCTATTATCTCCAATAATTTCTGTTGATCCCCTTCTCCGTACACAACCTCGGGGAACGGCTGCGAATTCTCAACGGTTCCAACTGAATCAAGTATATCGGAGAAGCAGACAAAGAGGAGGTTCAAGTCGGAAAATCCACCAAAGGTACGAAGATAAAACCCTAATTTGGAGCGGGAAACCAGACTGAAGTCGGCGAGTGTCTGGTGGATTATGTCAATCGAGGGATCCACATTTTTTACTAACGCAGATACCGTTTCCATCTCGTTCTTACTGGCTTTCAAACCATTTCTCAACAATAATTCAGGAAAATGAGACACCCAACCCTTTTTCTGGTTGGTGATAACCGATAATGCTTTGTATGGGGCTAGGATCGTGGCAAGCCAGAATGCTTTTTGATAATCTCCACTGTTGATAAACTTCTCCCATATCTGGTGGATTTTAGATCCTGTTTGACTCTGAATGTATTTGACAAATAATGGGAAAAGATAAGTGGCTCTGCTTACCTGTGGTTGTATCAATTTGTTAGATACTTCAAATTGTTGCAAGGTCTCTTGCTCATTGAGTTCAACGATGGATTCCATTATGTCACCAACAGTGAAGATACTATCGGTCAATCCAGCGTAATTGATCAATTGTAATCCGTAGCCTGGATTCCTGCTGGTAAAGATCTTTTCCAATTCGGTGCCAACTCTCTCCCTGCTGATTTTATACATTAATGTCGTCTTCAAGTCAGGATTGGCCATGGCATCAAGGGTATTTTCTTCAATTATACAGTTGAGTCTGCTTGCAAAACGTATAAGTCTGAGAACTCTTAACGGGTCATCCAAAAATGTTTGCAATGGTTGCAATGGAGTACGTAAGATTCCGTTACGTAAATCATCCATTCCCTTACCCGTAAGGTCTTCAATACACTCCTTGTTTAAGTTGTAAAAGAGCGCATTCAACGTGGCATCACGTCTGAACGCATCTTCTTCGGCGGTGCCGTATTTGATGATGGGGACCCTGCTTTCTGAAGTGTATTCTTCGGATCTTAAGTTGACAAAGTCAATATCCATGCCAAAAAGCTTGGTGGTGCATGTTTCCAAATGCTTGGACTTTTCGGGGTTCTTTTTAATGGTATGGATGGCGTGGAGGGAAAGGTCTTGCTTGTAGTCACGCAAATATCCGTGGAGTTTCGACACAAACTCTTCTCCAGACATGTTGTTGATGGCAATGTCGATATCGTTACTTTCCAACCCCAACAACTTATCTCTGACCCAACCACCGGTGATTCTGAGTTCCAAGGGCTTGGGATCAGACACGTTGTGATGGTTGCAGAACTCCACCAACAAGTTCTTGATTTCGGTCTCGGTGTTGTTCAAGGCCAATTGGCTCAATATGTTCTGGGGCATCGTTGGCACACGTCTATAATTAGCAATAACAGGTCGAACAATAGATAACAATCGTCTCGTTACATTCATACAAGGAGATGGTGAAGCGATGAAAAAATGAGTCTTAGTACGAGAAGATGCTCCGTTTAGCTTTTCGAGTGTGCAAAAAAATGAGCGGTACGGGAATCGAACCCATGTCTCCTGCTTGGAAGGCAGAAATGTTAACCACTACACCAACCGCCCGCTTTTCAAAATGTTGAAAAGTGATACCTATCAGACCGAGTCGAATGACAAGACTTGAAAGAGGCAAGTCCGATATGTGGAGAGTTGAGTAAGGGACCAATGGGCCCATACCGGAGAGGTTAGTTCGGGAACTCATTACGGTAAGCTCACCCAGTCTAGATATGACGACTCGTTTTGGGAATGGGCCGGTTTTATTCTGGCTATAAATACTGGCTTTAATGCCTGCATTTGTAGGGGCAGCTGTTTAGGGTTGTAGACTGACTAAACACACCAACCTATCAAGCGTAGACTATCCTAACTCGAGCGTATTAAACCATTCTAAGAGTCGAAGAGGATTATATTACAGCTGGTAGCGCCTTCTGGCAAGTTTTAGGGGAAAACAAATTATCGATTCGCAGAACTCGACAGCAGACAGTGGTTTATTGTTATAAACCGCCGTAGAATTCAGCCAATATTCGTTACACCGTTAATTATTTGCCAATAGTCTACTTTGCTCTATCATTAAATGTATTGTTGTTCTGTCGGTTGAATCAGTTAAAATTTAGTGCCTCCCCAGGAGAAATGTTACTTCTATTCCAACTAACCTTGTACTTTTTCGACCTTTATTCTCTTGGTTACCACAGTCTCGACTTCAATTTCATTCTTGACCCGCTTTTCTACTTTCACCTCGTCTATTTGATTGATTCCATTATCGAGATCAGCAAGATCAGAAGCAAACAACACAGATTGAGCCCAGCCAGCATATGGACCAAACACATCCTTGAAGTATTGACGAATAGAGGCATATACCACTTTGTTCATCGTTTTCAAGTCTCGCTTTCCCTTGTAATTGTAATCTCTAATCGCAATCTGGTACACATGAGTATCGACGGGAACAATGTCGTGCTTGTCAAGAGCCATTAGACAGATACAATCGGCCACCTTGGGGCCAACTCCTGTCAATTGTAAAAGAAATTCGTGGGCAATTTCGTAATCTTTGTCGCGTAGTTGGTTCAAGTTGTTTAAGGTGATATCAGGAAAGGCTTCATTATCTTCAAATTTGCATGCGGTTTGATAAATATACTTTGCCCTGTATCCAAATCCCAAATCACGCAAACGAGCCTCGACGCCAGCCTTTGCAAGAACTGATGGGCCTGGGAAACTGTAATATTTGTGCCCTTCGTATTCATTGATATAGTCACCGAATTCAACACATAAATTGTCACACATCTTGGAAATTCTCTTGACATTATTGTTGGAAGAACAAATAAATGAAATAAGGGTTTCCCAGGGATCTTGCCTGAGTATACGGATACCTTTGAACGCACTAAATGGAGAGTCTTTGGTCGATCTCTTGAATGTGTTGTGTTGAATCGACCAGTGTTCGTAAAGACTCGACAAGTTCACTGGAAGATTGAAGTAATCCTTTATAAACTCAAAAGTTTCCTTCTCGGCATGTTTAGGCTTGTCCAGCATGACATGGGAATAGTGAAGGTGGTTGGCTTCCTGCCTGAGAAGAATGATACGGTCGTCAGTGGTGAAAGACCAGACATTATTGATGTTTTTCCAACGAAATGTCTGGCCACAACGAAGAACTTTGACTAGACTGAGTTCTACCTCTTCTATCGGGAGTTTCTTCCATAAAATATCCACTGTCATTGTATTCTATTGAATCAAGAGTTGGATTCTCATCCAGTTGAAAATCGACGCGTTTTTCCATTTTGGGCTAATTACTTGCATATAATTAACCTCAGTACTAAAACAATTACTAAAGATACATTTTGAACAATATATAACACAACTCTACTCGGTCATCTCAACGTCGGCTGCCGAACTCGGTTCAGGGATTTGCTCGGTGTCCTGACCTGAACTTTCCTGTGGTAGTTCCGGTTCCGGTTCGCTTGGCTTGCTTTCTTCCGCTTCTGGTTGATCCTGTGGTTCTTCAGGCTTTTCCTCTTCAGCAGGCTCTTCTTCCTTTTCTACCGACTCCTCTCTTTCAGATTCGGAATCTTCTGCAACTAACGTCTTTGGTTTCCAAATCTCCAATAAGGTATCTTCACCAACGGACCCCAACACGTTTTTCACAACGGGATGGATATCGATATCGTTGATTCTATTGGTGTGGCCAGAATGTATGAACTTTAAGCAGGGGTCTGTCTTGGACGAAGTTCTCTTTCTAGAAGTCTCTTCGGCAGTTGGATAAGTAAACTCCTCGTCCAAATTCGAGAGATCCCATGCGATAACCCTCTTGTCCAATGACCACGAAACTAAGGTATTTGGATCGTTGTTCAGGTTCCATTTAAGTCCAATGACACTGTCATTGTGGCCAAAGAAACTCCGTATTGGGGTGGAGTGGTTTCTTATATCGTACAAGTTAACAACGTTATCCTTACCAGCAGTAGCATACAAGGTGTTGATGTCTGGGTGGAAATCGATAGCGTACTGAATGTGTTTGTTTTGGGTCTTTATCACAGGATTGTCGTTCGACCCGGCAACTCTCAAATCATGGAATTGTGTGGTTGAATCGTCAGCAACTGACCCAAAAATTTCTGGGGCCAATCTATTAGACGACAAATCATTGACAGCGGCGGTGTGAGTCTTGAACAACTGTATTGGAGTCGAAGGCTTAGTGACGTTCCACAACGCGATCTGGGAATCCTTTGCACCGGATAAGAACGACTCGTTGTTGAGCCATTCCAATGATAACCCTTCCAATTTGTGGTACTTGTAGTTGTACAACTCGTTCGATTTTAAATCGACGTAGTGGATGACCCCATCGGAGTTGAACGTCAACACCTTGTTTCCATCCGGAGAGACTCTCAAGCGATTAATGATTCCGTTCTGTTTCCACTTGGTCGTAATTCTGAAATTGGAGGCGTCTTCAATCGACAAAGACGGGATGGGAACACTCGTGGCATTGGGCACTACCTGGCCAAAGTCGGGCGCCAACGTTGCCGGCACTTCGACGGAACCGACCTTGAGAAAGTTCTGGGAGTTATCGATAGTATTGGTGCCGATGACATACTTGAGGACGATGTTGTCTTTGGACGATGAGTAGTCGTATTCGGGCAACCACTGGAACACCAACGAAGGGTACTCCAACGCGTAGGTATGGATGGTGTCGTAGAGGAGCGGCACTGTCTTTTTCCAGATCTTGAATTCTTCGTTGGTGATCTTCTCTTTGAGCTGGAAGTCTTCCACGAGCTCGAGTTCGGCACTAGTCATCGTTGGTATCGTTGACCAAAGGTGATTGGAAACTTGCGAAATTGTGGGTGTGCAACATTTATGTTTGGGAGGGACGCAGTCTGTGTGCCCAAATTTACGCACTTTCGTGGCACGGTGGCTGTATATTTGAGAATGCTATATAGTGTATAACCCGGCACGGCTGCCTAGATGATGCCGCCGCCGATATCAGCAGCTTCATCGGTGTCTTCTTCGTCAAAGAACAGGCTGAATGCAAAGATCGTGCCGAAGATCAAACTGCCACCAACAATGGAGAGCACCATCGCCGTTTTGGTGAGGATGAGCGAATGGTGCAAAAGGATGGGCAACGCAAGCCCCGAAGTAAGCAAGAATGCCGACGTCCAGTAGCCCGCCTCCAAGAGTCCGTTACCGGAAGCAGTAGCCAGCGCATCAAAGTTGAAGTCGTAGTCAGAAGAGCTCGACACCGCCTTGGTGATGGCCATGGGCAAGTGCGCCACCGCAAACACTAGGCCGATAATGATGGGGAACCAGTTCCCGTATATGCCCGCCAAAATCACCAAGAGAAACCCCATGGACAACACGATGGAGAGCCCAATGATCTTGTTAAGCGGATTGATTTTGAGATTGAGCGTCGAGTTCATGGCATCCATTTGGTTGGTGTGTAGGCAGCTGGTCACTTGTGTGGATTCGGGGACCGGCGGTCTCAATCTAAATTGGGGATGCGTGCCCGCGTGCAGGAAAAATCGCCTCGCCGCTTTCAACGACGATAAATATCCAACCGTCCCGATAAACCACCGTTGTTGCTCCGAAGATGTCTGAACTTACCAATCCCACCATCATACAGCCCTTGGTAACCAAGAAACCCATCAATCCTGCTGGATTTGGTGTGTCTCTCGTGAAAACAAGACAGACGGGACCCACCACCACCGACGACCAGCTCGAGGGATTGATTCTCAAGAAAGTGTGGGCGACGGCCGTGAGTCCATCCAAATCGATTCCCATGAACGTTATCATGAGTTACATGACAGGAAACTCGTTACAAATTATCCCCATGACCATGACGCTCATGTTGCTTTGGAATCCGTTGAAAGCCATAATCTTCGAGACGAACCCGGCTTTCAAGGGCTTGCAATCGAAAAACATCACCACCGAGATCTTTGTGGCCAAGCTCTTGTTCATCTTGTGTCAACTTGCCAATATGGCTGTTGGTGTGTACAAGTTGTATAAAATGGGTCTTATACCGAACACCGAAGCCGACTGGTTGGCTTGGAACGAGATAATAGCATTCACGGAGAAGTTATCCGCATAAGCTGGGTCTCATGTTTGTTAATGTCTACTGATAATACATATATACATACATCATTCGTCCTTTGTAGGTTCGATCTTTTTGATCTCGTCCTCGGGCTGAGATGCTTCCTTGGGCTTGACTCTCGAGAGCTCGTCACTCTCGCTATGCTTTTCAAAAATCTGCTGCAAATTGTACCTCTCCAACTTCATATAGTCGTTAACAACACTCATGCCGATGTTGCTCTTGTAGCACTCAAGCAAAATCAATTTATCATACTTCTTCAAATCGACAGAATGTCCATGTTCCCTTCCAACACACTCAGCGACAGTCTTGATCATGTCTGCTTTGGGCAACGTGTTGAAGTTACGCTTCGATACCTGAATAGCAAACTTGAGCGGCTTCTGGTCCTTTTCCTGGTGGAAATGTGGCGCCAACACTCTCTTTGCCAACTTTTTCAACTCATCCATCGATGCAGACACGGAAAACGTCACTGGAGACAATTTTTGAGTAAACCTGGTGGTCTTTGCGTTCGACACAATGCTCTCGTTGCATAGTTTCTCCACAAGGACTTCAGGAATGATCGGCTTTCTCGTCTTGATAAACACCAAACATTCACAACCCAATTCGATGGGTTTCAAGAATTCCTTCTTCGAGGTCTTGGCTTCCTTCATGCCCTGGACTTCTCTTTTGATCTGTTCCTCTATTGAAATTTCTTCCTTGTCGTCTTCATCTTCTTCTTCGTCCGATCCTTCGGCGTCAAGATCAAAGTATTCCCCAATTTTCTCTGTCAACAAGTTCATCAACTCATGGCGACATTGCTGTTCCTTGTGACGGCTACAGGTAGCGTAAATTCCGGTGGTGTTGGGATCAATAAAGCCATTAGCCTTGAACTTCTTGGACTTGCCTTGGCCGCCGTCAGCCTTCCGTTTTCCCATGATTTTGATGTGGTTTGGGTTCTGGTGATGATCTTCGCGGTCGGTTTTTTCAAAAACCCATGCACGACAATTGCCATTGACTTACCCCATGTTACTTCTGGACCTTCCACGAGATATCCTCTACAACGTCGTGTTGTTGGGTGGATTGGACGTTGGTGATGTGTTGTCTTTGGCATCGACGTCCACCATGTTGAGACACCAGTTGACCCACGAGTACTTGTTCAAACAACTCTACCACCAATACTGGGGTCAGGTTCTCGAGGACTACGACGTCCAAACTGTGCCGACAGAACTGCCAGGCCATTTTGTCCGGGCCCAATGCATGTATCGGAAACAGTTACGATTCTTGCGTCTCCTAGAATCGTACAAGGAATCCCAAAATACCCGTCAGTTCCTCTTGTTTACGCAAGACTCCGATTACCTTCCAATTCTTATCAACGCTTATAGAAGGGAATGGCAAGATATAAAGAATGGACTTTCGGTCCAGTCTCACGTCCAGGATCTCTCTGTGTCGGCGTTGCTCCTTCACTTAATCCGGACCCAAAACTATCGACTTGCTCTGGAGTTCTGGAGTCGGCAGTCATCAAACTACGACCACGAGTACATCTGGTTCAAGTTGGGACTCTTTGACCCCAGTTGTCAAGAGCTAGTAGCTGCTAGAAATGCCAAGCTAAAGTTAATACGACGCAAGCTCCATGCTGAGATCTACATCGACCAGTTGGTTAATAGACAAAACAAACTGGTACGTTATGTCGCTCGAGACAGAACTATTTACTTCTTGAACAGAAAGGCCTACTTGAAATTTCTTGTCAGGACGACAAACAAGGTCTGTCTGATGTTTCGTTGTTCCAAGACAGAGACAACCTCGAACTACTTTGAACGTACCTACATCGAAGACCTTAGCGTGTTGCGCTTTTATGCCGACAAATCAAAGGGGACTCCTATGCTTGTGATGGCGGTGACGGCAAAAGTGTTGAACGAGTTCTTTCGTGGTTATACTTTGGTGATGGGGGGAGCAGTGCTCTCTTCGTTCAACATGGTGCCAACTGAAGCATTTTTGAAAGTAGGCGATTATTTCTTGCTTCTTCGCCTGCCTAACGACACCGATTTGTATCGGGCGGACATTTACACGTTCAACGACGTATCACAATACTTGCGGTCGCTCAATTATACCGATAGAGATATCAAATCTCGTCTAACACCAGTACCACTAAATCATATGGTAGATTGTTACTCCGAGATGAACCAAGAATCCATATCGAATGTCAGTGTTATTGAAAAGAAAATCCTTGCCAATATTCCAGAAAGCCTTCATAACGTTGATCTGTTTGTGCCTTTGTTTCCCGAATCGGATCACAAATTCTCTATTGTCGTCTTGGATTTGATTAAGCATGAACCTGGTAACGAATACGCAGATACGATAATGTGCAATAATTTGAAAGAGTACTTGGCGGGCCCTAGAAATTTCACCCGTTATGACATTATCCAGGGACTTTCTTACATTCATGCTGGAACCAAGGTTATGGTGCAGAAATACCTTGGTGTCCAACAGTTTGACCGGATAAATCATCGTTTAGAAAACGATTCCGAGTTCCAACTCGGCTCAATATTGGGAAACAAGAGACTCGGTACGTTGGGTATAGCTATTGGCGTGCACCAGAACCAATACCAGGTGTACTCAACCTCGCAAAGGATCGAAACATACCTTGAAACATCACTAGTACTTCCTGCCCAGATTAAAGAATCGAGGCCCCAGTTGATGCAGTATATTTTTGCATGTGGATTGGATGTCTTGGGTCTTTTGTATTTCAAGGGCTACAAGACTACAGATGCAGAGATCGAGCTTATTCCATATTAATCAGCCAAAACGCCGGGTGACGTTTTTTTGCATCCATTCCTGCAGATAATGCAAATACATCTCTCTAAGATCCTCCCATATCCCCTACTAGTATACCTATAAACCTTATAGAATAGACACTTATACATTTGCGCTATTGCCGTTTAAGTCACTTGGACAAGTTTCCAAGCCTCCTGTGGAGTTTAATCCCCGGCGGTTTTGACCACTTATCGGGACCTGTATATAACCTGGAGCAATACATTTCCGATCCCAATGATACAAATTGGCGTTTAACTGACTAATTCCTTCTCCACCTTCTTTTTTACTATGTTGAGATTAAGCAAGTTGCCAGCACGGATTACCGGGGGTAGAATTGGTCTGCAATTCAAGCGGTACCAACACTCGGTGATCGGAATCGATCTTGGAACTACCAACTCCGCAGTCGCTATCGTGGAGCGTAACGAGGCCCGGATTTTGGAGAATGAAGAAGGTGCTCGTACGACACCTTCAATTGTGGCATATTCCAAGAACGGTGATGATGAAACACGTTTAGTGGGCGTCCAGGCCAGAAGACAGGCCGTTGTCAACCCTCAGAATACATTTTTTGCCACTAAGAGATTGATTGGCCGCAAGTTCTCCGATGAGGAAGTCCAGAAAGATATCCATAACGTACCTTATAAAATCGTTGAGCATGATAATGGTGATGCCTGGATGGCCACATCTTATGGAAAACACCTTTCGCCATCCGAAATTAGTGCTGCCGTTTTACAAAAGATGAAGGAAGTCGCCGAAATGCACTTGTCGGAAGAAAACAAGGTTAAACATGCCGTCGTGACGGTTCCTGCCTACTTTAATGATGCCCAGAGACAAGCCACGAAGAATGCGGGCAAACTCATTGGGTTGGATGTGCTCCGTGTAGTTAACGAGCCCACTGCTGCTGCATTGGCCTACGGAATGGATAAAAAACAGAAGGATGGGATTATCGCCGTGTTCGATTTGGGAGGAGGAACTTTTGATATATCAATTTTGGATATCGAAGATGGAGTTTTCGAAGTCAGAGCCACCAACGGGAATACACATTTGGGAGGAGAGGATTTCGATAATTTATTGTTGAAATACATTTTGGATAATTTCAAGCGAGAAACCGGATTGGACTTGCTGAGAGACCGTTTAGCAGTACAGAGAATTAGAGAGTCTGCTGAGAGGGCCAAGATTGAATTATCGCATGTCAAAGAAACAGAGATTAATATTCCATTCATCTCGGGTGACAAACACATCAAGCTTCTGCTCACAGAAGACCAATTAGATGAAATGTCCATGCATTTGATTAATAAGACTATAGATCCTGTGAAAAGATGTATAAGGGATGCCGAACTCAAAGTCAAGGATGTCGACGAAGTGTTGTTGGTCGGTGGTATGACTAGAATGCCGAAGATCAGAAGCGTCGTCGCCGATATTTTTGATAAGAAACCAAGCACTGCTGTGAATCCAGATGAGGCAGTTGCTTTGGGTGCAGCCATTCAGGGAGCTGTACTTGCTGGGCAGATTAAGGATGTTGTTCTTCTTGATGTCACACCATTATCGTTGGGTATAGAGACATATGGTGGTATATTTAGTCCATTGATCCCACGGAACTCTGCAGTTCCAATCAAGAAGGAACAAATCTTTTCCACTGCAGTTGATGGCCAAACTGGAGTTGAAATCAGAGTATATCAAGGTGAAAGATCCCTCGTCCAAGACAACAAGTTGATTGGCAATTTCAAGTTGGCTGACATCCCCATTGGACCCAAAGGTACGCCTCAGATTGCAGTTGGGTTTGAAATAGATGCTGACGGTATTATAAACGTTACAGCAACTGATAAGACGCCATATCCTAAGGACTCAGAGCATTATGGCAAGGAAAACCAGGTTGCTATACAAGTCTCGGGTGAAACTGGGTTGTCGGAAGAAGAGGTGCAGAGGATCATCGCTGATAGTAACAAAAACAAGCAGACCGATGCCGAAGTGAGGAAGTTCTACGAACATGCCACAAGAGCAGATATAATATGTACCGATACGGACAATGCATTGGTGCAGTTTGGTGAACTTATAGCAGAGGAAGATAAGGAGCTGGTTAATGCCAAGGTACGTTCGATTAGAGAAAAGATCGATGATATCAGGCTGCATAAACAGTTCCACGATCCAGCGGCCCTCAATGAGGAAGTCAACGCTATGCAACAGGAGTGTTTGAAGGTCATCCAAACTGTTGCACTTAAGCAGCAAAAATCATGATATGTATTTGTAAATAGATTTTGGTAATCATTCGTCAGTTTCCATTCTATCTTGAGTAGCATCGGTGGTGGCTTCGGTTTCTGTAGTAGTGGTGGTGGTGGCGGCGGCGTCGGTGGCGGTTTCGGTACCTTCTTCATTATTGTCGTCATTATCGTCGTCGTCGTCGTCGTTTCTATTTCTGGCGTTCGATACGGAATCCAACTTGTCGAGCCACTGTTGCACTGCTTCATCATCATAGATCGTGAACTCGGTATCCTTCCCCACTACACTGACCGAAGTGTTCTTGAAAGTCAACTCGACATCTTGCGATAATGTGTCTCTCAAGGCATTCAAACCATGGACAATCAATGCTTCAACCGATTCGGACTCACGGATGACTTCCAAGTTTCTTTCCAAGTACGTTCTAGCTGCCTGTGATCTGGCACCGATGGCAGCACCGTAGTATTCAAGGACGGATCCCGAAGGTTGGAACTCAAACAAGTGGGCGCCGGTCTCATCATAGCCGGAAACCAATAAACCAACCCCGTAAGGTCTGGAGCCGTACGATTGTGTGTTTTCTTGGGCCTTGTCGGCGATGGACAACACCGCTTTCTGGGTCAGCAATGGTCTCTTGAAGATCATCTTGGAGTTCATGGCCTGCTTTCTCAAGTAGTTGGACAACACTCTGGCGTCTGGAGCCAAGCCAGCAAGAGCAATTCCCATGTGGTCGTCGACCTTGATGATTTTCTTCTGGTAAGATCCGAGTTCTTCAGCATTACGCTTCAAGGCCACCAAAACAACGTGAGTCTTGGAAACGAGCCCGACAGCAGCACTTCCCTGTTTAATTGCTTCCAAGGCATATTCCACCTGAAACAATCTCCCGGTCGGCGAGTATGTCACGGAATCGTTATCGTAATTGTTTCTGAACATCTGGGCAAAGTATAGATAGAGACAGACTCAAAGTGTGTTGTTCGCCACCAATTATGTTGATGAAAATTTCCTGCAAATAGTGCGTGGGTTCGTTAGATACGGAGGAGCGACGATTGACCACTAGCGCTACGTACACTACTGGTGCGGCAATGGAGAGCAAGGAAACAGACATGTTGACCTTCTGATTGGAGTAGCAACGGACGTTTACTGGATTTCTACTGAAGAGATTGCAATCTATCTATACTGTACTGGTCGTTGGTGGCCATCAACTGCTGGAAATCACCAGCCAGCAACCCGGCCTTCAATTCCAACACCGCTCCCGTCAAGAAGTCCCGGAGGTTGGTCTTGTAAACTGGATCGCCGTCCTCCAATAATCTTTGGTACCGGATCTTCTCTCCGTTGGGCTTGATGTCTGGGTCCAAGAACGAGTAGTCGTCGATGTCTTCGTAGATGAAGTCTTGTTTATATGCATCACATGCGCCCTCCTTGTCCTCGTTGATCTCCTCCAAGAAGTAGAGCGTCTTTTTCATCACGTCGGGGAATAACAGGATCATAACACTGTTGTTGTGCAAAATGCCGTATACCGAAAGCGAAAGAAGCGCCATCAAGTTCACCTTTTTGTTTCTGGGGTTGCCGTTGCTCGAATAATACTTGACCCATGTCTCCAAGAGCTTGGCTCCGTCAATCGATAAGTGCTCAAGGATCTTGAAGAACACTGCCGGCGACGTTTTGGCCAACCGTGACGTCACCAACAAGATCTTGTTGACTTGCGAAACACTCTGGTTATCGTCGAGAACGTAGTTGATCATGGCATTGAACAATCCGCTCGAAAGTAAGATGTTGACAAACGGTTCGCTGTGGGAATCTTGAAGGAAAAGTATATCCATCAATGCAATAAACACACTGAATGCGTCGTCTCTCATGCTGGGCAAATAGCCACCCAAGACACGGAATATTTCCACCGTGACGTCTTCAGCAAATAAGTCTGGGGCATACAAAGAATAACCCCTGAGAATCGAAAGAATCGTTGGAAGAATTTCGGTCGAGTTCATCAATCCATGGGGAAGTAACCCAAATAAACCGATCAACTCTTCTTTATGCATTTGTTCTGGTGGACAAAACTGGATGGTGGCCAACCACAAGTCGTAGCCGTCCTCTGATAACAACGAGTATGTCTCATAGTGTTCAGTACAACAAGTTCTGATGAGTGGGAGTGAGATTTTGTGTGTTTCTGGCGAATCTTGATTCAACGATACCGTCAAACTCTTCAACACTCTCAACAACGAATTCTTGACAATGTGTTCGTTGTCGGACGTGCTCAGTTCCCAGTATTTCGGCACAATCATTAGAATATCCAAAAGAGTTTGACGGTCCACCAACGGATTACTTCTTTCAATCAATACTGCAAGTGTCCGAAGAATATAAAGCTTGGACTCAGTGAGGCCGGTGTCCGATAACAATGTCAATAACAATCGCACAAAGTCATTCAAGAATGGCCTAAAGTCGTGCTTGTTGAAATCCCAGTCGTCTATCACAATTCTTAATGTCTGAACTGCAGCTATTTTAACCACCTTGTCGTTAATGGGATTTTCGGGATTCAAAAAGTTAATCAATAATTTGTAAATGCTAACCCTGCTCTCCCTCGAACATTGGACGCCAACCCAGTCGCTAATAATTAAGCAAATACGTCTCTTTAAGATTTTGTTATCCACGAGATCATTCTTCAAACCCTCTGGTATGAATACATCATTTAATAATTGATCAAAATTGACGCTATTAGCAATCAGCCCTGAGGACAACTGAAAGGTGCAAAGAATCGAATCTTTCACCAAAATTTTATCAACAGACTCATTTTCTACAAGACCGTTGGATATCTTGTTGATGATAAAGCCTCCCAATATATCTTGGAAGTACTTAATCAAGTCCTGGTAGAAGTTCTCAGCACATGGACGGATTTGGTACTCCCAACTACTGGAAAGTTCTTCATTGCACCATTCTTCAGGCTCAAGGAGCCAGCCTTCCATATCCGAGGGCCTAAGGCGAAGGTACCAATTGATGATTAAGTCACAAAGATGTTGGATGACATCAGGAGTGAATAATTCTGTGGTCAATTTGTTGATGGTGTTTTCAATCTCTGATTTGTCATTTCTTTGCTTAAGTGTAATTGCACCCTTCTTGTAGATGTAATTCATAATCTTCTTTAATATGGCAAAACCCTTCAATGCCAAAACCTCCCAGAAATCGTGCTCGTCGTTGCTGTTGTAGATGTTTTCTGCCTTTTGTTCCAAGAGTGAAAGGAACGTGGAAACTATCTTGGTAGAGCATGGGAGCAACACAAAGCTGGTAGGGTTGTTGTTAATCATTTCCACGTATAATTTACTGTAGCACTTTACGTATCTCTCCAACAAATCGGAAGAATACTTATCATTTTCCCTCACCAATACTTGGAGATGGTCAACAGTCAAGCTGAGGAATTCCACAACATCCTGGTTCTTTTGCGGCTGTTCGAATCCTTCAGGAATGATTCTCCGCAAGTTCTTCAAACATAAGTAACAGATTTCCATCAAGTTGAGTTCTAAGCTTTGGGTCCACATCAGGAAAAACTTGACATAGAGCTTTATGAGAATGGTAACTATTACTGGGGCCTTGCTTTGCATAGCGTGTCTGGCTCTACCAATTCTGACCATTGAAATAGTTTTAATAATACGGTTCAAGATAATCAACAAGTTATTGGTTGATACCAAATCGTTAGTTTTGAAGACAAACTCCTCCAAGCTTTTGGCAATGTCGTCAAACAACGAGGGCCATTCCGAAGGAAAGTCAAACCTGGCAATTTTGGATATGGAATGGGCATTTTGGACGGTCAATTGGTTGTTCTTCTCGTGGAGCATCTGGAACACCCTTGATTTGATTTGGGCCTTTTCCTCCTTCGAAATAGCATGCTGTTTGGAAGACCGCCAGAACTTGTCAATGCCGTTTTTAAAGCAAATAATCGCAAGCCATCTGGTCTGTAATGAGACCTCTGTCTTCATGTAGATCTCTTGGAGCAAGTAATGGAATCCCGGAACAGTTTCCCACCTCTTGAGTTGAGCTTCGGCGTCTGGTTGCTGCTGGTCTCGCTGAGAGCCATTGGCTAACGTTAGCACTGACAGCAAGTTGGGGTAGGTGAGCTCCATGCTTCGCGGTGTGGTCTGAATAGGTGGTTCAGACGAGCTTCTTTATTGGTGACCATCGCATTTTTGTGCAGGAAATTCATAACATTATTATTACATACTTAAAGGTGTCTTTAGTTCTATATTTGTCTACCATCTTTTGCTTTCGTCTCCCTCGTCCCAAACTCGTTCTTCGTATCCAAGCTCTTGTTTCACTCTTTGCACGGTGGCTTCATCACCCATATTTTTGCCCAAGTTGTCGCTGATTTTGATCGAAGGGTGTCCACCTGCTTCTCTCAACTTGATGACAATGTTGAGAGGCTGCGACTTGGTCCCCGAAACAGTCGACTGGAAATCGTTGGTGAAGAAAGTCCCTACACCGAAAGTGGCAATTAACCCGACTTGTTGCGACTTTTCCTTGTATCTGATACATTTCTCGATATTCAACGAGTCGCTGAAACAGATAATCTTGGAATCCTTGGGGTATCCCAATTTCTCGTAGTGCTTGGCAATCTTCTCGGCGTATAGCTCAGGGTCTCCCGAATCTTGTCTGACTCCAGCGTAGTAATCACTGTAGGGTTTTGAAAATACTTTCAAGTATGAGTCGGTACCAAACGTATCAGTAAGGGCAAGACCGGCATATTTGGGTCCAAACGTTTCCGTCCAGTAGTCCATTGCGTGCTTGTTAGCATTGACGTAGTCTTGGGTTACCGAGGCAATCCCCATGTACCATTCGTGCGCTACCGTGCCAATCGGAACCAAGTCATACTTTTGGGCTAATAGGACGTTGGAGGTTCCAAGCAAGTGTTTGGCTCCTTCAGGGTGTGCAACGGCGTATTCTTTCAAGGCTCTAACCACAATTTCTTGAGTCTTGAAAGATCTCCTTCTCCTGGTACCAAACTCACTGAATGTGCACCCGTTGTCAAAGAGCTGGCGACACTTGTCCTCGACCTTCTCGCTTTGGCCGTCGTAGTTCCAATCGGTATCAACAAACTTGAAATAGGCCTCCGAGACCAAGGCCAACAACGGAATCTCGTACAATATCGTCTTGTCCCAGTCACCAACAACTTCAATGGTGAACTTCTCGAGGTCATCTTCATGTAAGTACTTAATCTGGTGCTCGGGGTCAAGTCTGAATTCCTTCAAGTATTCAGTGTATTTCTGGGGCAATTGAGGCAACACCTTGCGGAGGTACGCTATTTCGTCGGTGCTGAACCTTAACTGGGACAACAGGTTGATTTGTTGTTTCAACCATGCTACGGCCGCTTCGTTCAAAACCATCGATGGCGTTCTATTTTTGTAGGTGTACACCACAGGGGTGTTGAGAAAGTTGTGGTGGACAGCCGCATGCATAAACAACTTATACAAGTCGGTATCCAATAAGGATGTGATCACAGACATGGCAATGGAATGGTATTGGTATTGTAGCAAACCATATCCAGATTCTGAGTGACTAATACGATACGACACCTGGATGTATGCAGGACACTGGGTCCCTCGAAATTACGAACTTTTTTAAGCTTTCAGTCTACGTACAGTCCACTGGGTCATATGAGCCGGAGGTTGCCAAGCTAAACGGATGTTCGTATCTGCTTGCAAAGGAATGTCGTTTAGCCGTAAGGAACAACTGGGGAAACTTCCGGAATTAGTGGTACCGGATTGGGAAGAGATGACAATTCTTTCAAAGTTCACTCAGTTAAGGCCCCCTTGTCCAGTACTAAGGATAGCCACCAGCCGTAAATGCTCCTATCTTGGCTGTTACTACTAATTGGGAAGTTTTGGAAGGGACGGGGACGGATGCGTGCCCCCACCGAAATTCACCTCAATTCACCTCCTCCGTAAAAAATATGGCGCTAGAGTCCTGTATGACAAAGAGGCTTGTATCGTCAGCCGGACTCAAACACCGTTTATCGGAATGGTGTTGTGGTTCTGCAACAAGTATTGCAGTCTCCAGGCCCTGATTGCCGTATATGACCCAATATAGCAGATGTTACCGTACTCCCCACCCTAACAGTATACTTTGAGCCTTGGCTCTCGGTTGCAAAAACGCTTTATTGGGCCATTACTGGAAAGTTGAAAGGCACCAACCGCCGCCACCAGTACCAGGACACTAGATCATTTTACCCCAAAACCTGGCTTTGCATTTATAACATCCGCTATTATCCGCCTTGTTTCCATCCTTCGCATTTCTCCGTAAACTCCGCCGTTTTGGTGTGTTTCCATTAGTCAAATGCCGGCGCAGTATTTTTTGCTTCCTACTATACAGGCGACGTACGTCAAAAAAAATTGTATCCATAACGTGAAACGCAACGACGGAGTTAGTGCGCGGAGATTGAAGAATCATACCGAGGGAAAATCCTATAAATCAAACGAAAAGATCCGAGTAGATTGCTCTCACTTCATTACTTTGTAACTTTCAAACAACCCCTTCTCATCCAATACAACTGCAAGATGACTGCTACTGCTGTACAAATCCCAGGAAAATTTGGCTACGGAACCATGTCGTTGACGTGGACTCCCACGCCACAGGCCACAGAGTTGTCGATTGAATCGCTCAAATACGTCACCAGCCACCCTGAATTTGGAACCCAACTTCTTAACGGTGGTGAATTCTACGGTCCTGACAATATCAACTTGAAGTTGTTGAAGGCGTTCGTCGAATCCAACACAGACGAACAAAACAGACAGTTGGTGATCTCCATCAAGGGCGGTGTTGGTGCTAAAGGTCCAGATGGCTCCAAGGAGAACATCTCCAAGTCCATCGAGAACATCATTTCCTTTTTCCCTCTGGAAAAGTCCAAGAGACCCCAGTTGATTTTTGAAGCTGCTAGAGTCGACCCAAACACTCCGTACGAACAAACCATTAGCTACATTGCCGAATATGTCAAGGCAGGAAAACTTGACGGCCTCTCGATCTCAGAAGTTGGTGTTGGTTCCATCCAAAAGGCTGTTTCCGTTTTCCCAGTCTCGTTTGTCGAACTTGAATTCTCTCTTCTCACCCAGGATATTGTTGACAATGGCGTGTTGGCTGAATTGGCCAAGAACCAAATCCCTATTCTCGCATACTCTCCACTTTGCAGAGGTTTGTTGACCGACTATACCGTAGAAAAGGGTGAATCTTTTGTTGACGACTTGAAGGAAGGTGACATGAGAAAGCATTTTGACCGTTTCTCTGGTGATAACTTCAAGAGCAACTTGAAATTGGTGGTGAAGTTGCACGAATATGCTCACGAAGTTAAAAAGACATCTTTGGAAAATCTTGCCTTGTCCTGGATTTTGAAGGTATCGGGCAGTGCTGAGTACCATGGAGTCAAGAATGTACCAAGAATCATCCCAATTCCAAGTGGTTCCACCAAGGAAAAGATTCAAAAGAATTTGGGAAATGTTATTGAATTGACCGATGACGATGTCAAGGCCATTGATTTGATACTCAAAAGCAACCCAGTTCAAGGTGGCAGATACAATGCTGGGCACAAACATTTGGAATTTGCTTAAACAGTTGGGTATAGCCAATTTATATGTTCGGAATAAATGAGACGACGATAAGAAGTAACTCTGTATTTCACAGTAATACCAGAAGAGGGATTTCAAGACGACTGCGTAGTAAGTAACAAAGGTTTGCTGAAAGCAATGGTTAATTAATGAAGCTCTATGCATTTTGGGAGACTTGATTATTTCCTAAAATTGGGATATTCAACGTAATTATTGCCAAATTCATGAAGATCGTTTTATCCTGATAATTATCAACCAATGTCTATTAAACGTTGGAAGCCATTTGTGAGCTTGTTTCTAGGTTATGTTAGAGGATCGATGTGCAAAAATCCTTTCAGCTTCTCTGAAAACCTCCCGGAACTGACTTTCAGATTTTGCAGCTATGCTTTCTTATAATATCTTCCCTACTAGAATAGTGAACAGGTCAAAGCCAAATTTAAAACGGCTCGTGGTTTTCTAACAGTAGCAAAGCTTATTTTATTTCAACCTAAATTGGTAATTGGTGAGGACTTGGGATCCTCGGCTGTATGGTTCTTAAGATGTGGAGTGAAAACCAGGCGCTTTGACCTATTAGTAGTCAGCATGATGAATGCTAAAGGTTGAGCTACAATCAGTCATAGTGTGGTTGTTGATATTGCCTTTTTTCGTGGGCAACTTCCACCGTTAGTAGATGATATGTAATTTAATTCGACGCGATACAAGTAACTTGTCTCACGCTATTTGGCTCACTCCATGTTGCAATTAATTGATCTTACTCATAATTATTTGTAATCAGCAAAAATAACCAGGATCGGCGAATTGGCGGCCGTGAACTCTGTGCATATTAAGATGGGGTGATACAAGCGGCTAGTCTCATGGTTTTTGTCTCACCCCCGTCAATTTCCTGATCTTGGTCAGAATCATTTGTCATCATCAAACAAAAATTGCCCTAATAGGTATATATCCGGCCTTAAAACTCTGTGCTGTTCCCAACTATTTTCTGGGCGTCGGTTAGTTTGCTGGAGAGCCAGCCGGTTCTGGTGTTGCAGCCTAAATTGGTTCACGTTACCCATAATTAAAGTTGAATGAGAGGTTCTTATACCTTGATTCTATCAAGAACCCGCTTATATTTGAAGTATACTCTAATACTACAGAAAAAAGAAGATTTTAATCTAAACAGCCAATGAGACTACGTATGCATCGGGGTTTTCCACGCCCTGTTCTTTGTAGAAATCCTTGATAATGGTTTCAGATTTCACAAATCCCTTCTTCAAGAACCAATCAAGCAAGTATTGGTTGTCAACATGAACGTGTACCACAATTTCATGTATAAATTTACTCTGGGTACTTTTGATCAAAAATTGCAACAACTTGGAGCCGATGTTGAGATTTCTGTAGGCCTTCAACACGGCAAAACTTTCTATGTACACGGCATTTGGAATCTCATTCTCCGACGTTAATGTCAACTGTAACATACCCTCATATGTTGACACCTTGTTGGCAGTATTTATGCTTTTGGCCTTGATTGCACCGACGGGCAACTCTGAGTAGTAGGCAAACTGGGAAATTTGGTCATGAAAGAGCGAGTCCTTGTACCATTGTTCTGAGTATGTGGTGGATAAACTGATCTCGTTGATCTTCTGAAAGACCCCCAAGTTGCTGACGGATAAGTCGTCCAAGGTAATGATATCTCTACCCATTTGTGATGGCTCTTGGAGTTATAGGCCGTGAATTTTTTCAAACGTCAGAATGTCCGTCCTGTACATAATAAGCGTTCGGATTTAACCACGATGACGACAGTCACAGTACTGACGGTAATAAAATCTAGAAGCCGACAAGCAAGGAATGGCCAAGGAAACGATAATGCCAGGTTTGTCATTCACGGGTTTTTGACTGTCTCAAATTGTAAAAAGTGAGTGTTTAAAGTGGGCAGGGACATTTTATGCTTGGCTTATCTTTCTAAAATTTTGGTGGTGCTGTCCATCCGTGTGGCTGGTAAAGGTATTCAATGCTTGAGGTTGGGATGACGAACAGATGTATTCTTGCTGTAGTCTTTAATTATTTGTGTAATGGTTCTCAAAATGTTTCTTTCTTGCTAGCATTAACCCCTGTCTAAAAAGGACGGTTCGTTATCGCCTTATATTAAGCCGTGCTCTTCTGCGTTATGATTTGTAATCTAAAATGAATGGCTCCTTCGCTTGCGAAATTGCTGCAAATTTGAGGCTTACTCACATTGCTTTATGGCCGGTTTTATTTCCGAAACAACAATGAGCCCTATATGAACACACACATCCGCCTATAAATATAAGGCGATGGTGTACTGCCTGTGTACTTTCAATCCTTTTAACTTACGTAACTAAATTATGCATTACCGATTTTTAAGAGATAGTTTTGTGGGAAGAACGCTCTACCACATGTCGGGACATAAACTTTTCGCCCACCCCGAGGATTTTCCCACCTATGTGGTCGCTGATAAGTACTACCCCAAGAGCTATAATCAATCTGACTCATTATCCACGCCCAATATTAATGATTCTACCACGCTGTCAACAAGCTTGGAAGAAACTGTGAAAATCAATACCGATGAGAAAATCCTAGTAGATTGGGAAGGTGAAGACGATCCAGAAAATCCATACAATTGGCCAGTATTTCAGAAAACCTTTTTCATCTTTGAAATTGCATTTTTAACCACGTCTGTGTATATGGGTTCCGCCGTTTACACTCCAGGAATCGAAGAAATAATGGAAGAATTCAATATCGGCCAAACCGTGGCTACGTTACCCTTGACTTTATTTGTTTTTGGTTACGGTATCGGTCCAATGTTCTTTTCTCCCATGTCTGAAAATGCCTACTTTGGCAGGACTTCCATTTACATTGTCACGTTGGTTATTTTTGTTATTTTACAAATTCCAACTGCATTGGCCCGTAATATTGCTGGTTTGTGTATTTTAAGATTTTTAGGTGGCTTCTTTGCTTCTCCTTGTTTGGCTACTGGAGGGGCTTCCATCTGTGACGTCTTAAGTCCTGCTTATGGTCCTGTCGGGATTGTTGCGTGGTCTATTGCTACTGTGTGTGGTCCGTCGATTGGTCCGTTAGTGGGTTCAGTATTGGTTGTTAAGGGAAATTGGAGATGGACTTTCTGGTTCATGTGTATTATTTCTGGTTGTTCCTTATTGGCTTTGTCAGTCTTGTTGCCAGAAACTTATAGTAAGACTCTTTTGCTAAGAAAGGCACAACGATTGAGAGCACTCACTGGCAACCCCAACATCACCACCCAGGACGAAATTGACAACTCCAAATTAACAGTAAAGGAACTTGCTATTGAAACCTTGTGGAGACCACTTGAAATCACCTTCGCCGAACCTGTTGTTTTATTAATCAACATGCACATTACCATGGTGTATTCCATCATGTATGTGTGGTTTGAAGCGTTTCCAATCGTGTTTTATGATGTTAAGAAATTCACTTTGGTGGAAATGGGGGTTGCCTACGTCAGTATCATGGTAGGCGTTATAATTGCAGCTGGGAGTTATACTTGGTTGGTCAAGAGGATATACATTGACAAAACGGTGAGAAATGAAGAAGTTGTTCCAGAAGTTTTCATCCCTGCTTCCATAGTTGGTGCCGTATTAATGCCTGTGGGTGTTTTTATCTTTGCTTGGACCTCTTCACCGGATATTCACTGGATTGGTCCCCTTATTGGCTCTGCAGTATTTTCGGGAGGTGGTTTCTTGATTTTCCAAACGTTGTTCAACTATTTGGGAATGTCTTTCTGGAGATATTTGGCATCCGTATTCGCAGGTAATGATTTATTCCGTTCGATTATTGCTGGTGCATTTCCCTTGTTTGGTAAAGCGTTGTTTAACAACGTCCATTCCACTAGAAAGTTCCCTGTAGGGTGGGGTACTAGTATTTTAGGTTTTATCACTTTAGCGATGGTGGCTATCCCGGTCTTGTTTTATCTCAATGGTCCAAAGTTAAGGGCCAGGTCTAAGTATTCTGGTTCCGGTTAAGAATATAGATTAAAGAGTACCTACGGTTATCTTTAGAATACTTAGTAATGATTGAAATTTAAAAATATCGCTTATTGTAAGACGTAGGTATTAGTTACAATATGAGTTGGGTGGAATGACGAAGTTTTCGGCAGTTCCCAAAAATTGTAGTTGGTGAAGTTGCAAAAAAAAATATGGTGACTCCGACGCGGTTCGAACGCGTGCATCTTTACGATAATAGAACTTGAGTCTATCGCCTTAACCACTCGGCCACAGAGCCCCTATTGGAAGTTTCTGGTACTCCCGATGATCCAGTCTTGACTAGTTAGTATGGGCAATTGGCCCGTATGTGCCCAGTTTCGTTGCAATTGAAACACTTTCTAGTCTCATTGCGGGTCGATACCTGAACAGCTCTGGCAGCAGAGGATCTGCTTTTGGCTCCCCTGTGTCTCTTGCAGTGACCTTGCAGGCCAGTCTCAGCAATGGGTCTTTTACCCAGCCTCCATGCTTGCTCACGAGATAAACTTTGGTAACATCGATCGATGCATAGAACTTTCTCCTGAACCGATGCAAGCGTCAATTTCTCCTTCTGTTTCCCTATAGCTCTAAATTCTATCATCCGGAAAAGCTCCATTTGGTAAGGGCACGAGAGACCATTTCTGAAATACGGAACAAGGTGATCAACGTCCTTACCCCCCATCACGGAATAATACGCAAGAAAGCACTCACACGATCGAGGTATGGCCTAACTGAAGTGCCTGGCTCGTGTTTCTCGATTTCTTGAAATGCGATGTCAAATTCATCCATCGGAAGATCTTCAAATCGGTCGAAGAACTCACGTTTCAACTCCTCCAAGGGAATTCTATAAGGGTCCCTAGACTTTTTCAACCAATCTGCAGCTGCTCCCGTAAGTCCATTACAGAACGCTTCACGGAAATCCCTTTCAGCGTGGCGTACCCGTTTTTCATAAGTAAGCTCCGAATCTGACTCCGACTCAGACTCAGACTCAGACTCCGACGCAGTATCCGTCTCAGTATCCGACTCAGGATGCAAACGACGATACTGTTTGTCAGTCGGGACGTGAAGAAAATACTCCATAGAAAACCAATAGCATCCTGCAGCAACAGAGACATAGCCTAGTCTCTTTTTGCCCGAAAATCGATCCCAATGTTGGGAATCTACCCTTGTCATCACAGCAGTACCGATAAAATAACCAAAACGGTAACCCGACTGTCCCGAATTAAAGGTCAATTAATTTAGAATTAGAGTCCCCAGCTCAACAAAGCAGGTATTTGTCTGCGTTCCCAGTGGAAGAAGCCAAAGAGGTGGTATGTTTGGGAGTAGAAAGGCTTATTTGGCAAGGATTTGGGGCTGGTGGCCAAAGAGGAACCGGTATCTGGTCAAATAGCTACCGTATGTTTTGTAGTCCCAGTACCTTACTAGGTCTTCCAAACTTCCCGTATTAAGTTGGTTATCTTACACTGCTTATGTTGTAGTGTTTGTTAACCTGATTAAACGTGAGAGAACTCTAAATCACGACCCCCTGGCCATATTTATAGCCTTTGCACCCCTGGAACCTCGGAGTGCGTATTATGACCGAAACGGGCCTACTCCATTTACGATGGCTTATCGGACGCATAGATAGCCCCCTGGGCCCATTCCACGTGCATGCTAACTCCCTTCCCCCTCTTCCTGCCTCGTTGAAAGATGTTCCGCTCCATTGTACGTCTACCAGCCCGAGCCGGTCTGCATATCGTCAGGTCTCGTGACTTCTCTCTGGAAGTCCCTGGGATATGCGACTGATAGTTGATTTGTTTGAATAGATAGCACTGGGCATTCACAATACTTCAAAGACTAGTAATGATTTTCCCGTGATGGAGAAAGAGATAGCTTGAAACACTGTACTAACCTCTATCAACCGCCGGATTAACAAATCACTTCAAGACCGTTCGTAGTTATTATTAAGCGTCAATTTAAGACATAAATACTATCAATGTTAAAGTAAAAGTCAAACTTTAACACCATAAACTTCAAATGTAAACGATATCTTGCCGGAAGTGTGTAACTTTAAGACCGAACGGGTAACTTTGAGACCAGACCTTTTCTGTTCACACGAGAAAAGATTATAGGTTTTTGCACGACTTCACATCAGAAAAAAAATTTTTAGTATAAGTGAAAAATTTGAGGTGAAAAATTTTGTTCCACTTTTTTATTCTCCACTGATATCCAAGATGCCTTTCCAACCTATTCAAAAGACCTCCGCCTACCACTCGCGTTTCCAAACTCCTTTCCGTAGAAGACAAGAAGGTAAGACCGACTACTACCAAAGAAAGAGATTGGTTACCCAACACAAGGCCAAGTACAACACCCCAAAGTACAGATTGGTTGTTAGATTCACCAACAAGGACATTATTGCCCAAATCATCTCTTCCCAAATCACCGGTGACATTGTTTTGACTGCTGCTTATGCCCACGAATTGCCACAATACGGTATTAACCACGGTTTGACTAACTGGTCCGCCGGTTACGCTGTCGGTTTGTTGGTTGCCAGAAGAGCTTTGCAAAAGCTCGGCCTCGACGAAACCTACCAAGGTGTTGAAGAAGTTGAAGGTGAATTCGAATTGACCGAAGCTGTCGAAGACGGTCCAAGACCATTCAAGGTCTTCTTGGACATTGGTTTGCAAAGAACCACCACTGGTGCCAGAATTTTCGGTGTCTTGAAGGGTGCTTCTGACGGTGGTTTGTACGTTCCTCACTCTCCAAACAGATTCCCAGGTTGGGACATTGAATCCGAAGAATTGGACGCTGAATTGTTGAGAAAGTACATCTTCGGTGGTCACGTCGCTGAATACATTGAAGAATTGATGGATGACGATGAAGAAAAGTACAGAGTCTTGTTCAAGAACTACATTGCTGACGACATCGAAGCCGATGACATCGAAGAAGTCTACACTGAAGCTCACGCCAAGATCAGAGAAAACCCAGTCTTCAAGCCAACCGAAAAGAAGTTCACCAAGGAACAATACGCTGCTGAATCCAAGAAGTTCAGACAAGTTAAGTTGACCAAGGCTGAAAGAGAAGCTAAGATCGCCAAGAAGATTGCTGAATTCCAAGCTGCTAACTAATTTTGTTCAGTTCAAGTTTGTAAGTAAGTCTAAAAAGATTAATTCAATAACCTTTTCCGTTCATTTTGCCGTTTCTGGCCTATTGTAGTAGTCGTATATATATATATAATTACACCTCGAGCTTGCTGTTCAGGCGTACCCGCTGTGCATCGTTAAGAAGCTTGTCGTACGCTTCATCGACAACAGAATCGTCTTGCTCGTGCGGATGTACCACAGTCTCTGGAGCATCTTCGTACGAATCGATCGACTGAGACTCGTCTGCACACTCATGGTTGGTGTTACATGTCCCAGTCTCGGCTGTTGCCCGACAATCTCCGCCTCTCTTCTCAGCACATGGTATAGCCGCACCTGTGTCGTCCCCAGAAATATCGTAGATCTTATCTATACTGACCCGGTTATCATTGATCTTGCCAATGAGGTCCGTGACAGACTCGATACCCTTTGCGGTAATGATTGCGTCTCTCAACTCAGACCCTGAAGGTAAAACATTGAGCATGGGCAATTCACGGGGCGGTGCTTGGACCTCCTTGTCCTTGGAATTATCTCTCAGCAGCATGAAGAAACCCCACCGGTGGAACTCCCCCTCTTCTTCTTCCTGTTCTCTAGCGTGGGCAGAAGTCTGCGAAATCGAACGCATCAACACTGGTCTACCAGTCATGTTATCAATAGGAATATTTTTACCGTCAGAAGAAGATTCAATGACAACCTGATGTGGTTGGAAAAGATCTGTCCCTGGGAAATATCCGTTATGATTAAACCGTTCAGTATTTTGAGGTGACAAAATTGGGCCAGCAGTGATTAACTCGTTGGAGCTTTCATGCAAATCGTGAGATGGGAGCTTAATAATTGGTACCGATTTGAGCACATTACGTCCGCTGGTCGCAGGCTCAGTAGAATCGGTAGAGCCATTGTTTTCTTCGGATACACTTGGAGCCGGGCTGTCGCCAATCATAAATCCATTGGTCTTGGCCTGTTCTTCAAACATATGAACAAGCTTCTCGAGCGATGCATCCAATATACAAAACCGCAACAAAGTCTCCTTTCCATCCAAAGTTAAAGTCCCTGCATTCCTCTTTTTAAACAAAATATCGATGGATCTGTGGATATCTTTTCTAACTGCTCTGGTTCTTTCAATCAAGGCATTGGTAACGATTCTTTGAATCTTGAGGTCTTCCTTCTTATTGCAATGCTTATCATTTTCAATCAACAACTTCTCTGCTGTCTCCATGAGTAATGAGCCATCGTACATCAAATCCTCTTCGTCTTCGTTGTTCATACCAGGATTGATTTCATTATCAATTGAGAAATCCATATTCTTCATCAAATAGAAGGCGATTCTTTGAGATAAGTCGTCGTTGACCAAGTCGTAATCAAGATCCAAGGCGTAAATCGATTTTGAGAGCTTGATAGCTGTGTATAGCGTACCAGCAGTTGTGTGGTTTAACTGTCTGTTTCCTAGTAGAGATACGTGAAACAATCCAGGAACTCGTGGAATGATTTCAGCAATAGCTCGAATCGATTGGTCGCTCAACTCATTAAGATCAAAGTGAATTCTTTTCAACGTCTTGAACTGGGGCAAGTACTTGCTCAAAGTAGATATTATTCCAGGATAAAGATCGGGTAACGAACTTAAATCCAAGAATCTCAACGTTGGTAACTTCGCCAATGCCATGATCAACTCATTCGCTTCAGCGACATTTGACAAGTGGGTCGAATTAAGGGAGAAAAATATCACTTTTGAGCTGCCCTTGTTGAAAGCTTCGATAAACGGTTTCAATTGACCCTTGCTTAAATCGTTAAATGCCACGTCAACACCAACACACTTCGAATCTGGTGTTGAGATCCACTTTCCAATAATCTGGGATTTGAATAGATTAAGTTCGGTATTAGCAACACCCAATCTATACGTGTTAATCTTCACGGCATCTTCAATCAACTCTTTAAATGCGTCATCCGAGAGTTTACATCCGTTAATAACCAATTCTTCAATCCCACCTCTCAATATTATGGATTGGATGAACAAGTTCCAGTTCATTGACCCACGAATGCAACTAGTTCTGGTGTCTGACTTAATTCTTTGTTGCGATATATCTAATTTCTTGATTGTCAGGTTTCTTGAAAGGAATTTGCACAAGTACTTCCAACCAGTTTCATCAATAGCCACGTTTCTCAACGATAACTTTTCAAGGTATTTGTTGTGGACTAAGGAAGATAAGAAATGTTTCAACATCTCGGTAGTCATTGTCACATTATCAAAAATCACAGTATTTATGGGGGTGATGGCGATAAAGTCACTAAAAGACAAGACATCGATCAACGTAGGCTTGGGGTTTAAAAGCTTCAACACTTGTAATGGTTTGGTCTTATTCTTGAGTTGTTTCAATGTTGCTGGGATAGGTAATATTTCCCGGAGATGGCAGCACCTGGTGTATATGGCTTCCAAAGATACATCCTTTCTTTCAGATTCTTCAGTATCAAAATGGTTCTCATGAAGATGGAGTGGCTTGTCAATTTCTATATTGCCAAGACCATGTGTAAGAGCATTTACAGAAGCTTCTTCGTCGGCTTCTTCATCTGCATCCAACTCATTTCCCAGTTTTCTTTGAGACCGAAGATTCTTGAATTGAATGACCTCGTAGGCTATTCTCTTTGCCGACAAATGAGCCTCGTTGGCATGCTTTTCTGCTTCCATGAGTGCTCTCTTTTGGGCTTCCACTGCCATGGCCAACTCCTTCTCCAGGTACTTTACTTCAGCGGCTGTTGGAGCGCTGCCCTTGTTTCCATCACTCGAAGAAATCCCCTGTGATAACCGTGGAGGTGGTGCTGTTATATCTTCAGGGATCAAGACATTCCCCTTTCTTGGTCTTCTAGAAGGAATTTGTTGCTGTGGATCGTATTCCAACTTGTCAATGGCAAATGTCACTCGGCTCAATTTGACGTTTTCCAAGCCCTTGAGTGGAACTCTTTCTCTATTAGGATTCTTGTTAAGTACGACTCTTGGGGGTGGTTGGTGCGCAAGTTGTACGGAGCCTCTTCTGCGGAAGAATACACCAATATCATCGGTTAGACTAGGAGTGAATGACGATTCTGAATCCCTGGGACTCGACGATAATTTCCCACTGCCGATAGAACTCCTCCGAGAAGGTATGTTCATTCCAGCGGGCGGTTTATTTACAAGGCTGGCCAAGTCTTGAGTCTCATTTTGGTGGTGGTGATCGCCGGTGACACCCATGAGGTTTGGCTGAAGCCGTTGGGTTGGTGCCGGAGCGTGGGTACTACCAGCGGGGACCGTATTGGTGTTGGAAGTGGACTTGAACTTGGAGGAGATCGAGCTAAAGAGCGATCTCTTGCTGGTGGAGTTCAGGCGGGAAACGCTGGGTGATGACGCCGTCGACGAGGGGTTCAGTCTCAGGAGCAATTCGTATTCGTTATTGGTGACAAAATCGCTCGTTAATGATGGAGAAAGAACAAAGTTCATGCTTCCTCTTCTTTTCTGAGACGGAGGCACCTGTTCGGTTGACGAGGTTGAGTTAACCAGCGATGTTGACACCGACCGAGATCTGCCAAACTTGAATTTATCGAGTTTGGAAGGTTTTTCGGCAACGACGGGCTCTTTGGGAGTCACTGGAGGTGGAGGTTGTGCCCTTGGCGGCGATGTGGGAGTGGGAGGCGTCGGAGGCGGGAGTTTTTCCTTGGGAGTGTCCTTCTTGGGCTCTTGGGGTTTGGGATCGGGCTGTGTGTCGTCCTTGGGAGGAGCGTTCATCTTTTTGGTCAATTTCTTGGACTTTCCTCTGAAGAGCCAGTCGACATCGCCGTTGGACACCCCCGAGTCGTAATCAGGCGGCGCCAGAGGCTGGTCGAGGAGAGTTTGGTTACTGCGCGGCGGCGAGGCGGGCCCCGAGGTCGGTACCAGAGGCATCAAAGTCAGTGTCTGTGAGAGTGTACCGCCGGACAAATGAGACATGCCGGAGGCTAAGACAGACGGCTTGGTGGATGGGGGATATAGGCTAATTTTATAGATTGCAAATGGTCCTGGTCGACCGCCTTGAGTGCAGGCGCACAACGATAAGATTGCAGGTTGGCCGTCAAAAGTTAAAATCCGGCACACAATCAACCAGCGAAAAAGTGCAAGTTGGTGTCGAGCCCGATCCCACCAACCTTAATTTGCAAGTTACGGCCGAGGCGTGGGTTTCGGCTTGCAGGTTATGCCCACAAACGAATGAAAACGACGAGAATAATAATAATAATAATATTTGTAGAGTGCGTGTTTGGGTTATAAGGTTTTGGCAAGGAAGCTGGCGGTGTAGAGCGGCGGTTTGAGGGGTACCGTTGGGCAGGAGGTGTCGTCATCGATCTCCTATTGCTGGATTAGGGTTGGCAATGTGTATGCATCCGATCCGGTGGTGGCTATGGTGTGCTACCCCCCACCACACACAGTGTAGAATCCCTGTTTTGGGATCCATGCTGACTGGCATTGGGGTACTTACCTGTCACTACTTAACATAACTAATCAACCCAGTCTGGGCCCCAGATCTGACGTGCCCCCTCATACATCATCAACGTGCGCGTACCGGGAAAAAAAAGGAAAAAAATTCCATCATTCATTGGAGATGGCAAACCGCCGACGTAGGTGCAGGACTCCGGCCTTCATATATAAAAGAAAATCAAATCCCTTATCAGATGAAAATTACCCATTAGTCCATTTTGCTCACTGTTGCCATGCTTTCAAGATCATTTTTTAGATTATCTGCTACTGCCGCCACCAGAGCGCCTGTGTTCGCCAGAACCGCCTTACCCCAAATAGCCAGACCTTCCGTCGTCGTGTCGAAGAGAAGCTACCACGAGAAAGTGCTCGACCATTACTCCAACCCAAGAAACGTTGGCTCGTTGAACAAGAATGACGGTGATGTCGGTACCGGCCTTGTGGGTGCCCCAGCATGTGGTGATGTCATGAGATTGCAAATCCAGGTTGACGAAGAAACCGGCATCATCAAGGACGTCAAGTTCAAGACGTTCGGATGTGGTTCGGCCATCGCGTCGTCCTCGTACGTGACCGAGTTGGTCAAGGGTAAGACCTTGGACGATGCTCTCAAGATCAAGAACACCGCCATTGCTAAGGAATTGTCGTTGCCTCCCGTCAAATTGCACTGCTCGATGTTGGCCGAAGACGCCATCAAGAGTGCCGTTAAGGACTACAGATCCAAGAGATTGGTCAAGGCTCCAACCTTGGGCCCAGATGCCCAGGCCCGTGCTACAGAATCTACCCTCACTGCCTAGACTTACTCCTAAATCCGTGCGCTCAAGTCGTATGCCATCATTTATTCCCACATCATCCCTGCCTCCTCCGAGTCATGCTCAACGCCATATATTCCGTTTATGATATACTGTTGCCCTAGACGGGCCTCCTTTGTTGATGCAAGCTTCATTATTTATTGTTGTATAGTCAATCATATATGAATCCCGACCTTCCGTACTGTAGCGATCCGAGATCCGTTGGTTTAAGATGAGAGTTTTTTTTTTTCGAGTCCGGTATCGGACATATCGCCCATGACCACAACTCGACCGCCTAAAAGCGATGGCCGGGGTACTATGAACCACACCCAGAGCCAATCATGAGCCACCACAGGGTCACCACTGGCAGCACCAAGTCACAACTGGTTCAAGTCTGCTGTTTGGGAGAGCCACAGACGGGCATCAAAGTCCGCTCCAACAGTGGGGACGACACACTAGTGGCCTAGAACCAGAAGGCCGAGAGGTACTTGCAGAACGATTTCCCCACAAAGCCCGACGTATCGATAGAAGTCCAGTTGCGCTTGAATCCTAGCACCGAGAAGTAGCCCATCAAGGTAAATGATGCGATTATGGCGTAGCCCGTCTTCTTCCAGTTGAGCGAGAACTTGCGGTTCCACTTCAACACGCCGCTGACGGAGTGGTACGCTGTAAGGATCACCAATGCCATCAAGCTGACCAGATTGAGGACGTTCCCGACCCCGTGGAGCGCGCTAAAGTTGAGATAGTACGAAATGTACTCCAAGTTGATCAACAGCGAGTCGCCGTCAATGCTCCACGGCAAGTATCTGAACTTGACAAAGTGGAACACCAAGAACGGCACCAACAAGTAGCCCGAGAATGCAAGTGGTGAAACCAGAGGGAACCGCCGCGAGATCCACGACTTCTTGTACCCAAGTCCGAGCAAGCCCGTGATGCCTCCTAGGCCGATATCGTCCCGCGTGTCGTCCTTGATCAAGGTGGAGTCGTGTCTCTTGCGGTGGGGGATGTCAAACTGGTACTTGTACTTGTTGATCCGGCTACGTACCGCCCGGATGGCGACCCCACACAACACATGGATGGCAGATGATGCAACCACGACGGCGGCCTCAAAGTACGGAATCAGATGGTACACGGCCCGTGCCATTTCAAACACCTCCTGCTTGGTCTCGGCCAGCACCGGGATTAGTGGCACCACCACAACTGACACCGTGTGGATACCAACAAACGTCAAGAACGAGTAGGCACTGTACTTGTGGATCTTGCGGAGCACGTTCAACGTGGGCTGAAGATACAGCGACGGCTTCTTGTAGGGAACAGTGCCATCACCATTGTCTGCAAACTCGAGCGGAACTGGCAGGACTTCTGTCAATTCCATTGTAGTATCTCTTCTCGCTAGTGACACCTGGAGTAGTAATGGTAGATATTTGGTTGGTTGGCTGGTTGTATGCAGGATGTGATGGTCGGTAGTTTATGACACCAGGCGAATTATGGACAAAACGACAAGTAAATGGTATGGACGCAGCTGTAGTGGTGTGCTGAACGGTTCTTGATAAGAGTCATGTTGTTTTCAGACAAGAATTCGTCCAAATAAGTATACATGTTGCAATTTGGTAGCGCCCGCTCCCTCGCGACTGTGTGCCGGAATGGACCCGCTGTTTAATCGCAACTGACCCGACTAGACACTGCCTCCAGAGCCAAATGTCGACTTCCACGTTCACACAGGCGCGGACACAGGCGCTCAATCTTGAAAAGCAGACGGAGTCGCTCTTGCTGCAATATTCGGGTTTTCAAAACAGCCACCACTCGACCCAAGCCTCCGAGGAAGAAACACGTCTCCACAACAACATCACCGAGACGTTGACCAAACGCGATGGAATCATCGCCAAATTGACGCGGATCAGCGAAACAGACAGTGCAACCATTAGCACGTCCAAGCTCCAGCAATTGACGCGGCACCGGGAGATCCTTAACGACCACAAGCGCTCGTTCCACCACATAGAATCGATAATACAGGACGACCGCAACAAGAACAACCTTCTCTTCAGTGTCCGCAACGACATTGACGCCCACAAACAGTCACAGAGCACCCAGATACTGGCCGAGAACGCCAACGACTATATTCTAGACGAAAGAGTCCGTGTTGATGGTGCCAACTCGTTGGCCGACCGCTTGCTCCAGCAGGCGTACCAGACGCGAGACGAGTTGGTCCAACAGCGGCAGTACCTCAGCAATGCCCAGCTGAAGATGTTGGGCACGATACAGGCGATTCCGGGCGTCAACGTGTTGATTTCCAAGATTAATACCAGAAGGAAGAGAGATACCCTTATCTTGGCCACCGTCATATCTGCATGCATCATCTTGCTCTTCTTCTTGTAGTAGTATATATTTAATATATGGTGTTTACAAATATGTACGGGTTTTAATTGCTTCTACGTGGTAGGCTCGTGTCGTATACGTATTATTTTAGCTATATATACATCTCAGTACAAACCTAGCCTCCCAACTGC
The DNA here is from genome assembly GCA_003706575.2 of Teunomyces cretensis. NCBI lineage: Eukaryota > Fungi > Ascomycota > Pichiomycetes > Serinales > Debaryomycetaceae > Teunomyces > Teunomyces cretensis. The sequence goes on along the minus strand of PPLT02000002.1, from coordinate 76,512 downwards.
AAATCCTGTTTCTCGTCGATCTTGATATCCCGCAAGTGCTCCATGCTTTCGTTGCCCAAGGTAAAGTCGGCCTCCTTCTCATCACTACCACAGCCACAGTCGTAGTCCTCGAGAATCGTGGTACAGTCGTAGTCAGGCTTGTCCAACCTCTGGTTGACCTTATTGTGGATATGGCAACCCCACAACGCAGCCGTCTTCCTGGACGATGTCTGCGGAGGATACTTGGCCAAGAGTTTCTGGAAGTGTCTGGCACAGTCTCCACAGGGGTATACCTGGGCAAAGAGAGTGATGTACTGCTGGAGCGTCGACTGTTCCTGCTTGCTGGGCTTGTCGGGATATCTGGCAAGAATGGTGTGCAAGAGTTTCCAGGCAGCATTTCCCAACTGCGCCTTGAGGGTCTCGTTGGCCATCTTGGGCATGAAGGGCGTGTCGGTGAATTCAACGATTGGCTGTTGGTTGTTGTCGACTGCGGGAGAGTCTTGCGAGTCTTTGGTCTCGTCCTTGACCAAGTCCTCCTTCTTGTCGCCGCCATGTGGTCTTTTGATGACCTCATCGGTGTCCTTAGCCCTTGCCGGTGCTTGTTTCCGGTTGAGGGCCTCGGCAACTTGTTCTGGGGTGATATTCTTCTTCAACGAGAGCGGAGCGGCGCTGCCCAAGCCGCTGTCGCTGGACGAGCTCGTCATGAAGTACACCACTGCAATGATCACAATCAACGTGAACGTAGTCACTGCCGGTTTCCGTATGAATTTCATGACTAATGGATGATTCCTGTGATTGGTGTCGTGAGGTTTGATGTTTTATAGCTGGGGACAAAATCACACTATTTCCTAATTAGGAAGTCCCACATACTGCACCCATCACCAGTCGTCATAGTTGGAACCATTGACATGATAAGCTTTGAGTACGAGAATGTTGGCTTGGCTTCGGACAAATGTGATTTGTATTGAAATTACGAGAATGTTAGTTAATGGCAGGACGCCTCTAGAAGTAAAAAACTAATTGGCCTTCTTGGAAGATGTAGCAGCATCCAATACACCGGGCAAGGCCTCGTTGCCAACACTGGCCAACAACTGGATACCACCAGCAAACAAGACCAACAATGCCAATCCTGTCCACAAGAAGAGATGGGCTTCGGCAGCAACCACCTTCTTGGAACAGTCCTGGCCGGCCCACCGGGTGGTTTTCTGGATCTTTTTATCAAAAGTAGGGGCACAGGCACATGTCCAGCACCCGTTTTTGGTTTCCACGCAGGCTCCGTGTTGGTTACAGTCCGAAGTACCGACGTTGCACGAGTCTTTGGTGGTGTAGCATGCGCCGTTGGCTCCAACAGAACGTTTGGAGAAGTCGCTCAACTTGAAGATGCCGTTCAATTCCCTGTGTCTGTCGTTCAAGGCGTCGCTCAATGACTCGGTCTTGTCCTGGACTGGGGCAGCAAACACGGTGACGTCGAACTTTTGCAACAGGCTCAAGAAGTCGGCCAACACCTTGGTGGCCAACTGGTAGGTGGCCGAGTCGAATCCCGTCTTCTTACCGATAGAAAGCAATGCGTTCAAGTTGACAAGAACAACGTCTTCGGGACGCAAGGTCAGCGAAGAGTTCAAGTGCGACAATTGCGACACTTCGTTGATGAACAACTTGTCATTGATCAAGTTCAACGTCGTGGTTTTCTCGGCAGATTCGCCGTCCTGGGAGGACTTGAACAAGTTCCAGACCTGGACCAACTTTTCGTTAAAGTATTTGAAGTGCTGGATGAGCACATGGTCGTCTTTCGACTCGGCGGTCAATAACTGGATTTCTTGGGTCAACTTGACTCTTTCGTAGTTGGAGGCCCTCAATAACTGCTTGGGAAGCTTGTTAAACAACGTGTGCGTCAACGAATCGTGCTTGTGCTTCAACGAAACCTTGAACGATGGGGCCCTGTTGAATAACTGTTCGGGATCCTCGACACCGGTGAGCGACACGATCATCGACGGCTTTTGGGAATCGCCTCTCTGCTTGTGGTGGTCGTCAATAAACTCAATCAACTTGTGGGCATGCTTATTGTGGCCCAACTTGATGGTATCGGCGGCATTGAACCTGTCGGAGAGATAAACAAAAGTATCCTTATCGTTGATGGTGGTGACTTGCTCGGCGTCCGAGGCAGCAGTCGACAACTCAAAAACGGCTACGTCCGGACTGGTGGCAAGTGCCGTTGTCACCATCGACATCAATACCAATTTGGACACTCTCATTGTGGATTCGTTAATGGAGGAAGGTGTTTGATGGCACGGTTATCGAATAAATTTGTCCAGCGAAAGTGCCTGGTGGTATGCTTACGTCAGTGTTTAGGTAAGCGTGTGTGCTTTTCTTGATTGTGTAATGTATTATGTAATCGATTTCTGTCACTGATTTTTGGCACAGCCCATCACACTTCCCGATTGGGACAAGGGTCCGGTTACAACCATACAAAAGTGGAGCAATCAGAGGCTTTGATTAGAGATTACGTATATTGTGCGATTAATGGATTCTACTCAGAACGTTTCGTCCAACGTGATTGTAGGACTCAGTGGATAGTCGACGGGACTGGTGCCCTTTGTGCTGCCAACGGTTGTAGTATTCAACGTCAAGTTGGGTTTGAACAACGTCTTGGTCATGGATCTCGACCTCATCACTTGGCTCGGTGCCGGAGTCGTCTGGTCGAGACCTGGGGTAGAGGTGCGACTGTCGTCCTTCAATTCCTTCAATTGGTCAGGCGAGTTGTATGCGCTGACGTCTACCCCTATCTTGGACAAGTCGGCGTAGGCATTGAACTGGTGGGGTTCCGGTTCCGAGTACTGGTACAGTTCGGGGTTGTCGTGCTTGTTCTTGAAGTTGGACAAGTCCTGCGACACCGAGAGCTTATCGTCGGTCTTGATGAGAGAGTCAAACGACTTGGACCGTGACAACAAGTTCTCCTGGAGGGTTATCTTGATCTGCGGGAATAACCGTGTCAACTCGGAAGTCTTGGCTAAATACTGGAACGCATCAAGGGCGCTGGCTTCGTCTTCGAAAATGATGATGACGCGGTTCAAGAAGGGCAAGTTGGACCAGTACTCAATGCGGTTCAACAAGTACGCGTCGTCGTCGTTGTTTTCGGCCTGGGGACTCTTTAAGTTGAGAATTGCTAACTTGATCTGGTCCACAAGTGCCAACTTCTTGCTGCCGAAACTTACCGAAGCAGACTCATTAATGATAAAATCGTTCTTGGCCAAGTTGTTTATGATCACTGTCGTCTTGGGAAGCGACGATAAGGAAGGTGTGGGCGACGACATGATGAGCAGAAGTGGTAAAGATTTGAGGCGTGGCCCCCATAAAAGTGGCACAGTTTGGAAACCAGAAAACCAGCCGTGAACTATGTGCAGGACGGCGGGTTCCCTGGCTCTTTATCGATCGACGAACGGATGCGGTTGAGAAAGGGTAGACCTCCTTGCCGCAGTACTTTACTTATCGACCCCTAATCAAATTCCCTCAAAGTACAAATCGTAGTGATTAGCACAGCCAGGATTGAAGCCCGCACCGCAGTACTTGCAATTCGAGGCGCTGTTGTAGTCAGAAAACACCATTTCGGTCTTGCAATGGCCACAGAGGATCACTTTCTCGTCGGGCGACTCAGTTACGTTGTACTTTTGGAGAGGATGGTCGGTAATGTTGGCATGGCACTGGTGGCAAGGGTAGAAGGTCCCACAGCACTTGTACTTGAGGGCCACGATATCGAGAACCGTATGGTAATGGATACAGCGAGTTTGGTCGTCGACAGCGTAGTTCATTGATGGAAAGTGAAAAATCGATGAGAAAAGTGTCACATATTGGCGGGAATCAAACATCAGGACCGCAGTACTGAACCCCCCATGACTACGAATCAACCGATCAGCCGAGTCAACGAATTTGACGACGGTGAAGACAAGGAAAGTTTTACCACGAATGGCCAGTTGTAAGTCAGTGAACGTACAATGGCGTGGCATGGTACAGTGGACGAGTTTGGACGTTACAGAGAGTAAAGTTACGAATTTCGCCAACAATTGCACAATAATATAGAATTATAGGTTAACATTTGGATAATGAGATGTTCCGCCATATTTGCGAAACAAACAAAGACGTTGAATTAGAACAAAAGGGAAAAACTAACGGTTGCAATTAACCAAACTGCGAAGGAAAGTGGCACCAGTTTAGCCACAACCGACATGTTGCAGGGCTATAGTAGTAAAGAGTAATACAAACCAATCGAGATGTTACACCGGAGTTCACCAGAAACCGGAAGGAATAGGCGTCGTCGATTAGCCAACCGTCACAAATTAGAACAAGAATAAAGATAAACACAATAAACCCAAGAAAAAAAAAGCTTAAGCGTATAATCACGGCAAACAAGCAATGGGGAACCAGTCTGGTACAGTAGTAGGAGCCAGCACAAAAACAACCGCCTGGGCCAGATCCAGATCTAAACGGGGGTTGGGCTGCTCCCGCCAAAAAAAAAATAGAACGATCGGTCGTCAGACGATCCGTAATTCTGGCATAATCTCGATAGAACGATAAATTGGACCTCAACAAAGGCCTGTGCTAACTAAAGCTGCGTGCCGCACCCGCCACTTTGGGGTCTCTGCACTGGAACGGCAGCCGTGGTGTTCGAGAACAGACGCATTCCGCTGTGGGAGCCCGGCCCGCTGTAACCAGGGCAACGGTTCCCATTGGGGATGTTTTGGTTTGCGATGATATGCGGCGCCGCGCATCGCCAAAAATATACCAACTCGATGGGTGTGGATGGCTGAATCGGGAGGCCCGAAAACAGACACGACAACACCAGACCGAGGAAGTCGACAAAACACGCCCCAACTTCCGGCGCCTCGTTTTCCTTGTCCATTGTATCCTTGTAGCTTCGTCATGTTCTTCCCCCTACCGCCTGGGGAACCACTTGCTTGGTCCCGGACCGCTGAGACCGATGCAGTGGCACCTGCACACGGGCGTGTTTGTTGTGAAATTTTTCATGTTTATGTTTCGCGACAGACACGAGTCGCATGGTGTTTCACAGCAACTGGTTCACGTATTGTTTTGTTTATTCGGTTTTGTGCCACCAGATCGAAACACCTGTAGTTTATACTTGCACCACTGGTAACACACACTCTCTTTACTACCGTCTTCTTCTTCTTATAGCCAACCGTTTATTCCACCACTTCCCCCAGTGTTAGTTTCTGTCGACCGCGACTCTGTCTTCTCCATCTCACCTTATACATTCGTTTTACACCCCCCAAAACAGCTTGCTTAATTCTACAAGTCAAGCACCGAGAAGCAGTATACCAAGCAGTCCCACAAACAACACTACTACACGTCTAGTTCGAGCTATCCATCTCATAATCGACCACCAGCCAATAGAAATCTCTCTATCTCGCAGGTGCCATCAAGACAGACACCACAAACCGAAGCATAACAACAAAATCAGCTTCGACAAATCACAAATCAACACTCCCACCAACCTCCTACGTTCGTTACCAACCACACACTTTACACTAATACCACTAGTAATTCCCTTACTTGGCTGTTTCATAGTGTACCTACAATAATACTCGGGTATCTGTATACAGTACGCAAAATCCGTATCCACAAACAAATAGTGCATCTCCTTCGATAAACATCCCATTGCACTCCTACATCATGAGGTCTCAGAAGCAGCCCGCTGTACAGAGTCTCCACGATGAGAATATTGATCTCAGAGGGAAGCAGTCGACAAACGCGTTTACCCAGGCGCCAGGCGCACCGGGCCACAACTCGAGAGAGGTGTTGGGCGACGTCACCCAGTTGAAGAACGAGAACTACCACCAGAAAAAGCCGTCGGCATCGGGTGTGAGAGCCACGGCCTCGCTCCACAACGTTGCCACCGCGTCTTCCAACACTTCCAAGGTCCAGATATTCAAACAACAATACAACCACCACCAATTCAAGAAACCCCGGTTGGAAAAGATCTTACTGTCCCAGAGAAAGAATAGGAGACAGGCAGACGACGACGAAGATACCGACGAGGAGGACAGCCTTCAGGAAGAAATTCTCGTTGAAGAAGATGACGATTTCGACAAGGAAAACTCACGCGTCTCCGATCTCTTAAACAACAACTACCATGGCAATTCCGATGATATTCTTATACGGAAGCACTTTGACAAGTTGACCGAATCACAAACTCTGTTGAGTCCCGAAATCATCAACAACTCAGACTTAATCGACGAGTTGGCCTTCACCAACGAGGACAAGGAAAACCGCTTGGAACCCGAAGACGAGGCCCAATTGCCCGAAGAAAAGATATCCAAACACCAACCCATGGAACCAGTATGGTCCAAAGCTATTTTTAACGAATTACAATATGTTGTCAGAAAGTATTCTCGAACTAATCTTGATGAAAATGACGAAGATACTTTTGATGTCACCATGGTTGCAGAATATGCGCCAGAAATATTTAACTACATGCACGAGTTGGAGAACCGGTTGGTTCCCGACCCCAACTATATGGAAAACCAGGATGAATTGAAGTGGGAAATGAGAGCCGTTTTGATCGACTGGGTCGTACAGGTGCACAGCAGGTTCAACTTATTGCCAGAAACGCTTTATCTCACTGTCAACTACATCGATCGGTTCCTTTCCAAGAGAAAGGTGTCGTTGTCGCGGTTCCAGTTGGTTGGTGCCGTGGCCCTTTTCATAGCAGCAAAGTACGAAGAAATCAATTGTCCCACAGTACAAGAAGTGGCGTACATGGCCGACAATGCCTACTCAATCGAGGACTTCTTGAAGGCCGAACGGTTTATGATTGACGTGTTGGAATTTGACATGGGATGGCCGGGCCCCATGTCGTTCTTGAGAAGGACATCCAAGGCTGATGACTACGATTACGAAACAAGAACATTGGCCAAGTATTTCTTGGAGATCACCATCATGGACTCTAAGTTTGTTGCATCGCAGCCAAGTTGGCTTGCCGCCGGAGCACACTATCTCGCCCGCAAAATCTTGAACAAGGGTGATTGGACAGAATTGCATGTATTTTACTCGGGATACACCGAGTCTCAATTGAGGCCGTTGGCCGAGGTTCTTTTAGAGAACTGCCGGTTTGCAGAGACCAATCATAAGGCCATATTTGAGAAGTATCAAGAGAGAAGATATAGAAGAAGTTCAGCATTTGTCCAGGAGTACATGGAGTCCATGGAATAGTTCTTTGACAAATCAATCCAACATACCCCAAAGAAAAAGAAAAGGAAAAGAAACACACACAGATCATTACGGTTCACGTTACCTCAAGCTGTTTAAGCTTTACTATGTACATTAGCAGTCTTTTCAAAGGTTTATCTAACTCTTTGGCTATGACTACGTTTTAATACAACACTACAATTGCAATAACAAACGACAAAAGTAGGAACCGGATTATGTACAGGAGAGCAAAATAGATGCAGAACAATGGAGAATAGAGGGGGCGTGCGCGTACCAGACTTGCCATCTCACATAATTCAGGAGAAGAACCGGCCCACATCTGATTTCCCCAGTATTAACCATGTCTTCCAGAATCGTTGCCTCTACTTTACGCAGACAAGGTGCTGCATTGGCCAGAAGAGCCGTTATCCAACGTGCCATTCCCCAATTGCAAGCCCGTCTTTTGTCCAACTCTGCTCGTAGATTGCAGGGCCACAAGTTACCCGAGGTGTTGCAGGCCGAATTAAAGATATCCAAGGCCATCCCTAACGAGTTGAGCCCAACGTACCAGGAATATCTTGAAAGAGCTGGCTTCAAGTTGATCCAAAAGGACAACTACTCCAACGTCGAATTGGTCAAGCAAGACGGCGATGAGATCATCCACGTTTTCTTTGATATCGATGAAATCTCGGAAACTCCACTCGACCCTGAAGAAGGCGAAGGTGCAAACTTTGAAGAGGAAATCGAAGATTACGACTCCTTCATGACCTTTGTCAAGGTTGTTATCGAAAAGCCAGCCACCAACACTGGTTTGTTCTTCAACTTGTACTTGCAAGGATCCGACAGTTCGTTCTTGGTGGACTTTGTCACCCCCAAGTCCGACATCAAGACCTATCTTGAGACTAACATCAGGACCGAGAGCAAATTCATCGATGCCTTTGAGTACCAAGGTCCAAAGTTTGCCTCGTTGGACGAATCGTTGCAAATCGAGTTCGAAAACTACTTGGCCGAAAAGGGTCTTGACGAAGAATTGGTTGACTTTATTGTTGGATACAGTGAAAATAAGGAAGAATCCGAGTACAGAAGCTGGTTGTCCAAGATCATTAACTTCTTTTGATTAGGTCCCTACAACGAAATACTCCAACGTTTACGTAAAGCCTTGCCGGAGTAAGTGTATTGGTTTGTCTGGTAGAAGACCCGAGTCGTCTGTTGTCTATCTATCTATCGCTCATGTATATAAAATAAACACTTGTTTGGTAATAAACCAACACGATCTTGTGGGGTAGGAACCGTTACTGGATGCCTCCAGCTATATAAAGAAGGTGTCACATGACTGAGGGCTCTAGCCCTCCACCGACAGAATTTTTTTTTTCTCAACGTCTCGATTTTTCACATTTATATTACCAACGCGAGCTACGAATTTCTCCTATTCATCAAAACATATTAAAGATGTCCGCTGAAGCCTCCGTTTCTTACGCCGCCTTGATCTTAGCCGATGCTGAAATCGAAATCACCTCCGAAAAGTTGTTAGCCATCACCAAGGCTGCCGGTGCCTCCGTTGAAGGTGTCTGGGCCGATGTCTACGCTAAGGCTTTGGAAGGTAAGAACTTGAAGGACTTGTTGTTCTCGTTCGCCGCCTCCGGTCCAGCCACTGGTTCTGCCCCAGCCGCCGCTGCCGCTTCCGGTGACGCTCCAGCTGCTGAAGAAGCCGCTGAAGAAGAAAAGGAAGAATCCGACGACGACATGGGATTCGGTTTGTTCGATTAAACCAGTTAATCCATCGAGCCATAATCACAAACATCCATGCGGCACGCCTCTGGTTCGAGCCAGTTGCGCTCCGGTGCTAACCTAGTTAGGTTATAATAATAACGATCATGTATCATTTGAGTGTAGACGAAACTGTAGCATCGCCAAGGCGGTGGGTGGCCAGCAACCCAGTAGACCCAACATGCGTGTCAAGGCGGCCCCAACACCCCAGACTGCAACCTTGGGCTTACCAAGGCGGGTTCCAGTATGCCTGAGCGCAAAATGGAGGTTTAGGTTTCGCTCGTGGCCAAAGTCGTATCATGGTCCTCCAGAAGGTAGGAGAAGGAGAGAACACTGGCGAAGACCGGTAAACCCAAGGCCCCTCAACCAGTGGCGGCCGCCGCCCGCAACTTTATCGGGTATTGTGGCCATAGGTTGCTCCGGTGCTAAGACAATTGGCAGGGCGGCACCCAGGCCAATCCGGGTATTGGCACGGAAGCGAGTGGTGGAGAGCGATGGTGGAGCGAGAACGTTGGCTCGATGCGGCGACAGAAACGGCCCGTTGCGGCGGGCGTGGTGGTGCCGAGACTAATGACAGAGCTGTCGTGACTAAACGTCAAACAAAGGGCGTTGGACCAAGACAGAACTGGCAGTAGACCTGGCAGATACGGCAGATGCATGCAGGGCATGGGACCACGCCATGGAACCGGAATCATTAGCCGCACCGACGTCACAGGGCCGGTGCGCGAAATATTTATCTACAGGAGGCTTATGCGGGACGACAGCAAAGATGGGCCGGAGCAACTGGCGGCGAGCACTGGGGCCATGCTGGAGAGGCGATCTGCGACTATTAGCTGGTAGATGTAACTGGGACGCCTGCGGTGGTGGTTATCACCAAGCGTAGATGCATGGGGTACATGCACGGGGTATATGCATGGGGTGACACCCCAGATGCCATTGCAGGAATGTGAGATGAGCCAAGATGAGCCAAGATGGTTGGGCCTTTTTTTGCGTCTCTGATGAACGAAGCGCTATTGTCATGTTTCCAGACATTTGCGGCAACAATGGGGTGCGGTGCGGGACACTAACCGGGTGCCGGTATTAGTACCCGGAAAATACCTCATGAGGCCAGACCGCTAGATGTGGCGACTGGAGGCGAATGACCCCAGATTCCTATTATACGAGCCGAACTGGGAACGTTTGGCGCCCGGGCCGCACCACTAGTTTGCCGGATCGCGGATATTGCGATGGTATTCCCGCCGGCGGCGCACGCACGCACCCGGGCCGTGCTTCGGAAGGCTGGCGCACGGAGTTGTCTGCGTCCAGACGTAAGGGACAGCACAGGGAGGGGCATATCCCCCAATATTTCTACTCCTCCCATCTCCCATTAGGGTTCGGACCGAGATGTCCCCGCCGTCACGGATTGTTTTGACAGCCTGGGAGTAAAAAACCTTAAGTTGGATCGTCGGCCGTAATGCCCGATTGGGAAGTTGCGACGGCCCCAGGAAAAATAAAACGGTCGGAAATAACCGCCCATTTAGGCAATCGCACGATATGTGCAGGTACGCAACTATGATGTATCTGAAACGCTAAGAAATTGAGTTTTTTTGCTCGCACTACGTTGGCAATGGTGCAACCGTGCTTGTCGCCCGGAAACAGACAGCGGTACCAAGGGCAAACACACGGGCCAAGCACCACGGCCAAGACGTACGGTGGGGTGCTGGACAATGAACGCGAGCCACCAGACGGCAAGCTTGGTCTGGTTGCACGGCAGCATTATTAATGGTGGTGCCAAATCATCAGCGCTGACTAATTTTGCGCGCGGCTGATTAATGGCCATTATTAATCGCAGCCAAAACTGGTATCGTAAGCAATGTCAGAAACAGCAATTATGGAGCCTGCGTGCCCGGAGCAAGTCCAGGAGCCCCACGGCCCGCCCCTCCACCACCACTCCCTATTAGTACCTACGCCAGACGTGTCGCGGGTATTGTCCGCTTGCTACGGACTTTTTTGCCCAGGCACCGGCTCCTAAAACCCACCCAACTTCTAGGATAAACTCCGATCGGCGGATGGAGAAAATAATCACGACTGGCAAAAAAAAAAAAAGAATGTGCGCAGCATTTGTAATATCCGAAAAAAAAAAGCCATGAAATTATGTGTAATCGGCAATGACTCTTTTACAGCCGGTCCTTATATATAAAGGGGGTGTCACCTCGCGGTTTTTGCAATTGAGTTCTGTTCATCAGCATCTTATCTTCCAACGCTTCTCCACTGCTTTGAGTACTCTACTTATCTCCCCAGTACTCCATCCAGAAACCACTTGTTCTATTTAATCCCTCTAAACTCCGTGCCAACACCCAGTTTACTCCGCGTCGTATATCCGTGCTATTTCCGTAACAGCGGCAAAACCACCTATATATAACCAAAACCCTCTCCGAATTGCAACCACTTCCTGCAATCACCATCCCGCCACAACAATGTCTGCATCCAACTTGACATTCGCCCAGACCTACACGCTTGCGTCGAGGGTCAGATCCAAGCTCACCAAGGAGGCCGCCTCGCCCAAGTCGTCGCTCAGAAACTTGGTTGTCCAGGCCAACATGTTGGACAACTTGATGGACTACATATCGGTCGAGACCAAGAAGAGATCGGCCGCCTCCAAGGTCCACACCTCCACCTCTGTCCACTTTGAGCTTCCCGCCGCTCGCCACGACAAGACGTCGATCTCGGAATACGAAGTCAACTCCGACTCCGACTCGGACAGCGATTCCGACGACGACGACGTCGACGCCGACTACGTGCCTAGAAGCTTCAACAACATCCACTACGAAGAAGAATTCGATTCCGACAGCGATTCCGACGAAGACTCCGACGACGACTACTACTACTCGGACTCCGACGACGCCATAATAGACGACGACGCCGAAGAGTTGGAGTTTGTCACCACCACGTCGATCCCCAGACAAATCTCGACGACTTCGTTCAAGGAATTGCCCTCGATCGACTTGTCGTTGAATCTCGTGCCTGAAGAGGACGAAGAAGACGAAGACGACCTTATGGTGTCTCCCACCGACGAAGTTCCTGGCTTGTGCAGAACGGTGTCGTTGACCGACGACGAAGAAGACGAGGTCAACGACCAGCACCACAGAAACTATGTCCACACAAACGTTGAACATCACGACAGCAGCCACACCAAGACGCACAGTGGTTCTGTCAGTGTCGCAGCCCCTCCCTCGCTCTTTAAACATGTGGTGCCGACGCCGACATCGAGTTTGCACCAGCGCAACAACGCCATCTACTCGATGGAGCACATGTTTTGATGATACCTATGGCTAACGACACTTATGATTACGATATATTTATTGCATATACTAATAGATTTTGATGAAGATGACAATGTAGATTGGTGTACGGCGACAAACTGTGGATTTCGTGGTAGTGGTGGTGGTGGTCACTGGTTAAGATAAGGTTAAGCTACGGTAATAGACTTTGTAGTGTGTATTAGTAGCGATGGGTAGTGGATGTTTATTTCCGGACTAAAAGCCGGACCGACACCATGGCCCCATGGCCGTGCCCGATCCGAACCTCCCTCAACCATGACGGGACCCCGCTACAGTCGCCTACATGCCCGTAGTGGCAGCAGCAAGGCCCCGGAAGCAGCCAGGGCCGCACCACGCCGATTATTGCCGAGACACCAAAGGTCAGCCGTCGGTTAATATTTATTGCCGAGGGTGCATGCAAATGACGTCTACCCCAAAATGCAGTGCAACAGCCGCGTGTTTGCGGTTTCCGGGTGCCATGGGACGATGCCACGTCGCTGAGGCGTCGGGGTTCCGGTGGTGGGTGTAGCAGACATGCAAGACAAGCACATAAGACGTCGCCAAAAGCTTAAATCGGCGCGATTACGGCACCATGTCGTAGTCCGGGCCCAGATTGCGTCTAGGGCGGCCGTCGGAAATAACGCCTGGTTTCGGGCGATTTGGGGCCCATCAGTCCAATTTGACGTCGGAAACGTCTGCCGCCAACTCGTCGTCGTCTTCGTTGCCGGCCAACCCCCGCTCAAACGTCTCTCTGCCCGACATTTTGCCCTGGTGCATGTTGTCGAAGCGCCGTTTCTGCTGGCCCTCGAGGTCGAGCTCGGCGCGGAACCGCACGCGCCACTCGGCAAACGACTCCTTGGTCACGGGGGTCCCGTTGAACTTCTTCTGTTCCTCGCGTTCGAGTTCGCGCTGGCGTCTGTCGTGGTGTTTCTGCTGCGTGGCCAACGTCGCTTCAAAGTATGCTTCGGCCTCTTCCTTCAACCGGTTGATCAATGCATCGACCATCGGCAACCCAAGCTGGGTCTCGGCTTCTTCAGCCAACTTCGAGTGCAAGTGTGCAAACGCTGCGTTGTCAAACTCGATGTATTCAGGAAGGTTCAATGCCCGCTTGGCGGCCCGCGTCTCTTCGTCGTCGTCGCTTTCGTCGTCGCCGTACTCTTCAGCGCTTTCGTCGTCACCGTCACCGTCCTCGGCATACTCAATCGCAAACGACGGCACCACTTCGGGATACTCGCCCGGATACCTGATGTCGAGCGACACGATGTGGCTGCGGTCACTGGCCGTGTCCAACTTGATGCGGATGGCGTAGTGGGTGTCGGTATATTTCGTCAATTCATCGGGATACATGTATTCCAAGAACTCCAATTCCATCTGCTGTTCTTCGCCGTGATCCATCTTGTTGTGTAGGTGCTGTTGACGGTCCCGTTGCTTAGTGTCGTCGTTTGGCTGTAGATGATGAAAATTTTAGACTGGCCTGTGTGCAGGAGAACGATATAGCGGTCCTGGTCTTTGTCACCTGCAGTATTCCAAGCCGTACCAAAAAAATCATTGTTTCATCCTTGACGTATCCCTAGCACTTGTGAAACAGACGCGATAGTGACCCGAGGAACACCCAGATACCAACGGGACCGCGACCACACGACGACATGGGACAGACTTACACCTTGTTTCCGCCCAACACCACCATCAAGGACTTTGGATACGACGAACTCCACCCGTTACGACTTGGCCAGTTCAAGAAACCCATCGTGTATGACGGCATAGAGGTCCACGGCGTCAGCGGCAGCGACTCCGACGACGACTTCATGCGGCACCGTGTACCCCACGGCCATCCGAGAACACGCAGCGACGCTGGGACCACGACGGCGACGGCGACGGCGCCCGACGGATCGCACCAACGACACAACGACACTAATGATAATGATAACGATAACGAACATGAGCACGAAGACACAGAACCACCGTATGCGAGCGACGAGATCAACCGGCACGCGGTGGCGTTGTTTGACTTTGCCCCGGAGAACGATAACGAAGTAGCATTGACGGAGGGCCAGGCGATCTGGATCTCGTACCGCCACGGCCAAGGATGGCTTGTGGCCGAGGATCCGGAGACGGGCGAGAACGGGCTTGTTCCCGAGGAGTACGTCGAGATCCACTACGAAGAGGAGGTGTTTGACGACATGCCCAAGCCGTTTTTGCCGGCGATCTTGCAGAACTACGGCGCCGAAGAGGCCAGCGAGGAAGAATGGGTGGATACCGACTTTGACAACGATACCGAGACCGAAGCCGATGCCCTTACCGGCCAGTTGGGCCATGTATCGTTACAGGAACCCGAGTAGAGGTGTATATAAACTAGGTAATAGATACTGCAGATAAACTAAAACACCAGGACCGCAATAGTAGAAATATTTAAATATTGCGGTCCTGATATTTATTTTTTGATCAAACCTGCACACAGTCACATGCCACATAACAATCATCAAAATCGGGACCAAATCAACCACTTGCAAAACCATGTCAGAAGAGACGGATGCGGTGCCGAAAGCGACGTCGGCGAGCCGGAAGTTCCGCGGCAACATCAACTACGTGCTATTCTACAACCGGTTTGTCTCCGAGGCCATTGACGGCACCGAGCCCGCCGACACCCATCTCCAGTTGTCATCGCTGAAGTTGACCCACGACGGCCTAATGTACTACAAAAAGTTGCGGGATCCCAAGACGCCGGGCAAACTATGGAGTCTGCGCGACAAGGACACGTTTTTTGTGTGGTTGGCACGGTACTCGATCCACCAGGTCGATATGATCCAACAGAAGCTCCCCCACAAGAGCGAGGCCGAGATCCTCGCGTACTACCAGGTGTTGGCCGACGGACTCGCCCAGTTGAAGCAGGGCCGGAGCCGGAAGAAGCGGTTCAAGTACAAGATCAACAAGCAGCGCAAGACCATCTCGTTGCCGCGGCTTCTGAAGCAGCTCTTGCGGTACGACGAGATGCCGGCGGCGTACGAGATGAGCGCAGCGTTCATCAAGATGGAAGAGGAACAGGCCGAACTCACGGCCCAGAAGGAGCGCATGTTTACCAACGACCACACGCGACGGTATGTCCACGCGTTCCACGAGTACTTGACCAACGGCCACGCCTTGTTCGACACCGACGTGCTCCAGTCGATCACCAACCGCGTCTACACCATGAACAACATGACCAAGCTGTCGCGGACGCCGCGGATCGAGTTCCGCCTGATGGTGATGCTCGAAGACCTCGTGATCCAGGTGCTACGCAAGATCATCTACAAGGTGGTGTGGGCCAAGTTGATCAACTATCCCCACGCCGTGCCGTCGCTGGTGACCAAACACGACGTTGCCGAGGCCATCGGCACGTTGCAGTACACCAGCCCCGAACACCACTTCAACTGGACGCGGTACTGGGCCGACTTGAAGCGGCGACTCGGCGTCGAGGTGATTGACGATGTTTCCAACCTTCGCCTCTTGTCGGAGCCCGAGTTCCGCCGCTACATCGAGGCCCACCACAAGAAGACGTTGAACTATCGCCACGACCTTGTTGGCACCGTTGCCGACACGCGGATGTACGAGCCCTTGGCGCACTACGTGCCGTTCGCTGCCGTCTCCGAACCACCAACAACCGACACCAACACCGACACCGCCGCCATCCCCCACATCTCCTCCCTCACACATACACCACAGCAGGAGCCGCAGCACGAGGACTGGGACGACATCGAGACCGAACTCAACCGCGCCGAGGACGCCGTGTTGGAGGCGCGCGATGCCGGCGACTCGCACATGTACGAACGGGGCTTGGTGACGATGATGATGACGGAGAACAAGAGCCGGCTCCACG
The DNA here is from genome assembly GCA_003706575.2 of Teunomyces cretensis. Lineage (NCBI taxonomy): Eukaryota > Fungi > Ascomycota > Pichiomycetes > Serinales > Debaryomycetaceae > Teunomyces > Teunomyces cretensis. Next base: position 60,417 of record PPLT02000002.1, on the reverse strand, counting down.
ACGTTGTGTACACCGAGGATGAAGCCGCCGAGGTGGTGCAGTACTGGAACGACGAAGATATACGCCACGCCGACGCCGAGAACGAGTTCTACGCCCGGCTGTACGACTACTTGCGGCTGGAGTACTTCTTCAAGTATCCGCAAGAGATGGACCGTGCCCAAGAGTTGCAGGAGCCCGCACAACCGGCTACATCTACACCCCGGCCGGCCAAGGTCAAGGTGTCGAAGAACTTCAGCAAGTATCATCTGTATAATTTTGCCCGGTATCTATAAACACAAGTATACATAAACGGCGTCGACAGCCAGGGTAGCGACGCAGGTGGCTATCACCAAGGCATCACGGGCGTCCCACACGCGGTCAACCAACAGCACCGGTGCCGTGCTGACGTGCTTCTCCAGGAAGATGTCGAAATTGTAGAAGATGGCGTAGTCCTTGACGCGGGGGAGCAGGTACAAGATGGCGGCGATCTCGTACAAGATGAAGCGGTAGATGCAGTAGAACTTGAGCGAGAACTGGCTGGCCTTGTACAACACGATGGCGTACAAGTCGTTCGATGCCACAAAGAACGGGAAGTTGCTGTTGACGTACAAGAACGAGTGGCTGATGTAGATGGGCAAGTAGTTGTTGTTGCAGTCGGCCAAGAAGCCACGGAAGGTGGTTGACGACGACTCCTCACTGCAAGCCGAGCCGCGGCAGTAGTCGTAGGCGTTGAACGCCAAGATGACGTAGGGGAACACGATCTGGAGCACCAAGCACGTCTTGAGCACGGCGTGGACGTCGTCCATAAAGAGCAACAGCACCAGCGGGCTGAACGTGAGGTAGTAGCACCCGATGTTCTGAGCCACAAAGAGCACGAGCTCGACGGGCATCCACAACTCGACGTGGAACAGGTAGCGCAACACAAACAACACGTTGATAAGGTTGGAGGCGATGTCGAGCTGGTAGTCCTCGAGGACGAGGAGGTCGAGCGGGAGCAGCGCCGGCACCATGAGGGTGTGGAACTGTTTGAGTTGGATATATGCGAGGGCGGCTAACACCACGGTGCAGTGCACGACGGGGTTGTGGAGGTATTTGCAGAGGTAAACATCGATGAACCGTATGTAGCGGTTGTATGAAATGGCGTTGAGCATAATGAGTGTGGTGAATGAAGGGGGGGGAGGGGAAGTGGCAGCTATATAGGCTAGCTTAATGGAAAAGAAGACCGAGACTTGCGATTAGGATTGACGAAAATCCCCACGCCTATATACCCAAAAGATTGCCTCAACGTGGTAGGCGACGGAAAATTCCCGTTATAAATACCGATTTGGTCAGGTCTTCGAACCCTGAGTTTAATAATAGCTGAAAATGAGGCATATTCACGGTGGAGTTATTATTAGCACAGCGAGGCGCCGGTTCGGTCATTGGCCGTGGGGCTGGGGGTTGTTTTGCCGGGGCCCATTTGTGTCTGGCAGAACGCAGACACTGATGCTGCATCTCCCTCGATGGTCCTGCTGCAGACACTCGAGATCCCACGATGTTGGCAACGGGTAAAGTCGCATATGTCTTGGTAGCGCCCCACGTTCCCCCCAGTGTTCATGTGCAAATGATCGGGTCCCAATTGGGCCTTCGGGGGGGGCGGTTGAGAGCTTCGATGTATTGTGCTGCACGTACTATTGCACCCAATCTTCAACGTGTTTGCCGTCGACCACGGCCGGCGGGCCACATCTTCATGTCTGTTTTACTACGTCGGTTTATTTCCCCACCGCGATGGGCGGGTTTCATCGTGCCCGTGGCTGCTCGACGCACACGATGGCACGACGTAATGAAATATTATCTGGGGGACTGCATGTGCATGCATGAGCTGCTAAAAAAAGAAATCTCTCTCGTGCCCAATCTGGGTCCGACTCACACTCTCCATTGCCTCAACGGGGTGGGTGTTCCAGACCACGGCCGGTTGTGGCCATGATCGCTTCCTATTTTAACGCCTGACAATAACGTCCCCGCGGTCTGGTCATACGCTCTGGCCCTTGTACGGCGCAGCAATGTACATGAATCTGTCGATCGGGCCAAAAATAAATCTTAAAAATTAAAGAACACTCCCATGCAACCTACGTCGTTGTTCTTAAAATACTGTCGATGCCCTAAAAACACCCATTCTGAAACTTGACAATAGGGCGGTAGTATGGGGGATAGGGGGTGGAGGGGCTGGCCATTGCTGCTGCTCTTCCAAAATCCTCAAACATTCACCATCCCCTCCCCTCTTCCACCCCCCTCAACCATAAATGTGCCACCTGGAACTTGGCATACTTAATCGTGTCGTATATTAAACTCGGGCGCAACCTCCTAAAGTTTAATGTCAGTTTTACGATGGGCTGCTCATGAAGGTGAAGGGAGAAGGTTCAAAATCCTGAATCTAAATCATGCAATTCAGACACCAGTCACAGCTTTGGGACATTATTTTGACACCGAATTTCTTATTGCGGCCAATGCCAAGACATTATGCTCGTCGGCAGTCCATGCAATGCCCGATGTGGATGTCTAAAAATACCATTATTATATGTGCAGGATCGACTGTTTCATTTTTTGCGTTCCTAAACTAAACTTGGGGTTTGAGGCGAGTTGCAGTTACGCAACGTGCAAGTGAGAGTAATGCATATTGGGAATGTGCAACTGCTCTTTTATTACACAATATTAATGTGCAATTGAATAATTGAACGAAGAAAAAAAAAAGATTGGTTTTTTGCACAATATTAATCTGCATTTCGGAGGGAAGGTTGCCATTCGCACTTTATTAACATGCAATTACAACACCAAAAAAAGACACACCCCTTAAATCGACACTTTACACTTTAGCATCAGGTGCTTATATAATACACCTCCACTAAAATTTGGTTTTGGCCACACAGCCACCCTTCGAACGGTTGAAACCATATTAACCATTTTATACTTTCAATTGCTTCTCGCTACCCGTGGCCCTCAAACACACCTGGCCACACCGGACTCCAGCACCCATTGACCGCCCCACCTTCCCAGCTCCAGCAGGGCTTTTTTGGGCCCCCGAACGTGCAATGTTGCCACCCAATTTTCTCGAACGTTCCATAGGCTGGCTATTGTCCTGCAGGTAGCTTTGTGTCACCAGTGTTACCATCAACGTTCTCAATCTCGGCCAACCCTACAAAAGAGGTGAAATCCCCTGAACTTTTTCGGTGTTCCTTAGTTAATTGTCCAAAACCAATCAATCATCAAAATGTCCAAAGTCTACTTCGATATCTCCGCTAACGGCAACAAATTAGGCAGAATTGTCTTCAAATTGTACTCCGACGTTGTCCCAAAGACTGCTGAAAACTTCAGAGCTTTGTCCACCGGTGAAAAGGGTTTCGGTTACGCTGGTTCCTCTTTCCACAGAGTCATCCCTCAATTCATGTTGCAAGGTGGTGACTTCACCAGAGGTAACGGTACCGGTGGTAAGTCCATCTACGGTGAAAAGTTTGCCGACGAAAACTTTGTCAAGAGACACGACAGACCAAACTTGTTGTCGATGGCCAACGCCGGTCCAAACACCAACGGTTCCCAATTCTTCGTTACCACTGTTCCATGCCCATGGTTGGACGGTAAGCACGTTGTCTTTGGTGAAGTTGTCGAAGGTGCTGACGTTGTCAAGACCATCGAAGGTTACGGTTCCAACTCCGGTTCTACCTCCGCCAAGATCACCATTGACGCTTCCGGTGAATTGTAAATGATATAAACGACGAATGAATATCTCCAGCCTTTGCTGGCAGTTTGTTAAACGACTCAATTGTAGGCATTGCCGGTGTAGTTGTTGTATTGAAGATGTACGTTCTATACTCTAGAGCTTGGCTCCCAACACAGCGTCCAATCCACTGTGGTTGACGCCGGGCTCGGTTTCTTTGCCCAAGTAAACCACCTTTCTGTCGCTGGCGCTGACCACCAAGGCGTAACGGGCCGTACGAATACCGAGGCCCTTGGCGGTGACGTCGACCGACAAGTCGTGGGCCTGCGAGAAGGCAGCGTTGCCGTCGCTGGCAAAGTACAACTTGGGCAAGGTGTCGGGCTTGGAGGCGTCGATTTTGGCGTCCTTGACCAACAACTTACCCCAGGCGTTCAACACGAAGGCGTCGTTGGCACTGACGATGATGACGGCACCGATGTTCTTCTTGGCCTTCAACTCGGCCAAGTGGGTCAAGAATGGCGGAATGTGGTTCTCGGTACACGTAGGAGTGAATGCACCGGGAACAGACACCACCAAGGCGTTGGGGGCGGCGGTGGCGGCCAATTCGGCGAGGAGCGAGTCGATCTTCAACCCCGTTGGAATCGAACACGCAAGGGCGTTCTCCAATTGGGCCTGGTCGGCAATATCAATTGGGATGTAGGTAAAGACTACGTCGGTAGGAAAGGTCTGGCCAGATAACGACATGGGGAGCAGAGGAGTTGGTGGTGGTGAAGAGGAAGAACCAGAAACGGTGGTGGGAATTGGGGATAATTTCCGAGATCAAAATCGAGATTGGAGAAAGGCACGTGAGGTGCCGCTTGATAACAAGTGTGGAGCGACAGCGGCGGCGGAACAGGGCCGTTGGGGCTGTTTTCCGTCCAGCAACATGATTGGATGGTGCCGGTACCGATATCGATTCGTTGGCCCGTTTCAGGAGTAACCTTTTTAGTGCAGTAGATAGTTTAGTCGATCTGGAACCATGCAATAAAGCCGGCGAGAAACGGTGGTGGCAAGCCATCGTTACGGCGGTCCTGATCACCATGGGAAATCCATTTCCATACTGCCAATGATGCCACGAACATCAATTGCACCACCAAAGCTCTACAGACGTAACCAATGCGACCACAACTCTCCAACCGTCGCCATATCGGCGTCGCCAAAGTTTATTCGTTTGTCGCACTCGACGCGGTTTGTCTATTTGTGTGTCGCATTCGGTGTCGCATAATTGGCTTGATCTTTTGTCACTAACCGTCGCCAAACCTACACCTCCCACTGTTATCATGGATAAACCCATTGGCCTAGGTATAGAGACCGATCCCAATCCGTGGACAGAGTCCGCACCGGACTCGGCCGCGTTGAAGCACCACCTGGCGCCCGCCGGCGAAGAGCTACGCCCCATCCGGTTGATGAAGCGCCATGAACACCGCAAGTCCACGTCGTCCTCGACGTCGTCCCTGGCGTCCACGGTGTCGCCCATAAGAAGAAACTCGGCCATGTACGCCGCGTCTGCATCCACAACCGCTTCCAAAGACGAATTCCAGTGCAGGCCCATCCGATTGGGCAGCAGCCAGCGCAGTGCTCCCGTCACCACCACCCCCCACCATTCACACACGAGCTCGATCCAGTCTGAAGTCGAGTCCCGCCGCAAGTCCATCCAGATCAAGAACCTCCCCATATCCTCAAGCACCCTCACGGGCCACCACGTCGCAGAAAAGAACTCGGACGACATGATCTTTGCCCTCTGCGTCGTCGACTTCCACCACCAGCGAGGACCCGAGGTCCAGTGGTGGAAATCCAACTACCACCCGGACTACAGTCCGCTGTTGTTCAAGAACTTGTCGTTCCAGGCGTTGCCCGACGGATCCCACTTGTTTGAGGAAACGTTTTCCAACTTCAACTTGGTGTACGACTTCGAAGCCGCCACTTCCATAGACGATTTGAGCGACTTGAACCACTTCCAGGGCGATCCACGCGATTTGAAGACCCTTTTTGGATGCTCGTGTGTCAGACAAGTGAAAACAAGCGACCTTTCCCAGGAGGAACGTGACAGAAACAAGGATATAACCCGGTCGATCGTCCAGAAGGCAATCGTCATCATCGTACGCAAACAGCCCATATTCACCAAGATCAAAGAGAAGCTTTCCATCATCACCAAGAGCTATTTCCAACAAGACGACTTCAACAATGTCGAGGTGCTCGAAAACTTGTTTGAAAACCTCAACACCAACTTCAAACTAATTGACAACGAGTTGGAAGAGAAGGAACAAACACAGGTGAAAGAGGAGGAGGAGTTTTTTGTCAATTTGAACCTCAAGAATTCCATTCTCAAATTCAAGGCCAACTTCATGGTTATATTCAAGAGTTTGCTCTTGGACAAGCGCATCCTAATCTTTTCCAACAACAACCTCGAGATGTTGACCCAGTTCCAAAACAACTTAATCAGCTTAATTCCTAATCTCATAAACAACTTGGACAACTCGGGGTGTCCGCTAATTGACTACATCGAGACCAACGGTCCTCTTACCAAACCAAATTCGCTAAATACCAACAACAGGAAGTCGCTATTGCGATTCTTTGGACTTCCACTACAAATTTTCAACACGAAAAACGCATTCTGGAATCCATACTTGCCGTTGCAGCAGTTGGACGAGCTCTCTGTCGCCAGCTACATGATCGGATGTTCCAACCTTTTGTTTGTCAACCAAGCTGAGCAGAAACAGATAGACTTGGTGATAAACTTGGACACCAACGAGTTGACTTTCCCGTTGGGCAAGCCGGAAGAGCTCTCACTCAGCTCCAACGACAAGAAATTTATCAACACCTTGATAAACAACATGCATGAACAAACCGACAAGTTTATCGGCAACGATGACTACATCCGGTACCAGTTTGAGGACTATCTCTGCTCGTTGATATCAACGATGAGATATGCCCAATATGCCGACAAGTTCCACCAGCCACCGCCGGGATTCGCCAACGAGCCCAATGTGGGTGACTTGTCGTTGTTCAACCAGAAATATATAGACGCATGGAAGAAGTCGAACAACTTCAAGATCTGGCACGCCATGGCCGACGAGTTCATCTTCAACTTCGTCGACCCCAAGCACATCGCCGTCAACTTTGTCGATAACAATGCTTACAAGAACATCAGCGATTTCTTCAGCAGCTTCAAGTTCAAGGCAGGAGACCAGGAGCAGGACGTCAATTCGAAGAACGAGCTGATCAAGGCGCAGAAATTCATTGTGGACGAATCCAAACAGAACCCAACGCCAGAAACCGACAAAAACGACGAAAACAACGAAAACGACGAGAACGAAGCCGACGCTGTGCCCGTATCGAAAAAGATTGCCGGTTGGACGTCGTCTTGGGGGTTTAAGAAGAAGTGATAGACGTACCCCATACTTGGGAGCGAGTGGCTGTGTGCAGGACTACGACAATTTTCATCTCATTGAAAAATTCGGAAATTTCGAGAGGGCCATCGGGGCAGTGGAGATACGTAGACTATAAAGATGAAGCACCCGTTCCAAAGTGTTCTTACCAACAGTGAAGGTACACACTTGTTTACCACGTCCAAGAGTACCATCCAGGTTTTCTCATTGACCACAGGAGCGGTCGTGGGAAGCTGGATCGACGAGGTCGATGTCAAGATCCAACTGGCCGATAAGGCGAGAATGTTGAAGGGCAGGGCCAAGGAAGAAGCTAAGAGACAAAAGAGAGAAGCCAAATGGGCCGAGAAGAACGGCAAGAAGATGAAGGACAACGAGGGCGACGCTATCAAGGTGGATGCCCACATCTACAACTACGTCAGATCGTTGAAATTGACCAAAGATGAGAAGCATTTGGTTGGTACTGCCGATAGCGACAAGTCTGCCATAATATTCGAGGTTGACTTTGAATCCGACAACTGCTTGAAGTTAGTCAAGCGTCAAGTCTTCCCCAAGAGACCGTCGGCCATCACTTTCGATGGGGACGATGTCCTCGTTGCTGACAAGTTTGGTGATGTGTTTGTAACAGGAATATCCACTCCTATCGAAGACGAAAAGACCATGGCGCCTATTCTAGGCCACGTTTCGTTGTTGAGTGACATTGTTGTTGGCAGAAGAGACGGCAAGAAGTATGTGTTGAGTGCCGACAGAGACGAACACATCAGAGTTTCCAACTACCCCAAATCGTACGTGATAGACGAGTTCTTGTTTGGACACGACGAGTTCATTTCCCAATTGGCGATTCCTGATAACGCTCCTCACACTTTGATCAGTGGGGGCGGTGATGATTACGTGTACTGGTGGAACTGGCACCACGGATTACCTGGTATCAAACATGGAATGGTTTGCAAGGTCGATGTGAGAAAAGACATCGAGGCGTACTTGAACGATAATCATTTTCCTCCAGAAAGATTCATTGCCGAAGACTCTCAGAAGGAATTGACCGTGGCCAAATTCCTCATTAATAGCAACTTTGCCAGAGAAGACTCCGAAGACTCAGGCGATGATGGAATTAGCACTGAACACTTGGACCCTGACAACTACGGTATGAATGATAATGCATACTCCGCCATAATTCTTTGTGAAAACACCAGAGCCATATTGGTATATCACGACGATGGTTACCTGGTCGATCTTGTTGACACCATTGTAACTGACCATTCCATAGTTGATATTACCATAGATCATGAGGGCACCATCATAGCTGCGCTTGATGTGGACTCCGGTAATCTCATACAGATGTTCAAGAAACCTGACAGACATCCACATGTCCACAAATACTCCGCCGTTGTCAGTGAGGTTGCCGGTAAAATCACCGCCAGCAGCACCATCGAGGTCGACGACAAAGAAGACGTCTATCCATTATACCATGTCAAGGGATTAAGAAAGAGAAGTGAGCATTAAGTAGCTATATATCTATGTCTATTACCTATTCATTATCAACAAAACCACCTTCTTGACACAACGAGTAAAACAACGAATCCTTCTTCTTCAACAAGTTGGCTGGAGTATCGAACTCGGCAACTTCACCCTTTTCCAACACAATGATTCTGTCGGAGTCCAAAATGGTATTAAGTCTGTGGGCAATGGTAATGATGGTTTTTTCTTTGAACTCGGTTCTAATGGTTTCCTGAAGGATCTTGTCAGTCTCAACATCGACGGCTGCAGTGGCTTCGTCCAACACTAACACGTTAGAATGACGCAACTTCAACAACACTCTACCCAAGCACATCAATTGCCTTTGACCAATGGACAAGTTGGCACCACTTTCGTTGATCCTCACTTCCAATGCCGAGGTGATTTCACTATCGTCATCTCTTTCAGCAAACATCTTCCTAACGTGAACATCAAGGTGAGATAATTCTAATGCCTTCCAGATCTCTTCGTCAGAGTAAATATCGGTTGGATCAAGATTCGATCTAATCGAACCTTCCAACACTTGTGAATCTTGTGGGATAATAGAAAGTTTGCTTCTTAAGTCAAGGAGACCGATCGAAGAAGTATCCAAGCTGTCAATGTTGATGTTACCATCAAATGCTTCAATGATTCTGAAAAGTGCCAAAGTGATCGATGATTTACCTGCACCTGTTCTACCAACTATACCAATCTTTTCATGGGCTTTGATATCCAAGTTGATCTTCTTCAAAACCAAATCCAACTCTGGTCTGTACTTGGCAGAGTAGTCGACAAACTTGATTTCACCACTTTCAGGCCATTCAGAAGTTGGTCTGTGGTCTTCGACGATTTCTGGAGCTTCTGGGGTCAATCTGGAGTATTCCAAGATTCTTTCAACACTGACGATGTTTGTTTCGACTTCAACGGTCATTCTGACAATCCAATTAAGAGATTGAGTAACCTGTAAAGCGTACGATACAGACAAACCAACCAAACCGGGGGTTAATCTTCCAGATTTCAAAGTCATGATAGACAAACCAGCAGCTGCTAAAATAATAATACTACCCAAGAATTCCAATCTGACAGCTAACCATCTGTTGGCATTGATAGCGGGATGATAAGCACTCATGTTCTTGTCGACTCTCAATTCGTTCAAGTATCTAAATCTTTCTTCTTGTCCATAAGCTCTGATGATCGAAACACCATTCAAAGATTCTTGGAAGTTGGCAAAAATTGGAGATCTCGAAACCGAATCCAATCTTCTCAATTCTCTCGACGTCTTTAAGTAATATTGCTGGTAGTAAACGTAAAGGATTCCGAGAGGACCAACAATGAAAATAAATTGCCAGGTTGAGAAACAGATAACAATAATAGTGAACAACACTTTGATGGAGTTACTGAAAAACATACCGAAAACACGGCCCAAAACTTCATCAATCTTGTAGATATCGTTGGAGAATCTGTTTAAGATTCTTCCAATAGGAGTAGTTTCGAAGAAAGACATTGGGGCTCTCAAGACACTGACAGCCATCAGGTTGTGCAATCTCTTAGATCCATGAATAGTACAGAAAATCCACATGAAACAGGATTGAGTCAAAGAGGCCAATGAATAACCAATTCCCAACAAGAAGTAAATACCCAAATACTTGGCAACATTAGGATTGTAACCATACTTGGTGTTAACTTCAGACCAGTGCTTTAACCAAATGTTAGAAATAACACTAATAGCCATACTCAAAACAGTACATCCCAAAAAGACAGCCACAGACCACGGGTTACATGCCTTGGCGTATTCTTTGTAGACATCCCACTTAACTTGACCTTGTTCAAGATGTTCCTTTCTAGCCTTCACGTCGTCGTCTTCTTCAATTTCGGCATCAAGTGCTGCTTCATCATCATTCAATGAAGCATCGGAAGCTCTTCTCAAACTACCACATTCGAAGTTGGAGTCAGAATCCAAGTCTTCCAATTCAACACTGGCCTCGCGTTCTTCTTCGTCATCGGACTTCTTAGTAGTGGAGCCCGGAGAATCATTGTTTCTCTTTCTACCAAATTCCAAAATCAATTGACGTAACTTACTGTTTTCTTGGTTGATGATAGAATCATAAGTTCCTTGCTCGATCACTCTTCCGTCGCTTACCATATGCAAGTTGTCAGCAATACTCAACACATTAATAGAGTTGGTAGCCAAAACCTTACACTTGGTCTTCAACAAACCGTTAGGTCCCAAAACATGGTCAGTCAAGTGCTTACCAACGTGTTCGTCGACAGCACTAAGAGGGTCATCCAATAAGTAGACGTCAGCTCTGGCATAAACAGCTCTAGCCAATGACAATCTAGCCTTTTGACCACCAGAAAGGGAAATACCCTTTTCACCGACTTCGGTTCTGTCGCCCTTTGGCAAGGTTTTCAAATCAACAGTCAAAGCACATGCCTTCAAAACATGCTGGTAGAACTCAGGATCATACTTGTGACCAAACAAAACGTTTTCCTTGACAGTGCCGTTCATAATCCATGGGACTTGGGAAACATAAGCAATCTTACCGTGGATTCTGACTTCACCATCCAATTTGTACAAGTCACCCAAGATGGCCTGAATAATCGAAGATTTACCAGAGCCAACTTTACCAACTATACAGTCCAAGTGACCCTTTTTAGATGACAAGTTAATGTTGGATAAAGCGACCTTGTAGTTCTGTTCACCCTTAGCCTTGGACCACAAGAAAGTACCATTCTTGATGGAGACAGCAACATCGCCAATCTTTTGTACCTTGGTGTCCTTGATAACAGCATCTTGTTGTAATTCAGAGCCAGTCAAGAACTTAGTTAATCTAGAAATAGCAACTTGAGCCTCAACAACATTGGTAATGACCATTGGGACAACTGCCAATGGGAACGATAATAAATTGAATAAAGACAAAGCAGGGAAAACCAAGTCAGTGGATAAACTTCTGTCCTTTTGGGTAATGACAAAAAGAGCAAATGTGGAACAACTAACCAAGAACGGAGCCAAGGTCCAGAGCGAGTTAGAAACAGCACTGAAGATACCCATCTTTCTCAAGTTCTTCAATTCCTTTTCGTTTCTGACGTAGTTCAATTTGTCCAAGTATGGGTGTTCCCAACCGTACAATTTCAATGACTTGATGTTACTCAAGATTTCACTGATTAATCTTGATCTTTCGTCCTTGTTTTTCATTTGAGTCTTTTGCAAACGCTTTTGGACTCTGGCAATAACACCGTTCAAAGGAATCATAATAACCATGATGGCGACACCGGCCCACATAGAGTAGCCAATCAAGCCATACAAAGAGTACAAACATAAAATGATTTGGAAAGGACCAGACCAGATGATTTGCAAGTTTTGAACTAAATCTTGAAGTCTTTGAACGTCAACGGACATCAAGTTGACAATGTCACCCGTGTTGGATTCTTGTTTGGTTTCATTGGACAAAACCAAAGCCTTGTTGTAGATCACTGAGGTAAGAGCAGTCTTAATCTTCATACCCAAGTCGAATGCTCTTTGGAAATATTGGTGCAAGAAAGCGGTCTGGGTAACAGACACAATAAACATAGAACCGGCAATCATGAAACCCTTGGTAAGAGGAATAGGGTCGCCCTGCTTCACGGATTCAGCGTAGTCGTTGACAAATCTAATCAAGAGCCTTAATAATTGGGGTTGCACAAATGCTAACACATCTTGTAACCCCTTGAAGACACCACCCAACAAAAATTCAGCACCAAATGCCTTGGAAAGGGACCAGAACAAACTCTTTTGGTCGGATTCGTTCCAGTAATGGTTGAATTCGTTAGCGGTGGTACCGGCCTTTAATTCGACTGGCAATGGAGGCAAGTCACTTTCGGTCAAGTATTGAACGTAACCTTTTTTCATCAAGCCACTCATCCAGTCAAATGTGATTCTGGAGAAGACGTTGGCGGTATCGAAGGGGGATACCTTACCCAAAGAGGCGTAGGAGGAGATTGGTTTTATTGGGAAAGCCAATTCCAACGTCAATATGAATAAAGCGTTCACCGTAGCCAAGATGATGACGGTGACGATGTGGAGATGAGCGTTTCCTCTCAACTGGTAGTTGATGAATCTGCCCAAGTTCAAGATGATTTGGAACAACCAGTAGAAAAGGAGAACCCCGTTAGGAATGCTGGATTTGAATTGTTCAATGTAGTGGAGGCCAAGGGCAACCACAGTAGCTCCGATGTTGAGGAGGAGCGCGGTGTTGATGATGTCCGACTTGTGGTAAAGAGAGGCCTGGGAAATCAGAAACACAATCTGGAGCGCCACCAACACGAGTTTGACGTAGAACGACCACGCCACTCTGTTGCTCTTGGGTTTCCTTAAGCGTAAGCTGTAGATCTGGTACGACCCGGTGAGAATCATAAGAGCGGCCGATAAGCCGAACAACGTTCCCTGGAGAAAGCATGGCGTCAAGTCGTTGTATACTGGCGACAATGGGCCCCAGCCGTCGTGGCCAGCGCCTCCACAGGCCAACCAGCCGTGGGTGGCGGTCGCGTTCTTGTGGGAGTAGATATTGGCGGTGGCAGCGAACGGCGTGGTTTCCGACTGGAACCACACTGGCAACTGGCTGAGAACATTCCAGTTGTAATGTAGGTGTGACGTATCTACCGAAGGAATGGGCCACTGTTCCATTTTTGAAGAATATCGATATAGGCGTTCTACGGGCTACAATCGGCGATGCGGTGCCCTTTCCTTATATAGTGGTGAATTTTTCGTTGATTACAAATGATGACCCAATTGGGAAGGATGGTGATAACACGCACCGACGTGGCTCGCGGCTGGTGGCAGTCTGTTCCAATCATGACAAGACAAATACCAAGCCAAATACACGTCGCCACCGGCGCGTTTAACGTGGCCAATGGCATTGTTCCATGTGGATCAGGTGGCACAAGTGCCCGCAAAGACTCGGGGGGCAATTTTGCCGCCGGTTATTGCGTATATTGCGAGCGGCCGTCGGTTAATCCAGCGTAATCTCCCTGCACATAAGACGCGGCTTTCCAAATCAATCGGGACCGATCCTGCACTGAGCCCCCAATAAACTCCGAGATAGCGGGTCTGTCCCACCGTGGACGGGGCTAGGGGGGCTCCGGAACGGTCCTTTTACTTGAATAAGCTCTTCAATTTCGACCGTTTCTTCTCCTTCTTGTCGGCGGGAGCTTCGGGTGCGCTTGGAATGCTGTTTCTCTTTTGATAATGGCCCGGAACCGCCGAATTGGCGTGGCCCTGGGTTTGCTGCTGTTGCTGCTGGAATTGCTGTTGCTGCTGCTGGAACTGCTGCTGGTACGTCAGAGAAGCGGCCTGCTGTGGTCCTGGTGCCGCCGCCTTCGGTTGCCCCGTTTCAAACAAGTAAGTAGGCGGTTCCGTAGGCTTGTTCAGCTCCTTGAGGAGATTCAAGTCGAGATCTTGCGGCGTCTTAACTCGGTCGATGGATTGCAACCCAATCAAGAAGTCACGGGGCCTCAAGATCGATTCCGAGCCGATATAGAAGTCCTTGTTGGTCTGTGCCGAAAGTTCGTAGATCGATCTCATTTCGGAATAGGTGATTCCGCCGGCGACATAACAGAAGATCCGCTGTTTGGGCCTCGAGCCTGCCAACGTCGTTATCCGCGTAGAAGACTGGGCCCATGAAGCCTTGATCCGTGGGTTTCTCAATGAAGTATTATTGTTGCCGGTAGACGAAACGGTGTTGTTGGTAGGAATGTCGTCTTCCAACGGCTTGTCTCTAAAGTATGGGAACGCTTCCTCGTCCAACTGGTACCGGGCAGCATTCTGCATGACCTTGGTGATACCTGGCGAGTATCTCGAAGTATTGTAAGTTCCTTCATTGTTGATAGTGTGGTACATGTCCTTTTCGACGTGCTTAGCCTTGGGGTCGGTCTTGACCACGGGGTAACCAAGCTTGTGTAAGTTGGTGAAACATCTCGAGATCAAGCCGACGATGTGGCGATCGTTGACCCCGATAAACTTGACCAACTTGATAAAGTCGGCCTCGACAAGACCACCTCTATAAAAGGCATAAATCAACACCAAGCGCATTTTATCATTGACATGCAAGTCTTCCCGAGCCAACAAGTCGATCAAGTCGTCGTGCAAGTGCTTGTTGCGTTCGTTTTCAAAGCTTGTGCCTCCAGCGGCGCAAGTCTGTTCAAAATCGGCAGCAAACTCGGCAAGTTTCCGCGACGAATTGATCTCCAAACACTCGTCAATCAATGTCTTGTGTAAAGTCATTTGTTTTCTTTCGTCGTCGAACCCCTTGAGGTGGGCGACAATGTACATCAAGTCACTCGAATTGGTGGCCTTGGATCTGTCGATCATCATTGGGTTGTTTCTGATCAACTCGTTGATCTTGTTGATGATGACCTCGGAACTCTCGATGATATGCAAGTGTCTCAAGCTGACCCAGTCGTCGTCGTCTTCATTCTCGAGGTGGGCTTCGACGTGTTGGATCTCTCCCATTTCGTTCTCGGTGTCGTACTTGTATACGCCGGTGCGTTCCAAGTCGTGGACGATATCCATTGCCATGGCCTGGTAGCTGAACTCGTGGAGGAGAGGAGCGTACAAGTCGATAGTTCTGTCGGCAATCAACAAGATGGAACGGGGTTTGTCCAGCTGCGGGGGGAAGTCGTGGTTCAATCTGGCGTAGTCGTCGATCTGCCGCTGGACCTCGTCGGCAATGAGTTCGGGAAGCCTCGAGGCCTGGTGGGTAGCGTTGGGAGGCGAGTAGAACCTGATCAAAGGGTATTCGCCGGTAATAACCATCAAGTTGACCAAGGCCTTGGCCGCGAGCTTGATCTGGGGAATAACAAACTCCGAGCAGTTTTCGTTGTAGTAGATGGGCATGGAGTTGGGGGTCAAGTCGTCGGCGAGAAACACCCGTGATTCGACAGGGTTGAAGCATGCGTGGGTGAAATGGACGTTGGCGCCGTCGGCAAAGTAGTGCCAGACCTTGGGGTTCTGGATAAACTTGGCCGAGGCGTAGTAGTGGTTCAACTCGCGGTCGGACGGCAAGAGGGGCAAGAACAAGGCGTGGCCGGCCTTGTAGCGGCCCGTGTGGACGTCGGCAACAATGCACTTGAGGTTGTAGATGGAGACGTCGACAAAGTAGATGGCCAGCATGAAGGTGTTGGCCTTGCGGCGGGCGTCAATGCGTTCGAACGACGCCACGAACCGGAGGAGTTTCTCCTTGGGAAGGACCTTGGACACGATGGCGTCTGTTTTGGCGTCGAGGATCAAGTTGTACAACGCGCCGGGCGTCTGCACCGCCTTGATCTGCAGCACGATGTAGTCACGCTGGAGGTTAACGAGCGACGCAGGATCGGTATTCTTAGACATCGAGACCGGGGGGTGGGCGTGAAAGAGAGACGTGGAGAGGAGACGAGTTTCAGGTGGTGGCAGCAACAAACAAAATCGGTGGAGTGAGAAAGTGTCGTGAGAACAATGGGGAGAAATAGCGACGACGGAGACAATAGCGAGAAAGTGGAAGGAAAGTGCGGGAACGAGAGGGAAGTGAAGGTGAGCAAAGGGGACTAAAAGAGAGAGATAATCGGTAAGAAACATGAGCACGTTAAAGAAATGGGTTCAGAGGTGTGTTTTGTTGAATTTTGTCGTATCTACTGATGTTGTTGGTGTTGTTAGTGTTGTTTTGCTCGGTGTATTGTGGTGTCTCATGTCTCGTGCTTTGTCTTGTCCTGTGAGGGTGGTGTCTTTTTTTGTCGCTATTGTTGTATTTTGTGCGCCGCTTTCTTCCTGTGCTCGCTAACGTCGCTAACTTCCACCGCTCTCACTAATCGATAATTTTGTTCCGCTATTTTTCCCGTCGCGACTCGCGGTCTTTTGTCTCGCTAGCGTCGCTAACCTCTGCCGTTCTCACCAATTTATATTTTCGCTCCCGCTATTTTCCCTTGGCGCTACCGTCGGGCATTTGTCTCGCTATTGTCGCCATTTCCTCGGTGTTCCCTTGCCATTTCCCGGACCCTTTCGCATTTTTCCCTCGTCGCTCACTTTCACCCATCGCTTCCCCACGAAAAGATACGTATCCACTTCACTTCTCTCCGCCAATGGACTCCAAAACACTCGAGGCCACCATCTACATCGGTGGCTGGTACTGGTTTTCGCTTGCCATCTCGTTGTACAACAAGTGGATGTTTGGCCCCGGCTTGGACTTCAAGTTTCCCATCCTCATTACCGCGTTCCACCAGTTCTGTCTCATGGTCCTCAGCGGCATCGTGCTCTACTGGCGCCCGAGCTTCCGTCCCACCGTCAACACGCCCACAGACTCCCGCGGGCTGTTCCGACTGTTTGTTGCCGCGTTCAGGATCGACGCCGCCGCCTACTTCAAACAGATCTTCCCCTGCTCGCTCGCGTCTTCGGGAGACATCGGCTTGCTGAACGTGTCGCTCCTGTTCATCTCCCTCAGCTTGTACACGATGTTGAAGACGTCGTCGCTCGTGTTTGTGCTTGCGTTTGGTTTGCTCTTCAAGCTCGAGCGCTTCAACTGGCGTCTCGTCGTCATTGTCCTCGTCATGTCTGCCTCGGTGTCGATGATGGTCAAGAAACCCGACGCTCTCGACAACGACGACTTCAACTCGTTCGGCATCGTCATGGTCCTAGTCGCTTCCGCCATCTCCGGCTTGCGGTGGTCCTTTACCCAGCTCCTCCTCAAGAGCAACCCGCACACCGTCAACTCCATCTCGACCATCTTCTACATCGCGCCGTCGATGTGTGTCACACTCCTTGTGTTTGGCTTGATGTTTGAAGGATGGTCCAACTTTGTCGAAGCTCCCATCTGGGCCGTCAGAGGCTTCTTCACCACCATTGTGCTCATGGTGATCCCGGGGTTTCTTGCATTCATGATGACCCTCTGCGAGTTTAAGCTCTTGACGGTGTCACAGGTCACCACCCTCCTGATTGCCGGCATCTTCAAGGAGATGTTGACCATTGTGCTCAGCTCCATGATCTTTGGTGACAAGTTGAGTGCTACCAACATTATCGGCGTGGTGTTTACGTTTGCCGATATCTTGTGGTACAACTATTATCGGTTCAGTTCGAAGGAAACGCCGTATGAACCGGTGGATGAGGAGATCCAGATGAAATAGAAGCAGCGTGTGCTGAATCCGCACCGCTAAAGCTCCAAGCTTGTCCACACCCAAACAAGAGTCTGTTAGTTGGCGAGAGATGCTTGAGCTGGGAAAGAACTTGAGCAATAAGTCAAGAAGTGAACCCATTAATGGCCACCGTCGCCCTGGCAGAACCGTGGCAGACCCGGCTGTAGAGCTGGTAATACATCGCCACTACAGCTGTTCATAGAACTGTATTATGGCCGTTAATTAGAGCTGTTGATAGAATCCCACCTGTTTATAGTTGGCCGTTAATATTAATTAGAATTTACAATTGTTGTTACAACCGTCAACCTCTACTCCTACTCCAATGGTTAAACCTTTATTACCGCTACCATAGCCAGTTAAATAATACAATCTAATTATAATATACTCACCCCAAACACAGACACCAACAACACATACACCGCCGTCATGCCACTGTCCCTTGACAGCGTCCATGGGTTGTGTACGCGGTTTCCAGCTGCCGACTTGGTGGTCGAACCAGCCTGGGCTGCACTGGCAGCGATCCCTAGCACCGATGTCGTCGTGAGCCCGTTGGTGCCCGCCGTCAAGAACGTCTCACCGTTGGTGATGACCCCCAGGAACCGGGCTGGAATCTTGATGCTGCTTTCGCCGCTGCCGGCGTTGGTATATGTGTAGACGGGAGCATCCAGAGTGTTGTTGAGCGTCGTGGCAAACGGAATGGTGCCTGACTGGATGTACCCCAAGCTGGTGGCAATGATGGTGAAGTTGTCGTTGGCGGCATTGGTGAAAGTTCCGGCGCTCGACACCGATGCTGCCGACTCAAAGTCGGGTCTGGCGGCCTTGGCAATGTTTTTGGAGTTGGCCATGGCAATCATGCCCGCCTCGTTGTCGACGGCAAGGTAGATACTGGTGAGGAATGGTAACCCGAGCGACGCATAGCCCAGGACTTCTGAGGGGAACACGTTCAAGAAACATGCCTTTTGGCCGTTGGAGAACTTTAATCCCTTCGAGTCATAGATGGCATCGGTGAGGAAGTTGGTCAAAGGGACCTTGATCTCCAATTTGCCAAACTGGAACGCCAAGTTGGCGCTGGTGTTGGCGATCTGTTCACACTGGACGATCCAGCGCTCGGCGTCACTACTGTAATACGCCAGTGTCTGTACGGCCAAGTTGACAATAACTTCAAGCGGGAGGTTGCTGATGATCGACCGCAGGTTCAATATGACGGGGATCTGGTTCGATTCCGACTTGATCGAGAGTTTCTGGCCCGTTTCGGTGTTTTCGACGCTGATATCGTCGATGGCGACGGTGGGGAGGCGCAAGGCACTGATGGCCGAATCCAAATCGCCGTCACTGCCGGCTACTCCTTGGGCCTGGAGCATGGTGAATGCCATAAACGGATCGCTATAGTACGACTTGTCAACGATACCGGGAATCAACTCGCCGGCAGCGTTGGCGGCGTCCTCGGTGTAGTTGTTGAACCAGAGCGAGTAGCCCGGAGACTTGATGATGCCCTGCTGGAGAAGTTTAGTCAAAAATCCCAGCCCCGTGGGCGTGCCGGCGACCCCCAATCCGCCGTAGTAGACGTTGGTGTCGTCGACATTGACAAAGGTAAAGTCGGGAAGCTCGAACAGCTGGCCGTTCATCAACAAAACCGACACGTTGTCGGTAGCAATGCGTCCCGAAGCCGTCAATCCTGACAAGTAGGGAAGGGTGTAGTCGGCGCCGTTTTCGACTCCGGCCACGGCCGCAGTCGGCGTAGCCGAGGGTTCGGTGTAGAGGCCACCCATGGCACAGATGCTGGCGGTGTACTCGGGTTCCAGAGTGAGGGACTTGGGCAAGTCGCCGTCGGTGTAGATATCGAGTTCCAGCGACCACCAGCTGGCGACCTCGTTGCACTCCAACACGCTTTCGGCGTCCATGACCCAGATATCGGGCTGGAGCAAGTCCAAGCGCAAGTCGACGGCGTCCGTGCCAACGGTAACGTGGGCGTTGTAGTACGGGTCGCCCAGCGTGGCCATCGTCAAGAGGATCTTGAACAAGCTGTTTTCGGCCGTGCCCTCGGTGGTAGGCGCAGGCCCGCTGCTGCTGGGCACCACCAGTACGCTGGGCGCGTCGGTAGTGGCGGCAGACGTGGGCTGGGTGATGAGCGTGAGCTTGACGATGTTGGTGTTGTCGGTGGTGGCCTTGGTGTTGTCGATGTTGGGGAGCGACGACGAAGACGACGACGAGGTATCCCGTTTATGGACCGACAGCGTGGAGGCGTCGGTGACGAGCAACTCCGCCGTTGCGGCGTGTGCCACAGACACCATGGCGGCCACGGTACAGTACACAAACGACTTGGGCAACAACATGGCGTGGTGGTGAAGAAAACAGAAGAACTGGCGGTTATAATGCAATTGGCGCCGCTTGTTTGATAGTGAGGTAAAAATAGGATGCGACACAAAGCGGCGGGAAAAAAATATCGCTCCAACCGTGATGTAATCACGAGGAGAAGGCGATGGGGAGGAAGGGGACAGCGCGGGCCCACGACTGGTTCAGCTGGTTCAGCGCTAGTTCTACTGGATCTACTGGAACTACTGGATCTGGTTTGGCTTCTACTGTTGCTTGTGCTTCCGGTTGTGCCCAACGTTGTTCTCCGTGGCCACTCGCTAATCTTTCGCTTCCATTCCGCTGCTAAAAAAAGCTTTAGGTTTGACTCTCCACGCACCCGTAAATGGACACATCGAAGCGCACCAATTGGGACTATGAGATAGAGTTGGCTCGACAGGCACCGCCACGGCCTATTTCAGCCACGGGCGGCGGGACGGCGGGCTGCAAACGGCTAAAACTACCACAAACCGCCGGTAGTTTTGCTTTTCCTACAAAACCCTATTCTTGTTTAATGCTGCCACCCTCACTTTATTCCCAGAACCTCTTTTTTCCACCGTTTCTTCCCCTACGCTTTTTTCCTCACTAACTTCTTGTTAGTACCAAATTGGATCTGGGAAACTTTTACGTGCGCCCACCGTTTTTCCTCCATTTCAACGAAAAACTTCACCAGCAAACGGTCACCACCCCAAATGGTATGTAACCCAGTACGCCCGCCAGAAGAAGCTTGTGACGGATAACGACACCAGCATGCTGTTCTGCACGTCCAGTTGCCGATGGTTTGGGTTTTTCCCTGGCGGAAACGCTTTCGCTCACCCCGAACCCCATCCCTGCTTTCTTCTGCCACGCCTGAACCCTGAACCCTACTAACGCTCCAGCTTCCCTTATACTTGTTAACAGCGGCCAAGACCAAGCCGATCTTGATCGAATTGAAGAATGGAGAAACCTTGAACGGCGACTTGGTGAATTGTGACTCGTGGATGAACTTGACGTTGAAGAACGTCATCCAGTCGTCGGCCAACGGCGAAGATTTCTTAAAGATCCCGGAGATCTACATCAGAGGCAACCACATCAAGTACTTGAGATTGCCAGACGAAATCATGGACCATGCCAAGGAACAGACCATCTTGAATAACGAACAAAGAAACAGAAACCAAAAGAGAAGAAACAACTACAACAACAGCAACTACAACAGCAACAACAACTACAACAATAGCAACAACAATAACAACAACAACAGTAATAACAACAGAAGGGGTTTCAACCAGAGAGGCGGATATAACAAGAACCGTGGCGGCTACAACAACAACAATAACAACAACAATAACAGCAACAACCATCACCACAGTCACAGCCAGGACCAAGTCTCTGCCTAGATTAGTTTCCGACTCCCGGTTCTCCTCACCGCATTTTCTTCACGACTGCCAGATCATTACGTCCTGTTCATACCAACGGGCCTTCCCACGGTTTCTCATGACTCCTTCTTAGCTTATATGTACTATAATACTTGGTGATATTTGTGAATACTATCTGTAGAGCGTCGTGTGCACACCGACCGTTTTCTGTAGCCATTTTCGCAACACAAATAGCTGCGAAACTCGCCTTACCATTGCCATTAACACCAAACACCGTTGCTATCAATGAGCCGTATTTCCATCGCTTCTCCACATCTACTTGCTACTGTAAGGTCTCTCTCAGGATACTCACCGTATCCGCTCATCAAACGCGGCAAATTTCGCGGCATGTACGACATGCGACGGGCCCGCTGCATCCAGTGCACACGGACACGCGCTACCACCAGGTGCAAATTGTGTTCCCATACGCCGTATATCTCCCTGCCGTTGGTCCATGAGGCCGTGTGTCTGTTGGAGCTGCCGCGGCCAAAACCGCCCCATGTCCGCAAAGTACGCTTTGGGTTCTCGGACCATGTCCCGTGGCGGGCCCAGTTGGGGACGTTGTTGTCTGACATTGCCGAGTTTATCGAAAACACCCATCCTCCGCGTTAGGTAGTTAGGACTAATAGACTAATTGTTGGCCGAAACCGTCCAGCTCCGCAAATCTTCTCTGTATCTGTGTTCGCTGATCAACCCGTTGGCGTCACGAACGCTGCCGCCGTCGTTCTGCTCCTTGCTCCATTGACCGAACTTGTCCGACAATTTCTTGTTCCATCCCTCGGCATTGTCGGGCTGGTCAAACATATCGTTGATGGACTTTTCCGGCGAGTAGTCGAGCAAGGCGTGCAACTCGGGGTCCCAGGTACTTTCCATGATCTTGCAGTACAAGTTGTTGACAATTGGATCCATGCTAACATTCGGCTTACCCTGGTTTGCTATGGCCTCCTGGTTAGAGTGACTATTGGAGTGCGAAGACGTGTTGGAGTGCTTGGAGTTATTCGACGGCTTCGAGTGATTCGAGTGTTTCGATGCCTTCTTCGATTTGTTCAGCGATTCGTCGCCAGAATTGTCTTCAGAATGTGCCAGTGATTGTCCGTCGCCCATGACGTTGCTGAGCCCGCCAAAAATGTTTTTACGATCAAATTGGGGCACGTTGAAGTTGGTTGTTGACGTTGAGAGTGACTTTTTGAGGTCTGTACCGGTTCGTTTCGGGTTCAAAGAGGCACTGGATGCTGTGTGGCTATCATTAATCTGGAGCTGGGTATGGAAATCAAAGTTTGAGGGCAATTCCTTCAAGCCGATGGTGAGACCCAAGATCGAGTTGACTTTGGATTCTTTCAACAAGTATTTGGTGGTTAACGGTTCTTTAAAGTTGAGGTACTCGGCCAAGTTTATTTCAAGTCTGCCGAGCTCAATGGTGGTGGAATGGGACGAGCTGCCCGACTCTTTCTTGTGGTGGTTCTTGTCGATGTCGTTGACGTAAATGACACGGACAAGCAAGTACTTGTTGCCGATCAAGTTTTCTCTCCGCTTGATAGGGAACCGCAAGTTGCACGTCATGTTGAAGTTGAAGGCACACTTGAAGTTGTGAATCTTTTTGGCCGAAGTCGTTGTCGTGATGTTCCCCGACGAGGTGGTGGTGGAAGTCAGTTCGGATTCCTCGGAAGATGCCGCCGGGCCGCTGGACTTCAGCTTTTCGTCTGTGGCCGGCGTGTCTTGGGTGTGGACCTGGCGACGGCCCAAGATGTTGGAGAGGGGCGTTTTGGCATGTTTTCCGTCTCTTATCGCAAGTTCGATGTAGCAGTAGCCCGAGACCTGGGGAATGTTGGAGAGTTCGTTGATCGTAAGGTTGAAGGTAAACTTGGGGCGTTTAGAGTCAAACATCGTGGCGGTGGGCGTCTGGTGGAGCGTGGGGCCGTGATGTATTGGTAGAAGTGACGTGAAACGGTGGGCCCGTATGGTTTTTGCGGTGAGATTAGCGGTGAAATTCGGCAGCTTTTCTGGCGGTAGGGCGGCGGTAGGGCGGCGGTAAAGATGGCGGTAATTTCGCGGTGCGTAGCGAGAGATGGCGAGGGAGAATAGCGGGGTGCAGACAGAAGCAGATAAGGAATGAGTCGAAAAAAAACTCCACTACAACTACAACCGAGTTACAATAACCAGTATTACGTCAAACGGGACTAGCCCCAGGCAACACCATGCCATTTGTGGGCCGAATGTCGTCGTGCAACGTCGTTGTCGTTGCGTGTCGCAAGCGAGGCGGGCTCCGGCACCCCAGCGACACTGCCGCGACATTGGTGAGGTGTCAATAAGCGGACACCTCGAGCACGCCAGAACAACGGCGGCTTGCTATTGGTTGGCTGGTCCCGCTGCACTGTTTCGTGTCCCTTTTGCATTGTCTCCACCGTTTTCCTTCTCTTCCCCGTAGCGTAGTTGTCCTAGTGCTATTGTTTCACCGTGGTTGTCCCTCCAGCCGTTCGCATCCCACACGACCTTTTGTTAGCCGAAAAACATTTGCTTTTCTATATAAACAACCTACACGCTACAAACAATCGTGTAGCCACTTTTTAATTACCCCCAACACACCACACCCACGGCCTGCCGTTTGTTCTGATCACCGCCGTCTGCCTTCCATCACCAACTTCACCACACAACTGTGTTGCCCGCGCTGCCCTCGCTATTCCCCGAAATGTCTGTCGAAACCGATCCACTACGGTCGCTTCGTAACATCCCACCGTCTCAGTTCGATAGGAAACACAAGGAACTCGAATCGCCACGTCTGAAACTCCCTTCCGTCCCACTTCCCTACCACCAGTCTCCACATCTCCGCTCGAAATCGCCTCGCGTGCCTCCCAAACACATATCTCTCCCGTCGCCCCAGGTGCCCCCCAAGGACTTCCCCACGGTACAGCAGAGAGACTCGCCACTGCACCCACACGAGCCGGGCTTTCATAACGCCGACCCACATCCACTTCCCACGTTCCAGCGACTCTCGCTCTCCATCCCCATCGAATCCAAAAACTACGTCTTCATGTCCGAATTCCTTGCACGCGTGTGCAACGTCAATGCAGGCGAGGCCCTGGCGCCTAAAACGCCCACGGTATTGCCCAACATCTCGTTCCCGGTCGATTTCTGGCTCAAGGACGACCTCTCCATCAAAGATACCAAGATCAAGACCACCATGTTGCAGGAAATCAACACCTTGATCGAACGCGAATTGACTTCGACAACCAGCATCGACGAAACCACGCTTGTATACTACGAGAAACTCCTTTGTGCCTACAAGTTTTACGACATTCCCATCCGCAACGCCCCTTCATACACATACACCCCGCCAGACTTGCTGTTGCGCGAGGAAGAGGAGGAAACCATGAACGAAGACGATGCCTACGACAAACTCGAGCGCACGACTTCGACAGACTCGCTGTCGGCATCACAAAGGACCTACAACTCGCAAAACTCGCCCAGTTTCTTTGGCAGCAACAATAACTCCAACTATACCCTCAGTGTGCCCAAGCGGACCTCGGGACTCTCGACGCGGAAACGGTTTCTGCTTCTCGGCCACAACGACAACGATTCTGGGCCCAACGAGGACGAGCACAAGAAACAGCAGGTGCTCAACGCGCTCCTCCTGAAGTCAAAACTCTACAACAAGATAAAGAAGAACCGTGAGCTGTCGTCGTCGCTCGCGTCCAATACATCGGGGTCTTCCTACTCAAACAGAAACAGCGTCAGTACATCGACGACGGCCAGCTCGTCGAACTCACGGCGCCGAGTCAGTTCCAACTATTACGTCGGTGCGCCCGACATCAACGAGTCGCGGCTTCTTGCCGTCCAACAGTCACCGGTGCCGTCGTTCTTGCTCTTGACCCAAGAACAACGGGTTGAAAACAAGGCGCACAAGCACGAGTACTACGTCCAGTTGGTACGGCTCCAGGAACTCACCAACCGGTTGATTGGCGATATCGCCAAGGTCAACAACATCTCAGCCAACGCCAAGTTGATGCGGTTCATCGACTTTATCCGCAAAAAGGTGTTGCGGTTCGTGTTGATTGATGTGTCACAGATGCTCATGGACTATGGCCAGCTCAAGACGCTCGACTTGAGACAATGAACGATGAATGATGATAATTGACTTATTTATTACTCTTTTAATTCTCTAATGTACACCCCCTAACGACACGTACTCAACATCTGCAGTATGACGCCCAACAACTGGTCGTTCTCACATGCGGCAGCGACTCTTTCCTTGTCATTCAACTGTTTGTTGACCTGGTTCTCCGACTGGTGGGCACCTTCCTTGATGAGAATGCGGATGCGGAACCGGGGAGGAAGACACCGTTCGAGACGGACACGGATGCCCAAGCCCAAAAGCGTGGCCAACGAGCAATGTGTGATGGTGGGCGTGATCTTGATCAACACTTCGCTGATATCGGTGTGTTTGTTGGCGCCGTGGGTCACGGTGATGTCGGGAAGATTGACGACGGCCAACTGGGCCAACGTAAGGGGATGTTCCGGGTCCGAGATCGTCGAGATCAAATCAAAGATCTCCTGGGCATCGATCAACTCTTCCTCTTCGTCTTCTTCGAGCTCGTTTTCCGATGCCAGACCGGTGTCGGAGACAAGATCGGGCACTGACCGTGGTGGGTTGCGATGGCCGACATTGGGCACGAGCGAGAGCGCCGTGATTTCGCGGATGAGCCGGTCGTTTTTGCTGTGTGTCTTGCTGTTCCTCGTGGGGAGGTTCGAAACGTCTATCACCGTCGGGTTGGCGTTGATAAGGTCTGACATGCTGGGGATAGAAGAAGATCTCACCTTCATTAGTGAGCGATAATGGAACTTTTGATGGGGAGGGAAGGTGGTGCGCGGCCTGCATATAGGCTCTGATCAATCGCCTGTATACAAACCACGTCTATCTTAGCCGCCATTACCACCACACAAGTTGATCAACAACTACACTTCTTATACCAATGGACTCGTACAACCGTTCGTATTTCCAGGTGGTGGCGCCGCTTGTCCATGTGGCCACGCTGGATGACGACACCAAGGCGTTGGAGGCGGCGTTTGTTGCCGTCAGCGTCCGCGACCACGTCTGGGACAACAGCATCATCAAGAACCGGTTGCTGAACCCCAAGTACATCGTCAAGGTATCGTCTGCCGATCCGGATACTGGTGAGGTAGTTGAGAAGGACCAGCACTCGGCGCTCTCGCCCTTCAATGTCGACTCCGACTTGTTCCCCAACGGCATCCTCTCGCACCGGTGGTTCGACAAGTACGTCTCCAACCGGCCGTTTGCCGTCGTCAAGGTGTTTTCGTTGGCACAACCACACTTGGCCGATGTCATTAATGAGTACAGAGCCAAGTATTCCATCAAGTTTATTGCCGTCGTCGTGTCACATACTCCCAACCCCGATGACGACAACGATGCCGTGTCCACCCTCAGAACCGAAACCAAGTTGCCCAAACTCACGGGGTTGTACTACCTCAACTTGAACCCGGCCACCGTTGACCGCGATAGCGAGCTTGTGGTGACAACGTTGCTTGCAAACCTCCGCAGCCCCGCCCTTGACTTCTACTCCTCCATCGAACATAAAATCAAGCAAAGGGGACGCAAATACTACACGGTGCCGTCACATCGTGTGGTGGAGACCGCCATTGAACTTACCCCAAAGTTCCTTGAGACGAGAAACTTGATAAAGCAGGGAATCATTGGCCTGTTTGCCAGCCCGCACGATTTGGAACCGAGCCTCAAGCCCCTCGAATTGGCGTACCAGAATTTGATCGACTTGTTGGACGAGCTCTTTGTACCCTTGGGCACGGTTTCCGACCATGACTTGCAGCTCTACTTTCAATTGAGGAACTTGATCGATGTGGTCGCTTTCCACATCACTCGTGGATACTTTTCCTTGGAAGAACCAGTGTTGGCGCTCCGCAAACACGCTACCCACATCATCAATGTTATGGCAGTGCTAGACACTACCGACAAAGCTTTGAAAGACATCAACGACAACTGGGTCTCTGTTCAGTACCGGTGGTTGGTCGAGTTGATGGCAGCTATCCCCGCATCGATCCACAACGTACCCCTTAGGGGCAAGACCAAGCTGAGAACTACGGTCTATTTCGGCGGAGTGAAATTCAACGATAACTTCCCATTAGAATTGACGACGAACCCTGGTCTCATTCTTTTAAAAGCAGCACAGAAGATTCCCGAGGGGCTAGTATCTTCGAAGTTTGACTACTTGTATACCTTCAAGACCGCAGAAGAAGCTGACATCCAACGCCTTACGTTATTGAAGTCCGCCCTCGAACAATTGACTCAAGAAGAAATTCCCCTGTCGTATAGCATGTACGTCACCTGGATGGTGGCCGAAGAATACTTCAAAGTCAATGATATCGCTCATGCCATCGAATACTATGAAAAGTGTTTAACCGACCCATTCGCTTCCAAATTAATCTACGAGAAGTTACATCGCTGTTACGTCTTGAATAAGGACTACGAGAAGCTACTTGTGAATGTTGTCAATGGAGATCTTTGGAACGACGTGCCCCAGGAGATATTTGAGAATATTGATACGTGTGCCGTGACAGACCAAGTCAAAGATTTCTTTGCCATCCATGCCTTGGTAACTAATGAACAAATTGGACAAGAAACCCATGTTTTTGATCCTTGTGTTGTCCAGCTACTGATTGACGCGACGATCAAGAATTCTGTCGATATCGAGGTCGATTTACAGATAGATGACTTGGAAGTTAAATTCACCCGGGAAAAGGGTCCAGGGAAAGTGGTGGAGATCACCCACGATGGCGCAAAGGAGAATCGGGTGTTTAGTATCGTGGATAAGTCGGCCAATCTATCGGTTAACGACCAAAAGATTCTTCAGTTCAAAGTCGAGTTTGATAAGGCTGGGGTATACAGCATAGAATCCATACGAGGAAAATCTACCATAAAGCTTAGCAGAGGAGGAAAGACAATTTTATTGACCAGAGACACTGAGTTTGCCTTCAAGCACTCCAATCATAACGCAACCTTTTATGTCGGTACCGGTGCCGCCACGTTGCCAGAATTGGAAAGAAAACAGCTCCGGCTCCGGAACCCCTCCCACAAGGTTCGCGTGTTGAGCTTGAAGCCAGACATAACTGCCGAAGTGCAGCTGGCGGCCAAATGTCACATATTGGGCGAAAAGATATCGCTCCCCGTCAACATCACTTATAATCAGAAGCAGGTTGTATATAAACAGCTTTCGTTGCAGCACCAGGTGAAAGTCATTGGCTTCGAGTCGGACATTTCGCCGCAAGTCAATTGGGATGAGCTTAAGGACGATGAGCCGTTGAATTTGAGTAATTTGACCGAAGGCGGAACCCAGCAACATATCCTCAACCTCACGATCCACGACTCGCCTAACAAGAAGATCGTATTGGGAGAGGATAGCAAGATTGTCATTGGCCTACTCAGTCACGTTGTTGAAGAGAGTGGTGACGACGAGGATACCGTTTATGAGGTCGCCGAGTTTGTGCTTCCAATCATTGGAGCCCCGTTTGAAGCCAGTTGTCAAATTTGTCCACGGTACCGTACCGATGCCATTGACATGCCCTCGCCGTTCATTCTCAATCCTGGCGCCAATGCCGAAACGTTGGGAAATGACCAGTTTTCGATGCCGATCGCTCGCAGACTCTGGGTAGTTGACCTTAGCATCCAGGACTTGGTATTTGAACGAACAGGAGAACAGTTGGAGATTGTCGCTGCCGAAGTCAGTCTCAAGACAAAGAATCCCGAGCTCGTCATCGAGACGGTTGATGTTGCTGTGGTCACCAAGGGCCAAATCTGTCAGCAGTTTAGTACCAAGAGCAAGAACGGGTTTTCCCACCGTAACGCGGCCGTATTGGCCCTGGCATCGATCCAGTGGAAGCGGAAGGACCAGAGCAGTACCTTCCAGACGAAGGAATGGGAGATCGTGTTGCCGTTATCGGATCCGCGGGTTCTTGTCAATGTCGCCGATGGAGACCACAAGACAACGTTACAGTATATCCTCGAGAACCCGACGCCAAGAATCTTTACATTTACCACGCAATTGATGGTGGACGACGCCGAGAACTGGAAGTTTGACGACAACGGCATTTGTCCGTTCAAGCAGGAGCCGTTCCCCGTATTGCCGTTCAGCAGACATGTTCTCGAGTATAGCGGGGTGCTGGAAGTGGCTGGTGG
This sequence comes from Teunomyces cretensis, assembly GCA_003706575.2. Classification (NCBI taxonomy): domain Eukaryota; kingdom Fungi; phylum Ascomycota; class Pichiomycetes; order Serinales; family Debaryomycetaceae; genus Teunomyces; species Teunomyces cretensis. Next base: position 30,750 of record PPLT02000002.1, on the reverse strand, counting down.
TGCTGAGGGGGCCGCTGAAGGTGGGGATGATGACAATTGGACACGGTTGCCCTTGATGAAGGTGTACGACGTCCAGTACAAGGTCGGCCTCGTGCCATTGAGTGTCAGCGACCGCGTGGTGGCCAAGGACAAGGAGTTGTACTACAAGGGAAAGTCCTCAACAAAGGTGTAGGAAGGGCAAACGAGGGCCACACACCGGTAGGGCGCGGGGGTCCCCCGTATACACCACAATTTATCTATTGAATACTTAGTCAATTAGTTGACACCGAGCAATTCGACGTCAAAGATCAAGGTAGCATTGGGAGGAATCAAGCCAGGGAAACCTCTTGGGCCGTAGGCTTCGTGGCCTGGAATGGTCAACTTGCCTCTGGAACCAACGCTCAACTTAGGAATGGCGGTGTCCCAGCCCTTGATGACTTGGCCAACACCAATGGTGCATTGGAATGGCTTGCCTCTGTCACGGGACGAGTCGAACTTCTTGCCGTTTTCCAAGGTACCGGTGTAGTGGATGGTGACCAAGTCGCCGACCTTAGGGAAGGTCTTGGCGTCGCCTTCTTGAAGGACTTCGATTTGTGTGGTGGCTGGAGCAGACATTGTACGGAGTGTTTGCGAGAAGAAACGGGTATGAACAGGTCTTTGTAACGTCCGTAACATGGGATGGTGGCGGGGGATTTTTGTTGGCGAGCAACGACGTTTAGTTTTTTTTTTTTTTTTTTTGGTGCCTAAATGCGCTTATGTCAGCGGCTGCCGGGTTTCGTGCTTGGTCAGTGCTGACGTCAGCCAGCCTCTCCCAGCAGCCACCCGATAACTGGAACATCACAGCCCCAAACAGCCACCACTCCACCGTCAGATATCCCATGGGTTCTTGTGACGTTAAGATCGAGGTCGACCGGCTGAGCACCGGAGGCACGTTTACCAATCACGACCGGATCCGCGGCGTGGTGACACTCGCCGTCGCCGGCTCCATTACCCTCAACTACATCCAGGTCAAAATCGAAGGCATATCACAGACCCAGCTCACGATACCCCGAGTCCGCAAGAACAAGCAGGAAGACAAGGTGTTGCGCGACGTGCACAAGGTGCTTTACGACACGCTCATCGTGTTCCCGCCCGACAACGTCCGCAAGGTGTCGCTGGCGAAGGACTTTACCCTCACGCCCGGCAACTACTCGTACCCGTTCGAGTTCGCCATCCCCCTCTACAACTCGTGTGTCAAGATGCTGGGCATCCTGAACAAAGTGCTGTTCAACAAGAACTTCGACTTGATGTTGAACAACGGCAACTTCAACACCAACTTGCTCCGCAACCGCGCCAACCAGTTCATCAACGGCAACACGGCGGCCACCGCCAACGCGGGCCAGCAGCTGCTGGAACACGCGTACCACGTCACCGCCCAGTTGCCGCCTTCGTTGAGCGGAATGGAGGACGTGGCCAAGATCACCTACTTTGTCAAGGCCACCTGCAAACGGTCGTCGTTCTTGAAGCCGAACCTCCGGTCGATCGACCCGTTCATCATGTTGCCGTTGGACTTGGATGCGCAGAACCAGCCGCTCTTTGAGAGCGAGGAGTACCGCGAGGTGTTTGTCCGCAAACAGGTCATATTCAAGGGCCGGATCCCCGAGATAGTCGGCGTGGTGATGCCTCCACTGGCTCTCGATAAGAAACAGCTACCAACACCGACACCGGCGCCCAAGAAACCGGGTTTCTTCCAGAAGATGTTTGATCCCAACGCCGGCCCGCTGCTCCCACCCGTGCCCATCCACAAGCTGGCAGGCCCGCACTCGTACTATCCCGAGATCGAATCGAAGGACGTGCCGTTCCTGTTCGAGATCCGGTTCCGGTATCCGGCATTCTTGGTGCCGACCAAGTCTCCGTCGTTCAAGTTGTTCTTGGTGTCGCAGCTCCGGCCGTCACGCTATACGTTGGCGCAGTACGGTCGGCCCGACGAAACCAACGGCTTGGGCATCATATACATGCAGAAACTCTCGGTCGACTTGCTCACGACGACAACCATCTCGGTGCTCGAGAACGACGGGTCCACCAACGAGATCCACCATGCCACGCACGAGCTGCAGAGCAACATCTGCCGCAACACCTACCAGAACCTCAAGTTCGACTTGAAGAACTGCAAACGGCTGAAGTCGTCGAGTGCCACCAGCGCCAACGACACCGTCAACCCCGATGGCGATGCCCTCTACGAGTTGGAGATCCCGGCCAAGTTCTACTCCAACTGCGTGTTGCCCGACCACCTCTCGCCGTCGTTCAAGACGTGCAACATCAGCCGCAAGTACAAGCTCACGGTGACGGGCGGGTTTTCGTGTGAAAAGATCGTCAATTTCCGCAGCCAGCAGGAGTTGGACCGCAAGCTTCGCTATGTCGACTTGCACTGCTCCAACATCAAGGTGTTGAGCGGCCTCAACATGACGAGCTCGTTACATACGGCATCAAAGACATCGCTCGGCTCCCTCTCCAAAACAACGTCGCTTTCTTCAGGACCTTCTTTGGGCCCCAAACCACCACAGCGTCCACCGTCATTCTCATCTCTCAACCAACCACCAGGCTCTCCACCGGGCCCTCCACCACCACTCAAACCGCTTCCTTCACTGGGTATAACTGGACCTGCATACGTCCGGCCCGAAAAGGAAGATAGTCAATCGTTCGAGGCATCGATGACGTCAGGCGCCAGCGACGACGACGCGGCGCCATTGCCAACGTACGATGATGTCGTGCGTGAAAGCACGTTCCAGGACGACAGCGAACATCAGCGGGCCCGCCGCCGCTACCAGCAACACGACCAATACTACACCAACCGCGAATAAGTGACGTTGTTGAAACACCGCTGAAACCGCTGAAACCGCTGAAACCGCAAGCCCGCAAGGGCAAGACTCTATATACACTACCTCTCTAACCCCCATATATGCCAAATCGCTGACGTAATCCCTTACGTAACCGTTTTTTTCCTCCGATCGAATGTCCAGTGAAAAACTTTGAAACGGAGGCAACCTAACCACCTTTTAGTAACTACCACAACACAACATGTCGGAGTCTTTCCTTGCCAGAAACAAGGCCGCCATTGCCATCACCACGTTGGCCGGTGTTGGTGCCGTTGGGGCCTACTACTTCTACTCGCAGCAACAGGGATCCACCGAGTCGTCGTCCAAGAAGACGAAGAAGAACAAAAAGAAGGCCAAAAAGGCCAAGTCCGAAGACAGCGACGCGTCGCCAGCTCCAGCCGCCGAGGCCGCCGCCGCTCCGTTCTATCCCGTCGATGCCGACGGCTTGCCGCAAATAACTGCCCAGATCATCTCCGGCTTGACCGACCAGCAGAAGGAAGAGTGGGCGCTTGCGTTGAAGGAAGACGGAAACAGCCACTTCAAGGCCAAGAAGTACGAGTCGGCCATTGCGTTCTACTCCGCCGCTCTTGACATCAAGGTCGACCCCATTTTCTACTCCAACAGATCCGCCTGTTACTCGGCGTTGAACGACCACGAAAACGTCATCAAGGACACCACCGAGGCCATCAAGTTGAAGCCCGACTACACCAAGTGTGTGTTGCGCCGTGCCACCTCGTACGAAACCATCGAAAAGTACGAGGACGCCATGTTTGACTTGACTACCCTCACCATCTATGGTGGCTTCAGTAACAAGTCGATTGAACAGGTCTTGGAACGGGTCTTGAGAAAGCACTCGATCAAGATCGTTGAGTCCAAGCCTAACCAAAAGAACTTGCCCTCTGCCGCCACCATCGGCTCGTTCTTTGGTGCCTTTGTCCAGGAATCGACCCCAGAAGGTGTTTCGGAAGAATCGACTGGCGGCGCCAAGTTCTTGTACGAAGCCCTCCAGAACGTCAACGCCAACTCCGATGACGGCTACGAAAAGGCCGACACTCTCCTCAACCAGGCCATTGAGGCCTTCAACGTCGAAGAGTTGGACTCGAGCTCGCCAGAAGCCGGTGCCGCCTCCATTGCCTTGGAATACACTGCTGCCTTTGATTTCTTGAAGAACCTCCCCCAGGAGAGCGCCTCGGGCATAGAAAAGGCCATTGCCTTAAAGCCAAGACCAAGATCGTACATCTTCAGAGCCTTGATCAACGCCGACAAGCAATCGTACACCGAAGCCTTGCAAGATTTTGAGACCGCCAAGAAGATGGACCCAGAGTGTCCAGACATCTACTACCACTTGGGACAATTGCACTACCTTACCGGAGACTTGGCTGCAGCCGAAACCAACTTTGTCAAGGCCAAGGAATTGAACCCCGAAAACGTCTATGCCTACATCCAATTGGCCTGTATCACCTACAAGAACGGTAAGGTCCAGGAAGCCACCGGTAAGTTCACCGAGGCCAAGTTGAAGTTTGCCACCTCGCCCGAAGTTCCCAACTACTACGGTGAGATCTTGGCCGACAGCGGCGACATCGAAGGTGCGTGCAAGCAGTTTGACATTTCCGCCAGATTGCAAGAGAGCTTGCCAGTGTTTTCCGTTGGTGGCTTGCCATTGTTGAACAAGGCTACATGTATCTCGAGAGAAAGCTTGGAGAGAATGGACGAGGCCGAAGAGTTGTTGGTCAAGGCGTGCGAATTGGACCCCAAGCTGGAGATGGCGAGAATCTCGTTGGCCCAAATCAAGTTGCAGAAGGAACAGGTTGACGAAGCCATCGTGTTGTTTGAACAGTCGTCGGACTTGGCCAGATCGTTTGACGAAAAGGTCCAGGCCACGTCGTTTGCCGAGGCCACCAAGATGCAAAAGAGAATTAGAAACGACCCTGTTTTGACCAAGAAGATCGCCGAAGTCATGCAGCAAAGTGGCTTGCCATACTGATTGGATAATGTATTTATCTCTGTATATAACTGACTACGAGCCGAGCGAGTGGTTGACTTGATTCAAGTTTTATGTTAGCGATGCTGTAGAATGGGTGCGAAAAGTGCCGCGTGCGATTTGCAGCAATTGATCTGCAAACAGTGCAACACCACCGTACCATAAGCGTCTTTCTTCCCATACGCTGCCTGTAACCACATTGCAGTCACCGTTGTTGTTCTACATCACCACTGACACTCTCACTACTGACACAACCGGTTCATGAAACGGTTGCTCCGCTTGGCTGCCTCGGCGCCTAAACAACACCATACCGACGCCGTGCTTGGTCTCACGTTGGACCTCTCGTATATCACGCCACGCCTCATTGTGTGTGCCGGTCCGGTCGACCTGTACCTCCAGTCGTGGTACCGGTGTTCCGTGGCCGACTTAGTCCAGTGGTTGGACATCCGCCACGCCAACTCGTGGCATATCTGGAACTTCCGTGGCGAGGGCGCCGGGTATGGCGATGAAGCTGTCGGGGGCAACGTCAGCCACTTCCCGTTCCCCGACCACCAGGCTCCAACCATGGGCTTGTTGATGCTGGCGGTGCTCGAGATGGACCGCTTCTTGCAGGCATCGAGCAGCAACGTCTGTGTGTTGCATTGCAAGGCCGGAAAGGGCCGCTCGGGCACGGTGGCGTGTGCCTACTTGGTCCTGAAGGGCTACGCCGTCAAGCAGGCTCTCGATGTCTATACCCAAGCCAGAATGTATCCGTTGGCGGGCGCCGGCGTCTCGATCGCGTCCCAGGTCCGGTATCTCCATTACTGGCAGCGGTACTGGGCCCAGCCTCTGGTGTACCTCCAGGATACCGCCGTGGTCACCATAGGCACCGTCATAGCCGACTCACACACCAACATCCACCTTGCATTGCAGTGCTATGATGACAACCACCAGCTCGAGACGGTAGCGCAGGGAATCTGCATCGGGCCCGTCGTGGTGCCCCAGAAAGATGTCCGGGTGGTGATGAACCGGTTCTACTACTTCTGGTTCAACACCCACTACGAGGGCACCTCGTTCTCCATCCTGTGGGCCGACATTGATGGGTTTAAGGGCACCAGTCTCAAGGGACCCCGGCTCTTTGATACCATCAAGATATCGTGGACGCGAAGTCGCTAACCACAGCCTCGCTTGCATCACCGCCCTAACAACAACACTACACTACTCAATACAACATCTCTGTGTAATATCTATGCTAACCACCCCTCTTCTCATGGTCGATATCCAACCAGAACTCCTTCACGACGTTCTTCACCTGCTGTAAATGGGGCCCCTCGCCGTGTATGTTGCTCTTGCCCAAGGTATACGGCTTGGAAAGCTTGATTTCGTTGAATAGCACGATCTCCAGCCCGGGACCGCCGGTCTTGACGTTCTGGGCACCCAACGTCTTCGTCAACTTCGCTATGAGCTTGCCAGCGACACTGGTGGGGGCAGCTGGGGGCTGCAAAGGAGCGTAGTTGGCCACGCCGTGTTCAACGCTGGCAATCACGTCCTTGACCGAGATGTTGTTCAAGGTAACGGGCCCGTGCTTGCCGCCGTTCTTGGGGACGGCGCCCTTCTTGGGGAACGGTGGTAATACCTGGATCGACTTTATGAAGGCAGTATTGATGATGCGGTAGGTCGAGGGCATGCCGGGCTTTTTGGCGGTCGTTCTCAACGACAACACCTCGTTGGACGATGAGTATGCATATATGTGGCCCGTGATGGATTGGTCCAAGAGGGTGGTGACCTTGACCTTGAGGTTGGCGGCTTGTGAAAAGTCAGAGAGAGACATGGTCTGGCGGTCGAAGGATTCTATGAATGGAAATGACAAAACAATTAATGATTAATGCAGGTGCACTATGGTAAATACACGGAATATGATTATGACTTCGGCTGGTGGTCGATGGAGTAATTCACCCATTGCACCATCGTGATAATGTTAACATCTTGATCCGAACAATTTTCGGCGTGTCACGTGCCTTTGCCAGCCATACGGTTGCATTTTGCCAGACTAATGGGAACGGGCCGGCATGGCGGTGCAAGAGGCGGTGGAAAGACCTCAAGCGCCAATATAACTTGCAATACTTAAACAAAAGTAAAAACAGATGTTGAATTAACCCAAAAAGGGACCGATATTCTTCTAGGGTGAACCCCTGGTATATTTGTGTCCTGCACCTAGGCCGCCAGTATAAACACAGAAACACACCACACAAACAGTGATCTCGGCCCGCCAATGATGCAAGATGAACTAATACTGATTGATAAATTGGAGGACCAGCTTATTGACCATCCCGATGCATCGACACAGCGCGATATCCGGGACACTTCGCTAGACGAAACGTTCCAGAAAAAGTTGAACGCTCGTGCAGAACAGATCCGGTCCAATACCGATCCCAAGACCAGAAAGGATGGCTCCAAAGGTGGGCCTGGCGCTGGCGATGGTCTGAACCTCAATTACCAGTTTCTTATCAATAAATCCCGCTTGAACTACAAATACTCCGACTTCCAGAGCCTCGAGCTTGAACTCAGTGAATGGTTCACCTTTAATGATTTGACGGTGATCGGCAGTTTGAATGGCTTGAAGTTGATCTATGACGTCCACAGCAAGCTCCACACCGATCTCGTGGAAGATATGGTGGAAATCCTTGAACAAAACAACAAAATCACCGACTCCAGTATTAAACAACACCTCCAAGTACTACTCTACTATGCATTCGGCCAGTTTGCCGAAAGAAGCTCCCGTGAAGACCAATTGGAGCAAATCAACGACAATTGTATTAATCTTGTTGTCCTAAAGGCCTACATCCCCATATGCAACATGATCATCGCTTACATTGAAGAAATACTACTGGGTGCTCCGCCTGCCAATAAATCCACCGATGCTAACTACTTCATGTGCCTAACATTGGTTTACTTTGTTGTCAATGTCAGTTTACACCATGACGACGACGGATTCAGGCAATACTTGCGTGAAGCCGACTTATTATCCTCAATTGTGAAATTGATTGAACATTTCAAGTGGAAACCTGATCCCGGTTTTAAAGTCCGCTATTTAATTCTCCTCACTTGGAAACTCATCATGTTTGAAATGGGTGGCACTGCCCAGTTAGCAAAGTGTGATGATTTTCTCACCGATCTTCATGGTATCAAAAACAAAAATGGCAGGGATTTGCCAGAATCGAAGTTGATATGCTCACCTTTGGATTACTTTGCATTTAGAGAAGACATCATGGACAAATATCCCTTGTTCCAGGAACCGGAGTTGAAATCATTTGATCTTGGCGAATTGAAGCTGACTTTAGATGATAGCTCCACCGACACAGAATCGATTGAGGAGAAACATAACTACTTCATGGCAATGAATAGCTTTTCCAACTCATTAACCAACCTAATGGAAAGTGCTAGGACTTACAAATCGCATACTGTTTTGAGTCAATTGCCAGCGCCGACAGTACACATAGCCACTCCAGTCCCATCACCAAACCTCACCGCTTCTGACTATATGACTGGTGGTGAAAAGATAAGAAGATCGTACCAAGTGAATCAGGCAATGCCTTTCATTTATCCGACTGAAGCAAACGTTGATGGGAAAGTGCCCTTTGCAATAGAGGAAGCAGATCTGATCTTGCGAGACTCAATTTACGAGAGTTACTCCACCAAAAGGTTGTGGAACGAAAGACAAAAATTTATGAAGCAAGAGAGAGGATTTGTTGATGAATACAGCGAAGAAGATACGTGTGAGTTTGATTACAATGAAGAATTGATTTCCAAGTACCCTCAACATGAGAGAGAAATCAGATCAGTTCTTAGAGTCGAACAGTTTTACCATAGCAATTTGGTGCGCTTGCATTCCTTTATTCAAATCTTGGTTGATAGCATCAAGCTTAGTAGGCTTGATTACAATCTAAACTACGCCGAATGGGAATTGAATCCAGAAACGTCTTATTTTAATAGTGGTAATGCTGAAGCCAAGGAGAAAGTGAGATTTGTATTAATGCTGCAGCTTGAAGTTGTTAATATCAAGGAAGTCACCATTAAGGCAAGTACAGGTATTATTTTGTTGCTTCTCAAATGGTTCAAAACCAACCACGTCTTGAAATACTACTATTTATCGTCTTTATTGTTTGATCAGCAATTCTTCAGCATTGGACTCGATTACCTAAGTCGGAGTTTTAACAACACCAACCTCCAGAGTATGAACCAGAAACGTGAGGATGAAGTTTCGGAGTATGAAGTTCTTACCAACCAAAACCAGTTAATGAATCCACAAGTGGCATTGCCAGAATTTGAATTCTTTAACAACTGCATGAATGAGTTTCCCAACAATTACAAGTACGAGCTTATTAACAAAGAATTCATCCAACAACTCCCCAAAGTCATCGATGAAAACAACATCAACAACACCTACATTACGCATTTCAACAGCAATTTCAGTTTTATCTTATCCAACATATTGAAGATCATCAACAAGATCTTGATCAAGAATGTAACGCAGCGGATCTTTACCATTAACGAATTGAAGCCTTCGGAGCTCTACAAGATCATCTTGGTAAATTACGACAACGAAGCATTTACCGTACCGATTCTCAAATCGCTCAAGAAGTTGATTCCGTACCAGGGCCGTAAATGGAAATCAATCAACATGGACTTGATCTCGCAGATCTACTTGAACCTCAAGCTTTCCCTCAAGGACAATTGGTTGAGTGGTAAGGATTTGGAAAGTGACTTGAACAATTCGTACGACCAGGAAATAGCGTTGCGTGCGTTGCTTCAATTTTATAACGTACGCAAGTATCCAAACGAGATGGAATTGATCGGCTACCACATCAATAAGAACTTGGACATCCCTGTGTTGCTGCTTAATGAAGAATAAAAAGTTGCAGCCATGCCACCTGCATATATTTATTTTCGTGCCGTAACCAAAGTCTTGAAAATTTTCCCCGATTTGCCAATTCGCAATTGAAGGTTCTGGACATTCATTACTAAAAACAACAAGATGGTCAAATTAACCCAAATCGACGACGAGTCTAACGCTCCATTTGCACAAACTGATGTTCCAAAGACCGAAAGCTTCAGCGAAAGCGAAGAATCGGAATCGGAATCCGACGTCGAAGACGACTTTGACCTCGAAAACGAAACCGTTTATGACAGAATCGTTGCCTTGAAGGACATAATTGCTCCAGAACAAAGAGAGCTCCTCGTTTCCAGCACTTCTGCTGTCAAGTCATTTGCCGCTTCTCTCGTCACCAAGAGTGGTAACTTGTTATGGACCGTCACCACTTCTGCCTTGTTATTGGGTGTTCCATTGTCTTTGGCTATCTTGGCTGAGACTCAAATTCAAGAAATGGAAAAGGAAATCTCGTTGCAACAATCTGCTCAGGATGTTTTGGCTCCAGGTAGTGAGGGTGCTTTCGACAAGAAGGCCTGATTAACGAAACCAATCCTTGTATATATATGGCGCATTACGAATAAAAAGCGATTCTATGAGTGATTTTCTCTATTTCTAAGTTAAATAACGACTATTAAGCTCTCTTATGCTTAATGCTCAAGGTGTAGATATCCAAGAAGGTGGTGATTTCGTAGATAATGTCGGCAATGAAGACTGAGTGGATACCAAACGTAACCCCAAGTCCCAACCAACTTATGGCAAACAACACATTATCGCGGTGGTATCCGTAGAGATCAATCAAGAACTTGGTGAGCAACAATTGAATCAATGGCACAAACATGGGGATTTGGATCATGGGGAATTCTTGCAACGTCAAATGGGCAAGAATGATCCGGCCCACGCTGAAGGCAATGGTGCAACAGACAGAAAGAACCAAGGCAAAAGCATGCGAAGTCATCACTTCTGGGTATAAGTAAATGTACAACACGATGGTGCCGTAGTAGACAAAGAATGGAGTCAATCCCTTGTAAGCCTTATCGATCTTGCTCTTGGCCTTTTCTGCCGAGGAGTTCTTCTCATAGTATCTGGTGACGTTCTTCATGGCCGAGATAATGTTGAAGTAGAGCGATCCAAGCCCAAGAACAACATACACGATGGACGAGTTGATTTCGTACACCTGCAAGCCGACCGAAGACAAGTCAATTGCTCCGAGTCTGAAGTTCCACGCTTCGGGTCCAACGATACCGGTAAAGATATAGACAAAGATGATCATCAACACCCCTTCAACGGGGCCACTGAATTCCGAGAGGTACAACGTGTGGGTGTGGTATTCTTCCCAGGTCGAGGTGTAGAAGTTACACACTGTTGCGAACTGAGACAACATCAACAACCCACCGTAGCCCATCTTCAACACAGACGCAAACACAAACGTGCCGAGCGACGAGTTGATGGCATCAATAGAGTGGTCAAACAATTCACCAAGGGGGCCCAGCTGACCCGTGCGTCTGGCATGACAACCATCACACCCGTCGAACGTCTGGTACATGAACAAGCCAAACGCATAGAAAAAGTAGCACCATCTTGGCTGGTCATCTTGGAGATAAGGATCGTAATAGAAAACCACGAGTAAATTGAGGATAATAAACATCAATCCCAATAACGTCACCACGTTTGGCGCCATGTTCATGGGAAATACCTTAACAAAGAAGTTCCACCATCTCTTCAAGATGTATTTGGAGATGATCGAATGGTCCTCGGAGGAGTACTTGTAGAGCTTAAGGTTAGCCAACTTATCGGCTGGAATAAAAATACCCATTGCTTAACCAATGACAACTAATACAAATTGTGAACGCATCAGTTGGCTTGCTTGATTTAAGTCGATGAAAAATTCACGTGGGAAATCATAGCCATCCCTAATCGGGAACAAGCCATTTTGCTACAGTTTATTTTTTTTTTGGTTTCCTTGCTAATTTACTCTCATTAAAATTTATTACCTGTACAAGTTAAATATCAACCCCTACCCTCTAATCAACTTCTTCCATAGCCGATTCAACAGCTGGTTCGGTGGAAGCAGTGGTGGTGGAAGTGACTTCAGCCTCAACTTCTTCTTCATCGTCTTCGTCGATGTTCAAACCAAGAGAAATCAATCTGTTGATTCTACCAGCGAAAGAAGATGGCTCATCCAAGGAGAAACCAGAGGTCAACAAAGCGGTTTCGTACAACAAGGTGGTCAAGTCCTTGACGGTCTTGTCTTCAGCACCGTCAGCGTCAACCTTCTTTCTCAATTCCTTGATGATTGGAGACTTTGGAGAGATTTCAAACGTCTTCTTGGAAGACATGTAAGAAGACATGGTGGTGTCTCTCAAGGCTTGGGCCTTCATGATTCTTTCCATGTTAGCGGACCAACCGAATTGGCCGGTTCTGATAGCAGCTGGAGCGTCAACCAACTTGTGGGAGACAACAACCTTTTCAACTTGTTCACCCAAGATTTCCTTCAAGGCCTTGGTCAAAGGTTCGAATTCAGCGATTTCCTTTTCTCTTTCAGCCTTTTCTTCGTCGGTTTCTTCCAATTCGAAGTCCTTGGTAATGTCAACCAACTTCTTGTCTTCGAATTCCTTCAATTGAGTCATGGCGTATTCATCAATTGGGTCAACCAAGAACAAAACTTCAAAGTTCTTAGCCTTCAAAGCGTCCAAGAATGGAGACTTTTCAACGGCCTTGATGGATTCACCAGTGATGTAGTAGATGTTCTTTTGGTGTTCAGACATACGGGTGACGTAGTCAGACAAAGAAGTGTATTCTTCGGTAGACTTGGTAGAGTAGTATCTCAACAACTTGGACAAAGAAGCTCTGTTTTGTTGGTCTTCGTGGATACCCAACTTGATGTTCTTGGAGAAGGCGGTGTAGAACTTTTCGAATTGTTCTTGGTCTTCAGCAATTTCGTTGAAGGTTTCAATCAACTTCTTCACGATGTTCTTCTTGATAACCTTCAAGATCTTGTTTTGTTGCAACATTTCTCTGGACAAGTTCAATGGCAAGTCTTCAGAGTCGACAACACCTCTAACGAAACTCAACCATTCTGGAATCAATTCTTCGGCTTCGTCAGTGATGAAGACACGACGGACGTACAACTTAATGTTGTTCTTCTTCTTCTTGGATTCGAAAGCATCGAATGGAGCTCTCTTTGGAACGAACAAGATAGCTCTGAATTCTAATTGACCTTCGACAGAGAAGTGCTTGACAGCCAATGGGTCTTCCCAGTCGTTAGAAATGGACTTGTAGAAAGCATTGTATTCTTCTTGAGAAACGTCAGATGGGTTTCTGGTCCACAAAGGCTTGGTCTTGTTCAACTCTTCGGTTTCGGTGACGGTTTCGGTGATCTTCTTGGTCTTTTCCTTCTTTTCACCTTCTTCGTCTTCGACTTCTTCCAACTTAGGTTGCTTGTCTTCTTCGTCTTCCTTCTTTTCTTCTTCTTCAACTGGGACGTCCTTTTCGACTTCCTTGGTGACGACTAATTGGATTGGGTAAGAAACGAATTCGGAGTGCTTCTTGACAACTTCCTTAATTCTCTTTTCTTCCAAGTATTCCAATTGGTCTTCCTTCAAGAACAATCTCAAGACGGTACCACGGCCCAACTTTTCGTTGGATTCGTCCAAGGTGACAGTGAACTTACCACCGGCGTTGGATTCCCAAATGTATTGCTCGTCGTCGTTGTGCTTGGAGATAACTTGAACGTGGTCAGCAACCAAGAAAAGGGAGTAGAAACCGACACCGAATTGACCAATCATGGAGACATCGGCACCAGCGGACAAAGCTTCCATGAAAGACTTGGTACCGGACTTGGCGATCGTACCCAAGTTGTTGACCAAGTCGGCCTTGGTCATACCAATACCGGCATCTCTAATTTCCAAGACCTTTTCTTCTGGCTTTGGGGTGATTCTGATGAACAATTCCGGTTCGGTTTCCAACTTGGATGGGTCAGACAAGGCTTCGTATCTGATCTTGTCCAAAGCATCGGAAGCGTTGGAGATCAACTCTCTGAGGAAGATTTCCTTGTTGGAGTAGACGGTGTTGATGATCAAAGACATCAACTGAGAGATCTCAGCAGTGAATTCGTGAGTTTCAACTTTTTCTGGCATCTTGTTTGAATGTGTAGTAGTGACTAACGCTGAAGCAAGACTGTATGGACGGTGGGCCGCTTTTATATTCCAGCTGCAAATTGTCGACGTTTTTTTTGGGTGAGGAAAAGAATTTTCCACGAGGTTCCATGGGCGTGCACGACCTCCTTCTAGAACCGTGTTACGTTTGTTTCATATGGTCAAGTCGGTGACACTGAGTGGAGATGCCATGATGGGGTCAAGGTGCTGATGGTGGTGTTTGAAGCGTGTTTGTATGTGTATTATTAAATTATGGTATTTTTTAAACGTGCTAAATTATTATCTCTTCCATTTCGACCCCACAATCTATACACCGTTTTTTCACCATATTGGTCTCTCCCTTGATGCTTAATGGAGCAGACCAGTCGTGGACGTGTCTTTCGCCTATACCCTGGCCATTGCGGAGTTTCCGCGTGTATTCTTCTGCACGCGTCTTCTTCCTCATCTCTAGAAGCTGGTCGTTGTACTTCTTGTCTCGTCTCTTGATCCGCATGGTCTCTCGCTTCTCCCACTCTTCGTCCAACTTGTCGGAAGATCCCCATTTCTTCCAGGCAAACTCCTCTACCTGGAACCGGAGAAACAACTGCATTCGTGAGTATCCATGCGGATTGGGCTTTTCTATCCGGGCAAGAAGCAGCACGTCTCGCAATTCGGGATCGGTCAACAAGTAGTCTTCTCGACACTCAGTTTTGGTCAAGAGCGAGTACTTCTCCGGCTTCTCCTTGATACACCGACGACATGCCCGCACCTCACGGAAGTTTTTGTAGAGGTTCTGGTCGATTTCAATCAGTCCACACTCGTAGCATTTCGGAGCATTTCTCACGTCTAGTGGTGGTGCCGGGTCGTATATCACCTGCTTCTTGTCCTTCCATTCGTCTAGAGTTTCTCCATCCTTTGGACCTTCGCTCTCTTCTCCGATGAACCCACCACGCGTATCGATCATGGTGGCGAAATCGAATTCGATATAGTCTTTTCTTTGGATGGCAGGAGGCTCGTACCGACTATTACTGTTGCTGTTGTTGGCCATTCCCGAGTCGTTCTTATTGTTGTGGTTTAGCCGTATGTTATCTGGTATTGGTATCTTCTCGGGCTGGGTGGTGGTGGCATCACGGTTGTTCTGGTTGAGTTGCTGTTGTCGTTCCAACGCCTTCTTTCTGTTCTCCTCTATCCGTTTCTTCTGATCTGGAGTAAGTTCAATCCGTGGTCGTTTCGGATCTCGTACGTTCTTGCCCTCCATGGTGACAAACAGCGCCGTCACCGGGGTGGAAGAGCTGTGTACTTGGCCATTCTTCTTGTTCATGCGCTCGGCTGCCCGCTTCCGATTGGCCTCCTTAATCGTTAGTACTGTTCTTGTTATGAATTCTCTCTCACATACTATTCTAGCTTTCTGTTCGTCTGATAAAGCACCTCTGAACGCCATTACTGATAATGTTAATCATTAATTCGATTTGATTCAGCTGCGTGATGCCGGGGAAAACACCAGGACCGCACATTTCCCACACGGCTGCAAAATACCAATGCAAATCGACTGCAAATCGTGGAAACTAGTCTCATTGGGTGAAATAGTAGGTTTCAAACGATGATGTTGTAACAACAGATATGAAAGTCTACTTTTGTTGATAAATTTATCGTATTTGTAGAATATTGTTGAAAGATAAGACTTTCCATGACAACTAGAAAACATCAAGTAATACAAACTTAGCAAAACTGCAAAACTGAATCAACAATCCAAGTAATATAACTCACTAATATCCAACTTGGTACTTCTCATTCTTTACATGGCTCTTTAAACTGCTTGTTTTCTCTACATTCTTATTGGTGTTGCAATCTAAAAGTAAAAACTCCAAGACCGCAGAATCATTTGGCGTTTTCACCAGGACCGCAACATCACCCCAATCTTTTGACGTGTCGCAAATGACCTCACGATTGAGACGTGGCATTCTATCCAACACTAACCATGACACTTACCAAATACCAGCAAGGAGTTCCAGTAGAGGGCTGGAATGATTGTCCGCCACAAATGTTGGGCACTAAAATGAGAAAGAAGCGGACTCCACGGCCCCAAGTAGGCATTATCACAGGCACCGAAGAACGAAACCCATCAGCTTCACCAACAGCAGCCCCTGTCACGCCTCCAATATCAGCTCCTCCTACACCAACACCCCCAGCAAGCACGATACCATCCAGAAGCACCTCGTTAAGCTCTACAAACGCTACTTCGACGCCGACAGCCACGCCCACCGCTACCCCAGTGTTGAGTCGTAGACCCAGTGGGGCAATCTCCATTGCGAACGGGACTGCCACCTCAGAGAAGCCTTGTTTCGACGACTTCTTTTCTCATACGTTTGATCTCCCCGAAAAGGAACTCTCTCACTACAAGGCCAGGCTCACGGCAGCTGCATACACCGCCAACGACGTGGCCTTCGTCACCAGCATCCTCAGTCGCATTGATTCCGACACCGTACCGTTGAAGAAAGAGATCTTGAACTACATGGTGGTGCATAGCGGCGTGAGCAGCTGGTGCTCTCCGCTCAAGAAGTTGATCGAAGCCAAGGCGTGAACTAAAACTAACAACTACATGGTGGGTCGAATGTCGTTTTAATGTTTCTGTAATATACATTCTATTTACCCTAAGCTCTCCGTCTTCTACCAATTTGGGCCTGGAAACCGGTCTTGATACTGGAGACCGATCTGGTCGATCCACATGCTTTACAACTCAAGAAATGCAATCTGTTGGCGCTTTCTCTCTTCAACTCGGTGTTCATCGACTTACACGTCTTACATGTGACGTATTCGATGATGTATCTTCTCAAAACGGACTCCATCTGCTTTGGCTGGAACTTACCCTTCAACACCAATCTCTTTTCCCCATCAATAGAACCGGAGGTACCCAATTCGGCAAACAAGAACTGGATAAGATGTTCTGGGTTTCTTTGTAAAACATTCGAGATCTCTTGCACGTTGGCAAACAACGTCTTCTTGGAACCTTCTCTTTGACACACGGGTGGAGGAATACGGAACTTTGGCCCCGATCTGTCACCTGCCAACTCTGGGTTGTTCTTCTTCAAAATGCTAAAGAAACGGCTCAAAAGCGAGTCGTATGGTAAGCCGCCAACCACTTCTGGAGTGGTTTCTTCGGCGGGACTGGCAACCTCTTCGATACCGGCCATTTCCAACTCTTGTTCGAATTCAGAGGCGTCTGTGTTCTTGGTGCTCTTTTTCTTCTTCTTCTTTATGGCAAGATCGCCCAAGGCGCTGGTCAAGTCGTCGGCAACGGGCGAAGCGGCGGCTTCATCTTCGGTCTTTTTGGACTTCTTCTTCTTCTTCAATCCGGAGAACATGTCATCGCCCAACTCGCCCTCGGGAGCTGGAGATGCAGAGGCTTCAGGAACCTTGGTCTTTTTCTTCTTCTTCAACGTAGGATCAAACCCTAAGTCGCTCATGATGATGGTATTGGGATATGTTACTTGGTTTATTACTATTAGTTGGAAAATTTTTTTTATTTGCACTTGGTGTGCATATATTGATGGGATTTGTGCACATTCGAGGATTTGTGCACATTAGCCAATTTGTAAGCACACGACTATTATCTTGCTAGAGGTGGGAGCCTTGATGTGGGCCGATACTGGGTGAGAGTAACTAGGAGATGGTAGAGGTTGCCAAGTCAAGTAGACAGAAATAGGGGAAATGATGTTTGATAAGGGGTCGATATTTAGGCGGGGGTTTAGAAGCTTGATGGGCGTAAAGACAGTGGAGACGACAGACTCCACGACAAGATGGCTTCGTTAGCTAATTTTGCAACCGGATTCAGGCCCCGGGTTCCGAAAGGCTGATATTTGACAAGCCAACGTCTTCTTCTTCTTCTCTAATGTCTCGCCAAATATAAACTAATGCAATCAATACACCAAGTTCCAAGACCTCAGGAAGGTGCTTCCCATAGGCAGTACTACCTCCTCCAGTGGCACCGACTAACTTAACAACAAAGATACTGCTCAAAGAATCCTCAGGAAGTGTGATGAATGGATTGAGCAAAAACGCACCCAATATCACCGAGGCAGACTTCAAAAACCGTTCGTCTTTGTCGATCTTGTAAGTAGAGTAGCCAAAGTATAACGTTGTAATCACCACTGCTACAACCAGGAACCCAATGGAGACCTTGTGGTAAATGGTGACATCTCTGTCCCAGTACGCATTCAACTGGTCTAAATCGTCAATTAGCGACTTGAGTGTTTGGATCAAGTACACCACGGAAAGTATGCCTGTTTTCAACCCCATCAGGGTGGTGATAGTAAATTGCTTGGTTCCATAACCAAGAGCAAACAACACTACCAAGCTGAAACTCATCACAGACAACCCGTAATTCCAAATCACAAAGAATTTAGTTAAAGATGGAAGCAAGCTGGCCCTGAAGTATTCACGGATAAAGACAAATAGGAATACAAAAAACACCACCGTGCTGACGACCTTCAATACCAAGTACCTGAAGATCATTTTGGAAAGGGTGGAGAGCTTGAAGTTGTATTCAATTGCCAACGTCCTCCTGTTGCGATACAACGCCAGTATGACCATAGCCACAACAAGATATACACCGAGAACAACCCCAGTCTTGGTGTAATCCACCGAACCAACAATATGGTTTCTGTCGGAAGCGGTCATTCTGTAGAAATAATCCGATTCATTCACGGGTATAGTAAAGTTCTGGCGGAAGGTATCGTATATGGCCAGATAATCAAGGTGCTCAAGCGCTTCACTGAAAGTGTCGGGATCATCCGAAGGACAGAGCCCCAAACGGAAGCATTCAGTAGCGTCAAAACCAGCAGTTATTACGGCTTGGAACTCACCGGAGAAGATACCAAGATGAAAAACTGCCGTAGTTTTTCCTTCCAGTTCCAACATACACAAATGGTTAAGCCTCCCTATTCTCTTTTATTGCTCGCCCGTCTGATTATGGGAACTGATCTCGGGGTTATAAATGATTGATGGGGCAACACATAACGAAATATACACCAAAATTCCAGGATTTGAAGTATGCGTAACCTGAACTACACTAGTGCAGTGATCTTTTCTTTGAATTAGGAGAATCGATCTGCTGTTCCTCCTCGATGCAAAACAACGTATTCGAGCCGTGCTTCACAACTGCACGAGGCTCACCGAATTGCGCAGCCCTGGTTCTGTCAACTTTTGTCATTCAAGTTAGGCCATTACTAGAGGGGCCGGCTTCCAATTGGAGAAACCTTGTATTTGGTTTCTAATTCCTCACCTTGAATGTGTTGCTTGGCCGCCTTGTCCCCTACTAATCCGGGGCGAAAACATTACCTCTACATGGCTGGCTTTTTGGTTCTTTGATGTTCTATTCTATAATTACAATTGCAACTTCTCGGCCTGTGCTGCCAACTTGTTCTTTTCGTCTTCTTCTCTGGCTCTGTCGTCAGCCTCCTTACTCTCTGTACCTGGAGTGTATGTGATCTTGGTGTTTTCACCGTCTTCCTCCACCTTAAAGTCTTCTTCGACGGCGTACTTGTTCAAAAACCAGTTTTCAACCTCGGTTTGCTTGTTGTTTTCGGCTTCGTAGATGGCGTCGTGGCCACTGGAGTTCTTGGCAAACACATCGACGTGGTACTCGTCACACAACAACTTGACGATCTCCAAGTGTCCGTTGAATGCGGCCCAGTGTAAAGCAGTGTTTCCAGTCTCGTTGACTTGTCCAGCCAACTTGTCAGCGTCAGTCTTGCTAACAAGCGACAACAAGTACTTCACCAACTCGAGATGGCCGTTCCCAGCGGCCATATGCAACGGCGTGCTCAACGTGATGTCGTCCTTGATGCTAAGCAACGTATCGGCGGGTATCTCTTCAAAAATCGCCGTGATCGTCTCCAAGTCACCTTCTCTGGCGTCGTAGATCACGCAATCCATTTCTTCCTGTGTAAGCTGCATGTTTTCCGTTATGTAGGGGAGGCTTCTTCAGGCGATGGACTTCTTTATCGGCGGATCGCATCTCGATTTTTCACTCGAGAACTGCAGATAAACCCACACGCCATTTCTTACAAACCAATCCACCACTACTCAACACAACGGTGTTTCTTGCCATGAAGAATCCATTCGAAGACAAGAAAAAGACTACAGTCAGAAGAGATGCCAAAGATGTATATCCTACCAAAGGATTGAACAAGCCACAACTCACACCCACCACACCTTTGGACATCTTGTTTGCTGATTTGGAAACGAAACTCGAAGGCAAACTTCACGAAATATCGCTAAATGTCCTCGAAAGGCGTATTAAAAACAAGGAGACGGATTCTGAAACTGCCACCTACGACGTGATTGCATATCTTTTGGAATCCTTGCTTAAAATCCAGGAATTCTCGCTTCAGTCGTCTCTCGACTCCACCCTCATTAAAATATCCCTCCATGACATTAAAACATTCAGCAAACTAGTCAGTTTGATTATAATTCATGGCATATATCCCATTATCATTAATTACGGCATTGGAATTCCGTTCCAGAAGAGAAACTTGAACGACTTTGCCTCTGATAGACAGATCAAAATAGTGCCACTTCCGAAGAATCCCGAGTTCCACGAAAAGGTCTTGCGGTTGATTTATGACCAACTATTCAGCATATTCAAAACTGAGTCCGATGTCAAGAATTTAATGCTTCGAGGGACGGGATTTTCCGATTTCCTCACAGTTACTATTGCCTTGATGACTGTCCCGCCATTTAGCAAAGAAAACATTGCATTCAACGAGGTAGTTACATTCCCAGATACATACGAATTGTTTCAGAACTATTCGCTATTGTTATCCTCGCCTTCTCCGGCATATTTTAAACTGTTTGTCATGGATAAGCTTACGAAACTTCCCTACAGCTCGCCACGAAATGACGGCCTTCTCACTCTCATTGAATTTTTGTTAGGACTCAGGGAGAATGAAGAGATTAATGTTGAAAAATTCGAGCATGTCGCCAACGTGGTGCTTACAAAACCAAGGGATATAAATACCGTTGAATACTTCACAAGCATCGGCACCCAATCGTACGACCTTCTTGTGAATATTAACAAACCAACGGTCACCAGTTGTGTGGGATTCATTGTTGAGAAACTCTGGGAAAAGAATCGATTGGTTACCCAAGACTTCATTTTGAAAAAGATTTGGTCTGTGTTTAATCCCGAAGTCAGAGAGGGAATTATAGTTTCCGAAGCACATCTCAACAATGGAATCAACGTCTTAATTTCGCTAACCAAAAGGGGTCTTACTCCTTCTCTTATGAGGGCCCTTATGGAGCCAATTCTTCTCCCCATCTGGTCATATTACAACTTTCTTAAGGATAAACATAAATCTGCTGAAGTCGTCGATGGAATACTTGTGGGTTACTTTACAGTGCTCAAGGACTCAGATGAAAAGGAAAACGTTTATGGGTTGGATATAATTGCTAAGAACCTTCTTTATCAAGGGGGTGATGATTGGGAATTTGAAATCGGACCCAACGATTTGGTTCAAATCTCAAAAAAGCTCATCTTCCATGAAGACAAGTCACAAAGGGTCCAGAAGTTTGTGTCTAGTTTGGATGTTGCCTGTGAGAACTTTGTCACTTTACTCAAAGAGTTGGATACTGAATTTGTTCAAAAGTTATTCATCAATATACTTAACAGATGGATAAATCAAAACACTTTGGAAGAGAATCCTTTCCTAAGCTTGATGGATGTTCGACTCCTTGAAAGTCTTGGAAATACATTTAAAGATAGTTTAGCCAGATCTCCATTTGATATGTTAGAGATTGTGGATAACTTCATTTCATTGAAGGGCAATCCATCTCCAGTCAAAGTGGAAGATGCCGATTCAGATGATGAAGATGATTATGATGAAGACTTTGTGAGGCAAACTTTACCAGTCGTGTTAGAATTACTATCGGCAGTTCTTTCGGAATCTTCTGTTGAACTTGATGATAGTTGTTTTGAGCTCCTCAAGTCTATCAAGGAGAAGTTGAAACTAGTTGCAACCAATTCCATTTCACAGGCTGCTGCAAAATCGTTACATGACAGAATTGATCTTTTAATTAGCGGAGAAAATCCTGCTAGCAGCGAAAGAGATGCTCAAACTAAGGTCCTTACTCGTGCTGTAACAAGTTTGAACGATCCGCTTGTGCCAATACGTGCTCATGGATTATACTTGTTGCGTCAACTTGTGGACGCAAAGAGTGAGGTTTTGACTATTGACTTTGTGATCAATTTGCATTTGGTACAATTAAAAGATCCAGAACCCTTTATTTATTTGAATGTCATCAAAGGTCTTGAAAGTTTGCTTGAGTTGGACGAAGAAGAAGTTTTGAAAATATTGACTACCATATATTCTGATGGTGAAACCGAGCTAGACGAAAAGTTAAGAATCGGGGAAGTATTGTTGCGCTATATTCAACGCCGAAACGCTGCATTTAGCGGGCAAAATGCTCGATTGGTGGTCGAGACAACTCTTTCCAATATTCGCCGACCAAGTGACGAGACGGATAAAAAAGACAACCGGTTGCGGATGTCAAGCATGTCTTTGTTGGGGGTCTGTTGCAAGGTCAATCCGCTTGGATTGTTGGATAACATAGAGAACGCCATTGACTGTGCGATTGGTATTCTTCAACTAGAGAACGATAAGGATAGTGCTATTATGAGAAGAGCAGCGGTTGTATTATTGCACGACTTAGTAATAGGTACGTCCTCCACCCAAGATGTCCCTTTCCCCAACAGTTACAAACAGAAGGTCTTGGATATTTTGAAATATCATGTTGACACGGACTCAGACCTCTTAGTCCGGGAACAGTGTCAGACGGTACTTTCTGACATTGACGAATTGACTAGATTAGCATTTGAAATAGAATAGGATTACATCGACTGAATAGGCTTTTCGCTAAGCGAACTGTACCACAGTATTGCCATAAAGGGTCTAACCTTAAATATTATCCAACTATTTATCTGACAATTATCACGTATTGATGTGTACTACCCCCCACAGCCTCCTTTTGTTAAAAACACCAACTATGTAGAATCTTGGACTCCTGTTTTGCAACTTCATAGTTGGAGTCAGCTTGGTGTTGCCACGAGTGGTCGAGAATCAAATAATTTTGCAGCTAGGGCCTCTCATGGTTAAACTTCGGAAAATTTCCTAAAGCGGAAATTTGTAACTCCCCTCTAATGTGATAGTCAGGAACTCCCAACAATGGTCCAGTGAAAGTATATTTGTTGACAAATAAGTATATTTCTGCCATTACCTACATTTCTTTTGTTCTCTATAGTTATTCAAATGTAGAAGAGCTCAGATTCCAGACGACCATACCCCACAATTTTAGTTTTTTAACGAATACTTACAAAATGAATATGAAACCTAGGGTTTTATGGTACTTATAGCATTCAAATGCTTAAATTTGAGTGAATAGTTGATTGATTACATTACTTCATCATTATGAGGTGGTCTTGTATTATTTTTGTCTTACTACCATTTTTTAAGACTTTAATTGGGGCAGCTCCGCTTCTACCTACCGAAGATGCCTTTTATTCTCCACCATTAGGATACGAAAGCACAAACCCTGGAACTATACTACGTGTGAGAAAAACACCGAGTCATATAAGAAGTTTTTTGCTTCCCATTAATGTAAAAGAGTCCTATCAATTGCTAGTGAGGACCACTGACTCTCATGGAAATCCAGTAGCAATTGTTACCACGATTCTCGAGCCATACAATGCAGATCCTAC
Organism: Teunomyces cretensis; assembly: GCA_003706575.2. NCBI lineage: Eukaryota > Fungi > Ascomycota > Pichiomycetes > Serinales > Debaryomycetaceae > Teunomyces > Teunomyces cretensis. The sequence goes on along the minus strand of PPLT02000002.1, from coordinate 7,139 downwards.
CAAACTAGTATCTTACCAACTTGCTGAAGACTCAGCTGCTTTGAAATGTGCACCTTCTTATGGAATCCAAGAAGGAGCAGCAATAATTTCAACTATGGAAATGCAGTCTGAAATGATCTTGATACAGTCAGTTTTGAACAAAGGGTGGTTCATCGTTACACCGGATTATGAGGGTCCAAATGCCGCACAAACTGCTGGCAAAATTTCTGGTCAAGCCACCCTAGATTCTATTCGAGCTACTCTCCAGACTAACAACATTACCGGGATCCAATCCGATGCACAAACAGTGATGTGGGGGTACTCAGGCGGTAGTCTCGCAACAGGATGGGCGGCTGCTCTTCAACCCGAATACGCCCCGGAATTAAAGGAAAACCTAATTGGTGCTGCTGTTGGAGGGTTCTTAACCAATCTAACCTCTTCATTAGTATTGCTTGATGGAAGTTTATTTGTGGGTCTTGATTTTGCTGGAATGAATGGATTGGCTAACGAATATCCAGAACTAGATGCAATCTACAAACTGGAAATGACGTCGGAGAAGTACAAAGATTTCCTATTTGCTAGGAATGCTTGTCTTCCATCTACGGTATTCCATTTCATGTTTTCAAACATATTTACTGGCCCAAATAGATATTTTCAATCAGGATGGGATGTTTTTAAGAACGAGACGTTCGCCAATTTCTTTCACGAAAACACCTTGGCCTATAACAAAACAGGTCCGACGCCTGAAATACCGATGTTTATTTACCATGGTAAACGTGATACATACGTTTCCTTTAACGACACCGTTAGGGTATATGATACTTGGTGTGCCGCGGACGCTCCGTCAGTCGAGTTTGCAGTCGATGATATCGCCAACCATATTACAGAAATCGTGTTTGGATCCCCGGCAGCATTGGCTTGGATTAATGCTAGGTTTCTCGGAGAGGAGCCTATTAAAGGATGCAACAGAACAGACAGGTTCTTCAATTGGCTATATCCTGGAACTGACACAGGACTCAAACAGGTTCTCGCGGCATTGTACAAGAGTGTGTTGCAGAAGCCAATTGGGCCTTCTAATTCGAGCTCAACTAGCTCAACCATAAATCATGACCTTTCACACAAGTTATTAATGATCTGAATGGGTGCAGACTAAGTATGATAATTAAAAGTGCATGTAATTGAAGTTTGAAGTATTAACACTGCGAGGTGTAAGTATTCTTCCTCGCAAACAGAACCCTTCAAAATTATGGGCTCAAAACTTTGCCCAAATCCATCCGATAGCAGTATATCTAGCCAAGATCCAGGATAGAATACATCCTGCGGATAATGCACCTTCATACACAACAAAGTTTCTATAATCGGACAATTTCCCTTCGTTGATGATGAGCGATGCGAAGTACATCCCCAACATAGTTAAAATACCCAAGAAGAAGTACACGGTACCATAAACCTTTCCAAATCTATCGGCAGAGCATATCTGGCCGGTACAGGCAGGAATAAGAGATATAACTGCAGAAGTAGTAATACCGAACAACACCGCGAATGCATACAAGATTTGAATGTTACCTTGTGCGGGGTACCAAAGTGCAAAAATAACGATAGTTGTCAAAACAGAAGTGACAATCATGACGTTGAAACGGCCGTATTTGTCAGCCAAGTATCCAGAAATCAACCTTGATGGGATCCCACAGACATTAATCACCGTAAGCAACAAATAACCCTGTTGATTGGATACTCCGAACGTGATGGCATATGAGGTGAAGTAAGTCACCGTACTCATGGATACCATTTCCGATAGGAAAACGGAGATGGTTAAGAAAACAAAACGCTTGTCCTTCAAGGTTGTAAAATCAAGAGCTCCCTTAAGAAACAGGAGTAACGACTTAAGCACATTTTTGCGTGGTCGTGGTTGTTCTTCTAGTTCTTGCTGACTTGCTGTTTCTTCAAAGACGTTTTGCTTTTGCTTTCTGTCCTTGACAAGAACAACAGAGACCACGAAACAAAACAAACAGACAAAAGCTAAGATTCTAATAGCCCACTTGTATCCAACTTGTATATATAACCTTTGCAACATGATAGGGAAACAGGACGAACCAACCAAACCACCAATTGTACCAATGGAACATGCCAAAGCACGCTTCCGTAGGAACCAATGGCTCAACACACCGACCAACGACGACATTGCAATACTTGCACCGACAGCAGTTAAGATCCCAAAGGACAAGATGAAATGCACCAATGTCTTACTCTCGGCAGTGAGTAGTAAGCCGGCAAACATAATGATCCCTCCCGTGATCAATGGTATCTGGGCACCAATCTTGTCAAACAACTCACCAAAGAACACCCCGCCCAAATACACCATACCCAAGTGAAGAGAAAACACCCACGAGACCTTGGTTTGTTCCACATCTGCCAACTGATGGGTAGAGACGTACGATTCAATGGCACCCAACGAGTTGGCAATACCGAAATCGGCAATGAGTCCAATAAAGGATCCAAGTAACACAAGGTTGGCTTGTAAACCACCATCAGGGAAATCGTGGGGGTCTTTTTCTGACCCAAACATAAGATTTCTTGTGTCTTCCGTAGCCTCCTGGAAAGGGTCCTTCCTCTTTGGGCGGAAGCTCAACTCTTGGGTCGACGAAATCCGTGTGTGGGTCGGCCGTTCTTCTGGAGCTTCCAGAGAAGTTCCAGCAAGAAAGGTTTGAAGGCTTATGTCATTGTCAGTTTGAGTTACTGATGCCATTGATCTAAGGATCTGAGGAGTTGAAGATTTTTCACATAATTGTGGGGTTGAGCCGTACTTAATGTCGCCCACAAAGGGATAAAAGCTGAGTCATCGGGCCTGCATATTACCACATAAACAAGTTCCCAAAATGTTATGTCGATCCGAGTGCCGCGTTCGCGAATGGGACGATAATTGTCGCACATTTGGTATCCCAAATTGGGTTTTGGAGTATGGAACATCAAAGTAGTTTAGTTTGCCACCAGTAGTAGTTTCTGAGCGATAAGTTCCGGACTGGGACGTTTGAAAATCGTGAGGCGTAGCTCTTATCATGTAGATTGAGTCATCATTCAATACCATCAAAGAGGCAGTAATGATAAGTTAGTGTAAAGTTGGAAGCTATCCTTTGCCTTTTAGAATTCAAACCTCGTTATATGGTAGGCAGAAATTATAAATTACAGAGTAGACTTCGTTGAGAAAAAAATTTACGTAGTGGCGCTTATTTTCAGACAGTTAGCGATGGTTGTAACTGGTGAATTATTATGCCACAAAAAGAATTTTTAGAAAGAGTAAACGTGTCCAGCTGAGTAATCCAACGGCGGTAAAATATATCTCTTCTTTGGAAGGTTACAAAGAGAATCACCTATGTTATTGCTATTCATAAATCGTCGACTGTTTTTGACGGCGGTACCACTTTGAGCAGACTTAGTTTAGTTTAGAAGACTTTCATTCTTATTTTCTGCAAGACAGTAATAGAACAATAGCTGTTGTTCGGCTCAAACCTTGAACTCTAACGAGGCAATCATATTACTGTTTTCCGAAAAATGTTAAAAAATAATTTAGTTAGTTCAAGTGCAACAGTAAGATGATACTTTCTCTTTCACTAATTTTGCACTTCGGACTAAGGTATGTCTGAACCGGCTTGTCTTCAAATCTACCCAATACAACAGTTTCCAAGTAATTGTATAGGTTCTATGGTTTATCAATCATGATATTGCCTACGCTTGCCTAACAAGATTTGTATTTTCAACTCTTATTACTAAGAATACTACTCTTGTCACACGACAGTTAGCAGATCAGACTAAAAAGATGTGTTATGAGCTTTTTTCATATTTTATGACAGGCACGCAGAGTGATGACGTCACTTTTTTTTGAATACTTTGATTTGTTTTCGAAAAGGTATCCATGTATGATAAGTTAATGCCCGATTTCCTAAAAGAAATATCCTCGGGTCTCAATCTAATTTGAAGATACTGAAAATATAGGTTTTATTGAGGTTATAGTCTTCTCCCATTTGAGGAGCAAGTAGCAAAAGAATAAGCAGCGAATTTTTGTGGGTGAGGCGGAGATCAGGAGATCTACACAAAGAAGATTTTATGATATGTAACTACGCTTAAAACTACAAAAGTGTGCACTTTTACTATTTTTAGCAGCCATAATCATCACACAAAATTAGCAAATTATCACTTTTCAAGGGATGAATCATTCTTACTTCAGCTTTAGCCCAACGTTGGCCATAGATGCAAGAAAATAAAACCATCCACCCAACAAATAGGCAAATACATTAACATGGTGTGCTTCCTGATGTGCTGTTCACTCGTACTAATTGCAGATCCTGCAATTAAGAGCATTTAGTACCTGATTGGCACCGGAAACAGTGTGACGAATCTCTCCACCAATGTAACTTCTATCCGTTAATTCTGAAAGATGCACCCAAGCTTTAAGTTAAACTAGGGTATTTGCTTTAGAATTGAATAGAATCTCCATCAAATATAGTACACGATTGAGGTTAAGAAACCCCTGTATATCCGCCTTCAAATCTTTGTTCTGTATAATGCAACCTCTACTCGTCGCCTTCACTGATTACAGTAGTCCTTTTTCTGCAAAGCATACACCATGATTTCGAAAGTTCAATTTTTTCCCAACAACGATGTAAAGGTAAAATTACGTTACAACGTGGCAAATTGGGATATGTGCTATAAATTAAACAAATCGCTGCAATAAAGATTTTACATCCAAGAAATCAAGATACAATGCATTTCCTTAGTATTGTACAGGCTTTTGCAGTCACGGCATTATTTGTCCACGTTCAAGCCATAAGAACAATAACAGTAGTGGCCGGCAACCTGAAATTGGGTATCTTATACCTTACTCCGGCTCTGTTATTCAAAGCAAGCAACCTCATGGTTGGAAGCACTTCTGATCCCTTAACATTTGAAATAGAAAACAATCGTCTTAAGGGCACTTCAAGTATTTCAGGTAAACTATGGTTTATTGAGTTTGTTAAGGAAGTTTTGCAACAACGTACGGGTGTAGCCGGGACTACGACAGTTTGGTATTGGGCCAATCCTTACACCGGCATAACTAATTCTCAGGGATATGAGGGAGATTATCTTACTTATAGAGTGACTCTGACAAATGTTAGTGACTTTTGGGCCTGCCCAACTTCACTGGGACTTTACGAAATTCATAAATCAATGGACAAGAGTAATTGTGTTCGTGTTAAGTTAATATTGGGAGACGGACTGCCAGCGCCTTATCCCTACACATCCACAGAGTATACCACCACGTTCACCACTACCAACAGCAATGGCCAGTCCGAGGTAGATAGCGGAATAGTTGATGTTTCAACCAACCCAGACGGTAAATGGACAACACACACGTCGTTGTTCCCTAACCCAACGTCGACGGAATACACTACAACATTTTGGACTATTAACAGTAGTGGATTACCAGAAGAAGATAGTGGAATTGTTGATGTGATCACTAACTCAGATGGAAAATGGACAACATCGACATCGTTATTTCCTCCGTCTTTTACGTTTAGAAAGGCACAGCAGCTCTGATGTTACGATAACATTGTACAGCACATGCTATAAAATAAGCGGCTTGTTCCTGTGAGAACGATCTGAGAATTTATCAATCGTCGAAGCAGAGAGCACCTTAATTGCGTTCTTTCACTAATGATTTTTTCTGCGTTTTGAAGTTTACTACAGTTTAAAATCGTTTTTTTACAAAATTTTCGGTATTTGATTAAGACTTTTTGTGTAATTGTTTATTTTGTTCTATATGTTCAATAGTATGTTCGTTGCAAATCCAATCTGAGAACAATTCCTTTGTTTGCGTATTTTATTGTAATTTCGATTAAAGTCCTCACATATTTTACTAACCGCGATAGTAATGTAAAGTTTATGCTATTGCACCAGAGATACATGTCAGAAACAAGGCAACACTTATATCATTATTGGAACCTAATCTATAATTTATTACATTCTTACTTCAAAGTATAAAACTCCACAATACAACACTATAAGAAGAAAAATTGCTTATAAACAGCCCTGCTCTGTTGGTCTGAATAGTAATTGGCGTTATAGGACCTACCAAGGAACCTAAAAGCTCAAATTTTCTCACTGCATTGATGTGTTACATTAGGGGATTAAAGGGTAACAAGTAGAGTGTGCCAAATACTTGCCTATGTTTATAGAAAGCTACTAGCCGATGGTGACAATTTTTAAATCGCTTTTTTCTGGAACACGTCATTGCTCGTCATATTTGACCAACTTCAGAAAGCGCATGGTAAAACCTGTAGTCGGCATATCCAGATGAGGATCTAAGCCAAGAAAAAAACATTGCAACTGCTTAAAGGTGCTGTAAAGTTTTGATTCTGCAATTAATAGGCGGGGTGTATTAGCTGATTTTTGGAATGCGAACGTTGTAAGCTGTTATATAATACATAGAATGTGCAATCTTCCTTTGTCACTATTCACAAGATGTTATACAATACATTTCAATTGATTGCCCTCGCATCCTTAGCACTTGGGAGGGTCATTCTTGAGGATACAACTAACTACGGTCCGTATAATTTACCACAGGAAGACACTTTTCTAAACAACAATGTTAAATGGTCAATCATTAATAACTATAAAAGTAAATTCTATTACGCCCTCACCCTCAAACCTGGTGCAGTATTATACTTTCGTTACGATCTTGATGTGTCACCGGCTAGTATTACTTCAGATGCATCATTTAGCCTTTTAAACGAAGGCCTTATTCTTTTTGATCTATTGGAGAGCTCCCCTACCCCAGATTTAAACATTCCTGCAAGAGTATTTGATAATAGAGGCGGTCCTGATCTTTGTTTTTACGGCGGTCCTGATCTTTTTACGTACGGCGGTCCTGATCTTTGTTTTTTTTACGTACGGCGGTCCTGATCTTTGTTTTTTTTTACGTACGGCGGTCCTGATCTTTGTTTTTTACGTACGGCGGTCCTGATCTTTGTTTTTTTTACGTACGGCGGTCCTGATCTTTGTTTTTATATCTGAAGACACTACCGCTCCTACTACCGAAACTAACAGTGAGGCTACTCCAGTACCTCCTACTTCGGAAACACAGGCCACTTCGATTGCTACCCCCTCAGTTGCAGATTTAGAATCTT